>OZ024715.1:7153344-8353344 GCA_964016945.1 Microplitis deprimator | reverse complement strand
CAATTTATAGATAAATTGAGAAAAATATAGATAGCCCGAACTGCGAATCGAACTCAGACCTTGTCGGTATCGCGCCGAGTGCTCGACTAGTTGAGCTATCCGGCACTATGCTATGTTCTGTTAAATTTAATCTATAACTTATTGAGCCAAACCGTCCAGTGTACGGTATTACATCAATTTAATAAGTGGAAACCTAAACATGCAAACCCTCTCAATAAGACAATTTATAGATAAATTGAGAAAAATATAGATTGCCCGAACTGGAAATCGAACCCAGACCATGTCGGTATCGGGCCGAGTGCTCTACCAGTTGAGCTATCGGGCACTATACTATATTCCGTTCAATTTAGATTATAACTTATCGAGCCACACCGTCCATCGTACGGTAATACACCAATTTAATGAGTGAAAACCTAAACATGCATACCTTCTCAATAAGACAATTGATAGATAAATTAAAAAGAATATAGATAGCCCGAACTGGGAATCGAACCCAGACCATGTCGGTAGCGCGCCGAGTGCTCTACTAGTTGAGCTATCCGGCACTATACTATATTTCGTTAAATTTAATCTATAACTTATTAATCCACACCGTCCATCGTACGGTAATACGCCAATTTAATAAGTGGAAACTTAAACATGCATACCTCCTCAATAAGACAATTTATAGATAAATTGAGAAAAATATAGATAGCCCAAACTGCGAATCGAACCCAGACCATGTCGGTATCGCGCCGAGTGCTCTACTAGTTGAGCTATCCGGCACCATGCTATGTTCTGTTTAATTTAATCTATAACTTATTGAGCCACACCGTCCAGTGTACGGTAATACACCAATTAAATAAGTGGAAACCTAAACATGCAAACCTTCTCAATAAGACAATTTATAGATAAATTGAGAAAAATATAGATTGCCCGAACTGGGAATCGATCCCAGACCATGTCGGTATCAGGACGAGTGCTCTACCAGTTGAGCTATAGGGCACTATACTATATTCCGTTCAATTTAGACTATAACTTATCGAGCCACACCGTCCATCGTACGGTAATACACCAATTTAATAAGTGGAAACCTAAACATGCGAACCTTCTCAATAAGACAATTAATAGATAAATCGAAAAAAATATAGATAGCTCAAAGTGGGAATCGAACCCAGAAAATGTCGGTATCGCGTCGAGTGCTCTACCAGTTGAGCTATCCGGCACTATACTATATTCCGTTCAATTTAATTTATAACTTATTGAGCCAAACCGTCCATCGTACGGTAATACACCAATTCCATAAGTGGAAACCTAAACATGCAAACCTTCTCAATAAGACAATTTATAGATAAATTGAGAAACATATCGATAGCCCGAACTGGTAATTGAACCCAGACCATGTCGGTAGCGCGCCGAGTGCTCTACTAGTTGAGCTATCCGGCACTATACTATATTTCGTTCAATTTAATCTATAACTTATTAAGCCACACCGTCCATCGTACGGTAATACGCCAATTTAATGAGTGGGAACCTAAACATGCAAACCTTCTCAATAAGACAATTTATAGATAAATTAAGAAAAATATAGATAGCCCGAACTGGGAATCGAACCTAGACCATGTTGGTATCGCGCCGAGTGCTCTACCAGTTGAGCTATCCAGCACTATGCTATGTTCTGTTCAATTTAATCTATAACTTATTAAGCCACACCGTCCATTGTACAGTAATACACCAATGCAATAAGTGGAAACCTCAACATGCAAACCTTCTCAATAAGACAATTTATAGATAAATTGAGACGAATATAGATAGCCCGAACTGGGAATCGAACCCAGACCATGTCAGTATCGCGCCGAGTGCTCTACCAGTTGAGCTATCTAGCACTATACTATATTTTGTTCAATTTAATCTATAACTCATTGAGCCACACCGTCCATCGTACGGTAATACACCAATTTAATAAGTGGAAACCTAAACATGCAAACCTTCTCAATAAGATAATTGATAGATAAATTAAAAAGAATATAGATAGCCCGAACTGGGAATCGAACCCAGACCATGTCGGTATCGCGCCGAGTGCTCTACTAATTGAGCTATCTGGCACTATACTATATTCCGTTTAATTTAATCTATAACTTATTGAGCCACGTCGTCCATCGTACGGTAATACACCGATTTAATAAAGTGAAAACCTAAACATGCAAACCTTCTCAATAAGACAATTCATAGATGAATTGAAAAAAATATAGATAGCCCGAACTGGGAATCGAACCCAGACAATGTCGGTATCGCGCCGAGTGCTCCACCAGTTGAGCTATCTGGCACTATACTATATTCCGTTTAATTTAATATATAACTTATTGAGCAAAACCGTCCATCGTACAGTAATACTCTAATTCCATAAGTGGAAACCCAAACATGCAAACCTTCTTAATAAGACAATTTATAGATAAATTGAGAGAAATATAGATAGCCCGAACTAGGAATCGGACCCAGACCATGTCGGTATCGCGCCGAGTGCTCTACCAGTTGAGCTATCCGGCACTATACTATATTCCGTTCAATTTAATCAATAACTTATTGAGCCACACCGTCCATCGTACGGTAATGCACCAATTCCATAAGTGGAAACCTAAATATGCAAACCTTCTCAATAAGACAATTTATAGATAAATTGAGAAAAATATAGATAGCCCGAACTGGTAATTGAACCCAGACGATGTCGGTATCGCGACGAGTGCTCTACCAGTTGAGCTATCCGGCACTATACTATATTCCGTTCAATTTAATCTATAACTTATTGAGCCACACCGTCCATCGTACGGTAATACACCAATTTAATAAGTGGAAACCTAATCATGCAAACCTTCTCAATAAGAGAATTAATAGATGAATTGAAAAAAATATAGATAGCCCGAACTGGAAATCGACCCCAGACCATGTCGGTATCGCGCCGAGTGCTCTTTCAGTTGAGCTATCCGGCACTATACTATATTCCATTCAATTTAATCGATAACTTATTGAGCCACACCGTCCATCGTACGGTAATACACCAATTTAATAAGTGGAAACCTAAACATGCAAACCTTCTCAATAAGACAATTAATAGATAAATCGAAAAAAATATAGATAGACTAAAGTGGGAATCGAACCCAGAAAATGTCGGTATCGCGCCGAGTGCTCTACCAGTTGAGCTATCCGGCACTATACTATATTCCGTTCAATTTAATCTATAACTTATTGAGCCAAACCGTCCATCGTACAATAATACACCGATTTAATATAGTGAAAACCTAAACATGCAAACCTTCTCAATAAGACAATTAATAGATAAATCGAAAAAAATATAGATAGCCCGAAATGGAAATCGAACCCAGACCATGTCGGTATCGCGCCAAGTGCTCTATCAGTCGAGCTATCCGGCACTATTCTATATTCCGTTCAATTTAATCTATAACTTATTGGGCCACACCGTTTATCGTCTGGTCATACACCAATTTAATGAGTGGAAACCTAAACAAGCAAACCTTCTCAATAAGACGATTTATAGATAAATTAAGAAAAATATAGATAGCCCGAACTGGGAATCGAACCTAGACCATGTCGGTATCGCGCCGAGTGCCCTACCAGTTAAGCTATCCGGCACTATACTATATTCCGTTCAATTTAATCTATAACTTATTGAGCCACACCGTCCATCGTACGGTAATACACCAATTCCATAAGTGGAAACCTAAACATGCAAATCTTCTCAATAAGACAATTTATAGATAAATTGAGAAAAATATAGATAGCCCGAACTGCAAAACGAACCCAGACCATGTCGGTATCACGCCGAATGCTCTACTAGTTGAGCTATCCGGCACTATGCTATGTTCTGATTAATTTAATCTATAACTTATTGAGCCACACCGTCCAGTGTACGGTAATACACCAATTTAATAAGTGGAAACCTAAACATGCAAACCTTCTCAATAAGACAATTAATAGATAAATCGAAAAAAATATAGATAGACTAAAGTTGGAATCGAACCCAGAAAATGTCGGTATCGCGCCGAGTGCTCTACCAGTTGAGCTATCCGGCACTATACTATATTCCGTTCAATTTAATCTATAACTTATTGAGCCAAACCGTCCATCGTACGGTAATACACCGATTTAATATAGTGAAAACCTAAACATGCAAACCTTCTCAATAAGACAATTCATAAATAAATTGAGAAAAATATAGATAGCCCGAAATGGAAATCGAACCCAGACCATGTCGGTATCGCGCCAAGTGCTCTATCAGTTGAGCTATCCGGCACTATTCTATATTCCGTTCAATTTAATCTATAACTTATTGGGCCACACCGTTTATCGTCTGGTCATACACCAATTGATTAAGTGGAAACTTAAACATGCAAACCTTCTCAATAAGAGAATTAATAGATAAATTGAAAAAAATATAGATAGCCCGAACTGGGAATCGAACCCAGACCATGTCGGTGTCGCGCCGAGTGCTCTTCCAGTTGAGCTATCCGGCACTATACTATATTTCGTTCAATATAATCGATAACTTATTGAGCCACACCGTCCATCGTACGGTAATACACCAATTAATTGAGTGGAAACCTAAACATGCAAACCTTCTCAATAAGACAATTTATAGATGAATTAGGAAAAATATAGATAGCCCGATCTGGGAATCGAACCTAGACCATGTCGGTATCGCGCCGAGTGCTCTACCAGTTGAGCTATCCGACACTATACTATATTCCGTTCAATTTAATCTATAACTTATTGAGCCACACCGTCCATCGTACGGTAATACACCAATTCCATAAGTGGAAACGTAAACATGCAAACCTTCTCAATAAGACAATTTATAGATAAATTGAGAAAAATATAGATAGCCCGAACTGCGAATTGAACCCAGACCATGTCGGTATCGCGCCGAGTGCTCGACTAGTTGAGCTATCCGGCACTATGCTATGTTCTGTTCAATTTAATCTATAACTTATTGAGCCACACCGTCCAGTGTACGGTAATACACCAATTAAATAAGTGGAAACCTAAACATGCAAACCTTCTCAATAAGACAATTTATAGATAAATTGAGAAAAATATAGATTGCCCGAACTGGGAATCGATCCCAGACAATGTCGGTATCAGGACGAGTGCTCTACCAGTTGAGCTATAGGGCACTATACTATATGCCGTTCAATTTAGACTATAACTTATCGAGCCACACCGTCCATCGTACGGTAATACACCAATTTAATAAGTGGAAACCTAAACATGCAAACCTTCTCAATAAGACAATTAATAGATAAATCGAAAAAAATATAGATAGCTCAAAGTGGGAATCGAACCCAGAAAATGTCGGTATCGCGTCGAGTGCTCTACCAGTTGAGCTATCCAGCACTATACTATATTCCGTTCAATTTAATTTATAACTTATTGAGCCAAACCGTCCATCGTACGGTAATACACCAATTCCATAAGTGGAAACCTAAACATGCAAACCTTCTCAATAAGACAATTTATAGATAAATTGAGAAACATATCGATAGCCCGAACTGGTAATTGAACCCAGACCATGTCGGTAGCGCGCCGAGTGCTCTACTAGTTGAGCTATCCGGCACTATACTATATTTCGTTCAATTTAATCTATAACTTATTAAGCCACACCGTCCATCGTACGGTAATACGCCAATTTAATGAGTGGGAACCTAAACATGCAAACCTTCTCAATAAGTCAATTTATAGATAAATTAAGAAAAATATAGATAGCCTGAACTGGGAATCGAACCTAGACCATGTCGGTGTCGCGCCGAGTGCTCTTCCAGTTGAGCTATCCGGCACTATACTATATTTCGTTCAATATAATCGATAACTTATTGAGCCACACCGTCCATCGTACGGTAATACACCAATTAATTGAGTGGAAACCTAAACATGCAAACCTTCTCAATAAGACAATTTATAGATGAATTAGGAAAAATATAGATAGCCCGATCTGGGAATCGAACCTAGACCATGTCGGTATCGCGCCGAGTGCTCTACCAGTTGAGCTATCCGACACTATACTATATTCCGTTCAATTTAATCTATAACTTATTGAGCCACACCGTCCATCGTACGGTAATACACCAATTCCATAAGTGGAAACCTAAACATGCAAACCTTCTCAATAAGACAATTTATAGATAAATTGAGAAAAATATAGATAGCCCGAACTGCGAATTGAACCCAGACCATGTCGGTATCGCGCCGAGTGCTCGACTAGTTGAGCTATCCGGCACTATGCTATGTTCTGTTTAATTTAATCTATAACTTATTGAGCCACACCGTCCAGTGTACGGTAATACACCAATTAAATAAGTGGAAACCTAAACATGCAAACCTTCTCAATAAGACAATTTATAGATAAATTAAGAAAAATATAGATAGCCCGAACTGGGAATCGATCCCAGACCATGTCGGTATCAGGACGAGTGCTCTACCAGTTGAGCTATAGGGCACTATACTATATGCCGTTCAATTTAGACTATAACTTATCGAGCCACACCGTCCATCGTACGGTAATACACCAATTTAATAAGTGGAAACCTAAACATGCAAACCTTCTCAATAAGACAATTAATAGATAAATCGAAAAAAATATAGATAGCTCAAAGTGGGAATCGAACCCAGAAAATGTCGGTATCGCGTCGAGTGCTCTACCAGTTGAGCTATCCGGCACTATACTATATTCCGTTCAATTTAATTTATAACTTATTGAGCCAAACCGTCCATCGTACGGTAATACACCAATTCCATAAGTGGAAACCTAAACATGCAAACCTTCTCAATAAGACAATTTATAGATAAATTGAGAAACATATCGATAGCCCGAACTGGTAATTGAACCCAGACCATGTCGGTATCGCGCCGAGTGCTCTACCAGTTGAGTTATAGGGCACTATGCTATGTTCTGTTTAATTTAATCTAAAACTTATTGAGCCACACCGTCTATCGTACGGTAATACACCAATTCCATAAGTGGAAACCTAAACATGCAAACCTTCTCAATAAGACAATTTATAGATAAATTGAGAAAAATAAAGATAGCCCAAACTGCGAATTGAACCCAGACCATGTCGGTATCGCGCCGAATGCTCGACTAGTTGAGCTATCCGACACTATGCTATATTCTGTTTAATTTATTCTATAACTTATCGAGCCACATCGTCCATCGTACGGTAATACACCAATTTAATAAGTGGAAACCTAAACATGCAAACCTTCTCAATAAGACAATTAATAGATAAATCGAAAAAAATATAGATAGCCTAAAGTGGGAATCGAACCCAGAAAATGTCGGTATCGCGCCGAGTGCTCTACTAGTTGAGCTATCCGGCACTATACTATATTCCGTTCAATTTAATCTATAACTCATTGAGCCAAACCGTCCATCGTACGGTAATACACCAATTCCATAAGTGGAAACCTAAACATGCAAACCTTCTCAATAAGACAATTTATATATAAATTGAGAAAAATATAGATAGCCCGAACTGGTAATTGAACCCAGACCATGTCTGTATCGCGCCAAGTGCTCTACCAGTTGAGCTATCCGGCACTATTCTATATTCCGTTCAATTTAATCTATAACTTATTGGGCCACACCGTTTATCGTCTGGTCATACACCAATCGATTAAGTGGAAACTTGAACAAGCAAACCTTCTCAATAAAAGAAATAATAGATAAATTGAAAAAAATATAGATAGCCCGAACTGGGAATCGAACCTAGACCATGTCGGTATCGCGCCGAGTGCTCTACCATTTAAGCTATCCGGCACTATACTCCGTTCAATTTGATCTATAACTTATTGAGCCACACCGTCCATCGTACGGTAATACACCAATTCCATAAGTGGAAATCTAAACATGCAAACCTTCTCAATAAGACAATTTATAGATAAATTAAGAAAAATATAGATAGCCCGAACTGGGAATCGAACCTAGACCATGTCGGTATCGCGCCGAGTGCTCTACCAGTTGAGCTATCCGGCACTATGCTATGTTCTGTTTAATTTAATCTAAAACTTATTGAGCCACACCGTCCATCGTACGGTAATACACCAATTCCATAAGTGGAAACCTAAACATGCAAACCTTCTCAATAAGACAATTTATAGATAAATTGAGAAAAATAAAGATAGCCCAAACTGCGAATTGAACCCAGACCATGTCGGTATCGCGCCGAATGCTCGACTAGTTGAGCTATCCGACACTATGCTATATTCTGTTTAATTTATTCTATAACTTATCGAGCCACATCGTCCATCGTACGGTAATACACCAATTTAATAAGTGGAAACCTAAACATGCAAACCTTCTCAATAAGACAATTAATAGATAAATCGAAAAAAATATAGATAGCCTAAAGTGGGAATCGAACCCAGAAAATGTCGGTATCGCGCCGAGTGCTCTACCAGTTGAGCTATCCGGCACTATACTATATTCCGTTCAATTTAATCTATAACTCATTGAGCCAAACCGTCCATCGTACGGTAATACACCAATTCCATAAGTGGAAACCTAAACATGCAAACCTTCTCAATAAGACAATTTATATATAAATTGAGAAAAATATAGATAGCCCGAACTGGTAATTGAACCCAGACCATGTCGGTATCGCGCCGAGTGCTCTTCCAGTTGAGCTATCCGGTACTATACTATATTCCGTTTAATTTATTCTATAACTAATTGAGCCACACCGTCCATCGTACGGTAATACACCAATTCCATAGTTGGAAACCTAAACAAGCAAACCTTCTCAATAAGACAATTTATATATAAATTGAGAAAAATATAGATAGCCCGAAGTGGGATCGAACCCAGACCATGTCGGTAGCGCCCCGAGTGCTCTACTAGTTGAGCTATCCGGCACTATACTATATTTTGTTCAATTTAATCTATAACTTATTAAGCTACACCGTCCATCGTACGGTAATACGCCAATTTAATAAGTAGAAACTTAAACACGCATACCTTCTCAATAAGACAATTTATAGATAAATTGAGAAAAATAGAGATAGCCCGAACTGGGAATCAAACCCAGACCATGTCGGTAGCGCGCCGAGTGCTCTACTAGTTGAGCTATCCGGCACTATACTATATTCCGTTCTATTTAATCTATAACTTATTGAGCCACACCTTCCATCGTACGGTAATACACCAATTTGATAAGTGGAAACCTAAACATGCAAACCTTCCAATAAATGAATTAATCGATAAATTGAAAAAAATATAGATAGCCCGAACTGGAAATCGAACCCAGACCATGTCGGTATCGCGCCGAGCGCTCTTTTAGTTGAGCTATCCGGCACTATACTATATTTCGTTCAATTTAATCGATAACTTATTGAGCCACACCGTCCATCGTACGGTAATACACCAATTTAATGAGTGGAAACCTAAACAAGCAAACCTTCTCAATAAGACGATTTATAGATAAATTAAGAAAAATATAGATAGCCCGAACTGGGAATCGAACCTAGACCATGTCGGTATCGCGCCGAGTGCTCTACCAGTTAAGCTATCCGGCACTATACTATATTCCGTTCTATTCAATCTATAACTTATTGAGCCACACCTTCCATCGTACGGTAATACACCAATTTGATAAGTGGAAACCTAAACATGCAAACCTTCTCAATAAGAGAATTAATAGATAAATTGAAAAAAATATAGATAGCCCGAACTGGAAATCGAACCCAGACCATGTCGGTATCGCGCCGAGCGCTCTTTCAGTTGAGCTATCCGGCACTATACTATATTTCGTTCAATTTAATCGATAACTTATTGAGCCACACCGTCCATCGTACGGTAATACACCAATTTAATGAGTGGAAACCTAAACAAGCAAACCTTCTCAATAAGACGATTTATAGATAAATTAAGAAAAATATAGATAGCCCGAACTGGGAATCGAACCTAGACCATGTCGGTATCGCGCCGAGTGCTCTACCAGTTAAGCTATCCGGCACTATACTATATTCCGTTCAATTTAATCTATAACTTATTGAGCCACACCGTCCATCGTACGGTAATACACCAATTCCATAAGTGGAAACCTAAACATGCAAATCTTCTCAATAACACAATTTATAGATAAATTGAAAAAAATATGGATAGCCCGAACTGGGAATCAAACCCAGACCATGTCGGTGTCGCGCCGAGTGCTCTTCCAGTTGAGCTATCCGGCACTATACTATATTCCGTTCAATTTAATCTATAACTTATTGAGCCACACCGTCCATCGTACGGTAATACACCAATTCCATAAGTGGAAACCTAAACATGCAAACCTTCTCAATAAGACAATTTATAGATAAATTGAGAAAAATATAGATAGCTCGAACTGTGAATCAAACCCAGAACATGTCGGTATCGCGCCGAGTGCTCGACTAGTTGAGCTATCCGGCACTATGCTATGTTCTGTTTAATTTAATTTATAACTTATTGAGCCACACCGTCCAGTGTACGGTAATACATCAATTTAATAAGTGGAAACCTAAACATGCAAACCCTCTCAATAAGACAATTTATAGATAAATTGAGAAAAATATAGATTGCCCGAACTGGGAATCGAACCCAGACCATGTCGGTATCGGGCCGAGTGCTCTACCAGTTGAGCTATCGGGCACTATACTATATTCCGTTCAATTTAGATTATAACTTATTGAGCCAAACTGTCCATCGTACGGTAATACACCAATTCCATAATTGGAAACCTAAACATGCAAACCTTCTCAATAAGACAATTTATATATAAATTGAGAAAAATATAGATAGCCCGAAGTGGGATCGAACCCAGACCATGTCGGTAGCGCGCCGAGTGCTCTACTAGTTGAGCTATCCGGCACTATACTATATTTCGTTCAATTTAATCTATAACTTATTAAGATACACCGTCCATAGTACGGTAATACACCAATTTAATAAGTGGAAACCTAAACATGCAAACCTTCTCAAAAAGACAATAAATAGATAAATCGAAAAAAATATAGATAGCCCAAAGTTGGAATCGAACCCAGTACATGTCGGTATCGCGCCGAGTGCTCTACCAGTTGAGCTATCCGGCACTATACTATATTCCGTTCAATTTAATCTATAACTTATTGAGCCAAACTGTCCATCGTACGGTAATACACCAATTCCATAATTGGAAACCTAAACATGCAAACCTTTTCAATAAGACAATTTACATATAAATTGAGAAAAATATAGATAGCCCGAAGTGGGATCGAACCCAGACCATGTCGGTAGCGCGCCGAGTGCTCTACTAGTTGAGCTATCCGGCACTATACTATATTTCGTTCAATTTAATCTATAACTTATTAAGATACACCGTCCATAGTACGGTAATACGCCAATTTAATAAGTGGAAACTTAAACATGCATACCTTCTCAATAAGACAATTGATAGATAAATTAAAAAGAATATAGATAGCCCGAACTGGGAATCGAACCCAGACCATGTCGGTAGCGCGCCGAGTGCTCTACTAGTTGAGCTATTCGGCACTATACTATATTTCGTTCAATTTAATCTATAACTTATTAATCCACACCGTCCATCGTACGGTAATACGCCAATTTGATAAGTGGAAACTTAAACATGCATACCTTTTCAATAAGACAATTTATAGATAAATTGAGAAAAATATAGATAGCCCGAACTGGGAATCAAACCCAGACCATGTCGGTAGCGCGCCGAGTGCTCTACTAGTTGAGCTATCGGGCACTATACTATATTCCGTTTAATTTAGACAATAAATTATTAATCTACACCGTCCATCGTACGGTAATACGCCAATTTAATAAGTGGAAACTTAAACATGCATACCTTCTCAATAAGACAATTTATAGATAAATTGAGAAAAATATAGATAGCCCGAAATGGGAATCGAACCCAGACCATGTCGGTATCGCGCCGAGTGCTCTTCCAGTTGAGCTATCCGGCACTATACTATATTCCGTTCAATTTAATCTATAACTTATTGAGCCAAACCGTCCATCTTACGGTCATACACCAATTCCATAATTGGAAACCTAAACATGCAAACCTTCTCAATAAGACAATTTATATATAAATTGAGAAAAATATAGATAGCCCGAAGTGGGATCGAACCCAGACCATGTCGGTAGCGCGCCGAGTGCTCTACTAGTTGAGCTATCCGGCACTATACTATATTTTGTTCAATTTAATCTATAACTTATTAAGCCACACCGTCCATCGTACAGTAATACGCCAATTTAATAAGTGGAAACTTAAACATGCATACCTTCTCAATAAGACAATTTATAGATAAATTGAGAAAAATATAGATAGCCCGAACTGGGAATCAAACCCAGACCATGTCGGTAGCGCCCCGAGTGCTCTACTAGTTGAGCTATCGGGCACTATACTATATTCCGTTCAATTTAATCTATAACTTATTGAGCCACACCGTCCATCGTACGGTAATACACCAATTTAATAAGTGAAAACCTAAACATGCAAACCTTCTCAATAAGAGAATCAATAGATAAATTGAAAAAAATATAGATAGCCCGAACTGGAAATCAAACCCAGACCATGTCGGTATCGCGCCGAGTGCTCTTTCAGTTGAGCTATCCGGCACTATACTATATTTCGTTCTATTTAATCGATAACTTATTGAGCCACACCGTCCATCGTACGGTAATACACCAATTTAATGAGTGGAAACCTAAACAAGCAAACCTTCTCAATAAGACGATTTATAGATAAATTAAGAAAAATATAGATAGCCCGAACTGGGAATCGAACCCAGACCATGTCGGTATCGGGCCGAGTGCTCTACCAGTTGAGCTATCGGGCACTATACTATAATCCGTTCAATTTAATCTATAACTTATTGAGCCAAACCGTCCATCGTACGGTAATACACCAATTCCATAATTGGAAACCTAAACATGCAAACCTTCTCAATAAGACAATTTATATATAAATTGAGAAAAATATAGATAGCCCGAAGTGGGATTGAACCCAGACCATGTCGGTAGCGCGCCGAGTGCTCTACTAGTTGAGCTATCCGGCACTATACTATATTTCGTTCAATTTAATCTATAACTTATTAAGCCACACCGTCCATAGTACGGTAATACGCCAATTTAATAAGTGGAAACTCAAACATGCATACTTTCTCAATAAGACAATTGATAGATAAATTAAAAAGAATATAGATAGCCCGAAGTGGGATCGAACCCAGACCATGTCGGTAGCGCGCCGAGTGCTCTACTAGTTGAGCTATCCGGCACTATACTATATTTTGTTCAATTTAATCTATAACTTATTAAGCCACACCGTCCATCGTACAGTAATACGCCAATTTAATAAGTGGAAACTTAAACATGCATACCTTCTCAATAAGACAATTTATAGATAAATTGAGAAAAATATAGATAGCCCGAACTGGGAATCGAACCCAGACCATGTCGGTAGCGCCCCGAGTGCTCTACTAGTTGAGCTATCGGGCACTATACTATATTCCGTTCAATTTAATCTATAACTTATTGAGCCACACCGTCCATCGTACGGTAATACACCAATTTAATAAGTGAAAACCTAAACATGCAAACCTTCTCAATAAGAGAATCAATAGATAAATTGAAAAAAATATAGATAGCCCGAACTGGAAATCAAACCCAGACCATGTCGGTATCGCGCCGAGTGCTCTTTCAGTTGAGCTATCCGGCACTATACTATATTTCGTTCTATTTAATCGATAACTTATTGAGCCACACCGTCCATCGTACGGTAATACACCAATTTAATGAGTGGAAACCTAAACAAGCAAACCTTCTCAATAAGACGATTTATAGATAAATTAAGAAAAATATAGATAGCCCGAACTGGGAATCGAACCCAGACCATGTCGGTATCGGGCCGAGTGCTCTACCAGTTGAGCTATCGGGCACTATACTATAATCCGTTCAATTTAATCTATAACTTATTGAGCCAAACCGTCCATCGTACGGTAATACACCAATTCCATAATTGGAAACCTAAACATGCAAACCTTCTCAATAAGACAATTTATATATAAATTGAGAAAAATATAGATAGCCCGAAGTGGGATTGAACCCAGACCATGTCGGTAGCGCGCCGAGTGCTCTACTAGTTGAGCTATCCGGCACTATACTATATTTCGTTCAATTTAATCTATAACTTATTAAGCCACACCGTCCATAGTACGGTAATACGCCAATTTAATAAGTGGAAACTCAAACATGCATACTTTCTCAATAAGACAATTGATAGATAAATTAAAAAGAATATAGATAGCCCGAACTGGGAATCGAACCCAGACCATGTCGGTAGCGCGCCGAATGCTCTACTAGTTGAGCTATCCGGCACTATACTATATTTCGTTCAATTTAATCTATAACTTATTAATCCACACCGTCCATCGTACGGTAATACGCCAATTTAATAAGTAGAAACTTAAACATGCATACCTTCTCAATAAGAGAATTTATAGATAAATTGAGAAAAATATAGATAGCCCGAACTGGGAATCGAACCTAGACCATGTCGGTATCGCGCCGAGTGCTCTACCATTTAAGCTATCCGGCACTATACTATATTCTGTTCAATTTAATCTATAACTTATTGGGCCAGACCGTTTATCGTCTGGTCATACACCAATTAAGTGGAATCTTAAACATGCAAACCTTCTGAATAAGAGAATTACTAGATAAATTGAAAAAAATATAGATAGCCCGAACTGGGAATCGAACCCAGGCCATGTTGGTATCGCGCCGAGTGCTCTTCCAGTTGAGCTATCCGGCACTATACTATATTTCGTTCAATTTGATCAATAACTTATTGAGCCACACCGTCCATCGTACGGTAATACACCAATTCAATGAGTGGAAACCTAAACATGCAAACCTTCTCAATAAGACAATTTATAGACGAATTAAGAAAAATATAGCTAGCCCGAACTGGGAATCGAACCTAGACCATGTCGGTATCGCGCCGAGTGCTCTACCATTTAAGCTATCCGGCACTATACTATATTCCGTTCAATTTGATCTATAACTTATTGAGCCACACCGTCCATCGTACGGTAATACACCAATTCCATAAGTGGAAACCTAAACATGCAAACCTTCTCAATAAGACAATTTATAGATAAATTAAGAAAAATATAGATAGCCCGAACTGGGAATCGAACCTAGACCATGTCGGTATCGCGCCGAGTGCTCTACCAGTTGAGCTATCTGGCACTATGCTATGTTCTGTTTAATTTAATCTATAACTTATTGAGCCACACCGTCCATCGTACGGTAATACACCAATTCCATAAGTGGAAACCTAAACATGCAAACCTACTCAATAAGACAATTTATAGATAAATTGAGAAAAATAAAGATAGCCCGAACTGCGAATTGAACCCAGACCATGTCGGTATCGCGCCGAATGCTCGACTAGTTGAGCTATCCGACACTATGCTATATTCTGTTTAATTTAGTCTATAACTTATCGAGCCACATCGTCCATCGTACGGTAATACACCAATTTAATAAGTGGAAACCTAAACATGCAAACCTTCTCAATAAGACAATTAATAGATAAATCGAAAAAAATATAGATAGCCTAAAGTGGGAATCGAACCCAGAAAATGTCGGTATCGCGCCGAGTGCTCTACCAGTTGAGCTATCCGGCACTATACTATATTCCGTTCAATTTAATCTATAACTTATTGAGCCAAACCGTCCATCGTACGGTAATACACCAATTCCATAAGTGGAAACCTAAACATGCAAACCTTCTCAATAAGACAATTTATATATAAATTGAGAAAAATATAGATAGCCCGAAGTGGTAATTGAACCCAGACCATATCGGTATCGCGCCGAGTGCTCTTCCAGTTGAGCTATCCGGTACTATACTATATTCCGTTCAATTTATTCTATAACTAATTGAGCCACACCGTCCATCGTACGGTAATACACCAATTCCATAATTGGAAACCTAAACATGCAAACCTTCTCAATAAGACAATTTATATATAAATTGAGAAAAATATAGATAGCCCGAAGTGGGATCGAACCCAGACCATGTCGGTAGCGCGCCGAGTGCTCTACTAGTTGAGCTATCCGGCGCTATACTATATTTCGTTCAATTTAATCTATAACTTATTAAGCCACACCGCCCATAGTACGGTAATACGCCAATTTAATAAGTGGAAACTTAAACATGCATACCTTCTCAATAAGACAATTTATAGATAAATTGAGAAAAATATAGATAGCCCGAACTGGGAATCAAACCCAGACCATGTCAGTAGCGCGCCGAGTGCTCTACTAGTTGAGCTATCGGGCACTATACTATATTCCGTTCAATTTAATCTATAACTTATTAAGCCACACCGTCCATCGTACGGTAATACACCAATTTAATAAGTGGAAACCTAAACATGCAAACCTTCTCAATAAGAGAATTAATAGATAAATTGAAAAAAATATAGATAGCCCGAAGTGGGATCGAACCCAGACCATGTCGGTAGCGCGCCGAGTGCTCTACTAGTTGAGCTATCGGGCACTATACGATATTCCGTTTAATTTAGACAATAACTTATTAAGCGACACCGTCCATCGTACGGTAATACACCGATTTAATATAGTGAAAACCTAAACATGCAAACCTTCTCAATAAGAGAATTAATAGATAAATTGAAAAAAATATGGATAGCCCGAACTGGGAATCGAACCCAGACCATGTCGGTGTCGCGCCGAGTGCGCTTCCAGTTGAGCTATCCGGCACTATACTATATTCCGTTCAATTTAATCTATAACTTATTGAGCCACACCGTCCATCGTACGGTAATACACCAATTCCATAAGTGGAAACCTAAACATGCAAACCTTCTCAATAAGACAATTTATAGATAAATTGAGAAAAATATAGATAGCCCGAACTGTAAATCGAACCCTGAACATGTCGGTATCGCGCCAAGTGCTCGACTAGTTGAGCTATCCGGCACTATGCTATGTTCTGTTTAATTTAATTTATAACTTATTGAGCCACACCGTCCAGTGTACGGTAATACATCAATTTAATAAGTGGAAACCTAAACATGCAAACCCTCTCAATAAGACAATTTATAGATAAATTGAGAAAAATATAGATTGCCCGAACTGGGAATCGAACCCAGACCATGTCGGTATCGGGCCGAGTGCTCTACCAGTTGAGCTATCGGGAACTATACTATATTCCGTTTAATTTAGATTATAACTTATCGAGCCACACCGTCCATCGTACGGTAATACACCAATTTAATAAGTGGAAACCTAAACATGCAAACCTTCTCAAAAAGACAATAAATAGATAAATCGAAAAAAATATAGATAGCCCAAAGTGGGAATCAAACCCAGTACGTGTCGGTATCGCGCCGAGTGCTCTACTAGTTGAGCTATCGAGCACTATACTATATTCCGTTCAATTTAATCTATAACTTATTAAGCCACACCGTCCATCGTACGGTAATACACCAATTTAATAAGTGGAAACCTAAACATGCAAACCTTCTCAATAAGAGAATTAATAGATAAATTGAAAAAAATATGGATAGCCCGAACTGGGAATCGAACCCAGACCATGTCGGTGTCGCGCCGAGTGCGCTTCCAGTTGAGCTATCCGGCACTATACTATATTCCGTTCAATTTAATCTATAACTTATTGAGCCACACCGTCCATCGTACGGTAATACACCAATTCCATAAGTGGAAACCTAAACATGCAAACCTTCTCAATAAGACAATTTATAGATAAATTGAGAAAAATATAGATAGCCCGAACTGTAAATCGAACCCTGAACATGTCGGTATCGCGCCAAGTGCTCGACTAGTTGAGCTATCCGGCACTATGCTATGTTCTGTTTAATTTAATTTATAACTTATTGAGCCACACCGTCCAGTGTACGGTAATACATCAATTTAATAAGTGGAAACCTAAACATGCAAACCCTCTCAATAAGACAATTTATAGATAAATTGAGAAAAATATAGATTGCCCGAACTGGGAATCGAACCCAGACCATGTCGGTATCGGGCCGAGTGCTCTACCAGTTGAGCTATCGGGAACTATACTATATTCCGTTTAATTTAGATTATAACTTATCGAGCCACACCGTCCATCGTACGGTAATACACCAATTTAATAAGTGGAAACCTAAACATGCAAACCTTCTCAAAAAGACAATAAATAGATAAATCGAAAAAAATATAGATAGCCCAAAGTGGGAATCAAACCCAGTACGTGTCGGTATCGCGCCGAGTGCTCTACTAGTTGAGCTATCGAGCACTATACTATATTCCGTTCAATTTAATCTATAACTTATTAAGCCACACCGTCCATCGTACGGTAATACACCAATTTAATAAGTGGAAACCTAAACATGCAAACCTTCTCAATAAGAGAATTAATAGATAAATTGAAAAAAATATAGATAGCCCGAAGTGGGATCGAACCCAGACCATGTCGGTAGCGCGCCGAGTGCTCTACTAGTTGAGCTATCGGGCACTATACGATATTCCGTTTAATTTAGACAATAATGTATTAAGCGACACCGTCCATCGTACGGTAATACACCGATTTAATATAGTGAAAACCTAAACATGCAAACCTTCTCAATAAGAGAATTAATAGATAAATTGAAAAAAATATGGATAGCCCGAACTGGGAATCGAACCCAGACCATGTCGGTGTCGCGCCGAGTGCTCTTCCAGTTGAGCTATCCGGCACTATACTATATTCCGTTCAATTTAATCTATAACTTATTGAGCCACACCGTCCATCGGACGGTAATACACCAATTCCATAAGTGGAAACCTAAACATGCAAACCTTCTCAATAAGACAATTTATAGATAAATTGAGAAAAATATAGATAGCCCGAACTGTAAATCGAACCCTGAACATGTCGGTATCGCGCCAAGTGCTCGACTAGTTGAGCTATCCGGCACTATGCTATGGTCTGTTTAATTTAATTTATAACTTATTGAGCCACACCGTCCAGTGTACGGTAATACATCAATTTAATAAGTGGAAACCTAAACATGCAAACCCTCTCAATAAGACAATTTATAGATAAATTGAGAAAAATATAGATTGCCCGAACTGGGAATCGAACCCAGACCATGTCGGTATCGGGCCGAGTGCTCTACCAGTTGAGCTATCGGGAACTATACTATATTCCGTTTAATTTAGATTATAACTTATCGAGCCACACCGTCCATCGTACGGTAATACACCAATTTAATAAGTGGAAACATAAACATGCAAACCTTCTCAAAAAGACAATAAATAGATAAATCGAAAAAAATATAGATAGCCCAAAGTGGGAATCAAACCCAGTACGTGTCGGTATCGCGCCGAGTGCTCTACCAGTTGAGCTATCTGGCACTATACTATATTCCGTTCAATTTAATCTATAACTTATTGAGCCAAACTGTCCATCGTACGGTAATACACCAATTCCATAATTTGAAACCTAAACATGCAAACCTTCTCAATAAGACAATTTATATATAAATTGAGAAAAATATAGATAGCCCGAAGTGGGATCGAACCCAGACCATGTCGGTAGCGCGCCGAGTGCTCTACTAGTTGAGCTATTCGGCACTATACTATATTTCGTTCAATTTAATCTATAACTTATTAATCCACACCGTCCATCGTACGGTAATACGCCAATTTAATAAGTGGAAACTTAAACATGCATACCTTCTCAATAAGACAATTTATAGATAAATTGAGAAAAATATAGATAGCCCGAACTGGGAATCAAACCCAGACCATGTCGGTAGCGCGCCGAGTGCTCTACTAGTTGAGCTATCGGGCACTATACTATATTCTGTTTAATTTAGACAATAAATTATTAATCCACACCGTCCATCGTACGGTAATACGCCAATTTAATAAGTGGAAACTTAAACATGCATACCTTCTCAATAAGACAATTTATAGATAAATTGAGAAAAATATAGATAGCCCGAAATGGAAATCGAACCCAGACCATGTCGGTATCGCGCCAAGTGCTCTACCAGTTGAGCTATTCGGAACTATACTATATTCCGTTCAATTTAATCTATAACTTATTGAGCCAAACCGTCCATCGTACGGTAATACGCCAATTTAATAAGTGGAAACTTAAACATGCATACCTTCTCAATAAGACAATTTATAGATAAATTGAGAAAAATATAGATAGCCCGAAGTGGGATCGAACCCAGACCATGTCGGTAGCGCGCCGAGTGCTCTACTAGTTGAGCTATTCGGCACTATACTATATTTCGTTCAATTTAATCTATAACTTATTAATCCACACCGTCCATCGTACGGTAATACGCCAATTTAATAAGTGGAAACTTAAACATGCATACCTTCTCAATAAGACAATTTATAGATAAATTGAGAAAAATATAGATAGCCCGAACTGGGAATCAAACCCAGACCATGTCGGTGTCGCGCCGAGTGCGCTTCCAGTTGAGCTATCCGGCACTATACTATATTCCGTTAAATTTAATCTATAACTTATTGAGCCACACCGTCCATCGTACGGTAATACACCAATTCCATAAGTGGAAACCTAAACATGCAAACCTTCTCAATAAGACAATTTATAGATAAATTGAGAAAAATATAGATAGCCCGAACTGTAAATCGAACCCTGAACATGTCGGTATCGCGCCAAGTGCTCGACTAGTTGAGCTATCCGGCACTATGCTATGTTCTGTTTAATTTAATTTATAACTTATTGAGCCACACCGTCCAGTGTACGGTAATACATCAATTTAATAAGTGGAAACCTAAACATGCAAACCCTCTCAATAAGACAATTTATAGATAAATTGAGAAAAATATAGATTGCCCGAACTGGGAATCGAACCCAGACCATGTCGGTATCGGGCCGAGTGCTCTACCAGTTGAGCTATCGGGAACTATACTATATTCCGTTTAATTTAGATTATAACTTATCGAGCCACACCGTCCATCGTACGGTAATACACCAATTTAATAAGTGGAAACCTAAACATGCAAACCTTCTCAAAAAGACAATAAATAGATAAATCGAAAAAAATATAGATAGCCCAAAGTGGGAATCAAACCCAGTACGTGTCGGTATCGCGCCGAGTGCTCTACTAGTTGAGCTATCGAGCACTATACTATATTCCGTTCAATTTAATCTATAACTTATTAAGCCACACCGTCCATCGTACGGTAATACACCAATTTAATAAGTGGAAACCTAAACATGCAAACCTTCTCAATAAGAGAATTAATAGATAAATTGAAAAAAATATAGATAGCCCGAAGTGGGATCGAACCCAGACCATGTCGGTAGCGCGCCGAGTGCTCTACTAGTTGAGCTATCGGGCACTATACGATATTCCGTTTAATTTAGACAATAATGTATTAAGCGACACCGTCTATCGTACGGTAATACACCGATTTAATATAGTGAAAACCTAAACATGCAAACCTTCTCAATAAGAGAATTAATAGATAAATTGAAAAAAATATGGATAGCCCGAACTGGGAATCGAACCCAGACCATGTCGGTGTCGCGCCGAGTGCTCTACCAGTTGAGCTATCTGGCACTATACTATATTCCGTTCAATTTAATCTATAACTTATTGAGCCAAACTGTCCATCGTACGGTAATACACCAATTCCATAATTTGAAACCTAAACATGCAAACCTTCTCAATAAGACAATTTATATATAAATTGAGAAAAATATAGATAGCCCGAAGTGGGATCGAACCCAGACCATGTCGGTAGCGCGCCGAGTGCTCTACTAGTTGAGCTATTCGGCACTATACTATATTTCGTTCAATTTAATCTATAACTTATTAATCCACACCGTCCATCGTACGGTAATACGCCAATTTAATAAGTGGAAACTTAAACATGCATACCTTCTCAATAAGACAATTTATAGATAAATTGAGAAAAATATAGATAGCCCGAACTGGGAATCAAACCCAGACCATGTCGGTAGCGCGCCGAGTGCTCTACTAGTTGAGCTATCGGGCACTATACTATATTCTGTTTAATTTAGACAATAAATTATTAATCCACACCGTCCATCGTACGGTAATACGCCAATTTAATAAGTGGAAACTTAAACATGCATACCTTCTCAATAAGACAATTTATAGATAAATTGAGAAAAATATAGATAGCCCGAAATGGAAATCGAACCCAGACCATGTCGGTATCGCGCCAAGTGCTCTACCAGTTGAGCTATTCGGAACTATACTATATTCCGTTCAATTTAATCTATAACTTATTGAGCCAAACCGTCCATCGTACGGTAATACGCCAATTTAATAAGTGGAAACTTAAACATGCATACCTTCTCAATAAGACAATTTATAGATAAATTGAGAAAAATATAGATAGCCCGAACTGGGAATCAAACCCAGACCATGTCGGTAGCGCGCCGAGTGCTCTACTAGTTGAGCTATCGGGCACTATACTATATTCCGTTCAATTTAATCTATAACTTATTGAGCCACACCTTCCATCGTACGGTAATACACCAATTTAATAAGTGGAAACCTAAACATGCAAACCTTCTCAATAAGAGAATTAATAGATAAATTGAAAAAAATATAGATAGCCCGAACTGGAAATCGAACCCAGACCATGTCGGTATCGCGCCGAGCGCTCTTTCAGTTGAGCTATCCGGCACTATACTATATTTCGTTCAATTTAATCGATAACTTATTGAGCCACACCGTCCATCGTACGGTAATACACCAATTTAATGAGTGGAAACCTAAACAAGCAAACCTTCTCAATAAGACGATTTATAGATAAATTAAGAAAAATATAGATAGCCCAGAGTGGGAATCGAACCCAGAACATGTCGGTATCGCGCCGAGTGCTCTACCAGTTGAGCTATCCGGCACTATACTATATTCCGTTCAATTTAATCTATAACTTATTGAGCCAAACCGTCCATCGTACGGTAATACACCGATTTAATATAGTGAAAACCTAAACATGCAAACCTTCTCAATAAGACAATTCATAGATAAATTGAGAAAAATATAGATAGCCCGAACTGTGAATCGAACCCAGACCATGTCGGTATCGCGCCGAGTGCTCTACTAGTTGATCTATCCGGCACTATGCTATGTTCTGTTCAATTTAATCTATAACTTATTGAGCCACACCGTCCAGTGTACGGTAATACACCAATTTAATAAGTGGAAACCTAAACATGCAAACCTTCTCAATAAGACAATTGATAGATAAATTAAAAAGAATATAGATAGCCCGAACTGGGAATCGAACCCAGACCATGTCGGTAGCGCGCCGAGTGCTCTACTAGTTGAGCTATCGGGCACTATACGATATTCCGTTTAATTTAGACAATAACTTATCAAGCGACACCGTCCATCGTACGGTAATACACCGATTTAATATAGTGAAAACCTAAACATGCAAACCTTCTCAATAAGACAATTCATAGATAAATTGAGAAAAATATAGATAGCCCGAAATGGGAATCGAACCCAGACCATGTCGGTATCGCGCCAAGTGCTCTACCAGTTGAGCTATCCGGCACTATTCTATATTCCGTTCAATTTAATCTATAACTTATTGGGCCACACCGTTTATCGTCTGGTCATACACCAATTGAATAAGTGGAAACTTAAACATGCAAACCTTCTCAATAAGAGAATTAATAGATAAATTGAAAAAAAAATGTATAGCCCGTACTGGGAATCGAACCCAGACCATGTCGGTGTCGCGCCGAGTGCTCTTCCAGTTGAGCTATCCGGCACTATACTATATTCCGTTCAATTTAATCTATAACTTATTGAGCCACACCTTCCATCGTACGGTAATACACCAATTCCATAAGTGGAAACCTAATCATGCAAACCTTCTCAATAAGACAATTTATAGATAAATTGAGAAAAATATAGATAGCCCGAACTGTGAATCGAACCCAGACCATGTCGGTATCGCGCCAAGTGCTCGACTAGTTGAGCTATCCGGAACTATGCTATGTTCTGTTTAATTTAATTTATAACTTATTGAGCCACACCATCCAGTGTACGGTAATACATCAATTTAATAAGTGGAAACCTAAACATGCAAACCCTCTCAATAAGACAATTTATAGATAAATTGAGAAAAATATAGATTGCCCGAACTGGGAATCGAACCCAGACCATGTCGGTATCGGGCCGAGTGCTCTACCAGTTGAGCTATCGGGCACTATACTATATTCCGTTCAATTTAGATTATAACTTATCGAGCCACACCGTCCATCGTACGGTAATACACCAATTTAATAAGTGGAAACCTAAACATGCAAACCTTCTTAATAAGACAATTCATAGATAAATTGAGAAAAATATAGATAGCCCGAAATGGGAATCGAACCCAGACTATGTCGGTATCGCGCCAAGTGCTCTACCAGTTGAGCTATCCGGAACTTTTCTATATTCCGTGCAATTTAATCTATAACTTATTGGGCCAGACCGTTTATCGTCTGGTCATACACCAATTGATTAAGTGGAAACTTAAACATGCAAACCTTCTCAATAAGAGAGTTAATAGATAAATTGAAAAAAATATAGATAGCCCGAACTGGGAATCGAACCCAGACCATGTCGGTATCGCTTCGAGTGCTCTTCCAGTTGAGCTATCCGGCACTATACTATATTTCGTTCAATTTAATCGATAACTTATTGAGCCACACCGTCCATCGTACGGTAATACACCAATTTAATGAGTGGAAACCTAAACATGCAAACCTTCTCAATAAGACAATTTATAGACGAATTAAGAAAAATATAGATTGCCCGAACTGGGAATCGAACCCAGACCATGTCGGTATCAGGACGAGTGCTCTACCAGTTGAGCTATAGGGCACTATACTATATTCCGTTCAATTTAGACTATAACTTATCGAGCCACACCGTCCATCGTACGGTAATACACCAATTTAATAAGTGGAAACCTAAACATGCAAACCTTCTCAATAAGACAATTAATAGATAAATCGAAAAAAATATAGATAGCCTAAAGTGGGAATCGAACCCAGAAAATGTCGGTATCGCGCCGAGTGCTCTACCAGTTGAGCTATCCGGCACTATACTATATTCCGTTCAATTTAATCTATAACTTATTGAGCCAAACCGTCCATCGTACGGTAATACACCAATTCCATAAGTGGAAACCTAAACATGCAAACCTTCTCAATAAGACAATTTATATATAAATTGAGAAAAATATAGATAGCCCGAACTGGTAATTGAACCCAGACCATGTCGGTATCGCGCCGAGTGCTCTTCCAGTTGAGCTATCCGGTACTATACTATATTCCGTTCAATTTAATCTATAACTTATTGAGCCACACCGTCCATCGTACGGTAATACACCAATTCCATAATTGGAAACCTAAACATGCAAACCTTCTCAATAAGACAATTGATAGATAAATTAAAAAGAATATAGATATCCCGAACTGGGAATCGAACCCAGACCATGTCGGTAGCGCGCTGAGTGCTCTACTAGTTGAGCTATCGGGCACTATACTATATTCCGTTTAATTTAGACAATAACTTATTAAGCGACACCGTCCATCGTACGGTAATACACCGATTTAATATAGTGAAAACCTAAACATGCAAACCTTCTCAATAAGACAATTCATAGATAAATTGAGAAAAATATAGATAGCCCGAAATGGGAATCGAACCCAGACCATGTCGGTATCGCGCCAAGTGCTCTACCAGTTGAGCTATCCGGCACTATTCTATATTCCGTTCAATTTAATCTATAACTTATTGGGCCACACCGTTTATCGTCTGGTCATACACCAATTTATTAAGTGGAAACTTAAACATGCAAACCTTCTCAATAAGAGAATTAATAGATGGATTGAAAAAAATATAGATAGCCCGAACTGGGAATTGAACCCAGACCATGTCGGTGTCGCGCCGAGTGCTCTTCCAGTTGAGCTATCCGGCACTATACTATATTTCGTTCAATTTAATCGATAACTTATCGAGCCACACCGTCCATCGTACGGTAATACACCAATTTAATGAGTGGAAACCTAAACATGCAAACCTTCTCAATAAGACAATTTATAGATGAATTAAGAAAAATATAGATAGCCCGATCTGGGAATCGAACCTAGACCATGTCGGTATCGCGCCGAGTGCTCTACCAGTTGAGCTATCCGGCACTATACTATATTTCGTTCAATTTAATCTATAACTTATTGAGCCACACCGTCCATCGTACGGTAATACACCAATTCCATAAGTGGAAACCTAAACATGCAAACCTTCTCAATAAGACAATTTATAGATAAATTGAGAAAAATATAGATAGCCCGAACTGGGAATCAAACCCAGACCATGTCGGTAGCGCGCCGAGTGCTCTACCAGTTGAGCTATCCGGCACTATACTGTATTCCGTTTAATTTAGACAATAACTTATTAAGCGACACCGTCCATCGTTGGTAATACACCGATTTAATATAGTGAAAACCTAAACATGCAAACCTTCTCAATAAGACAATTTATAGATAAATTGAGAAAAATATAGATAGCCCGAACTGCGAATCGAACCCAGACCATGTCGGTATCGCGCCGAGTGCTCGACTAGTTGAGCTATCCGGCACTATGCTATGTTCTGTTTAATTTATTCTATAACTTATTGAGCCACACCGTCCAGTGTACGGTAATACATCAATTTAATAAGTGGAAACCTAAACATGCAAACCCTCTCAATAAGACAATTTATAGATAAATTGAGAAAAATATAGATTGCCCGAACTGGGAATCGAACCCAGACCATGTCGGTATCGGGCCGAGTGCTCTACCAGTTGAGCTATCGGGCACTATACTATATTCCGTTCAATTTAGACTATAACTTATCGAGCCACACCGTCCATCGTACGGTAATACACCAATTTAATAAGTGGAAACCTAAACATGCAAACCTTCTCAATATGACAATTAATAGATAAATCGAAAAAAATATAGATAGCCCAGAGTGGGAATCGAACCCAGAACATGTCGGTATTGCGCCGAGTGCTCTACCAGTTGAGCTATCCGGCACTATACTATATTCCGTTCAATTTAATCTATAACTTATTGAGCCAAACCGTCCATCGTACGGTAATACACCGATTTAATATAGTGAAAACCTAAACATGCAAACCTTCTCAATAAGACAATTCATAGATAAATTGAGAAAAATATAGATAGCCCGAACTGTGAATCGAACCCAGACCATGTCGGTATCGCGCCGAGTGCTCTACTAGTTGAGCTATCCGGCACTATGCTATGTTCTGTTCAATTTAATCTATAACTTATTGAGCCACACCGTCCAGTGTACGGTAATACACCAATTTAATAAGTGGAAACCTAAACATGCAAACCTTCTCAATAAGACAATTGATAGATAAATTAAAAAGAATATAGATAGCCCGAACTGGGAATCGAACCCAGACCATGTCGGTAGCGCGCCGAGTGCTCTACTAGTTGAGCTATCGGGCACTATACGATATTCCGTTTAATTTAGACAATAACTTATCAAGCGACACTGTCCATCGTACGGTAATACACCGATTTAATATAGTGAAAACCTAAACATGCAAACCTTCTCAATAAGACAATTCATAGATAAATTGAGAAAAATATAGATAGCCCGAAATGGGAATCGAACCCAGACCATGTCGGTATCGCGCCAAGTGCTCTACCAGTTGAGCTATCCGGCACTATTCTATATTCCGTTCAATTTAATCTATAACTTATTGGGCCACACCGTTTATCGTCTGGTCATACACCAATTGAATAAGTGGAAACTTAAACATGCAAACCTTCTCAATAAGAGAATTAATAGATAAATTGAAAAAAAAATGTATAGCCCGTACTGGGAATCGAACCCAGACCATGTCGGTGTCGCGCCGAGTGCTCTTCCAGTTGAGCTATCCGGCACTATACTATATTCCGTTCAATTTAATCTATAACTTATTGAGCCACACCTTCCATCGTACGGTAATACACCAATTCCATAAGTGGAAACCTAAACATGCAAACCTTCTCAATAAGACAATTTATAGATAAATTGAGAAAAATATAGATAGCCCGAACTGTGAATCGAACCCAGACCATGTCGGTATCGCGCCAAGTGCTCGACTAGTTGAGCTATCCGGCACTATGCTATGTTCTGTTTAATTTAATTTATAACTTATTGAGCCACACCATCCAGTGTACGGTAATACATCAATTTAATAAGTGGAAACCTAAACATGCAAACCCTCTCAATAAGACAATTTATAGATAAATTGAGAAACATATAGATTGCCCGAACTGGGAATCGAACCCAGACCATGTCGGTATCGGGCCGAGTGCTCTACCAGTTGAGCTATCGGGCACTATACTATATTCCGTTCAATTTAGATTATAACTTATCGAGCCACACCGTCCATCGTACGGTAATACACCAATTTAATAAGTGGAAACCTAAACATGCAAACCTTCTTAATAAGACAATTCATAGATAAATTGAGAAAAATATAGATAGCCCGAAATGGGAATCGAACCCAGACTATGTCGGTATCGCGCCAAGTGCTCTACCAGTTGAGCTATCCGGAACTTTTCTATATTCCGTGCAATTTAATCTATAACTTATTGGGCCAGACCGTTTATCGTCTGGTCATACACCAATTGATTAAGTGGAAACTTAAACATGCAAACCTTCTCAATAAGAGAATTAATAGATAAATTGAAAAAAATATAGATAGCCCGAACTGGGAATCGAACCCAGACCATGTCGGTATCGCGCCGAGTGCTCTTCCAGTTGAGCTATCCGGCACTATACTATATTTCGTTCAATTTAATCGATAACTTATTGAGCCACACCGTCCATCGTACGGTAATACACCAATTTAATGAGTGGAAACCTAAACATGCAAACCTTCTCAATAAGACAATTTATAGACGATGTAAGAAAAATATAGATTGCCCGAACTGGGAATCGAACCCAGACCATGTCGGTATCAGGACGAGTGCTCTACCAGTTGAGCTATAGGGCACTATACTATATTCCGTTCAATTTAGACTATAACTTATCGAGCCACACCGTCCATCGTACGGTAATACACCAATTTAATAAGTGGAAACCTAAACATGCAAACCTTCTCAATAAGACAATTAATAGATAAATCGAAAAAAATATAGATAGCCTAAAGTGGGAATCGAACCCAGAAAATGTCGGTATCGCGCCGAATGCTCTACCAGTTGAGCTATCCGGCACTATACTATATTCCGTTCAATTTAATCTATAACTTATTGAGCCAAACCGTCCATCGTACGGTAATACACCAATTCCATAAGTGGAAACCTAAACATGCAAACCTTCTCAATAAGACAATTTATATATAAATTGAGAAAAATATAGATAGCCCGAACTGGTAATTGAACCCAGACCATGTCGGTATCGCGCCGAGTGCTCTTCCAGTTGAGCTATCCGGTACTATACTATATTCCGTTCAATTTAATCTATAACTTATTGAGCCACACCGTCCATCGTACGGTAATACACCAATTCCATAATTGGAAACCTAAACATGCAAACCTTCTCAATAAGACAATTGATAGATAAATTAAAAAGAATATAGATATCCCGAACTGGGAATCGAACCCAGACCATGTCGGTAGCGCGCTGAGTGCTCTACTAGTTGAGCTATCGGGCACTATACTATATTCCGTTCAATTTAGACAATAACTTATTAAGCGACACCGTCCATCGTACGGTAATACACCGATTTAATATAGTGAAAACCTAAACATGCAAACCTTCTCAATAAGACAATTCATAGATAAATTGAGAAAAATATAGATAGCCCGAAATGGGAATCGAACCCAGACCATGTCGGTATCGCGCCAAGTGCTCTACCAGTTGAGCTATCCGGCACTATTCTATATTCCGTTCAATTTAATCTATAACTTATTGGGCCACACCGTTTATCGTCTGGTCATACACCAATTTATTAAGTGGAAACTTAAACATGCAAACGTTCTCAATAAGAGAATTAATAGATGGATTGAAAAAAATATAGATAGCCCGAACTGGGAATCGAACCCAGACCATGTCGGTGTCGCGCCGAGTGCTCTTCCAGTTGAGCTATCCGGCACTATACTATATTTCGTTCAATTTAATCGATAACTTATTGAGCCACACCGTCCATCGTACGGTAATACACCAATTTAATGAGTGGAAACCTAAACATGCAAACCTTCTCAATAAGACAATTTATAGATGAATTAAGAAAAATATAGATAGCCCGAACTGGTAATTGAACCCAGACCATGTCGGTATCGCGCCAAGTGCTCTTCCAGTTGAGCTCTCCGGTACTTTACTATATTCCGTTCAATTTAATCTATAACTTATTGCGCCACACCGTCCATCGTACGGTAGTACACCAATGTGATAAGTGGAAACCTAAACATGCAAACCTTCTCAATAAGACAATTTATAGATAAATTGAGAAGAATATAGATAGCCCGAACTGGGAATCGAACCCAGACCATGTCGGTATCGCGCCAAGTGCTCTACCAGTTGAGCTATCCGGCACTATTCTATATTCCGTTCAATTTAATCTATAACTTATTGGGCCACACCGTTTATCGTCTGGTCATACACCAATTTATTAAGTGGAAACTTAAACATGCAAACGTTCTCAATAAGAGAATTAATAGATGGATTGAAAAAAATATAGATAGCCCGAACTGGGAATCGAATCCAGACCATGTCGGTATTGCGCCGAGTGCTCTTCCAGTTCAGCTATCCGGTACTATACTACATTACGTTCAATTTAATCTATAACTTATTGAGCCACACCGTCCATCGTACGGTTATACACGAATTTAATAAGTGGAAGCCTAAACATGCATACCTTCTCAATAAGACAATTTATAGATAAATTGAGAAAAATATAGATAGCCCGAACTGGGAATCGAACCCAGACCATGTCGATAGCGCGCCAAGTGCTCTACTAATTGAGCTATCCGTCACTATACTATATTGCGTTCAATTTAATCTATAAGTTATTAAGTTACACCGTCCATCGAACGGTAATACGGCAATCTAATAAGTGGAAACTTAAACATGCAAACCTTCTCAATAAGAAAATTTATAGATAAATTAAGAAAAATATAGATAGCCCGAACTGGGAATCGAACCCAGACAATGTCGGTATCGCGCCGAGTGCTCTTCCAGTTCAGCTATCCGGTACTATACTATATTACGTTCAATTTAATCTATAACTTATTGAGCCACACCGTCCATCGAACGTTAATAAACTAATTTAATAAGTGGAAGCCTAAACATGCAAACCTTCTCAATAAAATAATTTATAGATAAATTAAGAAAAATATAGATAGCCCGAACTGCGAAACGAACCCAGACCATGTCGGTATCGCGCCGAGTGCTCTACTAGTTGAGCTATCCGGCACTATGCAATGTTCTGTTTAATTTAATCTATAACTTATTAAGCCACACTGTCCAGTGTACGGTAATACACTAATCTCATAAGTGGAAACCTAAACATGCAAACCTTCTCAATAAGACAATTTATAGATAAATTGAGAAAAATATAGATTGCCCGAACTGGGAATCGAACCCAGACCATGTCGGTATCGGGCCGAGTGCTCTACCAGTTGAGCTATAGGGCACTATACTATATTCCATTCAATTTAGACTATAACTTATCGAGCCACACTGTCCATCGTACGGTAATACACCAATTTAATAAGTGGAAACCTAAACATGCAAACCTTCTCAATAAGACAATTAATAGATAAATCGAAAAAAATATAGATAGCCCAAAGCAGGAATCGAACCCAGAACATTTTGGTATCGCGCCGAGTGTTCTACCAGTTGAGCTATCCGGCACTATACTATATTCCGTTCAATTTAATCTATAACTTATTGAGCCAAACCGTCCATCGTACGGTAATACACCAATTCCATAAGTGGAAACCTAAACATGCAAACCTTCTCAATAAGACAATTTATAGATAAATTGAGAAAAATATAGATAGCCTAAACTGGTAATTGAACCCAGACCATGACGGTATCGCGCCGAGTGCTCTTCCAGTTGAGCTATCCGGTACTATACTATATTCCGTTCAATTTAACCTATAACTAATTGAGCCACACCGTCCATCGTACGGTAATACGCCAATTCCATAATTGAAAACTTAAACATGCAAACCTTCTCAATAAGACAATTGATAGATAAATTAAAAAGAATATAGATAGCCCGAACTGGGAATCGAACCCAGACCATGTCGGTAGCGCGCCGAGTGCTCTACCAGTTGAGCTATCCGGTACTATACTATATTACGTTCAATTTAATCTATAACTTATTGAGCTACACCGTCCATCGTACGGTAATACACTAATTTAATAAGCGGAAGCCTAAACATGCAAACCTTCTCAATAAGACAATTTATAGATAAATTAAGAAGATCATAGATAGCCTGGACAGGGAATCGAACCTAGACCATGACGGTATGGCGCCGAGTGCTCTACCAGTTGAGCTATAGGCACTATTCTATATTCCGTTCAATTTAATCTATAACTTATTGAGCCACACCGTCCATCGTACAGTAATACACTAATTCCATAAGTGGAAACCTAAAGATGCAAACCTTCTCAATGAGACAATTAATAGATAAATCGAAAAAAATATAGATAGCCCGAAGTGGGAATCGAACCCAGAACATGTCGGTATCGCGCCGAGTGCTCTACCAGTTGAGCTATCCGGCACTATACTATATTCCGTTCAATTTAATCTATAACTTATTGAGCCTAACCGTCCATTGTATGGTAATACACCAATTCCATAAGTGGAAACCTAAACATGCAAACCTTCTCAATAAGACAATTTATAGATAAATTGAGAAAAATATAGATAGCCCGAACTGGGAATCGAACCCAGACCATGTCGGTAGCGCGCCAAGTGCTCTACTAGTTGAGCTATCCGGCACTATACTATATTGCGTTCAATTTAATTTATAACTTATTAAGTTACACCGTCTATCGAACGGTAATACGCCAATCTAATAAGTGGAAACTTAAACATGCATACCTTCTCAATAAGACAATTTATCAATAAATTGAGAAAAATATAGATAGCCCGAACTGGTAATTGAACCCAGACCATGTCGGTATCGCGCCGAGTGCTCTTCCAGTTGAGCTATCCAGTACTATACTATATTACGTTCGATTTAATCTATAACTAATTGAGCCACACCGTCCATCGTACGGTAATACACTAATTCCATAATTGAAAACCTAAACATGCAAACCTTCTCAATAAGACAATTGATAGATAAATTAAAAAGAATATAGATAGCCCGAACTGGGAATCGAACCCAGACCATGTCGGTAGCGCGCCAAGTGCTCTTCCAGTTGAGCTATCCGGCACTATACTATATTTCGTTTAATTTAATCGATAACTTATTGAGCCACACCGTCCATCGTACGGTAATACACCAATTTAATAAGTGGAAGCCTAAACATGCATACCTTCTCAATAAGACAATTTATAGATAAATTGAGAAAAATATAGATAGCCCGAACTGGGAATCGAACCCAGACCATGTCGGTAGCGCGCCAAGTGCTCTACTAATTGAGCTATCCGTCACTATACTATATTGCGTTCAATTTAATCTATAAGTTATTAAGTTACACCGTCCATCGAACGGTAATACGGCAATCTAATAAGTGGAAACTTAAACATGCAAACCTTCTCAATAAGAAAATTTATAGATAAATTACGAAAAATATAGATAGCCCGAACTGGGAATCGAACCCAGACAATGTCGGTATCGCGCCGAGTGCTCTTCCAGTTCAGCTATCCGGTACTATACTATATTACGTTCAATTTAATCTATAACTTATTGAGCCACACCGTCCATCGAACGTTAATAAACTAATTTAATAAGTGGAAGCCTAAACATGCAAACCTTCTCAATAAAATAATTTATAGATAAATTAAGAAAAATATAGATAGCCCGAACTGCGAAACGAACCCAGACCATGTCGGTATCGCGCCGAGTGCTCTACTAGTTGAGCTATCCGGCACTATGCAATGTTCTGTTTAATTTAATCTATAACTTATTAAGCCACACTGTCCAGTGTACGGTAATACACTAATCTCATAAGTGGAAACCTAAACATGCAAACCTTCTCAATAAGACAATTTATAGATAAATTGAGAAAAATATAGATTGCCCGAACTGGGAATCGAACCCAGACCATGTCGGTATCGGGCCGAGTGCTCTACCAGTTGAGCTATAGGGCACTATACTATATTCCGTTCAATTTAGACTATAACTTATCGAGCCACACTGTCCATCGTACGGTAATACACCAATTTAATAAGTGGAAACCTAAACATGCAAACCTTCTCAATAAGACAATTAATAGATAAATCGAAAAAAATATAGATAGCCCAAAGCAGGAATCGAACCCAGAACATTTTGGTATCGCGCCGAGTGCTCTACCAGTTGAGCTATCCGGCACTATACTATATTCCGTTCAATTTAATCTATAACTTATTGAGCCAAACCGTCCATCGTTCGGTAATACGCCAATTCCATAATTGAAAACTTAAACATGCAAACCTTCTCAATAAGACAATTGATAGATAAATTAAAAAGAATATAGATAGCCCGAACTGGGAATCGAACCCAGACCATGTCGGTAGCGCGCCGAGTGCTCTACCAGTTGAGCTATCCGGTACTATACTATATTACGTTCAATTTAATCTATAACTTATTGAGCTACACCGTCCATCGTACGGTAATACACTAATTTAATAAGCGGAAGCCTAAACATGCAAACCTTCTCAATAAGACAATTTATAGATAAATTAAGAAGATCATAGATAGCCTGGACAGGGAATCGAACCTAGACCATGACGGTATGGCGCCGAGTGCTCTACCAGTTGAGCTATAGGCACTATTCTATATTCCGTTCAATTTAATCTATAACTTATTGAGCCACACCGTCCATCGTACAGTAATACACCAACTCCATAAGTGGAAACCTAAAGATGCAAACCTTCTCAATGAGACAATTAATAGATAAATCGAAAAAAATATTGATAGCCCGAAGTGGGAATCGAACCCAGAACATGTCGGTATCGCGCCGAGTGCTCTACCAGTTGAGCTATCCGGCACTATACTATATTCCGTTCAATTTAATCTATAACTTATTGAGCCTAACCGTCCATCGTACGGTAATACACCAATTCCATAAGTGGAAACCTAAACATGCAAACCTTCTCAATAAGACAATTTATAGATAAATTGAGAAGAACATAGATAGCCCGGACTGGGAATTGAACCCAGACCATGTCGCTATCGCGCCGAGTGCTCTACCAGTTGAGCTATAGGCACTATTCTATATTCCGTTCAATTTAGATTATAACTTATCGAGCCACACCGTCCATCGTACGGTAATACACCAATTTCATAAGTGGAAACCTAAACATGCAAACCTTCTCAAAAAGACAATAAATAGATAAATCGAAAAAAATATAGATAGCCCAAAGTGGGAATCGAACCCAGTACATGTCGGTATCGCGCCGAGTGCTCTACCAGTTGAGCTATCCGGCACTATACTATATTCCGTTCAATTTAATCCATAACTTATTGAGCCAAACTGTCCATCGTACGGTAATACACCAATTCCATAATTGGAAACCTAAACATGCAAACCTTATCAATAAGACAATTTATATATAAATTGAGAAAAATATAGATAGCCCGAAGTGGGATCGAACCCAGACCATGTCGGTAGCGCGCCGAGTGCTCTACTAGTTGAGCTATTCAGCACTATACTATATTTCGTTCAATTTAATCGATAACTTATTGAGCCACACCGTCTATCGTATGGTAATACACCAATTTAATAAGTGGAAACTTAAACATGCATACCTTCTCAATAAGACAATTTATAAATAAATTGAGAAAAATATAGATAGCCCGAACTGGGAATCAAACCCAGACCATTTCGGTATCGCGCCGAGCGCTCTTCCAGTTGAGCTATCCGGTACTATACTTTATTCCGTTCAATTTAATCTATAACCTATTGAGCCACACCGTCCAGTGTACAGTAATACACCAATTCAATAAGTGGAAACCTCAACATGCAAAAGCTCTCAATAAGACAATTTATAGATAAATTGAGAAAAATGTAGATTGCCCGAACTGGGAATCGAACCCAGACCATGTCGGTATCGGGCCGAGTGCTCTACCAGTTGAGCTATCGGGCACGATACTATATTCCGTTCAATTTAGACTATAACTTATCGAGCTACACCGTCCATCGTACAGTAATACACCAATTTAATGAGTAGAAACCTAAACATGCAAACCTTCTCAATAAGACAATTAATAGATAAATTGAAAAGAATATAGATAGCCTAAAGTGGGAATCGAACCCAGAACATATCGGTATCGCGCCGAGTGCTCTACCAGTTTAGCTATCGGGCAGTATACTATATTCCGTTCAATTTAATCTATAACTTATTGAGCCACACCGTCCATCGTACGGTAATACACTAATTCCATAATTGAAAACCTAAACATGCAAACCTTCTCAATAAGACAATTGATAGATAAATTAAAAAGAATATAGATAGCCCGAACTGGGAATCGAACCCAGACCATGTCGGTAGCGCGCCAAGTGCTCTTCCAGTTGAGCTATCCGGCACTATACTATATTTCGTTTAATTTAATCGATTACTTATTGAGCCACACCGTCCATCGTACGGTAATACACCAATTTAATAAGAGAAAACCTAAACATGCAAACCTTCTCAATAAGACAATTTATAGATGAATTGAGAAAAATATAGATAGCCCGAACTGGAAGTCGAACCCAGACCATGTCGGTATCGCGCCGAGTGCTCTACTAGTTGAGCTATCCGGCACTATACTATATTTCGTTCAATTTAATCGATAACTTATTGAGCCACACCGTCCATCGTATGGTAATACACCAATTTAATAAGTGGAAACTTAAACATGCATACCTTCTCAATAAGACAATTTATAAATAAATTGAGAAAAATATAGATAGCCCGAACTGGGAATCAAACCCAGACCATTTCGGTATCGCGCCGAGCGCTCTTCCAGTTGAGCTATCCGGTACTATACTTTATTCCGTTCAATTTAATCTATAACCTATTGAGCCACACCGTCCAGTGTACAGTAATACACCAATTCAATAAGTGGAAACCTCAACATGCAAAAGCTCTCAATAAGACAATTTATAGATAAATTGAGAAAAATGTAGATTGCCCGAACTGGGAATCGAACCCAGACCATGTCGGTATCGGGCCGAGTGCTCTACCAGTTGAGCTATCGGGCACGATACTATATTCCGTTCAATTTAGACTATAACTTATCGAGCTACACCGTCCATCGTACAGTAATACACCAATTTAATAAGTAGAAACCTAAACATGCAAACCTTCTCAATAAGACAATTAATAGATAAATTGAAAAAAATATAGATAGCCTAAAGTGGGAATCGAACCCAGAACATATCGGTATCGCGCCGAGTGCTCTACCAGTTTAGCTATCGGGCAGTATACTATATTCCGTTCAATTTAATCTATAACTTATCGAGCCACACCGTCCATCGTACAATAATACACCAATTTAATAAGTGGAAACCTAAACATGCAAACCTTCTCAATAAGACAATTAATAGATAAATTGAGAAGAACATAGATAGCCCGGACTGGAAATCAAACCCAGACCATGTCGGTATCGCGCCGAGTGCTCTACCAGATGAGCTATCCGGCACTATGCTATGTTCTGTTTAATTTAATCTTTGACTTATTGAGCCACACCGTCCATTGTACGGTAATACGCCAATTTGATAAGTGGAAACCCGAACATGCAAACCTTCTCAATAAGACAATTCATAGATAAATTTAGAAAAATATAGATAGCCTAAACTGGAAATCGAACCCAGACCATGTCGGTATTGCGCCGAGTGCACCACCAGTTGAGCTATCCGGCACTATACTATATTCCGTTTAATTTAATCTATAACTTATTAAGCCACACCGTCCATCGTACGGTAATACGCCAATTTGATAAGTGGAAACCCGAACATGCAAACCTCCTCAATAAGACAATTCATAGATAAATTTAGAAAAATATAGATAGCCTAAACTGGAAATCGAACCCAGACCATGTCGGTATTGCGCCGAGTGCACCACCAGTTGAGCTATCCGGCACTATACTATATTCCGTTTAATTTAATCTATAACTTATTAAGCCACACCGTCCATCGTACGGTAATACACCAATTTGATAAGTGGAAACCTAAACATGCAAACCTTCTCAATAAGACAATTTATAGATAAATTGAGAAGAATGTAGATAGCCCGGACTGGGAATCAAACCCAGACCATGTCGGTATCACGCAGACTGCTCTACCAGATGAGCTATCCGGCACTATGCTATGTTCTGTTTAATTCAATCTATAACTTATTGAGCCACACCGTCCATTGTACAGTAATACACTAATTTAATAAGTGGAAACCTAAACATGCAAACCTTCTCAGAAAGACAATTTATAGATAAATTGAGAGAAATATAGATAGCCCAAAGTGGGAATCGAACCCAGAACATGTCGGTATCGCGCCGAGTGCTCTACCAGTTAAGTTATCCGGTACTATACTATATTACGTTCAATTTAATCTATAACTTATTGAGCCAAACCGTCCATCGTACAGTAATACCCTAATTCCATAAGTGGAAACCTAAACATGCAAACCTTCTCAATAAGACAATTAATAGATAAATCGAAAAAAATATAGATTGCCCAAAGTGGGAATCGAACCCAGAACATGTCGGTAGCGCGCCGAGTGCTCTATCAGTTAAGCTATCCGGTACTATACTATATTACGTTCAATTTAATCTATAACTTATTGAGCTACACCGTCCATCGTACGGTAATACACTAATTTAATAAGCGGAAGCCTAAACATGCAAACCTTCTCAATAAGACAATTTATAGATAAATTGAGAAGATCATAGATAGCCTGGACAGGGAATCGAACCTAGACCATGACGGTATGGCGCCGAGTGCTCTACCAGTTGAGCTATAGGCACTATTCTATATTCCGTTCAATTTAATCTATAACTTATTGAGCCACACCGTCCATCGTACAGTAATACACCAATTCCATAAGTGGAAACCTAAAGATGCAAACCTTCTCAATGAGACAATTAATAGATAAATCGAAAAAAATATAGATAGCCCGAAGTGGGAATCAAACCCAGACCATGTCGGTATCGCGCCGAGTGCTCTACCAGATGAGCTATCCGGCACTATGCTATGTTCTGTTTAATTTAATCTTTAACTTATTGAGCCACACCGTCCATTGTACGGTAATACGCCAATTTGATAAGTGGAAACCCGAACATGCAAACCTTCTCAATAAGACAATTCATAGATAAATTTAGAAAAATATAGATAGCCTAAACTGGAAATCGAACCCAGACCATGTCGGTATTGCGCCGAGTGCACCACCAGTTGAGCTATCCGGCACTATACTATATTCCGTTTAATTTAATCTATAACTTATTAAGCCACACCGTCCATCGTACGGTAATACGCCAATTTGATAAGTGGAAACCCGAACATGCAAACCTCCTCAATAAGACAATTCATAGATAAATTTAGAAAAATATAGATAGCCTAAACTGGAAATCGAACCCAGACCATGTCGGTATTGCGCCGAGTGCACCACCAGTTGAGCTATCCGGCACTATACTATCTTCCGTTTAATTTAATCTATAACTTATTAAGCCACACCGTCCATCGTACGGTAATACACCAATTTGATGAGTGGAAACCTAAACATGCAAACCTTCTCAATAAGACAATTTATAGATAAATTGAGAAGAATGTAGATAGCCCGGACTGGGAATCAAACCCAGACCATGTCGGTATCACGCAGACTGCTCTACCAGATGAGCTATCCGGCACTATGCTATGTTCTGTTTAATTCAATCTATAACTTATTGAGCCACACCGTCCATTGTACAGTAATACACTAATTTAATAAGTGGAAACCTAAACATGCAAACCTTCTCAGAAAGACAATTTATAGATAAATTGAGAGAAATATAGATAGCCCAAAGTGGGAATCGAACCCAGAACATGTCGGTATCGCGCCGAGTGCTCTACCAGTTAAGCTATCCGGTACTATACTATATTACGTTCAATTTAATCTATAACTTATTGAGCCAAACCGTCCATCGTACAGTAATACCCTAATTCCATAAGTGGAAACCTAAACATGCAAACCTTCTCAATAAGACAATTAATAGATAAATCGAAAAAAATATAGATTGCCCAAAGTGGGAATCGAACCCAGAACATGTCGGTAGCGCGCCGAGTGCTCTATCAGTTAAGCTATCCGGTACTATACTATATTACGTTCAATTTAATCTATAACTTATTGAGCTACACCGTCCATCGTACGGTAATACACTAATTTAATAAGCGGAAGCCTAAACATGCAAACCTTCTCAATAAGACAATTTATAGATAAATTGAGAAGATCATAGATAGCCTGGACAGGGAATCGAACCTAGACCATGACGGTATGGCGCCGAGTGCTCTACCAGTTGAGCTATAGGCACTATTCTATATTCCGTTCAATTTAATCTATAACTTATTGAGCCACACCGTCCATCGTACAGTAATACACCAATTCCATAAGTGGAAACCTAAAGATGCAAACCTTCTCAATGAGACAATTAATAGATAAATCGAAAAAAATATAGATAGCCCGAAGTGGGAATCAAACCCAGACCATGTCGGTATCGCGCCGAGTGCTCTACCAGATGAGCTATCCGGCACTATGCTATGTTCTGTTTAATTTAATCTTTAACTTATTGAGCCACACCGTCCATTGTACGGTAATACGCCAATTTGATAAGTGGAAACCCGAACATGCAAACCTTCTCAATAAGACAATTCATAGATAAATTTAGAAAAATATAGATAGCCTAAACTGGAAATCGAACCCAGACCATGTCGGTATTGCGCCGAGTGCACCACCAGTTGAGCTATCCGGCACTATACTATATTCCGTTTAATTTAATCTATAACTTATTAAGCCACACCGTCCATCGTACGGTAATACGCCAATTTGATAAGTGGAAACCCGAACATGCAAACCTCCTCAATAAGACAATTCATAGATAAATTTAGAAAAATATAGATAGCCTAAACTGGAAATCGAACCCAGACCATGTCGGTATTGCGCCGAGTGCACCACCAGTTGAGCTATCCGGCACTATACTATCTTCCGTTTAATTTAATCTATAACTTATTAAGCCACACCGTCCATCGTACGGTAATACACCAATTTGATAAGTGGAAACCTAAACATGCAAACCTTCTCAATAAGACAATTTATAGATAAATTGAGAAGAATGTAGATAGCCCGGACTGGGAATCAAACCCAGACCATGTCGGTATCACGCAGACTGCTCTACCAGATGAGCTATCCGGCACTATGCTATGTTCTGTTTAATTCAATCTATAACTTATTGAGCCACACCGTCCATTGTACAGTAATACCCTAATTCCATAAGTGGAAACCTAAACATGCAAACCTTCTCAATAAGACAATTGATAGATAAATTAAAAAGAATATAGATAGCCCGAACTGGGAATCGAACCCAGACCATGTCGGTAGCGCGCCGAGTGCTCTACCAGTTGAGCTATCCGGTACTATACTATATTACGTTCAATTTAATCTATAACTTATTGAGCTACACCGTCCATCGTACGGTAATACACTAATTTAATAAGAGGAAGCCTAAACATGCAAACCTTCTCAATAAGACAATTTATAGATAAATTGAGAAGATCATAGATAGCCTGGACAGGGAATCGAACCTAGACCATGACGGTATGGCGCCGAGTGCTCTACCAGTTGAGCTATAGGCACTATTCTATATTCCGTTCAATTTAATCTATAACTTATTGAGCCACACCGTCCATCGTACAGTAATACACCAATTCCGGAAGTGGAAACCTAAAGATGCATACCTTCTCAATAAGACAATTGATAGATAAATTAAAAAGAATATAGATAGCCCGAACTGGGAATCGAACCCAGACCATGTCGGTAGCGCGCCGAGTGCTCTACTAGTTGAGCTATCCGGCACTATACTATATTTCGTTCAATTTAATCTATAACTTATTAAGCTACACCGTCCATCGTACGGTAATACGCCAATTTAATAAGTGGAAACTTAAACATGCATACCTTCTCAATAAGACAATTTATAGATTAATTGAGAAAAATATAGATAGCCCGAACTGGGAATCAAACCCAGACCATGTCGGTAGCGCGCCGAGTGCTCTACTAGTTGAGCTATCGGGAACTATACTATATTCCGTTCAATTTAATCTATAACTTATTGAGCCACACCGTCCATCGTACGGTAATACACCAATTTCATAAGTGGAAACCTAAACATGCAAACCTTCTCAATAAGAGAATTAATAGATAAATTGAAAAAAATATAGATAGCCCGAAGTGGGATCGAACCCAGACCATGTCGGTAGCGCGCCGAGTGCTCTACCAGTTGAGCTATCGGGCACTATACTATATTCCGTTCAATTTAGATTATAACTTATCGAGCCACACCGTCCATCGTACGGTAATACACCAATTTCATAAGTGGAAACCTAAACATGCAAACCTTCTCAAAAAGACAATAAATAGATAAATCGAAAAAAATATAGATAGCCCAAAGTGGGAATCGAACCCAGTACATGTCGGTATCGCGCCGAGTGCTCTACCAGTTGAGCTATCCGGCACTATACTATATTCCGTTCAATTTAATCCATAACTTATTGAGCCAAACTGTCCATCGTACGGTAATACACCAATTCCATAATTGGAAACCTAAACATGCAAACCTTATCAATAAGACAATTTATATATAAATTGAGAAAAATATAGATAGCCCGAAGTGGGATCGAACCCAGACCATGTCGGTAGCGCGCCGAGTGCTCTACTAGTTGAGCTATTCAGCACTATACTATATTTCGTTCAATTTAATCTATAACTTATTAATCCACACCGTCCATCGTACGGTAATACGCCAATTTAATAAGTGGAAACTTAAACATGCATACCTTCTCAATAAGACAATTTATAGATAAATTGAGAAAAATATAGATAGCCCGAACTGGGAATTAAACCCAGACCATGTCGGTAGCGCGCCGAGTGCTCTACCAGTTGAGCTATCCGGCACTATACTATATTCCGTTCAATTTAATCTATAACTTATTGAGCCAAACCGTCCATCGTACGGTAATACGCCAATTTAATAAGTGGAAACTTAAACATGCATACCTTCTCAATAAGACAATTTATAGATAAATTGAGAAAAATATGGATAGCCCGAACTGGGAATCAAACCCAGACCATGTCGGTAGCGCGCCGAGTGCTCTACTAGTTGAGCTATCGGGCACTATACTATATTCCGTTCAATTTAATCTATAACTTATTGAGCCACACCTTCCATCGTACGGTAATACACCAATTTAATAAGTCGAAACCTAAACATGCAAACCTTCTCAATAAGAGAATTAATAGATAAATTGAAAAAAATATAGATAGCCCGGACTGGAAATCGAACCCAGACCATGTCGGTATCGCGCCGAGCGCTCTTTCAGTTGAGCTATTCGCCACTATACTATATTTCGTTCAATTTAATCGATAACTTATTGAGCCACACCGTCCATCGTACGGTAATACTCCAATTTAATGAGTAGAAACCTAAACAAGCAAACCTTCTCAATAAGACGATTTATAGATAAATTAAGAAAAATATAGATAGCCCGAACTGGGAATCGAACCTAGACCATGTCGGTATCGCGCCGAGTGCTCTACCAGTTAAGCTATCCGGCACTATACTATATTCCGTTCAATTTAATCTATAACTTATTGAGCCACACCGTCCATCGTACAGTAATACACCAATTCCATAAGTGGAAACCTAAACATGCAAATCTTCTCAATAAGACAATTTATAGATAAATTGAGAAAAATATAGATAGCCCGAACTGCAAAACGAACCCAGACCATGTCGGTATCGCGCCGAGTGCTCTACTAGTTGAGCTATTCGCCACTATACTATATTTCGTTCAATTTAATCGATAACTTATTGAGCCACACCGTCCATCGTACGGTAATACTCCAATTTAATGAGTAGAAACCTAAACAAGCAAACCTTCTCAATAAGACGATTTATAGATAAATTAAGAAAAATATAGATAGCCCGAACTGGGAATCGAACCTAGACCATGTCGGTATCGCGCCGAGTGCTCTACCAGTTAAGCTATCCGGCACTATACTATATTCCGTTCAATTTAATCTATAACTTATTGAGCCACACCGTCCATCGTACGGTAATACACCAATTCCATAAGTGGAAACCTAAACATGCAAACCTTCTCAATAAGACAATTTATATATAAATTGAGAAAAATATAGATAGCCCGAAGTGGGATCGAACCCAGACCATGTCGGTAGCGCGCCGAGTGCTCTACTAGTTGAGCTATCCGGCACTATACTATATTTCGTTCAATTTAATCTATAACTTATTAAGCCACACTGTTCATAGTACGGTAATACGCCAATTTAATAAGTGGAAACTTAAACATGCATACCTTTTCAATAAGACAATTGATAGATAAATTAAAAAGAATATAGATAGCCCGAATTGGGAATCGAACCCAGACCATGTCGGTAGCGCGCCGAGTGCTCTACTAGTTGAGCTATCCGGCACTATACTATATTTCGTTCAATCTAATCTATAACTTATTAAGCTACACCGTCCATCGTACGGTAATACGCCAATTTAATAAGTGGAAACTTAAACATGCATACCTTCTCAATAAGACAATTTATAGATAAATTGAGAAAAATATAGATAGCCCGAACTGGGAATCAAACCCAGACCATGTCGGTAGCGCGCCGAGTGCTCTACTAGTTGAGCTATCGGGCACTATACTATATTCCGTTCAATTTAATCTATAACTTATTGAGCCACACCGTCCATCGTACGGTAATACACCAATTTAATAAGTGGAAACCTAAACATGCAAACCTTCTCAATAAGAGAATTCATAGATAAATTAAAAAAAATATAGATAGCCCGAAGTGGGATCGAACCCAGACCATGTCGGTAGCGCGCCGAGTGCTCTACTAGTTGAGCTATCGGGCACTATACGATATTCCGTTTAATTTAGACAATAACTTATTAAGCAACACCGTCCATCGTACGGTAATACACCGATTTAATATAGTGAAAACCTAAACATGCAAACCTTCTCAATAAGACAATTCATAGATAAATTGAGGGAAATATAGATAGCCCGAAATGGGAATCGAACCCAGATTATGTCGGTATCACGCCGAGTGCTCTTCCAGTTGAGCTATTCGGTACTATACTATATTTTGTTCAATCTAATCTATAACTAATTGAGCCACACCGTCCATCGTACGGTAATACACCAATTCCATAATTGGAAACCTAAACATGCAAACCTTCTCAATAAGACAATTGATAGATAAATTAAAAAGAATATAGATAGCCCGAACTGGGAATCGAACCCAGACCATGTCGGTAGCGCGCCGAGTGCTCTACTAGTTGAGCTATCCGGCACTATACTATATTTCGTTCAATTTAATCTATAACTTATTAAGCCACACCGTCCATCGTACGGTAATACGCCAATTTAATAAGTGGAAACTTAAACATGCATACCTTCTCAATAAGACAATTTATAGATAAATTGAGAAAAATATAGATAGCCCGAGATGGGAATCGAACCCAAACCATGTCGGTATCGCGCCAAGTGCTCTACCAGTTGAGCTATCCGGCACTATTCTATATTCCGTTCAATTTTATCTATAACTTATTGGGCCACACCGTTTTCCGTCTGGTCATACACCAATTGATTAAGTGGAAACTTAAACATGCAAACCTTCTCAATAAAAGAATTAATAGATAAATTCAAAAAAATATAGATAGCCCGAACTGGAAATCGAACCTAGACCATGTCGGTATCGCGCCGAGTGCTCTACCATTTAAGCTATCCGGCACTATACTCCGTTCAATTTGATCTATAACTTATTGAGCCACACCGTCCATCGTACGGTAATACACCAATTCCATAAGTGGAAACCTAAACATGCAAACCTTCTCAATAAGACAATTTATAGATAAATTAAGAAAAATATAGATAGCCCGAACTGGGAATCGAACCTAGACCATGTCGGTATCTCGCCGAGTGCTCTACCAGTTGAGCTATCCGGCACTATGCTATGTTCTGTTTAATTTAATTTATAACTTATTGAGCCACACCGTCCATCGTACGGTAATACACCAATTCCATAAGTGGAAACCTAAACATGCAAACCTTCTCAATAAGACAATTTATAGATAAATTGAGAAAAATAAAGATAGCCCGAACTGCGAATTGAACCCAGACCATGTCGGTATCGCGCCGAATGCTCGACTAGTTGAGCTATCCGACACTATGCTATATTCTGTTTAATTTATTCTATAACTTATCGAGCCACATCGTCCATCGTACGGTAATACACCAATTTGATAAGTGGAAACCTAAACATGCAAACCTTCTCAATAAGACAATTAATAGATTAATCGAAAAAAAAATAGATAGCCTAAAGTGAGAATCGAACCCAGAAAATGTCGGTATCGCGCCGAGTGCTCTACCAGTTGAGCTATCCGGCACTATACTATATTCCGTTCAATTTAATCTATAACTTATTGAGCCAAACCGTCCATCGTACGGTAATACACCAATTCCATAAGTGGAAACCTAAACATGCAAACCTTCTCAATAAGACAATTTATATATAAATTGAGAAAAATATAGATAGCCCGAAGTGGGATCGAACCCAGACCATGTCGGTAGCGCGCCGAGTGCTCTACCAGTTGAGCTATCGGGCACTATACTATATTCCGTTCAATTTAGATTATAACTTATCGAGCCACACCGTCCATCGTACGGTAATACACCAATTTCATAAGTGGAAACCTAAACATGCAAACCTTCTCAAAAAGACAATAAATAGATAAATCGAAAAAAATATAGATAGCCCAAAGTGGGAATCGAACCCAGTACATGTCGGTATCGCGCCGAGTGCTCTACCAGTTGAGTTATCCGGCACTATACTATATTCCGTTCAATTTAATCCATAACTTATTGAGCCAAACTGTCCATCGTACGGTAATACACCAATTCCATAATTGGAAACCTAAACATGCAAACCTTCTCAATAAGACAATTTATATATAAATTGAGAAAAATATAGATAGCCCGAAGTGGGATCGAACCCAGACCATGTCGGTAGCGCGCCGAGTGCTCTACTAGTTGAGCTATTCAGCACTATACTATATTTCGTTCAATTTAATCTATAACTTATTAATCCACACCGTCCATCGTACGGTAATACGCCAATTTAATAAGTGGAAACTTAAACATGCATACCTTCTCAATAAGACAATTTATAGATAAATTGAGAAAAATATAGATAGCCCGAACTGGGAATCAAACCCAGACCATGTCGGTAGCGCGCAGAGTGCTCTACTAGTTGAGCTATCGGGCACTATACTATATTCTGTTTCATTTAGACAATAAATTATTAATCCACACCGTCCATCGTACGGTAATACGCCAATTTAATAAGTGGAAACTTAAACATGCATACCTTCTCAATAAGACAATTTATAGATAAATTGAGAAAAATATAGATAGCCCGAAATGGGAATCGAACCCAGACCATGTCGGTATCGCGCCAAGTGCTCTACCAGTTGAGCTATCCGGAACTATTCTATATTCCGTTCAATTTAATCTATAACTTATTGGGCCAGACCGTTTATCGTCTGGTCATACACCAATTGATTAAGTGGAAACTTAAACATGCAAACCTTCTCAATAAGAGAATTAATAGATGAATTGAAAAAAATATAGATAGCCCGAACTGGGAATCGAACCCAGACCATGTCGGTATCGCGCCGAGTGCTCTTCCAGTTGAGCTATCTGGCACTATACTATATTTCGTTCAATTTAATCGATAACTTATTGAGCCACACCGTCCATCGTACGGTAATACACCAATTTAATGAGTGGAAACCTAAACATGCAAACCTTCTCAATAAGACAATTTATAGATAAATTAAGAAAAATATAGATAGCCCGAACTGGGAATCGAACCTAGACCATGTCGGTATCGCGCCGAGTGCTCTACCAGTTGAGCTATCCGGCACTATACTATATTCCGTTCAATTTAATCCATAACTTATTGAGCCAAACTGTCCATCGTACGGTAATACACCAATTCCATAATTGGAAACCTAAACATGCAAACCTTCTCAATAAGACAATTTATATATAAATTGAGAAAAATATAGATAGCCCGAAGTGGGATCGAACCCAGACCATGTCGGTAGCGCGCCGAGTGCTCTACTAGTTGAGCTATTCAGCACTATACTATATTTCGTTCAATTTAATCTATAACTTATTAATCCACACCGTCCATCGTACGGTAATACGCCAATTTAATAAGTGGAAACTTAAACATGCATACCTTCTCAATAAGACAATTTATAGATAAATTGAGAAAAATATAGATAGCCCGAACTGGGAATCAAACCCAGACCATGTCGGTAGCGCGCCGAGTGCTCTACTAGTTGAGCTATCGGGCACTATACTATATTCTGTTTCATTTAGACAATAAATTATTAATCCACACCGTCCATCGTACGGTAATACGCCAATTTAATAAGTGGAAACTTAAACATGCATACCTTCTCAATAAGACAATTTATAGATAAATTGAGAAAAATATAGATAGCCCGAAATGGGAATCGAACCCAGACCATGTCGGTATCGCGCCAAGTGCTCTACCAGTTGAGCTATCCGGAACTATTCTATATTCCGTTCAATTTAATCTATAACTTATTGGGCCAGACCGTTTATCGTCTGGTCATACACCAATTGATTAAGTGGAAACTTAAACATGCAAACCTTCTCAATAAGAGAATTAATAGATGAATTGAAAAAAATATAGATAGCCCGAACTGGGAATCGAACCCAGACCATGTCGGTATCGCGCCGAGTGCTCTTCCAGTTGAGCTATCTGGCACTATACTATATTTCGTTCAATTTAATCGATAACTTATTGAGCCACACCGTCCATCGTACGGTAATACACCAATTTAATGAGTGGAAACCTAAACATGCAAACCTTCTCAATAAGACAATTTATAGATAAATTAAGAAAAATATAGATAGCCCGAACTGGGAATCGAACCTAGACCATGTCGGTATCGCGCCGAGTGCTCTACCAGTTGAGCTATCCGGCACTATGCTATGTTCTGTTTAATTTAATTTATAACTTATTGAGCCACACCGTCCATCGTACGGTAATACACCAATTCCATAAGTGGAAACCTAAACATGCAAACCTTCTCAATAAGACAATTTATATATAAATTGAGAAAAATATAGATAGCCCGAAGTGGGATCGAACCCAGACCATGTCGGTAGCGCGCCGAGTGCTCTACTAGTTGAGCTATTCAGCACTATACTATATTTCGTTCAATTTAATCTATAACTTATTAATCCACACCGTCCATCGTACGGTAATACGCCAATTTAATAAGTGGAAACTTAAACATGCATACCTTCTCAATAAGACAATTTATAGATAAATTGAGAAAAATATAGATAGCCCGAACTGGGAATCAAACCCAGACCATGTCGGTAGCGCGCCGAGTGCTCTACTAGTTGAGCTATCGGGCACTATACTATATTCTGTTTCATTTAGACAATAAATTATTAATCCACACCGTCCATCGTACGGTAATACGCCAATTTAATAAGTGGAAACTTAAACATGCATACCTTCTCAATAAGACAATTTATAGATAAATTGAGAAAAATATAGATAGCCCGAAATGGGAATCGAACCCAGACCATGTCGGTATCGCGCCAAGTGCTCTACCAGTTGAGCTATCCGGAACTATTCTATATTCCGTTCAATTTAATCTATAACTTATTGGGCCAGACCGTTTATCGTCTGGTCATACACCAATTGATTAAGTGGAAACTTAAACATGCAAACCTTCTCAATAAGAGAATTAATAGATGGATTGAAAAAAATATAGATAGCCCGAACTGGGAATCGAACCCAGACCATGTCGGTATCGCGCCGAGTGCTCTTCCAGTTGAGCTATCTGGCACTATACTATATTTCGTTCAATTTAATCGATAACTTATTGAGCCACACCGTCCATCGTACGGTAATACACCAATTTAATGAGTGGAAACCTAAACATGCAAACCTTCTCAATAAGACAATTTATAGATAAATTAAGAAAAATATAGATAGCTCGAACTGGGAATCGAACCTAGACCATGTCGGTATCGCGCCGAGTGCTCTACCAGTTGAGCTATCCGGCACTATGCTATGTTCTGTTTAATTTAATTTATAACTTATTGAGCCACACCGTCCATCGTACGGTAATACACCAATTCCATAAGTGGAAACCTAAACATGCAAACCTTCTCAATAAGACAATTTATAGATAAATTGAGAAAAATAAAGATAGCCCGAACTGCGAATTGAACCCAGACCATGTCGGTATCGCGCCGAATGCTCGACTAGTTGAGCTATCCGACACTATGCTATATTCTGTTTAATTTATTCTATAACTTATCGAGCCACATCGTCCATCGTACGGTAATACACCAATTCAATAAGTGGAAACCTAAACATGCAAACCTTCTCAATAAGACAATTAATAGATTAATCGAAAAAAATATAGATAGCCTAAAGTGGGAATCGAACCCAGAAAATGTCGGTATCGCGCCGAGTGCTCTACCAGTTGAGCTATCCGGCACTATACTATATTCCGTTCAATTTAATCTATAACTTATTGAGCCAAACCGTCCATCGTACGGTAATACACCAATTCCATAAGTGGAAACCTAAACATGCAAACCTTCTCAATAAGACAATTTATATATAAATTGAGAAAAATATAGATAGCCCGAAGTGGGATCGAACCCAGACCATGTCGGTAGCGCGCCGAGTGCTCTACTAGTTGAGCTATCCGGCACTATACTATATTTCGTTCAATTTAATCTATAACTTATTAAGCCACACCGTCCATAGTACGGTAATACGCCAATTTAATAAGTGGAAACTTAAACATGCATACCTTCTCAATAAGACAATTGATAGATAAATTAAAAAGAATATAGATAGCCCGAACTGGGAATCGAACCCAGACCATGTCGGTAGCGCGCCGAGTGCTCTACTAGTTGAGCTATCCGGCACTATACTATATTTCGTTCAATTTAATCTATAACTTATTAAGCTACACCGTCCATCGTACGGTAATACGCCAATTTAATAAGTGGAAACTTAAACATGCATACCTTCTCAATAAGACAATTTATAGATTAATTGAGAAAAATATAGATAGCCCGAACTGGGAATCAAACCCAGACCATGTCGGTAGCGCGCCGAGTGCTCTACTAGTTGAGCTATCGGGCACTATACTATATTCCGTTCAATTTAATCTATAACTTATTGAGCCACACCGTCCATCGTACGGTAATACACCAATTTCATAAGTGGAAACCTAAACATGCAAACCTTCTCAATAAGAGAATTAATAGATAAATTGAAAAAAATATAGATAGCCCGAAGTGGGATCGAACCCAGACCATGTCGGTAGCGCGCCGAGTGCTCTACCAGTTGAGCTATCGGGCACTATACTATATTCCGTTCAATTTAGATTATAACTTATCGAGCCACACCGTCCATCGTACGGTAACACACCAATTTCATAAGTGGAAACCTAAACATGCAAACCTTCTCAAAAAGACAATAAATAGATAAATCGAAAAAAATATAGATAGCCCAAAGTGGGAATCGAACCCAGTACATGTCGGTATCGCGCCGAGTGCTCTACCAGTTGAGCTATCCGGCACTATACTATATTCCGTTCAATTTAATCCATAACTTATTGAGCCAAACTGTCCATCGTACGGTAATACACCAATTCCATAATTGGAAACCTAAACATGCAAACCTTCTCAATAAGACAATTTATATATAAATTGAGAAAAATATAGATAGCCCGAAGTGGGATCGAACCCAGACCATGTCGGTAGCGCGCCGAGTGCTCTACTAGTTGAGCTATTCAGCACTATACTATATTTCGTTCAATTTAATCTATAACTTATTAATCCACACCGTCCATCGTACGGTAATACGCCAATTTAATAAGTGGAAACTTAAACATGCATACTTTCTCAATAAGACAATTTATAGATAAATTGAGAAAAATATAGATAGCCCGAACTGGGAATCAAACCCAGACCATGTCGGTAGCGCGCCGAGTGCTCTACTAGTTGAGCTATCGGGCACTATACTATATTCTGTTTCATTTAGACAATAAATTATTAATCCACACCGTCCATCGTACGGTAATACGCCAATTTAATAAGTGGAAACTTAAACATGCATACCTTCTCAATAAGACAATTTATAGCTAAATTGAGAAAAATATAGATAGCCCGAAATGGGAATCGAACCCAGACCATGTCGGTATCGCGCCATGTGCTCTACCAGTTGAGCTATCCGGAACTATTCTATATTCCGTTCAATTTAATCTATAACTTATTGGGCCAGACCGTTTATCGTCTGGTCATACACCAATTGATTAAGTGGAAACTTAAGCATGCAAACCTTCTCAATAAGAGAATTAATAGATAAATTGAAAAAAATATAGATAGCCCGAACTGGGAATCGAACCCAGACCATGTCGGTATCGCGCCGAGTGCTCTTCCAGTTGAGCTATCCGGCACTATACTATATTTCGTTCAATTTAATCGATAACTTATTGAGCCACACCGTCCATCGTACGGTAATACACCAATTTAATGAGTGGAAACCTAAACATGCAAACCTTCTCAATAAGACAATTTATAGACGAATTAAAAAAAATATAGATAGCCCGAACTGGGAATCGAACCTAGACCATGTCGGTATCGCGCCGAGTGCTCTACCAGTTGAGCTATCCGGCACTATACTATATTCCGTTCAATTTAATCTATAACTTATTGAGCCAAACCGTCCATCGTACGGTAATACGCCAATTTAATAAGTGGAAACTTAAACATGCATACCTTCTCAATAAGACAATTTATAGATAAATTGAGAAAAATATGGATAGCCCGAACTGGGAATCAAACCCAGACCATGTCGGTAGCGCGCCGAGTGCTCTACTAGTTGAGCTATCGGGCACTATACTATATTCCGTTCAATTTAATCTATAACTTATTGAGCCACACCTTCCATCGTACGGTAATACACCAATTTAATAAGTGGAAACCTAAACATGCAAACCTTCTCAATAAGAGAATTAATAGATAAATTGAAAAAAATATAGATAGCCCGAACTGGGAATCGAACCTAGACCATGTCGGTATCGCGCCGAGTGCTCTACCAGTTAAGCTATCCGGCACTATACTATATTCCGTTCAATTTAATCTATAACTTATTGAGCCACACCGTCCATCGTACGGTAATACACCAATTCCATAAGTGGAAACCTAAACATGCAAATCTTCTCAATAAGACAATTTATAGATAAATTGAGAAAAATATAGATAGCCCGAACTGCAAAACGAACCCAGACCATGTCGGTATCGCGCCGAGTGCTCTACTAGTTGAGCTATCCGGCACTATGCTATGTTCTGTTTAATTTAATCTATAACTTATTGAGCCACACCGTCCAGTGTACGGTAATACACCAATTTAATAAGTGGAAACCTAAACATGCAAACCTTCTCAATAAGACAATTAATAGATAAATCGAAAAAAATATAGATAGCCTAAAGTGGGAATCGAACCCAGAAAATGTCGGTATCGCGCCGAGTGCTCTACCACTTGAGCTATCCGGCACTACACTATATTCCGTTCAATTTAATCTATAACTTATTGAGCCAAACCGTCCATCGTACGGTAATACACCAATTCCATAAGTGGATACCTAAACATGCAAACCTTCTCAATAAGACAATTTATATATAAATTGAGAAAAATATAGATAGCCCGAAGTGGGATCGAACCCAGACCATGTGAGTAGCGCGCCGAGTGCTCTACTAGTTGAGCTATCCGGCACTATACTATATTTCGTTCAATTTAATCTATAACTTATTAAGCCACACTGTCCATAGTACGGTAATACGCCAATTTAATAAGTGGAAACTTAAACATGCATACCTTCTCAATAAGACAATTGATAGATAAATTAAAAAGAATATAGATAGCCCGAACTGGGAATTGAACCCAGACCATGTCGGTAGCGCGCCGAGTGCTCTACTAGTTGAGCTATCCGGCACTATACTTTATTTCGTTCAATCTAATCTATAACTTATTAAGCTACACCGTCCATCGTACGGTAATACGCCAATTTAATAAGTGGAAACTTAAACATGCATACCTTCTCAATAAGACAATTTATAGATAAATTGAGAAAAATATAGATAGCCCGAAGTGGGATCGAACCCAGACCATGTCGGTAGCGCGCCGAGTGCTCTACTAGTTGAGCTATCGGGCACTATACGATATTCCGTTTAATTTAGACAATAACTTATTAAGCGACACCGTCCATCGTACGGTAATACACCGATTTAATATAGTGAAAACCTAAACATGCAAACCTTCTCAATAAGACAATTCATAGATAAATTAAGGAAAATATAGATAGCCCGAAATGGATATCGAACCCAGACCATGTCGGTATCGCGCCAAGTGCTCTACCAGTTGAGCTATCCGGCACTATTCTATATTCCGTTCAATTTAATCTATAACTTATTGGGCCACACCGTTTATCGTCTGGTCATACACCAATTGAATAAGTGGAAACTGAAACATGCAAACCTTCTCAATAAGAGAATTAATAGATAAATTGAAAAAAATATGGATAGCCCGAACTGGGAATCGAACCCAGACCATGTCGGTGTCGCGCCGAGTGCTCTTCCAGTTGAGCTATCCGGCACTATACTATATTCCGTTCAATTTAATCTATAACTTATTGAGCCACACCGTCCATCGTACGGTAATACACCAATTCCATAAGTGGAAACCTAAACATGCAAACCTTCTCAATAAGACAATTTATAGATAAATTGAGAAAAATATAGATAGCCCGAACTGTGAATCGAACCCAGAACATGTCGGTATCGCGCCGAGTGCTCGACTAGTTGAGCTATCCGGCACTATGCTATGTTCTGTTTAATTTAATTTATAACTTATTGAGCCACACCGTCCAGTGTACGGTAATACATCAATTTAATAAGTGGAAACCTAAACATGCAAACCCTCTCAATAAGACAATTTATAGATAAATTGAGAAAAATATAGATTGCCCGAACTGGGAATCGAACCCAGACCATGTCGGTATCGGGCCGAGTGCTCTACCAGTTGAGCTATCGGGCACTATACTATATTCCGTTCAATTTAGATTATAACTTATCGAGCCACACCGTCCATCGTACGGTAATACACCAATTTCATAAGTGGAAACCTAAACATGCAAACCTTCTCAAAAAGACAATAAATAGATAAATCGAAAAAAATATAGATAGCCCAAAGTGGGAATCGAACCCAGTACATGTCGGTATCGCGCCGAGTGCTCTACCAGTTGAGCTATCCGGCACTATACTATATTTCGTTAAATTTAATCTATAACTTATTAATCCACACCGTCCATCGTACGGTAATACGCCAATTTAATAAGTGGAAACTTAAACATGCATACCTTCTCAATAAGACAATTTATAGATAAATTGAGAAAAATATAGATAGCCCGCACTGGGAATCAAACCCAGACCATGTCGATAGCGCGCCGAGTGCTCTACTAGTTGAGCTATCGGGCACTATACTATATTCTGTTTCATTTAGACAATAAATTATTAATCCACACCGTCCATCGTACGGTAATACGCCAATTTAATAAGTGGAAACTTAAACATGCATACCTTCTCAATAAGACAATTTATAGATAAATTGAGAAAAATATAGATAGCCCGAAATGGGAATCGAACCCAGACCATGTCGGTATCGCGCCAAGTGCTCTACCAGTTGAGCTATCCGGAACTATTCTATATTCCGTTCAATTTAATCTATAACTTATTGGGCCAGACCGTTTATCGTCTGGTCATACACCAATTGATTAAGTGGAAACTTAAACATGCAAACCTTCTCAATAAGAGAATTAATAGATGAATTGAAAAAAATATAGATAGCCCGAACTGGGAATCGAACCCAGACCATGTCGGTATCGCGCCGAGTGCTCTTCCAGTTGAGCTATCTGGCACTATACTATATTTCGTTCAATTTAATCGATAACTTATTGAGCCACACCGTCCATCGTACGGTAATACACCAATTTAATGAGTGGAAACCTAAACATGCAAACCTTCTCAATAAGACAATTTATAGATAAATTAAGAAAAATATAGATAGCCCGAACTGGGAATCGAACCTAGACCATGTCGGTATCGCGCCGAGTGCTCTACCAGTTGAGCTATCCGGCACTATACTATATTCCGTTCAATTTAATCCATAACTTATTGAGCCAAACTGTCCATCGTACGGTAATACACCAATTCCATAATTGGAAACCTAAACATGCAAACCTTCTCAATAAGACAATTTATATATAAATTGAGAAAAATATAGATAGCCCGAAGTGGGATCGAACCCAGACCATGTCGGTAGCGCGCCGAGTGCTCTACTAGTTGAGCTATTCAGCACTATACTATATTTCGTTCAATTTAATCTATAACTTATTAATCCACACCGTCCATCGTACGGTAATACGCCAATTTAATAAGTGGAAACTTAAACATGCATACCTTCTCAATAAGACAATTTATAGATAAATTGAGAAAAATATAGATAGCCCGAACTGGGAATCAAACCCAGACCATGTCGGTAGCGCGCCGAGTGCTCTACTAGTTGAGCTATCGGGCACTATACTATATTCTGTTTCATTTAGACAATAAATTATTAATCCACACCGTCCATCGTACGGTAATACGCCAATTTAATAAGTGGAAACTTAAACATGCATACCTTCTCAATAAGACAATTTATAGATAAATTGAGAAAAATATAGATAGCCCGAAATGGGAATCGAACCCAGACCATGTCGGTATCGCGCCAAGTGCTCTACCAGTTGAGCTATCCGGAACTATTCTATATTCCGTTCAATTTAATCTATAACTTATTGGGCCAGACCGTTTATCGTCTGGTCATACACCAATTGATTAAGTGGAAACTTAAACATGCAAACCTTCTCAATAAGAGAATTAATAGATGAATTGAAAAAAATATAGATAGCCCGAACTGGGAATCGAACCCAGACCATGTCGGTATCGCGCCGAGTGCTCTTCCAGTTGAGCTATCTGGCACTATACTATATTTCGTTCAATTTAATCGATAACTTATTGAGCCACACCGTCCATCGTACGGTAATACACCAATTTAATGAGTGGAAACCTAAACATGCAAACCTTCTCAATAAGACAATTTATAGATAAATTAAGAAAAATATAGATAGCCCGAACTGGGAATCGAACCTAGACCATGTCGGTATCGCGCCGAGTGCTCTACCAGTTGAGCTATCCGGCACTATGCTATGTTCTGTTTAATTTAATTTATAACTTATTGAGCCACACCGTCCATCGTACGGTAATACACCAATTCCATAAGTGGAAACCTAAACATGCAAACCTTCTCAATAAGACAATTTATATATAAATTGAGAAAAATATAGATAGCCCGAAGTGGGATCGAACCCAGACCATGTCGGTAGCGCGCCGAGTGCTCTACTAGTTGAGCTATTCAGCACTATACTATATTTCGTTCAATTTAATCTATAACTTATTAATCCACACCGTCCATCGTACGGTAATACGCCAATTTAATAAGTGGAAACTTAAACATGCATACCTTCTCAATAAGACAATTTATAGATAAATTGAGAAAAATATAGATAGCCCGAACTGGGAATCGAACCCAGACCATGTCGGTAGCGCGCCGAGTGCTCTACTAGTTGAGCTATCCGGCACTATACTATATTTCGTTCAATTTAATCTATAACTTATTAAGCTACACCGTCCATCGTACGGTAATACGCCAATTTAATAAGTGGAAACTTAAACATGCATACCTTCTCAATAAGACAATTTATAGATTAATTGAGAAAAATATAGATAGCCCGAACTGGGAATCAAACCCAGACCATGTCGGTAGCGCGCCGAGTGCTCTACTAGTTGAGCTATCGGGCACTATACTATATTCCGTTCAATTTAATCTATAACTTATTGAGCCACACCGTCCATCGTACGGTAATACGCCAATTTAATAAGTGGAAACTTAAACATGCATACCTTCTCAATAAGACAATTTATAGATAAATTGAGAAAAATATAGATAGCCCGAAATGGGAATCGAACCCAGACCATGTCGGTATCGCGCCAAGTGCTCTACCAGTTGAGCTATCCGGAACTATTCTATATTCCGTTCAATTTAATCTATAACTTATTGGGCCAGACCGTTTATCGTCTGGTCATACACCAATTGATTAAGTGGAAACTTAAACATGCAAACCTTCTCAATAAGAGAATTAATAGATGAATTGAAAAAAATATAGATAGCCCGAACTGGGAATCGAACCCAGACCATGTCGGTATCGCGCCGAGTGCTCTTCCAGTTGAGCTATCTGGCACTATACTATATTTCGTTCAATTTAATCGATAACTTATTGAGCCACACCGTCCATCGTACGGTAATACACCAATTTAATGAGTGGAAACCTAAACATGCAAACCTTCTCAATAAGACAATTTATAGATAAATTAAGAAAAATATAGATAGCCCGAACTGGGAATCGAACCTAGACCATGTCGGTATCGCGCCGAGTGCTCTACCAGTTGAGCTATCCGGCACTATGCTATGTTCTGTTTAATTTAATTTATAACTTATTGAGCCACACCGTCCATCGTACGGTAATACACCAATTCCATAAGTGGAAACCTAAACATGCAAACCTTCTCAATAAGACAATTTATATATAAATTGAGAAAAATATAGATAGCCCGAAGTGGGATCGAACCCAGACCATGTCGGTAGCGCGCCGAGTGCTCTACTAGTTGAGCTATTCAGCACTATACTATATTTCGTTCAATTTAATCTATAACTTATTAATCCACACCGTCCATCGTACGGTAATACGCCAATTTAATAAGTGGAAACTTAAACATGCATACCTTCTCAATAAGACAATTTATAGATAAATTGAGAAAAATATAGATAGCCCGAACTGGGAATCGAACCCAGACCATGTCGGTAGCGCGCCGAGTGCTCTACTAGTTGAGCTATCCGGCACTATACTATATTTCGTTCAATTTAATCTATAACTTATTAAGCTACACCGTCCATCGTACGGTAATACGCCAATTTAATAAGTGGAAACTTAAACATGCATACCTTCTCAATAAGACAATTTATAGATTAATTGAGAAAAATATAGATAGCCCGAACTGGGAATCAAACCCAGACCATGTCGGTAGCGCGCCGAGTGCTCTACTAGTTGAGCTATCGGGCACTATACTATATTCCGTTCAATTTAATCTATAACTTATTGAGCCACACCGTCCATCGTACGGTAATACACCAATTTCATAAGTGGAAACCTAAACATGCAAACCTTCTCAATAAGAGAATTAATAGATAAATTGAAAAAAATATAGATAGCCCGAAGTGGGATCGAACCCAGACCATGTCGGTAGCGCGCCGAGTGCTCTACCAGTTGAGCTATCGGGCACTATACTATATTCCGTTCAATTTAGATTATAACTTATCGAGCCACACCGTCCATCGTACGGTAACACACCAATTTCATAAGTGGAAACCTAAACATGCAAACCTTCTCAAAAAGACAATAAATAGATAAATCGAAAAAAATATAGATAGCCCAAAGTGGGAATCGAACCCAGACCATGTCGGTAGCGCGCCGAGTGCTCTACTAGTTGAGCTATTCAGCACTATACTATATTTCGTTCAATTTAATCTATAACTTATTAATCCACACCGTCCATCGTACGGTAATACGCCAATTTAATAAGTGGAAACTTAAACATGCATACCTTCTCAATAAGACAATTTATAGATAAATTGAGAAAAATATAGATAGCCCGAACTGGGAATCAAACCCAGACCATGTCGGTAGCGCGCCGAGTGCTCTACTAGTTGAGCTATCGGGCACTATACTATATTCTGTTTCATTTAGACAATAAATTATTAATCCACACCGTCCATCGTACGGTAATACGCCAATTTAATAAGTGGAAACTTAAACATGCATACCTTCTCAATAAGACAATTTATAGCTAAATTGAGAAAAATATAGATAGCCCGAAATGGGAATCGAACCCAGACCATGTCGGTATCGCGCCATGTGCTCTACCAGTTGAGCTATCCGGAACTATTCTATATTCCGTTCAATTTAATCTATAACTTATTGGGCCAGACCGTTTATCGTCTGGTCATACACCAATTGATTAAGTGGAAACTTAAGCATGCAAACCTTCTCAATAAGAGAATTAATAGATAAATTGAAAAAAATATAGATAGCCCGAACTGGGAATCGAACCCAGACCATGTCGGTATCGCGCCGAGTGCTCTTCCAGTTGAGCTATCCGGCACTATACTATATTTCGTTCAATTTAATCGATAACTTATTGAGCCACACCGTCCATCGTACGGTAATACACCAATTTAATGAGTGGAAACCTAAACATGCAAACCTTCTCAATAAGACAATTTATAGACGAATTAAAAAAAATATAGATAGCCCGAACTGGGAATCGAACCTAGACCATGTCGGTATCGCGCCGAGTGCTCTACCAGTTGAGCTATCCGGCACTATACTATATTCCGTTCAATTTAATCTATAACTTATTGAGCCAAACCGTCCATCGTACGGTAATACGCCAATTTAATAAGTGGAAACTTAAACATGCATACCTTCTCAATAAGACAATTTATAGATAAATTGAGAAAAATATGGATAGCCCGAACTGGGAATCAAACCCAGACCATGTCGGTAGCGCGCCGAGTGCTCTACTAGTTGAGCTATCGGGCACTATACTATATTCCGTTCAATTTAATCTATAACTTATTGAGCCACACCTTCCATCGTACGGTAATACACCAATTTAATAAGTGGAAACCTAAACATGCAAACCTTCTCAATAAGAGAATTAATAGATAAATTGAAAAAAATATAGATAGCCCGAACTGGGAATCGAACCTAGACCATGTCGGTATCGCGCCGAGTGCTCTACCAGTTAAGCTATCCGGCACTATACTATATTCCGTTCAATTTAATCTATAACTTATTGAGCCACACCGTCCATCGTACGGTAATACACCAATTCCATAAGTGGAAACCTAAACATGCAAATCTTCTCAATAAGACAATTTATAGATAAATTGAGAAAAATATAGATAGCCCGAACTGCAAAACGAACCCAGACCATGTCGGTATCGCGCCGAGTGCTCTACTAGTTGAGCTATCCGGCACTATGCTATGTTCTGTTTAATTTAATCTATAACTTATTGAGCCACACCGTCCAGTGTACGGTAATACACCAATTTAATAAGTGGAAACCTAAACATGCAAACCTTCTCAATAAGACAATTAATAGATAAATCGAAAAAAATATAGATAGCCTAAAGTGGGAATCGAACCCAGAAAATGTCGGTATCGCGCCGAGTGCTCTACCACTTGAGCTATCCGGCACTATACTATATTCCGTTCAATTTAATCTATAACTTATTGAGCCAAACCGTCCATCGTACGGTAATACACCAATTCCATAAGTGGATACCTAAACATGCAAACCTTCTCAATAAGACAATTTATATATAAATTGAGAAAAATATAGATAGCCCGAAGTGGGATCGAACCCAGACCATGTCGGTAGCGCGCCGAGTGCTCTACTAGTTGAGCTATCCGGCACTATACTATATTTCGTTCAATTTAATCTATAACTTATTAAGCCACACTGTCCATAGTACGGTAATACGCCAATTTAATAAGTGGAAACTTAAACATGCATACCTTCTCAATAAGACAATTGATAGATAAATTAAAAAGAATATAGATAGCCCGAACTGGGAATCGAACCCAGACCATGTCGGTAGCGCGCCGAGTGCTCTACTAGTTGAGCTATCCGGCACTATACTTTATTTCGTTCAATCTAATCTATAACTTATTAAGCTACACCGTCCATCGTACGGTAATACGCCAATTTAATAAGTGGAAACTTAAACATGCATACCTTCTCAATAAGACAATTTATAGATAAATTGAGAAAAATATAGATAGCCCGAAGTGGGATCGAACCCAGACCATGTCGGTAGCGCGCCGAGTGCTCTACTAGTTGAGCTATCGGGCACTATACGATATTCCGTTTAATTTAGACAATAACTTATTAAGCGACACCGTCCATCGTACGGTAATACACCGATTTAATATAGTGAAAACCTAAACATGCAAACCTTCTCAATAAGACAATTCATAGATAAATTAAGGAAAATATAGATAGCCCGAAATGGATATCGAACCTAGACCATGTCGGTATCGCGCCAAGTGCTCTACCAGTTGAGCTATCCGGCACTATTCTATATTCCGTTCAATTTAATCTATAACTTATTGGGCCACACCGTTTATCGTCTGGTCATACACCAATTGAATAAGTGGAAACTGAAACATGCAAACCTTCTCAATAAGAGAATTAATAGATAAATTGAAAAAAATATGGATAGCCCGAACTGGGAATCGAACCCAGACCATGTCGGTGTCGCGCCGAGTGCTCTTCCAGTTGAGCTATCCGGCACTATACTATATTCCGTTCAATTTAATCTATAACTTATTGAGCCACACCGTCCATCGTACGGTAATACACCAATTCCATAAGTGGAAACCTAAACATGCAAACCTTCTCAATAAGACAATTTATAGATAAATTGAGAAAAATATAGATAGCCCGAACTGTGAATCGAACCCAGAACATGTCGGTATCGCGCCGAGTGCTCGACTAGTTGAGCTATCCGGCACTATGCTATGTTCTGTTTAATTTAATTTATAACTTATTGAGCCACACCGTCCAGTGTACGGTAATACATCAATTTAATAAGTGGAAACCTAAACATGCAAACCCTCTCAATAAGACAATTTATAGATAAATTGAGAAAAATATAGATTGCCCGAACTGGGAATCGAACCCAGACCATGTCGGTATCGGGCCGAGTGCTCTACCAGTTGAGCTATCGGGCACTATACTATATTCCGTTCAATTTAGATTATAACTTATCGAGCCACACCGTCCATCGTACGGTAATACACCAATTTCATAAGTGGAAACCTAAACATGCAAACCTTCTCAAAAAGACAATAAATAGATAAATCGAAAAAAATATAGATAGCCCAAAGTGGGAATCGAACCCAGTACATGTCGGTATCGCGCCGAGTGCTCTACCAGTTGAGCTATCCGGCACTATACTATATTTCGTTAAATTTAATCTATAACTTATTAATCCACACCGTCCATCGTACGGTAATACGCCAATTTAATAAGTGGAAACTTAAACATGCATACCTTCTCAATAAGACAATTTATAGATAAATTGAGAAAAATATAGATAGCCCGCACTGGGAATCAAAACCAGACCATGTCGGTAGCGCGCCGAGTGCTCTACTAGTTGAGCTATCGGGCACTATACTATATTCTGTTTCATTTAGACAATAAATTATTAATCCACACCGTCCATCGTACGGTAATACGTCAATTTAATAAGTGGAAACTTAAACATGCATACCTTCTCAATAAGACAATTTATAGATAAATTGAGAAAAATATAGATAACCCGAAATGGGAATCGAACCCAGACCATGTCGGTATCGCGCCAAGTGCTCTACCAGTTGAGCTATCCGGAACTATTCTATATTCCGTTCAATTTAATCTACAACTTTTTGGGCCAGACCGTTTATCGTCTGGTCATACACCAATTGATTAAGTGGAAACTTAAACATGCAAACCTTCTCAATAAGAGAATTAATAGATAAATTGAAAAAAATATAGATAGCCCGAACTGGGAATCGAACCCAGACCATGTCGGTATCGCGCCGAGTGCTCTTCCAGTTGAGCTATCCGGCACTATACTATATTTCGTTCAATTTAATCGATAACTTATTGAGCCACACCGTCCATCGTACGGTAATACACCAATTTAATGAGTGGAAACCTAAACATGCAAACCTTCTCAATAAGACAATTTATAGACGAATTAAAAAAAATATAGATAGCCCGAACTGGGAATCGAACCTAGACCATGTCGGTATCGCGCCGAGTGCTCTACCAGTTAAGCTATCCGGCACTATACTATATTCCGTTCAATTTAATCTATAACTTATTGAGCCACACCGTCTATCGTACGGTAATACACCAATTCCATAAGTGGAAACCCAAACATGCAAATCTCCTCAATAAGACAATTTATAGATAAATTGAGAAAAATATAGATAGCCCGAACTGCAAAACGAACCCAGACCATGTCGGTATCGCGCCGAGTGCTCTACTAGTTGAGCTATCCGGCACTATGCTATGTTCTGTTTAATTTAATCTATAACTTATTGAGCCACACCGTCCAGTGTACGGTAATACACCAATTTAATAAGTGGAAACCTAAACATGCAAACCTTCTCAATAAGACAATTAATAGATAAATCGAAAAAAATATAGATAGCCTAAAGTGGGAATCGAACCCAAAAAATGTCGGTATCGCACCGAGTGCTCTTCCAGTTGAGCTATCCGGTACTATACTATATTCCGTTCAATTTAATCTATAACTAATTGAGCCACACCGTCCATCGTACGGTAATACACCAATTCCATAATTGGAAACCTAAACATGCAAACCTTCTCAATAAGACAATTGATAGATAAATTAAAAAGAATATAGATAGCCCGAACTGGGAATCGAACCCAGACCATGTCGGTAGCGCGCCGAGTGCTCTACTTGTTAAGCTATCGGGCACTATACGATATTCCGTTTAATTAAGACAATAACTTATTAAGCGACACCGTCCATCGTACGGTAATACACCGATTTAATATAGTGAAAACCTAAACATGCAAACCTTCTCAATAAGACAATTCATAGATAAATTGAGAAAAATATAGATAGCCCGAAATGGGAATCGAACCCAGACCATGTCGGTATCGCGCCGTGCTCTACCAGTTAAGCTATCCGGCACTATTCTATATTCCGTTCAATTTAATCTATAACTTATTGGGCCACACCGTTTATCGTCTGGTCATACACCAATTGAATAAGTGGAAACTTAAACATGCAAACCTTCTCAATAAGAGAATTAATAGATAAATTGAAAAAAATATGGATAGCCCGAACTGGGAATCGAACCCAGACCATGTCGGTGTCGCGCCGAGTGCTCTTCCAGTTGAGCTATCCGGCACTATGCTATATTCCGTTCAATTTAATCTATAACTTATTGAGCCACACCTTCCATCGTACGGTAATACACCAATTCCATAAGTGGAAACCTAAACATGCAAACCTTCTCAATAAGACAATTTATAGATAAATTGAGAAAAATATAGATAGCCCGAAGTGGGATCGAACCCAGACCATGTCGGTAGCGCGCCGAGTGCTCTACTAGTTGAGCTATCCGGCACTATACTATATTTTGTTCAATTTAATCTATAACTTATTAAGCCACACCGTCCATCGTACAGTAATACGCCAATTTAATAAGTGGAAACTTAAACATGCATACCTTCTCAATAAGACAATTTATAGATAAATTGAGAAAAATATAGATAGCCCTAACTGGGAATCAAACCCAGACCATGTCGGTAGCGCGCCGAGTGCTCTACTAGTTGAGCTATCGGGCACTATACTATATTCCGTTCAATTTAATCTATAACTTATTGAGCCACACCGTCCATCGTACGGTAATACACCAATTTAATAAGTGGAAACCTAAACATGCAAACCTTCTCAATAAGAGAATTAATAGATAAATTGAAAAAAATATAGATAGCCCGAACTGGAAATCGAACCCAGATCATGTCGGTATCGCGCCGAGTGCTCTTTCAGTTGAGCTATCCGGCACTATACTATATTTCGTTCAATTTAATCTATAACTTATTAATCCACACCGTCCATCGTACGGTAATACGCCAATTTAATAAGTGGAAACTTAAACATGCATACCTTCTCAATAAGACAATTTATAGATAAATTGAGAAAAATATAGATAGCCCGAACTGCAAAACGAACCCAGACCATGTCGGTATCGCGCCGAGTGCTCTACTAGTTGAGCTATCCGGCACTATGCTATGTTCGGTTTAATTTAATCTATAACTTATTAAGCCACACCGTCCAGTGTACGGTAATACACCAATTTAATAAGTGGAAACCTAAACATGCAAACCTTCTCAATAAGACAATTAATAGATAAATTAAAAAGAATATAGATAGCCCGAACTGGGAATCGAACCCAGACCATGTCGGTAGCGCGCCAAGTGCTCTACTAGTTGAGCTATTCGGCACTATACTATATTTCGTTCAATTTAATCTATAACTTATTAATCCACACCGTCCATCGTACGGTAATACGCCAATTTAATAAGTGAAAACTTAAACATGCATACCTTCTCAATAAGACAATTTATAGATAAATTGAGAAAAATATAGATAGCCCGAACTGGGAATCAAACCCAGACCATGTCGGTAGCGCGCCGAGTGCTCTACTAGTTGAGCTATCGGGCACTATACTATATTCTGTTTAATTTAGACAATAAATTATTAATCCACACCGTCCATCGTACGGTAATACGCCAATTTAATAAGTGGAAACTTAAACATGCATACCTTCTCAATAAGACAATTTATAGATAAATTGAGAAAAATATAGATAGCCCGAAATGGGAATCGAACCCAGACCATGTCGGTATCGCGCCAAGTGCTCTACCAGTTGAGCTATCCGAAACTATTCTATATTCCGTTCAATTTAATCTATAACTTATTGGGCCAGACCGTCCATCGTACGGTAATACACCAATTTAATGAGTGGAAACCTAAACATGCAAACCTTCTCAATAAGACAATTTATAGACGAATTAAAAAAAATATAGATAGCCCGAACTGGGAATCGAAGCTGGACCATGTCGGTATCGCGCCGAGTGCTCTACCAGTTGAGCTATCCGGCACTATACTATATTCCGTTCAATTTAATCTATAACTTATTCAGCCAAACCGTCCATCGTACGGTAATACGCCAATTTAATAAGTGGAAACTCAAACATGCATACCTTCTTAATAAGACAATTTATAGATAAATTGAGAAAAATATAGATAGCCCGAACTGGGAATCAAACCCAGACCATGTCGGTAGCGCGCCGAGTGCCCTACTAGTTGAGCTATCGGGCACTATACTATATTCTGTTTCATTTAGACAATAAATTATTAATCCACACCGTCCATCGTACGGTAATACGCCAATTTAATAAGTGGAAACTTAAACATGCATACCTTCTCAATAAGACAATTTATAGATAAATTGAGAAAAATATAGATAGCCCGAAATGGGAATCGAACCCAGACCATGTCGGTATCGCGCCAAATGCTCTACCAGTTGAGCTATCCGAAACTATTCTATATTCCGTTCAATTTAATCTATAACTTATTGGGCCAGACCGTTTATCGTCTGGTCATACACCAATTGATTAAGTGGAAACTTAAACATGCAAACCTTCTCAATAAGAGAATTAATAGATAAATTGAAAAAAATATAGATAGCCCGAACTGGGAATCGAACCCAGACCATGTCGGTATCGCGCCGAGTGCTCTTCCAGTTGAGCTATCCGGCACTATACTATATTTCGTTCAATTTAATCGATAACTTATTGAGCCACACCGTCCATCGTACGGTAATACACCAATTTAATGAGTGGAAACCTAAACATGCAAACCTTCTCAATAAGACAATTTATAGACGAATTAAAAAAAATATAGATAGCCCGAACTGGGAATCGAACCTAGACCATGTCGGTATCGCGCCGAGTGCTCTACCAGTTAAGCTATCCGGCACTATACTATATTCCGTTCAATTTAATCTATAACTTATTGAGCCACACCGTCCATCGTACGGTAATACACCAATTCCATAAGTGGAAACCTAAACATGCAAATCTTCTCAATATGACAATTTATAGATAAATTGAGAAAAATATAGATAGCCCGAACTGCAAAACGAACCCAGACCATGTCGGTATCGCGCCGAGTGCTCTACTAGTTGAGCTATCCGGCACTATGCTATGTTCTGTTTAATTTAATCTATAACTTATTGAGCCACACCGTCCAGTGTACGGTAATACACCAATTTAATAAGTGGAAACCTAAACATGCAAACCTTCTCAATAAGACAATTAATAGATAAATCGAAAAAAATATAGATAGCCTAAAGTGGGAATCGAACCCAAAAAATGTCGGTATCGCGCCGAGTGCTCTTCCAGTTGAGCTATCCGGTACTATACTATATTCCGTTCAATTTAATCTATAACTAATTGAGCCACACCGTCCATCGTACGGTAATACACCAATTCCATAATTGAAAACCTAAACATGCAAACCTTCTCAATAAGACAATTGATAGATAAATTAAAAAGAATATAGATAGCCCGAACTGGGAATCGAACCCAGACCATGTCGGTAGCGCGCCGAGTGCTCTACTAGTTGAGCTATCGGGCAGTATACGATATTCCGTTTAATTAAGACAATAACTTATTAAGCGACACCGTCCATCGTACGGTAATACACCGATTTAATATAGTGAAAACCTAAATATGCAAACCTTCTCAATAAGACAATTTATAGATAAATTGAGAAAAATATAGATAGCCCGAAGTGGGATCGAACCCAGACCATGTCGGTAGCGCGCCGAGTGCTCTACTAGTTGAGCTATCCGGCACTATACTATATTTTGTTCAATTTAATCTATAACTTATTAAGCCACACCGTCCATCGTACAGTAATACGCCAATTTAATAAGTGGAAACTTAAACATGCATACCTTCTCAATAAGACAATTTATAGATAAATTGAGAAAAATATAGATAGCCCGAACTGGGAATCAAACCCAGACCATGTCGGTAGCGCGCCGAGTGCTCTACTAGTTGAGCTATCGGGCACTATACTATATTCCGTTCAATTTAATCTATAACTTATTGAGCCACACCGTCCATCGTACGGTAATACACCAATTTAATAAGTGGAAACCTAAACATGCAAACCTTCTAAATAAGACAATTTATAGATAAATTGAGAAAAATATAGATAGCCCGAACTGGGAATCAAACCCAGACCATGTCGGTAGCGCGCCGAGTGCTCTACTAGTTGAGCTATCGGGCACTATACTATATTCCGTTCAATTTAATCTATAACTTATTGAGCCACACCGTCCATCGTACGGTAATACACCGATTTAATATAGTGAAAACCTAAACATGCAAACCTTCTCAATAAGACAATTTATAGATAAATTGAGAAAAATATAGATAGCCCGAAGTGGGATCGAACCCAGACCATGTCGGTAGCGCGCCGAGTGCTCTACTAGTTGAGCTATCCGGCACTATACTATATTTTGTTCAATTTAATCTATAACTTATTAAGCCACACCGTCCATCGTACAGTAATACGCCAATTTAATAAGTGGAAACTTAAACATGCATACCTTCTCAATAAGACAATTTATAGATAAATTGAGAAAAATATAGATAGCCCGAACTGGGAATCAAACCCAGACCATGTCGGTAGCGCGCCGAGTGCTCTACTAGTTGAGCTATCGGGCACTATACTATATTCCGTTCAATTTAATCTATAACTTATTGAGCCACACCGTCCATCGTACGGTAATACACCAATTTAATAAGTGGAAACCTAAACATGCAAACCTTCTCAATACGAGAATTAATAGATGAATTGAAAAAAATATAGATAGCCCGAACTGGAAATCAAACCCAGACCATGTCGGTATCGCGCCGAGTGCTCTTTTAGTTGAGCTATCCGGCACTATACTATATTGCGTTCAATTTAATCGATAACTTATTGAGCCACACCGTCCATCGTACGGTAATACACCAATTTAATGAGTGGAAACCTAAACAAGCAAACCTTCTCAATAAGACGATTTATAGATAAATTAAGAAAAATATAGATAGCCCGAACTGGGATTCGAACCTAGACCATGTCGGTATCGCGCCGAGTGCTCTACCAGTTAAGCTATCCGGCACTATACTATATTCCGTTCAATTTAATCTATAACTTATTGAGCCACACCGTCCATCGTACGGTAATACACCAATTCCATAAGTGAAAACCTAAACATGCAAATCTTCTCAATAAGACAATTTATAGATAAATTGAGAAAAATATAGATAGCCCGAACTGCAAAACGAACCCAAACCATGTCGCTATCGCGCCGAGTGCTCTACTAGTTGAGCTATCCGGCACTATGCTATGTTCGGTTTAATTTAATCTATAACTTATTGAGCCACACCGTCCAGTGTACGGTAATAAACCAATTTAATAAGTGGAAACCTAAACATGCAAACCTTCTCAATAAGACAATTAATAGATAAATTAAAAAGAATATAGATAGCCCGAACTGGGAATCGAACCCAGACCATGTCGGTAGCGCGCCGAGTGCTCTACTAGTTGAGCTATTCGGCACTATACTATATTTCGTTCAATTTAATCTATAACTTATTAATCCACACCGTCCATCGTACGGTAATACGCCAATTTAATAAGTGGAAACTTAAACATGCATACCTTCTCAATAAGACAATTTATAGATAAATTGAGAAAAATATAGATAGCCCGAACTGGGAATCAAACCCAGACCATGTCGGTAGCGCGCCGAGTGCTCTACTAGTTGAGCTATCGGGCACTATACTATATTCCGTTCAATTTAATCTATAACTTATTGAGCCACACCTTCCATCGTACGGTAATACACCAATTTAATAAGTGGAAACCCAAACATGCAAACCTTCTCAATAAGAGAATTAATAGATAAATTGAAAAAAATATAGATAGCCCGAACTGGAAATCGAACCCAGACCATGTCGGTATCGCGCCGAGCGCTCTTTCAGTTGAGCTATCCGGCACTATACTATATTTTGTTCAATTTAATCGATAACTTATTGAGCCACACCGTCCATCGTACGGTAATACACCAATTTAATGAGTGGAAACCTAAACAAGCAAACCTTCTCAATAAGACGATTTATAGATAAATTAAGAAAAATATAGATAGCCCGAACTGGGAATCGAACCTAGACCATGTCGGTATCGCGCCGAGTGCTCTACCAGTTAAGCTATCCGGCACTATACTATATTCCGTTCAATTTAATCTATAACTTATTGAGCCACACCGTCCATCGTACGGTAATACACCAATTCCATAAGTGGAAACCTAAACATGCAAATCTTCTCAATAAGACAATTTATAGATAAATTGAGAAAAATATAGATAGCCCGAACTGCAAAACGAACCCAGACCATGTCGGTATCGCGCCGAGTGCTCTACTAGTTGAGCTATCCGGCACTATGCTATGTTCTGTTTAATTTAATCTATAACTTATTGAGCCACACAGTCCAGTGTACGGTAATACACCAATTTAATAAGTGGAAACCTAAACATGCAAACCTTCTCAATAAGACAATTAATAGATAAATCGAAAAAAATATAGATAGCCTAAAGTGGGAATCGAACCCAAAAAATGTCGGTATCGCGCCGAGTGCTCTTCCAGTTAAGCTATCCGGTACTATACTATATTCCGTTCAATTTAATCTATAACTAATTGAGCGAACCGTCCATCGTACGGTCATACACCAATTCCATAATTGGAAACCTAAACATGCAAACCTTCTCAATAAGACAATTGATAGATAAATTAAAAAGAATATAGATAGCCCGAACTGGGAATCGAACCCAGACCATGTCGGTAGCGCGCCGAGTGCTCTACTAGTTGAGCTATCGGGCACTATACGATATTCCGTTTAATTTAGACAATAACTTATTAAGCGACACCGTCCATCGTACGGTAATACACCGATTTAATATAGTGAAAACCTAAACATGCAAACCTTCTCAATAAGACAATTCATAGAAAAATTGAGAAAAATATAGATAGCCCGAAATGGGAATCCAACCCAGACCATGTCGGTATCGTGCCAATCGCTCTACCAGTTGAGCTATCCGGCACTATTCTATATTCCGTTCAATTTAATCTATAACTTATTGGGCCACACCGTTTATCGTCTGGTCATACACCAATTGAATAAGTGGAAACTTAAACATGCAAACCTTCTCAATAAGAGAATTAATAGATAAATTGAAAAAAATATGGATAGCCCGAACTGGGAATCGAACCCAGACCATGTCGGTGTCGCGCCGAGTGCTCTTCCAGTTGAGCTATCCGGCACTATACTATATTCCGTTCAATTTAATCTATAACTTATTGAGCCACACCTTCCATCGTACGGTAATACACCAATTCCATAAGTGGAAACCTAAACATGCAAACCTTTTCAATAAGACAATTTATAGATAAATTGAGAAAAATATAGATAGCCCGAAGTGGGATCGAACCCAGACCATGTCGGTAGCGCACCGAGTGCTCTACTAGTTGAGCTATCCGGCACTATACTATATTTTGTTCACTTTAATCTATAACTCATTAAGCCACACCGTCCATCGTACAGTAATACGCCAATTTAATAAGTGGAAACTTAAACATGCATAGCTTCTCAATAAGACAATTTTTAGATAAATTGAGAAAAATATAGATAGCCCGAACTGGGAATCAAACCCAGACCATGTCGGTAGCGCGCCGAGTGCTCTACTAGTTGAGCTATCGGGCTCTATACTATATTCCGTTCAATTTAATCTATAACTTATTGAGCCCAACCGTCCATCGTACGGTAATACACCAATTTAATAAGTGGAAACCTAAACATGCAAACCTTCTCAATAAGAGAATTAATAGATAAATTGAAGAAAATATAGATAGCCCGAACTGGAAATCGAACCCAGACCATGTCGGTATCGCGCCGAGTGCTCTTTCAGTTGAGCTATCCGGCACTATACTATATTTCGTTCAATTTAATCGATAACTTATTGAGCCACACCGTCCATCGTACGGTAATACACCAATTTAATGAGTGGAAACCTAAACAAGCAAACCTTCTCAATAAGACGATTTATAGATAAATTAAGAAAAATATAGATAGCCCGAACTGGGAATCGAACCTAGACCATGTCGGTATCGCGCCGAGTGCTCTACCAGTTAAGCTATCCGGCACTATACTATATTCCGTTCAATTTAATCTATAACTTATTGAGCCACACCGTCCAGTGTACGGTAATACACAAATTTAATAAGTGGAAACCTAAACATGCAAACCTTCTCAATAAGACGATTAATAGATAAATCGAAAAAAATATAGATAGCCTAAAGTGGGAATCGAACCCAAAAAATGTCGGTATCGCGCCGAGTGCTCTTCCAGTTGAGCTATCCGGTACTATACTATATTCCGTTCAATTTAATCTATAACTAATTGAGCCACACCGTCCATCGTACGGTAATACACCAATTCCATAATTGGAAACCTAAACATGCAAACCTTCTCAATAAGACAATTGATAGATAAATTAAAAAGAATATAGATAGCCCGAACTGGGAATCGAACCCAGACCATGTCGGTAGCGCGCCGAGTGCTCTACTAGTTGAGCTATCGGGCACTATACGATATTCCGTTTAATTTAGACAATAACTTATTAAGCGACACAGTCCATCGTACGGTAATACACCGATTTAATATAGTGAAAACCTAAACATGCAAACCTTCTCAATGAGACAATTCATAGATCAATTGAGAGAAATATAGATAGCCCGAAATGGGAATCGAACCCAGACCATGTCGGTATCGCGCCAAGTGCTCTACCAGTTGAGCTATCCGGCACTATTCTATATTCCGTTCAATTTGATCTATAACTTATTGGGCCACACCGTTTATCGTCTGGTCATACACCAATTGAATAAGTGGAAACTTAAACATGCAAACCTTCTCAATAAGAGAATTAATAGATAAATTGAAAAAAATATGGATAGCCCGAACTGGGAATCGAACCCAGACCATGTCGGTGTCGCGCCGAGTGCTCTTTCAGTTGAGCTATCCGGCACTATACTATATTCCGTTCAATTTAATCTATAACTTATTGAGCCACACCTTCCATCGTACGGTAATACACCAATTCCATAAGTGGAAACTTAAACATGCATACCTTCTCAATAAGACAATTTATAGATAAATTGAGAAAAATATAGACAGTCCGAAATGGGAATCGAACCCAGACCATGTCGGTATCGCGCCGAGTGCTCTTCCAGTTGAGCTATCCGGCACTATACTATATTTCGTCCAATTTAATCGATAACTTATTGAGCCACACCGTCCATCGTACGGTAATACACCAATTTAATGAGTGGAAACCTAAACATGCAAACCTTCTCAATAAGACAATTTATAGACGAATTAAAAAAAATATAAATAGCCCGAACTGGGAATCGAACCTAGACCATGTCGGTATCGCGCCGAGTGCTCTACCAGTTGAGCTATCCGGCACTATACTATATTCCGTTCAATTTAATCTATAACTTATTGAGCCACACCGTCCATCGTACGGTAATACACCAATTCCATAAGTGGAAACCTAAACATGCAAATCTTCTCAATAAGACAATTTATAGATAAATTGAGAAAAATATAGATAGCCCGAACTGCAAAACGAACCCAGACCATGTCGGTATCGCGCCGAGTGCTCTACTAGTTGAGCTATCCGGCACTATGCTATGTTCTGTTTAATTTAATCTATAACTTATTGAGCCACACCGTCCAATGTACGGTAATACACCAATTTAATAAGTGGAAACCTAAACATGCAAACCTTCTCAATAAGACAATTAATAGATAAATCGCAAAAAATATAGATAGCCTAAAGTGGAAATTGAACCCAAAAAATGTCGATATCGCGCCGAGTGCTCTTCCAGTTGAGCTATCCGGTACTATACTATATTCCGTTTAATTTAATCTATAACTAATTGAGCCACACCGTCCATCGTACGGTAATACACCAATTCCATAATTGGAAACCTAAACATGCAAACCTTCTCAATAAGACAATTAATAGATAAATCGCAAAAAATATAGATAGCCTAAAGTGGGAATCGAACCCAAAAAATGTCGGTATCGCACCGAGTGCTTTTCCAATTGAGCTATCCGGTACTATACTATATTCCGTTTAATTTAATCTATAACTAATTGAGCCACACCGTCCATCGTACGGTAATACACCAATTCCATAATTGGAAACCTAAACATGCAAACCTTCTCAATAAGACAATTAATAGATAAATTAAAAAGAATATAGATAGCCCGAACTGGGAATCGAACCCAGACCATGTTGGTAGCGCGCCGAGTGCTCTACTAGTTGAGCTATCGGGCACTATACGATATTCCGTTCAATTTAATCTATAACTTATTGGGCCACACCGTTTATCGTCTGGTCATACACCGATTTAATATAGTAAAAAACCTAAACATGCAAACCTTCTCAATAAGACAATTCATAGATAAATTGAGAAAAATATAGATAGCCCGAAATGGGAATCGAACCCAGACCATGTCGGTATCGCGCCAAGTGCTCTACCAGTTGAGCTATCCGGCACTATTCTATATTCCGTTCAATTTAATCTATAACTTATTGGGCCACACCGTTTATCGTCTGGTCATACACCAATTGAATAAGTGGAAACTTAAACATGTAAACCTTCTCAATAAGAGAATTAATAGATAAATTGAAAAAAATATGGATAGCCCGTACTAAGAATCGAACCCAGACCATGTCGGTATCGCGCCGAGTGCTCGACTAGTTGAGCTATCCGGCACTATGCTATGTTCTGTTTAATTTAATTTATAACTTATTGAGCCACACCGTCCAGTGTACGGTAATACATCAATTTAATAAGTGGAAACCTAAACATGCAAACCCTCTCAATAAGACGATTTATAGATAAATTGAGAAAAATATAGATTGCCCGAACTGGGAATCGAACCCAGACCATGTCGGTATCGGGCCGAGTGCTCTACCAGTTGAGCTATCGGGCACTATACTATATTCCGTTCGATTTAGATTATAACTTATCGAGCCACACCGTCCATCGTACGGTAATACACCAATTTAATAAGTGGAAACCTAAACATGCGAACCTTCTCAAAAAGACAATAAATAGATAAATCGAAAAAAATATAGATAGCCTAAAGTGGGAATCGAACCTAGTACATGTCGGTATCGCGCCGAGTGCTTTACCAGTTGAGCTATCCGGCACTATACTATATTCCGTTCAATTTAATCTATAACTTATTGAGCCAAACTGTCCATCGTACGGTAATACACCAATTCCATAATTGGAAACCTAAACATGCAAACCTTCTCAATAAAACAATTTATATATAAATTGAGAAAAATATAGATAGCCCGAAGTGGGATCGAACCCAGACCATCTCGGTAGCGCGCCGAGTGCTCTACTAGTTGAGCTATCCGGCACTATACTATATTTCGTTCAATTTAATCTATAACTTATTAAGATACACCGTCCATAGTACGGTAATACGCCAATTTAATAAGTGGAAACTTAAACATGCATACCTTCTCAATAAGACAATTGATAGATAAATTAAAAAGAATATAGATAGCCCGAACTGGGAATCGAACCCAGACCATGTCGGTAGCGCGCCGAGTGCTCTACTAGTTGAGCTATTCGGCACTATACTATATTTCGTTCAATTTAATCTATAACTTATTAATCCACACCGTCCATCGTACGGTAATACACCAATTTAATAAGTGGAAACTTAAACATGCATACCTTCTCAATAAGACAATTTATAGATAAATTTAGAAAAACATAGATAGCCCGAAATGGGAATCGAACCCAGACCATGTCGGTATCGCGCCAAGTGCTTTACCAGTTGAGCTATCCGGAACTATTCTATATTCCGTTCAATTTAATCTATAACTCATTGGGCCAGACCGTTTATCGTCTGGTCATACACCAATTGATTAAGTGGAAACTTAAACATGCAAACCTTCTCAATAAGAGAATTAATAGATAAATTGAAAAAAATATAGATAGCCCGAACTGGGAATCGAACCCAGACCATGTCGGTATCGCGCCGAGTGCTCTTCCAGTTGAGCTATCCAGCACTATACTATATTTCGTTCAATTCAATCGATAACTTATTGAGCCACACCGTCCATCGTACGGTAATACACCAATTTAATGAGTGGAAACCTAAACATGCAAACCTTCTCAATAAGACAATTTATAGACGAATTAAGAAAAATATAGAATGCCCGGACTGGGAATCGAACCCAGACCATGTCGGTATCAGGACGAGTGCTCTACCAGTTGAGCTATCCGGCACTATTCTATATTCCGTTCAATTTAATCTATAACTTATTGGGCCACACCGTTTATCGTCTGGTCATACACCAATTGAATAAGTGGAAACTTAAACATGTAAACCTTCTCAATAAGAGAATTAATAGATAAATTGAAAAAAATATGGATAGCCCGTACTGGGAATCGAACCCAGACCATGTCGGTATCGCGCCGAGTGCTCGACTAGTTGAGCTATCCGGCACTATGCTATGTTCTGTTTAATTTAATTTATAACTTATTGAGCCACACCGTCCAGTGTACGGTAATACATCAATTTAATAAGTGGAAACCTAAACATGCAAACCCTCTCAATAAGACAATTTATAGATAAATTGAGAAAAATATAGATTGCCCGAACTGGGAATCGAACCCAGACCATGTCGGTATCGGGCCAATTGCTCTACCAGTTGAGCTATCGGGCACTATACTATATTCCGTTCAATTTAGATTATAACTTATCGAGCCACACCGTCCATCGTACGGAAATACACTAATTTAATAAGTAGAAACCTAAACATGCAAACCTTCTCAAAAAGACAATAAATAGATAAATCGAAAAAAATATAGATAGCCTAAAGTGGGAATCGAACCCAGTACATGTCGGTATCGCGCCGAGTGCTTTACCAGTTGAGCTATCCGGCACTATACTATATTCCGTTCAATTTAATCTATAACTTATTGAGCCAAACTGTCCATCGTACGGTAATACACCAATTCCATAATTGGAAACCTAAACATGCAAACCTTCTCAATAAAACAATTTATATATAAATTGAGAAAAATATAGATAGCCCGAAGTAGGATCGAACCCAGACCATCTCGGTAGCGCGCCGAGTGCTCTACTAGTTGAGCTATCCGGCACTATACTATATTTCGTTCAATTTAATCTATAACTTATTAAGATACACCGTCCATAGTACGGTAATACGCTAATTTAATAAGTGGAAACTTAAACATGCATACCTTCTCAATAAGACAATTGATAGATAAATTAAAAAGAATATAGATAGCCCGAACTGGGAATCGAACCCAGACCATGTCGCTGGCGCGCCGAGTGCTCTACTAGTTGAGCTATTCGGCACTATACTATATTTCGTTCAATTTAATCTATAACTTATTAATCCACACCGTCCATCGTACGGTAATACGCCAATTTAATAAGTGGAAACTTAAACATGCATACCTTCTCAATAAGACAATTTATAGATAAATTGAGAAAAATATAGATAGCCCGAAATGGGAATCGAACCCAGACCATGTCGGTATCGCGCCAAGTGCTCTACCAGTTGAGCTATCCGGAACTATTCTATATTCCGTTCAATTTAGACTATAACTTATCGAGCCACACCGTCCATCGTACGGTAATACTCCAATTTAATAAGTGGAAACCTAAACATGCAAACCTTCTCAATAAGACAATTAATAGATAAATCGAAAAAAATATAGATAGCCCAAAGCAGGAATCGAACCCAGAATATGTTGGTATCGCGCCGAGTGCTCTACCAGTTGAGCTATCCGGCACTATACTATATTCCGTTCAATTTAATCTATAACTTATTGAGCCAAACCGTCCATCGTACGGTAATACACCAATTTCATAAGTGGAAACCTAAACATGCAAACCTTCTCAATAAGACAATTTATAGATAAATTGAGAAAAATATAGATAGCCCGAACTAGTAATTGAACCCAGACCATGACGGTATCGCGCCGAGTGCTCTTCCAGTTGAGCTATCCGGTACTATACTATATTCCGTTCAATTTAACCTATAACTAATTGAGCCACACCGTCCATCGTACGGTAATACACCAATTCCATAATTGAAAACCTAAACATGCAAACCTTCTCAATAAGACAATTGATAGATAAATTAAAAAGAATATAGATAGCCCGAACTGGGAATCGAACCCAGACCATGTCGGTAGCGCGCCGAGTGCTCTACTAGTTGAGCTATCCGGTACTATACTATATTACGTTCAATTTAATCTATAACTTATTGAGCTACACCGTCCATCGTACGGTAATACACTAATTTAATAAGCGGAAGCCTAAACATGCAAACCTTCTCAATAAGACAATTTATAGATAAATTGAGAAGATCATAGATAGCCCGGACTGGGAATCGAACCTAGACCATGACGGTATGGCGCCGAGTGCTCTACCAGTTGAGCTATAGGCACTATTCTATATTCCGTTCAATTTAGTCTATAACTTATTGAGCCACACCGTCCATCGTACAGTAATACACCAATTCCATAAGTGGAAACCTAAAGATGCAAACCTTCTTAATGAGACAATTAATAGATAAATCGAAAAAAATATAGATAGCCCGAAGTGGGAATCGAACCCAGAACATGTCGGTATCGCGCCGAGTGCTCTACCAGTTGAGCTATCCGGCACTATACTATATTCCGTTCAATTTAATCTATAACTTATTGAGCCAAACCGTCCATCGTACGGTAATACACCAATTCCATAAGTGGAATCCTAAACATGCAAACCTTCTCAATAAGACAATTTATAGATAAATTGAGAAGAACATAGATAGCCCGGACTGGGAATCGAACCCAGACCATGTCGCTATCGCGCCGAGTGCTCTACCAGATGAGCTATCCAGCACTATGCTATGTTCTGTTTAATTTAATCTATATTTTATTGAGCCACACCGTCCATTGTATGGTAATACACCAATTTAATAAGTGGAAACCTAAACATGCAAACCTTCTCAATAAGACAATTTATAGATAAATTGAGAAAAATATAGATAGCCCGAACTGGGAATCGAACCCAGACCATGTCGGTAGCGCGCCAAGTGCTCTACTAGTTGAGCTATCCGGCACTATACTATACTGCGTTCAATTTAATTTATAACTTATTAAGTTACACCGTCTATCGAACGGTAATACGCCAATCTAATAAGTGGAAACTTAAACATGCATACCTTCTCAATAAGACAATTTATTTATAAATTGAGAAAAATATAGATAGCCCGAACTGGTAATTGAACCCAGACCACGTCGGTATCGCGCCGAGTGCTCTTCGAGTTGAGCTATCCAGTACTATACTATATTACGTTCGATTTAATCTATAACTAATTGAGCCACACCGTCCATCGTACGGTAATACACCAATTCCATAATTGAAAACCTAAACATGCAAACCTTCTCAATAAGACAATTGATAGATAAATTAAAAAGAATATAGATAGCCCGAACTAGGAATCGAACCCAGACCATGTCGGTAGCACGCCAAGTGCTCTTCCAGTTGAGCTATCCGGCACTATACTATATTTCGTTCAATTTAATCGATAACTTATTGAGCCACACCGTCCATCGTACGGTAATACACCAATTTAATAAGTGAAAACCTAAACATGCAAACCTTCTCAATAAGACAATTTATAGATGAATTGAGAAAAATATAGATAGCCCGAACTGGAAGTCGAACCCAGACCATGTCGGTATCGCGCCGATCGCTCTACCAGTTGAGCTATCCGGCACTATACTATATTCCGTTCAATTTAATCTATAACTCATTGAGCCAAACCGTCCATTGTACAGTAATACACCAATTCCATAAGTGGAAAACTTAACATGCAAAACTTCTCAATAAGACAATTTATAGATAAATTTAGAAAAATATAGATAGCCTAAACTGGGAATCGAACCCAGACCATGTCGGTATCGCGCCGAGTGCACCACCAGTTGAGCTATCCGGCACTATACTATATTCCGTTTAATTTAATCTATAACTTATTGAGCGACACCGTCCATCGTACGGTAATACACCAATTTGATAAGTGGAAACCTAAACATGCAAACCTTCTCAATAAGACAATTTATAGATAAATTGAGAAGAATATAGATAGCCCGGACTGGGAATCAAACCCAGACCATGTCGGTATCGCGCAGACTGCTCTACCAGATGAGCTATCCGGCACTTTGCTATGTTCTGTTTAATTCAATCTATAACTTATTGAGCCACACCGTCCATTGTACAGTAATACACTAATTTAATAAGTGGAAACCTAAACAGGCAAATCTTCTCAGAAAGACAATTTGTAGATAAATTGAGAGAAATATAGATAGCCCAAAGTGGGAAACGAACCCAGAACATGTCGGTATTGCGCCGAGTGCTCTACTAGTTGAGCTATCCGGTACTATAGTATATTACGTTCAATTTAATCTATGACTTATTGAGCCAAACCGTCCATCGTACAGTAATACCCTAATTCCATAAGTGGGAACCTAAACATGCAAACCTTCTCAATAAGACAATTAATAGATAAATCGAAAAAAATATAGATAGCCCAAAGTGGGAATCGAACCCAGAACATGTCGGTATCGCGCCGAGTGCTCTACCAGTTGAGCTATCCGGCACTATACTATATTCCGTTCAATTTAATCTATAACTTATTGAGCCAAACCATCCATCGTACGGTAATACACTAATTCCATAAGTGGAAACCTAAACATGCAAACCTTCTCAATAAGACAATTTATAGATAAATTGAGAAGAACATAGATAGCCCGGACTGGGAATCGAACCCAGATCATGTCGGTATCGCGCCGAGTGCTCTACCAGATGAGCTATCCAGCACTATGCTATGTTCTGTTTAATAATATCTATATTTTATTGAGCCACACCGTCCATTGTATGGTAATACACCAATCTAATAAGTGGAAACCTAATTATGCAAACCTTCTCAATAAGACAATTTATAGATAAATTGAGAAAAATTTAGATAGCCCGAACTGGTAATTGAACCCAGACCATGACGGTATCGCGCCGAGTGCTCTTCCAGTTGAGCTATCCGGTACTATACTATATTCCGTTCAATTTAACCTATAACTAATTGATCCACACCGTCCATCGGACGGTAATACACCAATTCCATAATTGAAAACCTAAACATGCAAACCTTCTCAATAAGACAATTAATAGATAAATCGAAAAAAATATAGATAGCCCGAACTGGAAGTCGAACCCAGACCATGTCGGTATCGCGCCGATTGCTCTACTAGTCGAGCTATCCGGCACTATACTATATTCCGTTTAATTTAATCTATAACTTATTGAGCCACACCGTCCATCGTACGGTAATACACCAATTTAATAAGTGGAAACCTAAACATGCAAACCTTCTCAATAAGACAATTCATAGATAAATTGAAATAAATATGGATAGCCCGAAATAGGAATCGAACCCAGACCATGTCGGTATCGCGCCGAGTGCTCTAGCAGTTGAGCTATCCGGCACTATACTATATTCCGTTCAATTTAATCTATAACTTATTGAGCTAAACCGTCCATCGTACGGTAATACACCAATTCCATAAGTGGAAACCTAAACATGCAAACCTTCTCAATAAGACAATTTATAGATAAATTGAGAAAAATATAGATAGCCCGAACTGGTAATTGAACCCAGACCATGACGGTATTGCGCCGAGTGCTCTTCCAGTTGAGCTATCCGGTACTATACTATATTCCGTTCAATTTAACCTATAACTAATTGATCCACACCGTCCATCGGACGGTAATACACCAATTTCATAATTGAAAACCTAAACATGCAAACTTTCTTAATAAGACAATTGATAGATAAATTAAAAAGAATATAGATAGCCCGAACTGGGATTCGAACCCAGACCATGTCGGTAGCGCGCCGAGTGCTCTACTAGTTGAGCTATCCGGTACTATACTATATTACGTTCAATTTAATCTATCACTTATTGAGCTACACCGTCTATCGTACGGTAATACACTAATTTAATGAGCGGAAGCCTAAACATGCAAACCTTCTCAATAAGACAATTTATAGATAAATTGAGAAGAACATAGATAGCCCGGACTGGGAATCGAACCTAGACCATGACGGTATCGCGCCGAGTGCTCTACCAGTTGAGCTATCCGGCACTATACTATATTCGTTCAATTTGATCTTTAACTTATTGAGCCACACCGTTCATCGTCTGGTAATACACCAATTTAATAAGTGGAAACTTAAACATGCTTACCTTCTCAATAAGACAATTTATAGATAAATTGAGAAAAGTGTAGATTGCCCGAACTGGGAATCGAACCCAGACCATGTCAGTATCGGGCCGAGTGCTCTACCAGTTGAGCTATCGGGCACGATACTATATTCCGTTCAATTTAGACTATAACTTATCGAGCCACACCGTCAATCGTACAGTAATACACCAATTTAATAAGTGGAAACCTAAACATGCAAACCTTCTCAATAAGACAATTAATAGATAAATTGAAAAAAATATAGATAGCCCAAAGTGGGAATCGAACCCAGAACATATCGGTATCGCGCCGAGTGCTCTACCTGTTGAGCTATCGGGCACTATACTATATTCCGTTCAATTTAATCTATAACTTATCGAGCCACACCGTTCATCGTACAGTAATACACCAATTTAATAAGTGGAAACCTAAACATGCAAACCTTCTCAATAAGACAATTTATAGACAAATTGAGAAAAATAAATATAGCCCGAACTGGGAATCGAACCCAGACCATGTCGGTATCGCGTCGAGTGCTCTTCCAGTTTAGCTATCCGGCACTATACTATATTTCGTTCAATTTAATCGATAACTTATTGAGCCACACCGTCCATCGAACGTTAATACACTAATTTAATAAGTGGAAGCCTAAACATGCAAACCTTCTCAATAAGACAATTTATAGATAAATTGAGAAGAACATAGATAGCCCAGACTGGGAATCGAACCTAGACCATGTCGGTATCGCGCCGAGTGCTCTACCAGTTGAGCTATCCGGCACTATACTATATTCCGTTCAATTTAATCTATAACTTATTGAGCCACACCGTCCATCGTACGGTAATACACCAATTCCGTAAGTGGAAACCTAAACATGCAAACCTTCTCAATAAGACAATTTATAGATAAATTGAGAAAAATATAGATAGCCCGAACTGCGAAACGAACCCAAACCATGTCGGTATCGCGCCGAGTGCTCTTCCAGTTGAGCTATCCGGTACTATACTATATTTCGTTCAAATTGATCTATAACTTATTAAGCCACACCGTCCATCGTACGGTAATACGCCAATTTAATAAGTGGAAACTTAAACATGCATACCTTCTCAATAAGACAATTTATAGATAAATTAGGAAAAATATAGATAGCCCGAACTGGGAATCGAACCTAGACCATGTCGGTATCGCGCCGAGTGCTCTACCAGTTGAGCTATCCGGCACTATACTATATTCCGTTTAATTTAATCTATAACTTATTGAGCCACACCGTCCATCGTACGGTAATACACCAATTCCATAATTGAAAACCTAAACATGCAAACCTTCTCAATAAGACAATTGATAGATAAATTAAAAAGAATATAGATAGCCTGAACTAGGAATCGAACCCAGACCATGTCGGTAGCACGCCAAGTGCTCTTCCAGTTGAGCTATCCGGCACTATACTATATTTCGTTCAATTTAATCGATAACTTATTGAGCCACACCGTCCATCGTACGGTAATACACTAATCTAATAAGTGAAAGCCTAAACATGCAAACCTTCTCAATAAGACAATTTATAGATAAATTGAGAAGGACATAGATAGCCCGGACTGGAAATCAAACCCAGACCATGTCGGTATCGCGCCGATCGCTCTACCAGTTGAGCTATCCGGCACTATACTATATTCCGTTCAATTGAATCTATAACTCATTGAGCCAAACCGTCCATTGTACGGTAATACACCAATTCCATAAGTGGAAAACTTAACATGCAAAACTTCTCAATAAGACAATTTATAGATAGATTTAGAAAAATATAGATAGCCTAAACTGGGAATCGAACCCAGACCATGTCGGTATCGCGCCGAGTGCACCACCAGTTGAGCTATCCGGCACTATACTATATTCCGTTTAATTTAATCTATAACTTATTGAGCCACACCGTCCATCGTACGGTAATACACCAATTTGATAAGTGGAAACCTAAACATGCAAACCTTCTCAATAAGACAATTTATAGATAAATTGAGAAGAATATAGATAGCCCGGACTGGGAATCAAACCCAGACCATGTCGGTATCGCGCAGACTGCTCTACCAGATGAGCTATCCGGCACTATGCTATGTTCTGTTTAATTCAATCTATAACTTATTGAGCCACACCGTCCATTGTACAGTAATACACTAATTTAATAAGTGGAAACCTAAACATGCAAACCTTCTCAGAAAGACAATTTATAGATAAATTGAGAGAAATATAGATAGCCCAAAGTGGGAATCGAACCCAGAACATGTCGGTATCGCGCCGAGTGCTCTACCAGTTAAGCTATCCGGTACTATACTATATTACGTTTAATTTAATCTATAACTTATTGAGCCAAACCGTCCATCGTACAGTAATACCCTAATTCCATAAGTGGAAACCTAAACATGCAAACCTTCTCAATAAGACAATGAATAGATAAATCGAAAAAAATATAGATAGCCCAAAGTGGGAATCGAACCCAGAACATGTCGGTATCGCGCCGATCGCTCTACCAGTTGAGCTATCCGGAACTATACTATATTCCGTTCAATTTAATCTATAACTCATTGAGCCAAACCGTCCATTGTACAGTAATACACCAATTCCATAAGTGGAAAACTTAACATGCAAAACTTCTCAATAAGACAATTTATAGATAAATTTAGAAAAATATAGATAGCCTAAACTGGGAATCGAACCCAGACCATGTCGGTATCGCGCCGAGTGCACCACCAGTTGAGCTATCCGGCACTATACTATATTCCGTTTAATTTAATCTATAACTTATTGAGCCACACCGTCCATCGTACGGTAATACACCAATTTGATAAGTGGAAACCTAAACATGCAAACCTTCTCAATAAGACAATTTATAGATAAATTGAGAAGAATATAGATAGCCCGGACTGGGAATCAAACCCAGACCATGTCGGTATCGCGCAGGCTGCTCTACCAGATGAGCTATCCGGCACTTTGCTATGTTCTGTTTAATTCAATCTATAACTTATTGAGCCACACCGTCCATTGTACAGTAATACACTAATTTAATAAGTGGAAACCTAAACAGGCAAACTTTCTCAGAAAGACAATTTGTAGATAAATTGAGAGAAATATAGATAGCCCAAAGTGGGAATCGAACCCAGAACATGTCGGTATTGCGCCGAGTGCTCTACTAGTTGAGCTATCCGGTACTATAGTATATTACGTTCAATTTAATCTATAACTTATTGAGCCAAACCATCCATCGTACGGTAATACACTAATTCCATAAGTGGAAACCTAAACATGCAAACCTTCTCAATAAGACAATTTATAGATAAATTGAGAAGAACATAGATAGCCCGGACTGGGAATCGAACCCAGATCATGTCGGTATCGCGCCGAGTGCTCTACCAGATGAGCTATCCAGCACTATGCTATGTTCTGTTTAATAATATCTATATTTTATTGAGCCACACCGTCCATTGTATGGTAATACACCAATTTAATAAGTGGAAACCTAATTATGCAAACCTTCTCAATAAGACAATTTATAGATAAATTGAGAAAAATTTAGATAGCCCGAACTGGTAATTGAACCCAGACCATGACGGTATCGCGCCGAGTGCTCTTCCAGTTGAGCTATCCGGTACTATACTATATTCCGTTCAATTTAACCTATAACTAATTGATCCACACCGTCCATCGGACGGTAATACACCAATTCCATAATTGAAAACCTAAACATGCAAACCTTCTCAATAAGACAATTTATAGATAAATTGAGAAAAATATAGATAGCCCGAACTGGTAATTGAACCCAGACCATGACGGTATTGCGCCGAGTGCTCTTCCAGTTGAGCTATCCGGTACTATACTATATTCCGTTCAATTTAACCTATAACTAATTGATCCACACCGTCCATCGGACGGTAATACACCAATTTCATAATTGAAAACCTAAACATGCAAACTTTCTTAATAAGACAATTGATAGATAAATTAAAAAGAATATAGATAGCCCGAACTGGGAATCGAACCCAGACCATGTCGGTAGCGCGCCGAGTGCTCTACTAGTTGAGCTATCCGGTACTATACTATATTCCGTTCAATTTAACCTATAACTAATTGATCCACACCGTCCATCGGACGGTAATACACCAATTTCATAATTGAAAACCTAAACATGCAAACTTTCTTAATAAGACAATTGATAGATAAATTAAAAAGAATATAGATAGCCCGAACTGGGAATCGAACCCAGACCATGTCGGTAGCGCGCCGAGTGCTCTACTAGTTGAGCTATCCGGTACTATACTATATTACGTTCAATTTAATCTATCACTTATTGAGCTACACCGTCTATCGTACGGTAATACACTAATTTAATAAGCGGAAGCCTAAACATGCAAACCTTCTCAATAAGACAATTTATAGATAAATTGAGAAGAACATAGATAGCCCGGACTGGGAATCGAACCTAGACCATGACGGTATCGCGCCGAGTGCTCTACCAGTTGAGCTATCCGGCCCTATACTATATTCGTTCAATTTGATCTTTAACTTATTGAGCCACACCGTTCATCGTCTGGTAATACACCAATTTAATAAGTGGAAACTTAAACATGCTTACCTTCTCAATAGGACAATTTATAGATAAATTGAGAAAAGTGTAGATTGCCCGAACTGGGAATCGAACCCAGACCATGTCAGTATCGGGCCGAGTGCTCTACCAGTTGAGCTATCGGGCACGATACTATATTCCGTTCAATTTAGACTATAACTTATCGAGCCACACCGTCCATCGTACAGTAATACACCAATTTAATAAGTGGAAACCTAAACATGCAATCCTTCTCAATAAGACAATTAATAGATAAATTGAAAAAAATATAGATAGCCCAAAGTGGGAATCGAACCCAGAACATATCGGTATCGCGCCGAGTGCTCTACCTGTTGAGCTATCGGGCACTATACTATATTCCGTTCAATTTAATCTATAACTTATCGAGCCACACCGTTCATCGTACAGTAATACACCAATTTAATAAGTGGAAACCTAAACATGCAAACCTTCTCAATAAGACAATTTATAGACAAATTGAGAAAAATAAATATAGCCCGAACTGGGAATCGAACCCAGACCATGTCGGTATCGCGTCGAGTGCTCTTCCAGTTTAGCTATCCGGCACTATACTATATTTGATTCAATTTAATCGATAACTTATTGAGCCACACCGTCCATCGAACGTTAATACACTAATTTAATAAGTGGAAGCCTAAACATGCAAACCTTCTCAATAAGACAATTTATAGATAAATTGAGAAGAACATAGATAGCCCGGACTGGGAATCGAACCTAGACCATGTCGGTATCGCGCCGAGTGCTCTACCAGTTGAGCTATCCGGCACTATACTATATTCCGTTCAATTTAATCTATAACTTATTGAGCCACACCGTCCATCGTACGGTAATACACCAATTCCGTAAGTGGAAACCTAGACATGCAAACCTTCTCAATAAGACAATTTATAGATAAATTGAGAAAAATATAGATAGCCCGAACTGCGAAACGAACCCAAACCATGTCGGTATCGCGCCGAGTGGTCTTCCAGCTGAGCTATCCGGTACTATACTATATTCCGTTTAATTTAATCTATAACTTATTGAGCCACACCGTCCATCGTACGGTAATACACCAATTCCATAAGTGGAAACCTAAACATGCGAACCTTCTCAATAAGACAATTTATAGATAAATTGAGAAAAATATAGATAGCCCGAACTGCGAATCTAACCCAGAACATGTCGGTATCGGGCCGAGTGCTCTACCAGTTGAGCTATAGGGCACTATACTATATTCCGTTCAATTTAGACTATAACTTATCGAGCCACACCGTCCATCCTACGGTAATACACCAATTTAATAAGTGGAAACCTAAACATGCAAACCTTCTCAATAAGACAATTAATAGATAAATCGAAAAAAATATAGATAGCCCGAACTAGTAATTGAACCCAGACCATGTCGGTATCGCGCCGAGTGCTCTTCCAGTTGAGCTATCCGGTACTATACTATATTACGTTCGATTTAATCTATAACTAATTGAGCCACACCGTCCATCGTACGATAATACACCAATTCCATAATTGAAAACCTAAACATGCAAACCTTCTCAATAAGACAATTTATAGATAAATTAGGAAAAATATAGATAGCCCGAACTGGGAATCGAACCTAGACCATGTCGGTATCGCGCCGAGTGCTCTACCAGTTGAGCTATCCGGCACTATACTATATTCCGTTTAATTTAATCTATAACTTATTGAGCCACACCGTCCATCGTACGGTAATACACCAATTCCATAAGTGGAAACCTAAACATGCGAACCTTCTCAATAAGACAATTTATAGATAAATTGAGAAAAATATAGATAGCCCGAACTGCGAATCTAACCCAGAACATGTCGGTATCGGGCCGAGTGCTCTACCAGTTGAGCTATAGGGCACTATACTATATTCCGTTCAATTTAGACTATAACTTATCGAGCCACACCGTCCATCCTACGGTAATACACCAATTTAATAAGTGGAAACCTAAACATGCAAACCTTCTCAATAAGACAATTAATAGATAAATCGAAAAAAATATAGATAGCCCGAACTAGTAATTGAACCCAGACCATGTCGGTATCGCGCCGAGTGCTCTTCCAGTTGAGCTATCCGGTACTATACTATATTACGTTCGATTTAATCTATAACTAATTGAGCCACACCGTCCATCGTACGAAAATACACCAATTCCATAATTGAAAACCTAAACATGCAAACCTTTTCAATAAGACAATTGATAGATAAATTAAAAAGAATATAGATAGCCCGAACTGGGAATCGAACCCAGACCATGTCGGTAGCGCGCCGAGTGCTCTTCCAGTTGAGCTATCCGGCACTATACTATATTTCGTTCAATTTAATCGATAACTTATTGAGCCACACCGTCCATCGTACGGTAATACACCAATTTAATAAGTGAAAACCTAAACATGCAAACCTTCTCAATAAGACAATTTATAGATGAATTGAGAAAAATATAGATAGCCCGAACTGGAAGTCGAACCCAGACCATGTCGGTATCGCGCCGAGTGCTCTACTAGTTGAGCTATCCGGCACTATACTATATTCCGTTTAATTTAATCTATAACTTATTGAGCCACACCGTCCATCGTACGGTAATACACTAATTTAATAAGTGGAAACCTAAACATGCAAACCTTCTCAATAAGACAATTGATAGATAAATTGAAATAAATATGGATAGCCCGAAATAGGAATCGAACCCAGACCATGTCGGTATCGCGCCGAGTGCTCTACCAGTTGAGCTATCCGGCACTATACTATATTCGTTCAATTTGATCTTGAACTTATTGAGCCACACCGTTCATCGTCTGGTAATACACCAATTCAATAAGTGGAAACTTAAACATGCATACCTTCTCAATAAGACAATTTATAAATAAATTGAGAAAAATATAGATAGCCCGAACTGGGAATCAAACCCAGACCATGTCGGTATCGCGCCGAGCGCTTTTCCAGTTGAGCTATCCGGTACTATACTTTATTCCGTTCAATTTAATCTATAACTTATTGAGCCACACCGTCCAGTGTACGGTAATACACCAATTCAATAAGTGGAAACCTCAACATGCGAACCCTCTCAATAAGACAATTTATAGATAAATTGAGAAAAATGTAGATTGCCCGAACTGGGAATCGAACCCAGACCATGTCGGTATCGGGCCGAGTGCTCTACCAGTTGAGCTATCGGGCACGATACTATATTCCGTTCAATTTAGACTATAACTTATCGAGCCACACCGTCCATCGTACAGTAATACACCAATTTAATAAGTGGAAACCTAATCATGCAAACCTTCTCAATAAGACAATTAATAGATAAATTGAAAAAAATATAGATAGCCCAAAGTGGGAATCGAACCCAGAACATATCGGTATCGCGCCGAGTGCTCTACCAGTTGAGCTATCGGGCACTATACTATATTCCGTTCAATTTAATCTATAACTTATCGAGCCACACCGTCCATCGTACAGTAATACACCAATTTAATAAGTGGAAACCTAAACATGCAAACCTTCTCAATAAGACAATTTATAGATCAATTGAGAAAAATAAAGATAGCCCGAACTGGGAATCGAACCCAGACCATGTCGGTATCGCGTCGAGTGCTCTTCCAGTTTAGCTATCCGGCACTATACTATATTTCGTTCAATTTAATCGATAACTTATTGAGCCACACCGTCCATCGTACGGTAATACACCAATTTAATAAGTGAAAACCTAAACATGCAAACCTTCTCAATAAGACAATTTATAGATGAATTGAGAAAAATATAGATAGCCCGAACTGGAAGTCGAACCCAGACCATGTCGGTATCGCGCCGAGTGCTCTACTAGTTGAGCTATCCGGCACTATACTATATTCCGTTTAATTTAATCTATAACTTATTGAGCCACACCGTCCATCGTACGGTAACACACTAATTTAATAAGTGGAAACCTAAACATGCAAACCTTCTCAATAAGACAATTGATAGATAAATTGAAATAAATATGGATAGCCCGAAATAGGAATCGAACCCAGACCATGTCGGTATCGCGCCGAGTGCTCTACCAGTTGAGCTATCCGGCACTATACTATATTCGTTCAATTTGATCTTGAACTTATTGAGCCACACCGTTCATCGTCTGGTAATACACCAATTCAATAAGTGGAAACTTAAACATGCATACCTTCTCAATAAGACAATTTATAAATAAATTGAGAAAAATATAGATAGCCCGAACTGGGAATCAAACCCAGACCATGTCGGTATCGCGCCGAGCGCTTTTCCAGTTGAGCTATCCGGTACTATACTTTATTCCGTTCAATTTAATCTATAACTTATTGAGCCACACCGTCCAGTGTACGGTAATACACCAATTCAATAAGTGGAAACCTCAACATGCGAACCCTCTCAATAAGACAATTTATAGATAAATTGAGAAAAATGTAGATTGCCCGAACTGGGAATCGAACCCAGACCATGTCGGTATCGGGCCGAGTGCTCTACCAGTTGAGCTATCGGGCACGATACTATATTCCGTTCAATTTAGACTATAACTTATCGAGCCACACCGTCCATCGTACAGTAATACACCAATTTAATAAGTGGAAACCTAATCATGCAAACCTTCTCAATAAGACAATTAATAGATAAATTGAAAAAAATATAGATAGCCCAAAGTGGGAATCGAACCCAGAACATATCGGTATCGCGCCGAGTGCTCTACCAGTTGAGCTATCGGGCACTATACTATATTCCGTTCAATTTAATCTATAACTTATCGAGCCACACCGTCCATCGTACAGTAATACACCAATTTAATAAGTGGAAACCTAAACATGCAAACCTTCTCAATAAGACAATTTATAGATCAATTGAGAAAAATAAAGATAGCCCGAACTGGGAATCGAACCCAGACCATGTCGGTAGCGCGCCGAGTGCTCTTCCAGTTGAGCTGTCCGGCACTATACTATATTTCGTTCAATTTAATCGATAACTTATTGAGCCACACCGTCCATCGTACGGTAATACACCAATTTAATAAGTGAAAACCTAAACATGCAAACCTTCTCAATAAGACAATTTATAGATGAATTGAGAAAAATATAGATAGCCCGAACTGGAAGTCGAACCCAGACCATGTCGGTATCGCGCCGAGTGCTCTACTAGTTGAGCTATCCGGCACTATACTATATTCCGTTTAATTTAATCTATAACTTATTGAGCCACACCGTCCATCGTACGGTAATACACTAATTTAATAAGTGGAAACCTAAACATGCAAACCTTCTCAATAAGACAATTGATAGATAAATTGAAATAAATATGGATAGCCCGAAATAGGAATCGAACCCAGACCATGTCGGTATCGCGCCGAGTGCTCTACCAGTTGAGCTATCCGGCACTATACTATATTCGTTCAATTTGATCTTGAACTTATTGAGCCACACCGTTCATCGTCTGGTAATACACCAATTCAATAAGTGGAAACTTAAACATGCATACCTTCTCAATAAGACAATTTATAAATAAATTGAGAAAAATATAGATAGCCCGAACTGGGAATCAAACCCAGACCATGTCGGTATCGCGCCGAGCGCTTTTCCAGTTGAGCTATCCGGTACTATACTTTATTCCGTTCAATTTAATCTATAACTTATTGAGCCACACCGTCCAGTGTACGGTAATACACCAATTCAATAAGTGGAAACCTCAACATGCGAACCCTCTCAATAAGACAATTTATAGATAAATTGAGAAAAATGTAGATTGCCCGAACTGGGAATCGAACCCAGACCATGTCGGTATCGGGCCGAGTGCTCTACCAGTTGAGCTATCGGGCACGATACTATATTCCGTTCAATTTAGACTATAACTTATCGAGCCACACCGTCCATCGTACAGTAATACACCAATTTAATAAGTGGAAACCTAATCATGCAAACCTTCTCAATAAGACAATTAATAGATAAATTGAAAAAAATATAGATAGCCCAAAGTGGGAATCGAACCCAGAACATATCGGTATCGCGCCGAGTGCTCTACCAGTTGAGCTATCGGGCACTATACTATATTCCGTTCAATTTAATCTATAACTTATCGAGCCACACCGTCCATCGTACAGTAATACACCAATTTAATAAGTGGAAACCTAAACATGCAAACCTTCTCAATAAGACAATTTATAGATCAATTGAGAAAAATAAAGATAGCCCGAACTGGGAATCGAACCCAGACCATGTCGGTATCGCGTCGAGTGCTCTTCCAGTTTAGCTATCCGGCACTATACTATATTTCGTTCAATTTAATCGATAACTTATTGAGCCACACCGTCCATCGTACGGTAATACACCAATTTAATAAGTGGAAACCTAAACATGCAAACCTACTCAATAAGACAATTTATAGATGAATTGAGAAAAATATAGATAGCCCGAACTGGAAATCGAACCCAGACCATGTCGGTATCGCGCCGAGTGCTCTACTAGTTGAGCTATCCGGCACTATACTATATTCCGTTTAATTTAATCTATAACTTATTGAGCCACACCGTCCATCGTACGGTAATACACCAATTTAATAAGTGGGAACCTAAACATGCAAACCTTCTCAATAAGACAATTAATAAATAAATTGAAAAAAATATAGATAGCCCAAAGTGGGAATCGAACCCAGAACATGTCGGTATCGCGCCGAGTGCTCTACCAGTTGAGCTATCCGGCACTATACTATATTTCGTTCAATTTAATCTATAACTTATTGAGCCAAACCGTCCATCGTACGGTAATACACCAATTCCATAAGTGGAAACCTAAACATGAAAACCTTCTCAATAAGACAATTAATAGCTGAATTGGAAAAAATATAGATAGCCCAAAGTCGGAATCGAACCCAGACCATGTCGGTATCGCGCCGAGTGCTTTACCAGTTGAGCTATCCGGCACTATACTATATTCCGTTCAATTTAATCTATAACTTATTGAGCCACACCGTCCATCGTACGGTAATACACCAATTTAATAAGTGGAAACCTTAACATGCAAACTTACTCAATAAGAGAATTAATAGATAAATTGAAAAAAATATAGATAGCCCGAACTGGGAATCGAACCCAGACCATGTCGGTATCGCGTCGAGTGCTCTTCCAGTTCAGCTATCCGGCACTATACTATATTTCGTTCAATTTAATCGATAACTTATTGAGCCACACCGTCCATCGTACAGTAATACACCAATTTGATAAGTGGAAACTTAAACATGCAAACCTTCTCAATAAGACAATTTATAGATGAATTGAGAAAAATATAGATAGCCCGAACTGGAAATCGAACCCAGACCATGTCGGTATCGCGCCGAGTGCTCTACTAGTTGTGCTATCCGGCCTATACTATATTCCGTTTAATTTAATCTATAACTTATTGAGCCACACCGTCCATCGTACGGTAATACACCAATTCCATAAGTGGAAACCTAAACATGCAAACCTTCTCAATAAGACAATTGATAGATAAATTAAGAAGGATATAGATAGCTCGAACTGGGAATCGAACCCAGACCATGTCGGTATCGCGCCGAGTAATCTCCCAGATGAGCTATCCGGCACTATGCTATGTTCTGTTTAATTCAATTTTTAACTTTTTAAGCCACACCGTCCATTGTACGGTAATACACCAATTTAATAAGTGGAAACCTAAACATGCAATCCTTCTCAATAAGACAATCCACTCTTATAATTTAGATGAAAAATATGAAAATATATCATGTAAGCAAACTATTCGTAACGTGATTGGTCAATAAAAATTGAATATAATATACATAATAAATACAATACATATAATAATTATATTATATATATATAATATATATTATAATAATAATAATAATATATATATTATAATATATATATATTATAATATATATATATATATATATAAATAAAAATAAAATAAGAAAATAAATAATAATAATAATAATAATAATAATAATAATAATAATAATAATAATAATAATAATAATAAACAAATATTCAATTATTTTACTTTACTGTAGCTTACATGCACAATACACCTAAGATCGCTAACTTAAATTAAGGCTGAACTCGCATTGTAGTAGATGAGAAGGCGCTATACGTATTATGAAGTATCTGAAAGCGGTAAATTTTAAATGAGACCTGAGATCATTAGGAAAACCTATAGGTAGCGTCCCACTAAACGTTTACATCAATATCCTTTTCTTGATTAGCTCTTCCTAGATTTTATTTTTAAAATAATTATTAATGACATCATTTTATAGTTCAGGTCTTCAGAAGCAAATAGTAAATTAATTATTAGTGGGTATAGGATCAAGTAATTTCGTTAAAACTAATTAATTGTTCGTGACGTTTCGTGTATTTATTTACACTTCCTCAGGCTCTATAATAAAACATACAAAATCATTACAATGATGTACAATACAATGTCAGTAATATAATAAACAATACACACTATTTTATACCATATATATATATATGTATGTTTTTATATTTTATGTTATGTGGTTATGTTTTAAAATAATAAATTATGACAAGAATTATATCATTGACTGTGTTGTATATCATTGTAATGATTCTGTATGTTTTATTACAGAGCCGGAGGAAGTGTAAATAAATTCACGAATTGTCATGAATAATTAATTAATTATAATTATTGATAACAAATTTAAATTTCTTTTTATCCAGAATTTCAAACAGGATAAGAATTACAATTGTGGACATAATGAGAATGAGAGAATTAAAATCACCTTTGAATATTCAAAATTGGTTTTTTTCCAATGTGTACATAATTGTTTAATTCATTTAAAAATATTTATTTGTAAACAAACTATTTCATAAAATTATCAACTCTTATATCAATAATTTAAATGGGAGCAAAAAACAAAAAGAAATAATTTAAAATTAAATTCCAAGATTTATTAAGAACGTTAAATTAAGTTATACATTTTTTTGAAACATCATTGAGAATTAAAATATAATAATGTTATTGTTATTTTTATAATACTAGAAATGTTATAATTACATTATAGACATTACATCATTTACGTAAAAATAGCGATGAGTGAGTTAAATGTACCACGGACTAGCAATTAGTTACTTGCTATTTTATCCTTAAAATTTAATCAGGTAACTGGATAAACTTAGTTATCTACAGAATCAGTCAGTTCATACCTAGGATTAAACTTATAAATTTACGGATTGTTCACAAATTTTAAGACGTATCACTCAGTCAATCCTCTTACAAATTAGTATCACGGATCATCACAATATTAGCTAAAAACTAAATAATTTTATAGTAAAACTTACGTTAACGTGGCAATTCACAACATTTTACTCACTCTACCAATCTTCTTACAAATTAGTATCACGAACTATAACATTATTATATATGTATTGAAATGTAGTAATTGAATAGTAATTATTAAAGAATTAAAGAATAAAAAAAAAAAATAATTGAATCTTTAAGTTACAATTATTTTTTTTTTTTATTCTTTAATGATAATCTTTATCTTCATGCTTAATCGAAGGGTCCTTTCTTGTAAGCTTCTCCATCAATGGTTCCTGACTTACGTTTGGGAGTACGGTACCCCATAGCTCTCAATTCATCGTCAGTCTTAGCTGTGATAGACTTTACATGCTCGATATCGTCGAAGCTTCGCGTTACGAACTGGGACACATCTTCTATAAAAATCAATAGTAGATAAATTGAGATATATGATAAAGAACACAAAACATGTACAATTATATAAAGTGCAAATTCTATTTGTACTTACGGGATTGTTGCAAGATACTTCCCATAATTTTGAGGTAAGTACCCTTATCGTAGTTTTTATCTTCGTCACATCGTGAAATTCTTACGGAAATCTTGTGATCGTCTTGAACAAGTAATCCGACAAGAAAACTTGATCCATAAGATGTGATTTTTTTAAATTTTTGTTTTAAGTAGCCTTTTATATCTAAAAAAATAAAAAAAAATTATTAATACATTTTGAACAAGTTAAAAATTCACAATTAATCATAAAAAAAAAAAAAAAACACTTACAACACTGCTTTTCATGGTTGTAAACATCTTTGATGTCAACCTCTTCCAACTGTTCAATGCTTTCCTTCTCTACAGTTTTATCTTCAAATTTGATGTTCTTTATGGTGATTTCGGTATTAGGCAAAACGTACAATTCAATTATTTCCGCAGTATCGTATGGGTTTTTTAATTTTTTTTGTGGAATTACCGTTCTCATGCATTCTAATGAAACTACCTGTAAAGATCAAAATATACAATTAGATAATCATAACACTTTGCCGTTTTCTAAAAGAATTGAAATTATAGTAGTAAAACAATTATAAAAAGATAAATAGATATAGATATTTAATTTAAAAAAAGAAAACTTACAGTGCGATCTTGGAACTTCTGGGAGAAATTTTTAGCCATTTCTCCCCAGAAACAAACCTTGACGCGTTTTCTGCTTCCATTATTCACTGTTATTTTAAACAGATTCGTTGGTCTGCCATTGACACTAACAATTTTAATTCCTTCAATTAAGTCTACAAACCCATGGATTTCCCTAAAATCAAACAAAAAAATTATATAAATCTTAAATAAATCATTAGCTACTTCTCAGAATATAATTAAACCGAACTATAAATTAAAATTACTTACGCAGAAGCATCACCGACAACCCACTCGTCAATCTCGGCGTCTTTCGTAAACGTCTTCAACAATTCTTCACGAGTCGACATTTTTTTTATTTTAAATTCCACCGATTATATTTTAAGCAATTTTATAAATAAATGTTAAGTGATTTAATGTAAAAAATTAGATTTAGTTTTCTAATAACCTTGTAAAATAAAATTTATTTTAGATTTTACAAAATGGAAGCCACGCTTAGCGAACTGGATGCAGAATAAAAAATGACGAAAGCAGTAACTTCCGGAAGAGGCTAAGTCACTCAACGCATGCGCAATTTAGTACAAGCTTATGGGTGATCGCGCATTGATAATTTTCCCCCAACCTATGGAGACTATTATGGTGTTATGACCTCCACCTATCGGGAGGTCGATTAATTAATTCTCTATGAATTAATTCGTGTATACTGGGGGCCACTTCGCCCGGGAGTATTTAAATACTCAGCTCCGGTAGGTTGACTATAAATTGGTGAAAAGTTGTTCAGAAAAAAACAAGGTTTTCTTCGTTGGTTGAACGATTTAGTATATTTTTGTTTACTACAGCGACGTTCGCGCTCGAGGTTCTGGCTAATTCTGCCTTACAAAAAACCTTAAACATTATTGAGATAATTTAGATGAAAAAAATAAAAATATATCATGCCAGCAAACTATTCATGATAACGTGATTGGTCGAACTTATAGAAATATACCATACTTCACTTAAATGAACCCTAATAGCACAGTTTGCTTGAGCAAAAGTTTACTGTACAAAAGTTTCATTGAATTTTTCTTCAAATTTCCGTCAACTTCGGACTTTTCCATTTTTTACGACAAGTTGTATCCAATTTACTATTGAATTTGAGGTAAATTTACTGCCAGAATTAGAATGCAAATTCACTTCAAAAGTTGAATAGACAAAAGTTGTCTTTAATTTTCAGGGAAATTTTATGTCAATTTATCGTTAATTTGACTTGAAAAATGGTTAAGTATATTTTTACGCTCAAATTGTAGACAATTTTATGTATAAATATGTTTACCTTTTGAAATGATAAGAAAGAACATTACCGACCGTTTTTTCTCGTACAAGTTTACCTTAAAATTGAAGAAAAATTAACCGTAAATTTTTATTTTCAACTTTTGCTGTGAAATTGTCTGCAAATTCGGGCAGCAGATTTCAGGTAATTTCAACATCAAATTACCGTCAATTTCAATGCAAAGTGGCTATTAGGGAATTAAATCAAGAGATAAATTACTATAGAATCACTACACTATACAGAAAGAACTAGAGAGAACACTAAAGAAACTAGCGAGATTAAATTATACTAAATATCATATGGTTGCCCCTTGACATATTTAGGCGCGTCTTCAAATGATATGTTAACAGTAAATAGTCTTAAATGAAAATTGTACACCGAATAGTGTATGTTTACGTTTATTTATTATTCATAACTCGATTAACCTTTAATAATAGCTTTTCCACAAAATCTGTTTGATTTAATATTGCTTTAAACGGTAATAATTATTTTGTGCGAAATCTTTGATTTTCTGAAATATTAATATTGGTTTATCAAAACGTATATCAGCACTGTGCGTATATCGCAAATTATAAACATTGGATAATTCTATCTAATAATTTATAAACAGTGATTGTACTATTTGTTCAAGAAATATTTATACTGTTTGTAACTTTGTAAAAGCTAATTGTTTTATTAGTGAGTTGGAAGTTCTCATTAGCTCAATGAAAATTATATTTGCGTGAAATCCTTATTATTTATGAGCCATTCAATTACTACGTAAGTATGTGTTTCTTACATTGTTCTTTTTTTTCGCAAAAACAGTAAAGGTTATATTATAATTACAATAAATTTCACTACTTGAATTTTCAACAACTTTGAATTCGTTACCTAATTTATATTAATATTGATTTTTCTACAAATTTTAGACATTTTAATTAACTTCTAAATCTCACAAAAATAAATAAGTTTCTAAAACTATATTAATTTTGCTAAATAAAAATTTAATTCGAGAATAAAAAAATATTTTAACTTTCTAAATACGAAACTCAATATATATAAATATCTGAAAATATAACGTATATTGTGAATGCTGTTTATGTAACCGTTATTAACGGTTAATGTGAAAAGAAGATTTATTGATGTTTTCATTTTTTACTAATGTTTGTATATTTGTCATTTTATTACTTACTTTTAACAATTTTGATATTTTTGTTTCAGGTGCCCTGGTATCTAAACTGTATTTATACTGACGGAATTTAATTTTTGTTTTAACATTTAGCGATTGAAAAAGTTTACAATCGTGGGTGGTTTAGTGCTGAAGTTAAAGAGACTTATCGACAATATATATTGGATTTTGCATATTTTAAACAAAAAATTATTTGAAAATAATGTAGTTTGAATATGAACGTAAATCTGTACCTGTACCTGTAACTGAACCTGTATCTGTATTGTATTTGTATTTGTATTTGAATCTAATAACTATTTGTAGTAACAGAAATTTTTTTATATTAGCAAAAAGGATTAACCGAAAAAGTACGAACTTGAATTTAAATAAAGAACTATTATCACGAAAAACTGAACGAATTAATCATTAATTATTTATGATTGTCGTTAATTGAAGAATTGAAATACAATCAAAAACATTGCATATATCTGTAATTGAAATCTATTTAAATATTTTTGACGATTGAAAAATTTATAACTCAACAATAATATCTATTGAATACAAAACAAAGAGAAACATTTATAAATCCTCTTAAATTTTAATATTATTATAAATAAATAAAGAATATTATTTATAACGTATTTTTTAATTAATATTGTAATATAAACCATTAATAAAATACATTGTTTTTATATTGTCCATACAAGTGCTTTATATATAAACCCACATTACCCACGATTTGGAGGTATTTAATAATTCATTAGTTTGTAATTTATTAGACTTTTAATAGTTATATAATTATAGAATTTTGCGAAACATGCTTATATCATTCGAAATCAAACGTTTAATTCGTTAATCATACATATCATAATATATAATATAATTGATAACTTAACTGTAATAGTTTCTGTGTTCATACTATTCATTGTAGAAAATTATTTCATGAGTTTAAATTTTTAGTTTAGTTACGAATTCTTTATTACAATATAATTATCATGGGACGAACAAAGACTCAACGAACTCCAGCTGAGGTAGAAGAAATGAAAAAAGCTCGCCGTGAAAAAAATAAAATGTATCAACGAAAATACCGTGCATCCCAAAAAACAAATAAATTAATAGCAAATGCGCCTAATATGACTAGATCTGTTGCTTTTTGCTCACATAGTAATACTAATATAGTAATTGATATTGATAAAAAAATTACTGAACACATAAATTCCTGTGATCATTCATCTTTTAACAATAGAAACAATAATGTTACTGTTATTCCCTCTACGTCATACGGTTCATCAAATTTAGATTCAACACAATTGACGCATTGTTATTCTACAAATGAATATGATGAATCATCAGAACCAAAATCAACTCAATCTGGAATCAATTTTTTTGATCGTGATGATAGCATAACAATCGATGAATCGTTTGATTCTGAAAACATTACTAATCATCACAATTATCAAAATTTAATGACTGATTTGAATAGCATACCATCTACATCGCATACATTACCGTTAAGCTCAAATCAAGTTCAAAATAGTTATTTTGAACATAGTTATAGTAGATCTTCAATACCAAGTGAAACTTCGCTTGGAAATCAATACTCTACAGACCATAATTATAGCAGAACAGCTGACGAATCATCTTATAACGAGACTCTCACTAACGACGAATTAGTTTCAAATAACAATCAAAACCGAAATATAAATAATGTTTTTGATATAGAAATGGTTCTAGAAAATAACATAGGTGCAATGAATGTGATCTGTCGTTATTGTAACGCAAAACATTTTGCTGATGAAATCGTGTCTAATAAAACCAATTCTTTCAACGATTGTTGCCGGCATGGTGAAGTATCACTCGAAACCCAACCAGAATTTCCGCCGTTATTAAAATCTTTATTTACTGGGACACATGAAAAATCAAAAAATTTCTTTGAACGCATTCGTAATTTTAATAGCTCCTTTTCTTTCGCTTCTTTTAATGCTAATTTGGTTGATTTATCTTCACAACGACGAGGTCCATATTGTTTTAAAATTCAAGGACAAATATACTATCAAATGAATACTTCATTGTATCCTATGTCTAATGAATCCCCAAGTTATGGTCAATTATTTATTATAGATCCAACAGAAGCTATGAGTTATCGTTCTGAAAGAAATACGCAGTGTGATACAGATCTTTTAAATGAAATAGATATAACTTTACGTCGATATAACGTTTTTGCGAGGTCGTATCAAATGATGAAAGACTTATTGCTAAATGAGTCATCGGTTGATGCAAACGGAACTAACGTTGAACCCGAATTAAATATGATTTTCACTTTGAAACCTGGTATGGACGCTAGGCGATATAATTTTCAAAGAGTTAATGAAGTTGCTGCAATATTTACCACTTCAGCTGATGGTGATATTCCTGAATCCTATATTACGGTTCAAAATAAAACAACAAAAACTTTTCAACGCCTATCTACTATGGATCCTAATACTGAACCCTGGATTTATCCATTATTTTATCCGTTTGGTAATCAAGGATGGCATAAATTTTTACCTTATGTACGTAAAACTAATCGAAGAGTAACTCGTGCAGATTATTATAAATTCAAATTAGCAATTCGAGATGATTTTAATGTTTTTTTAATGGGACGTCGCTTAACTCAGCAATGGATAGTTGATAGTTATGTTAAAATAGAGAAAGACAGACTAAATTTTTGTAAATATAATCAAAAAAAATTACGTGCCGAATCATATCAAGGCTTATTGGATCATCTTCAATCTCGTGTTAATAATACAATCTTAAGTATAGGTAAAATTGTTATTTTACCATCTACTTTTCACGGTTCTCCACGTAATATGTTACAGCATTATCAAGATGCGATGTCTATGGTTCGGAAATTTGGCAGACCAGATTTATTTATTACAATGACGTGTAATCCTAACTGGCCTGAAATTAAAGAAAATGTATTGCCAGGACAAAGTGCCGCAGATAGACCAGATTTAACTGCACGTGTTTTTGATATAAAAAAAGATGCCTTGATCGAGATGATTGTAAAACAACATCTTTTTGGTGAAGTACTAGCTTACATTTGGGTTATTGAATTTCAAAAGCGCGCATTGCCACATTTACATATGTTAATAACAATGAAAAATAATTTCAAAATAAAAACTCCTGAATGTGTCAATAAATTTATATCTGCAGAAATTCCAGATCCAATTAATACTCCTATATTACATGATATTGTCACTAGAAACATGCTCCATGGACCTTGTGGAGATTGGTGTCTGGTTAATGGAATTTGTTCCAAAAAATTTCCCAGAAATTTCCGTAATGAAACGACAGTTGATGATAATGGATACCCATCTTATCGCCGTCGGGACGAAGGAATAACATTCTCTAGAAATAATCATATTTTTGATAACCGTCATGTGGTTCCATATAACCCTGTTTTATTAAAAACTTTTAATTGCCATATCAACACGGAAGTAGTTTGCTCAGTCACCGCCATAAAATATTTGTATAAATATGTATACAAAGGTCATGATAGAGCTGGTATAACTATCTCAGGAAACATTCCAAATGTTAGATCAGAACCTGTAGAACAAATAAATGAACTACCACATAATTCAAACGACAATGTTATTAATCATGACGAGGTTCAGAGTTTTGTTGATGCCCGTTATGTCGGTCCGGTTGAAGCTGCTTGGCGTATTCTATCGAAAAAATTACAAGATAAAAGCCATTCTATTGTTCGATTACCAGTCCATTTACAAAATCAACAAAGTATTACTATTAATGATGATTGTGATGAAAGCGATATCTTGGAAGCATTACAAAGACAATCAATGTTAATTGATTATTTTTCGTTAAACGAAAGAGATCCGTCCGCACGACAATACGTATACAGCGACATTCCTCGATATTATGTGTTTAAAAAAGATAACGAGACTAAAATATCTTCGTGGCAACCACGAAAAAAAAATTTCAACGTTATTGGGCGAATGTATTCTATCAGTCCTGCTCAAATTGAACTATTCCATCTACGGTTACTATTAATCCACGTGAAAGGTGCCATAAGCTTTGAAAATCTTTGGACAATAAATGGAATTGTATATGAGACGTATATGTCGGCGTGTTTAGCTGCTGGATTAATTGAAGATGATCAAGAATGGCGACGAACATTAACTGAAGCAACAGTCTGGATGATGCCTCAACAATTACGTTGTTTATTTGTTCGTATACTAATGCATTGTCAACCTCTGCAACCAGAAGCTTTGTGGGAAGAATTCAAAGATGCAATGTCTGAAGATTTTAGTCGAGAATTGGGGGAAGAAGAAGGAAGAAAAAAAGCTTACACGTTTATTAATTCGATGCTGAGTAAAGAAGGCATTAGTCTTTCTACTTTTCCTGGAATGCCACCAGCAGATGAAAACTTACATGAAAATGAATCAATACATGTTCCTACATGGGACCTATCACAAACGTATTATAATAAACTAAATGTTAATCAAAAAGAAATCGTAGATTTCGTTGTAAATTCTGTAGAACATAGAGAATCGAATCTTCATAATTGCGTCTACATAGATGGGCCGGGTGGTTCGGGTAAAACATTCATTTACACAACATTATATCATTTATTAGCAAACAGAAATAAAATTGTATGTACTATGGCCTATACAGGTATTGCAGCAACTCTTTTGCCTAATGGTAAAACCGTATATAAAACATTTGGTTTGCCAGTACCAATGTTCTCAGATTCATCTTCACATATTAAACCGAGTTCTAGCCAGGGAAAGTATTTGAAAAATGTTGACGTCTTCATTTGGGATGAAGCTCCTATGTCACCTAGATACGCCTTAGAAATAATCGATCGAACTTTACGACACATTATGGGAAACAACATACCCTTTGGTGGAAAACTGATGATCTTAGGCGGTGATTTTCGTCAGCTACTTCCGGTTTTAGCTAATGCTACTCGGACTGAAACGGTTAATCTGTCAATTAAATTTAGTTCTTTATGGAAACACTTTCATAAATTTTCATTAACCCAGAATATGCGGGCATTGCCAGAAGAGATAGAATTCGTGAAATTCTTAATGGATATTGGTAATGGAACTGTAAACAACTTAAACGATGAAATAGTTCTTCCTGACACGTGCCTTACATACAATGATAATGAAATTGTAGAAAATATATATGGTAGAATAATTAGAGGTAAACGTTTTGATGAACTTACTACTTCTGTGATTTTATCTGCTAGGAATATAGATGTTGATGCAATTAATAAACAAGAAGTTGAATTATTAGATCTTTCTTCGGAAAAAAATTATACTGCTATTGACAGTACAAACAATTGTGATAATGAAAATATTGATGAGGCTATTCTTCCAGAATACTTGAATACCCTAAATCCACCAAATTTCCCACCATACGAACTACAATTACGTCAATATTCGATAGTCATGTTGATCAGAAATTTAAATTTAAATGAAGGTCTTTGCAATGGTACAAGACTAATAATTTTGCAATTAGGAGACAACGTTTCAAAATGCAAAATCCTATCCGGGGACAAAGCCGGAGATATTGTTTTTATTAACCGACTGACGTTGTATTGTGAAAATTCATATCCGTTCACATTTAAGAGAAGACAATTTCCTATTAGATTAGCATTCTGTATGACTATTAATAAAGCTCAAGGTCAGACCTTCGAAAAAATTGGAGTCGATCTTAACAAAGACGTTATCAATCATGGTCAGTTGTACGTTGCTTTCTCACGAGTCAGATCGTGGTCGGCTTTACAAGTATATTTAACCGCCGATAATTGGGATAAAGTCGTTAAAAATATAGTTTACAAAGAAATTTTTTCATAAATATCATATATTCTCTATTATTTTAAACAAAATAAAGTTTAGAGTAAAATTTAAATTAGAACACATTAATGTTACTTGGCGCACATAAAATATATCTTTAGAGAATAATTTTTTCAATTATATTATCTAAGAAGAAGTAGTCTCCGATGTTAAAATACATAATAGTCTAGAAATCATTAAGTTATGATAGAAACCTGTAAATATAATCAATGGCTAATACTATTTACTGTTTCGAGTGTACGTGATTTCAATTTTTTTCGTTACAAATCTTCATTAACAATATTATTTGACCAATATTCCAATAAACTGCATTATTTTCGAAAGTTTACGTATGCGCGAGAGTATTTTTTGGCTTTTTATGGTTTGACTATACTAACCTGTTGATTATCATAGTATACATAACAGACGGATAATTTTTCTGATTCACTTAAACGGCATGGGAGTAGATGAGGAGAAGAATTTTATTTAAAAAGGAAACATACGGTAAAGCAAAAAAAAATTAATCTATGTGTTTAAGTGTACTTGAAGTTATTTATAAATAATTACACAAAATTATAAATAAATAAACAAAAAAATACACAAAAAAACGTGTTAATGAACGCCAGTGCTGAGCATGGTTTATCTCGATTTTTCGCCTATTCTGTCAAAAAAAAAAACATTCAGAAATATAGCAAATTATATATCTTCATATTTACATGTACTTGATGTTGTTCATAAAAATGACATAAGATGATTTATAAATAAACTAACAATTCCACAAAACACCTGTTAATGAGCGCCAGTGTTGAGTGTGGTTTGTTTTAAATTTTTACCTGCACTTTCAGAAATGTTGACATTCATAAACGTAGAAAAATAATTGAATCTATATTTTAACCTATGCTTATGAAGTTATTCATAAATAATTAATAGAAACTATGGATAAATAATATCGTAAATTATTCATGAATAATTAGATAAAATCATTTATAAATAAAAACAAACAAATAAATACACAAAAACACATGTTAATAATAATAAGCGCCAATGTTGAGTGTAGTTTGTTTTAAATTTTCGCCTGCTCTTTCTGAAATGTTGACATTCAAAAATTGATTTAGTGTAATAAAAACGTAAACCAATATCAAGATAAGTCAAAAAATGTTTCTGTCCGTCATGTATGCCTGAGAAAAAATTTTTCTATATAATCATATATAATTGTATATAATCATATATGATTATATATGGAATCACATATAATAATATACGATTATATGTAATTATATATGATTATATATGGAGCAATATACAGCCATGCAAGGTTATATATAATCATATATAATTATATATGACTATATATGGAGCAATATACAGCCATGCAAGGTTATATATAATCCTATATATAATTATATATGCTTATATATACTTAGCATATATAAAAATTTTTTCTCGGATATAACATAATACTTGGCTCTTATATATATAATCATATATAAGTCTACATATGATTAGATCTGATTATATATGAATGAGTCTATATATAATTAGATCTGATCAGACTTGCATAATCAGATTTGATCAAAATTTTTTCTTTGAAAAAAAAATTTTTTTTGGTAATCACAAAAAGTGTAAAATGATGTTTATCATTACGTTTAAATAATTCTGAAATACAAGATTTTTTACATTTCCTATGAGATATTTTGGTCTGCTCTGCCGTAAAATTATATCTAATCATTTTTTTTTGCATTTTAATTCGTCATAGAGAATTGCGTAGGACCATATTAAATACTCTATCCATAAAAATAATCCAATAATTAATTAGATGTAATAAATATATAATTAAATATTGTAATATATAATTATATAGTTATATATGATTATATTTGGCAATTTTTGATATATAATCATATATAACCAATTTATATATAAATATTTTTTCTCGAGTGAAACTCCGGAAACACTGTAATTTGCGAAAAAATGATATACTATAATACGTATATCGAATCATCACCATTTTTGCTCACAAAATCGGTACGGTCACGCGCGCGCTTGCGCGCGCACGTAAACTAGTTTATAGATAAATTTAGAAAAATATAGATAGCCTAAACTGGGAATCAAACCCAGACCATGTCGGTATCGCGCCGAGTGCTTTACCAGTTGAGCTATCCGGCACTATACTATATTCCGTTCAATTTAATCTATAACTTATTGAGCCACACCGTCCATCGTACGGTAATACACCAATTTAATAAGTGGAAACCTTAACATGCAAACTTACTCAATAAGAGAATTAATAGATAAATTGAAAAAAATATAGATAGCCCGAACTGGGAATCGAACCCAGACCATGTCGGTATCGCGTCGAGTGCTCTTCCAGTTCAGCTATCCGGCACTATACTATATTTCGTTCAATTTAATCGATAACTTATTGAGCCACACCGTCCATCGTACAGTAATACACCAATTTGATAAGTGGAAACCTAAACATGCAAACCTTCTTAATAAGACAATTTATAGATGAATTGAGAAAAATATAGATAGCCCGAACTGGAAATCGAACCCAGACCATGTCGGTATCGCGCCGAGTGCTCTACTAGTTGTGCTACCCGGCACTATACTATATTCCGTTTAATTTAATCTATGACTTATTGAGCCACACCGTCCATCGTACGATAATACACCAATTTCATAAGTGGAAACCTAAACATGCAAACCTTCTCAATAAGACAATTGATAGATAAATTAAGAAGAATATAGATAGCCCGAACTGGAAATCGAACCCAGACCATGTCGGTATCGCGCCGAGTAATCTCCCAGATGAGCTATCCGGCACTATGCTATGTTCTGTTTAATTCAATCTTTAACTTTTTGAGCCACACCGACCATTGTACGGTAATACACCAATTTAATAAGTGGAAACCTAAACATGCAATCCTTCTCAATAAGACAACTTATAGATAAATTTAGAAAAATATAGATAGCCTAAACTGGGAATCGAACCCAGACCATGTCGGTATCGCGCCGAGTGCACCACCAGTTGAGCTATCCGGCACTATACTATATTCCGTTTAATTTAATCTATAACTTTCTGAGCCTAACCGTCCATCGTACAGTAATACCCTAATTCCATAAGTGGAAACCTAAACATGCAAACCTTCTCAATAAGTCAATTTATAGATAAATTGAGAAAAATATAGATAGCCCGAACTGGGAATCGAACCCAGACCATGTCGGTATCGCGCCGAGTGCACCACCAGTTGAGCTATCCGGCACTATACTATATTCCGTTTAATTTAATCTATAACTTATTGAGCCTAACCGTCCATCGTACAGTAATACCCTAATTCCATAAGTGGAAACCTAAACATGCAAACCTTCTCAATAAGTCAATTTATAGATAAATTGAGAAGAACATAGATAGCCCGGACTGGAAATCAAACCCAGACCATGTCGGTATCGCGCCGAGTGCTCTACCAGATGAGCTATCCGGCACTATGCTATGTTCTGTTTAATTCAATCTTTAACTTAGTGAGCCACAACGTCCATTGTACGTAATACGCTAATTTAATAAGTGGAAACCCGAACATGCAAACCTTCTCAAAAAGACAATTCATAGATAAATTCAGAAACATATAGATAGCCTAAACTGGGAATCGAACCCAGACCATGTCGGTATCGCGCCGAGTGCACCACCAGTTGAGCTATCCGGCACTATACTATATTCCGTTTAATTTAATCTATAACTTATTGAGCCACACCGTCCATCGTACGGTAATACACCAATTTGATAAGTGGAAACCTAAACATGCAAACCTCCTCAATAAGACAATTTATAGATAAATCGAGAAGTATATAGATAGCCCGGACTGGGAATCAAACCCAGACCATGTCGGTATCGCGCAGACTGCTCTACCAGATGAGCTATCCGGCACTATGCTATGTTCTGTTTAATTCAATCTATAACTTATTGAGCCACACCGTCCATTGTACAGTAATACACTAATTTAATAAGTGGAAACCTAAACATGCAAACCTTCTCAGAAAGACAATTTATTGATAAATTGAGAGAAATATAGATTGCCCGAACTGGGAATCGAATCCAGACCATGTCGGTATCGTGCCGAGTGCTCTACCAGTTGAGCTATCGGGCACTATACTATATTCCGTTCAATTAAGACTATAACTTATTGAGCCACACCGTCCATCGTACGATAATACACCAATTTAATAAGTGGAAACCTAAACATGCAAACCCTCTCAATAAGACAATTTATAGATAAATTGAGAAAAATGTGGATAGCCCGAAATAGGAATCGAACCCAGACCATGTCGGTATCGCGTCGAGTGCTCTTCCAGTTTAGCTATCCGGCACTATACTATATTCCGTTCAATTTAATCGATAACTTATTGAGCCACACCGTCCATCGTACGGTAATACACCAATTTAATAAGTGGAAACCTAAACATGCAAACCTACTCAATAAGACAATTTATAGATGAATTGAGAAAAATATAGATAGCCCGAACTGGAAATCGAACCCAGACCATGTCGGTATCGCGCCGAGTAATCTCCCAGATGAGCTATCCGGCACAATACTATATTCCGTTTAATTTAATCTATAACTTATTGAGCCACACCGACCATTGTACGGTAATACACCAATTTAATAAGTGGAAACCTAAACATGCAATCCTTCTCAATAAGACAACTTATAGATAAATTTAGAAAAATATAGATAGCCTAAACTGGGAATCGAACCCAGAACATGTCGGTATCGCGCCGAGTGCTCTACCAGTTGAGCTATCCGGCACTATACTATATTCCGTTTAATTTAATCTATAACTTATTGAGCCACACCGTCCATCGTACGGTAATACACCAATTCCATAAGTGGAAACCTAAACATGAAAACCTTCTCAATAAGACAATTAATAGATGAATTGGAAAAAATATAGATAGCCCAAAGTGGGAATCGAACCCAGACCATGTCGGTATCGCGCCGAGTGCTTTACCAGTTGAGCTATCCGGCACTATACTATATTCCGTTCAATTTAATCTATAACTTATTGAGCCACACCGTCCATCGTACAGTAATACACCAATTTAATAAGTGGAAACCTTAACATGCAAACTTACTCAATAAGAGAATTAATAGATAAATTGAAAAAAATATAGATAGCCCGAACTGGGAATCGAACCCAGACCATGTCGGTATCGCGTGGAGTGCTCTTCCAGTTCAGCTATCCGGCACTATACTATATTTCATTCAATTTAATCGATAACTTATTGAGCCACACCGTCCATCGTACAGTAATACACCAATTTGATAAGTGGAAACCTAAACATGCAAACCTTCTTAATAAGACAATTTATAGATGAATTGAGAAAAATATAGATAGCCCGAACTGGAAATCGAACCCAGACCATGTCGGTATCGCGCCGAGTGCTCTACTAGTTGTGCTATCCGGCACTATACTATATTCCGTTTAATTTAATCTATGACTTATTGAGCCACACCGTCCATCGTACGATAATACACCAATTCCATAAGTGGAAACCTAAACATGCAAACCTTCTCAATAAGACAATTGATAGATAAATTAAGAAGAATATAGATAGCCCGAACTGGGAATCGAACCCAGACCATGTCGGTATCGCGCCGAGTAATCTCCCAGATGAGCTATCCGGCACTATGCTATGTTCTGTTTAATTCAATCTTTAACTTTTTGAGCCACACCGACCATTGTACGGTAATACACCAATTTAATAAGTGGAAACCTAAACATGCAATCCTTCTCAATAAGACAACTTATAGATAAATTTAGAAAAATATAGATAGCCTAAACTGGGAATCGAACCCAGACCATGTCGGTATCGCGCCGAGTGCACCACCAGTTGAGCTATCCGGCACTATACTATATTCCGTTTAATTTAATCGATAACTTATTGAGCCTAAACGTCCATCGTACAGTAATACCCTAATTCCATAAGTGGAAACCTAAACATGCAAACCTTCTCAATAAGTCAATTTATAGATAAATTGAGAAAAATATAGATAGCCCGAACTGGGAATCGAACCCAGACCATGTCGGTATCGCGCCGAGTGCACCACCAGTTGAGCTATCCGGCACTATACTATATTCCGTTTAATTTAATCTATAATTTATTGAGCCTAACCGTCCATCGTACAGTAATACCCTAATTCCATAAGTGGAAACCTAAACATGCAAACCTTCTCAATAAGTCAATTTATAGATAAATTGAGAAGAACATAGATAGCCCGGACTGGAAATCAAACCCAGACCATGTCGGTATCGCGCCGAGTGCTCTACCAGATGAGCTATCCGGCACTATGCTATGTTCTGTTTCATTCAATCTTTAACTTAGTGAGCCACAACGTCCATTGTACGGTAATACGCCAATTTAATAAGTGGAAACCCGAACATGCAAACCTTCTCAAAAAGACAATTCATAGATAAATTCAGAAACATATAGATAGCCTAAACTGGGAATCGAACCCAGACCATGTCGGTATCGCGCCGAGTGCACCACCAGTTGAGCTATCCGGCACTATACTATATTCCGTTTAATTCAATCTATAACTTATTGAGCCACACCGTCCATCGTACGGTAATACACCAATTTGATAAGTGGAAACCTAAACATGCAAACCTTCTCAATAAGACAATTAATAGATAAATCGAGAAGAATATAGATAGCCCGGACTGGGAATCAAACCCAGACCATGTCGGTATCGCGCAGACTGCTCTACCAGATGAGCTATCCGGTACTATGCTATGTTCTGTTTAATTCAATCTATAACTTATTGAGCCACACCGTCCATTGTACAGTAATACACTAATTTAATAAGTGGAAACCTAAACATGCAAACCTTCTCAGAAAGACAATTTATAGATAAATTGAGAGAAATATAAATTGCCCGAACTGGGAATCGAATCCAGACCATGTCGGTGTCGTGCCGAGTGCTCTACCAGTTGAGCTATCGGGCACTATACTATATTCCGTTCAATTAAGACTATAACTTATTGAGCCACACCGTCCCTCGTACGGTAATACACCAATTTAATAAGTGGAAACCTAAACATGCAAACCTTCTCAATAAGATAATTGATAGATAAATTAAGAAGAATATAGATAGCCCGAACTGGGAATCGAACCCAGACCATGTCGGTATCGCGCCGAGTGTACTACTAGTTGAGCTATCCGGCACTATACTATATTCCGTTTAATTTAATCTATAACTTATTGAGCCACACCGTTCGTCGTACGGTAATACACCGATTTAATATAGTAAAAACCTAAACATGCAAACCTTCTCAATAAGACAATTCATAGATAAATTGAGCAAAATATAGATAGCCCGAAATGGGAATCGAACCCAGACAATATCGGTATCGCGCCGAGTGCTCTACCAGTTGAGCTATCCGGCTCTATACTATATTCCGTTTAATTTAATCTATAACTTATTGAGCCACACCGTCCATCGTACGGTAATACACCAATTGAATAAGTGGAAACCTAAACATGCAAACCTTCTTAATAAGACAATTTATAGATAAATTTAGAAAAATATAGATAGCCCGAACTGGGAATCGAACCCAGACCATGTCGGTATCGCGCCGAGTGCTCCACCAGTTGAGCTATCCGGCACTATACTATATTCCGTTTAATTTAATCTATAACTTATTGAGAAAAACCGTCCATCGTATAGTAATACTCTAATTCCATAAGTGGAAACCTAAACATGCAAACCTTCTCAATAAGACAATTGATAGATAAATTGAGAAAAATATAGATAGCCCAAACTGGGAATCGAACCCAGACCATGTCGGTATCGCGCCGAGTGCTCTACCAGTTGAGCTATCCGAAACTATACTATATTCCGTTCAATTCAATCTATAACTTATTGAGCCACACCGTCCATCGTACAATAATACACAAATTTAATAAGTGGAAACCTAAACATGCAAGCCTTCTTAATAAGACAATTTATAGATAAATTAAGAAGAATATAGATAGCCCGGACTGGGAATCAAACCCAGACCATGTCGGTACGCGCAGACTGCTCTACCAGATGAGCTATCCGGCACTATGCTATGTTCTGTTTAATTCAATCTATAACTTATTGAGCCACACCGTCCATTGTACAGTAATACACTAATTTAATAAGTGGAAACCTAAACATGCAAACCTTCTCAGAAAGACAATTTATAGATAAATTGAGAGAAATATAGATTGCCCGAACTGGGAATCGAATCCAGACCATGTCGGTATCGTGCCGAGTGCTCTACCAGTTGAGCTATCGGGCACTACACTATATTCCGTTCAATTAAGACTATAACTTATTGAGCCACACCGTCCATCGTACGGTAATACACCAATTTAATAAGTGGAAACCTAAACATGCAAACCTTCTCAATAAGATAATTGATAGATAAATTAAGAAGAATATAGATAGCCCGAACTGGGAATCGAACCCAGACCATGTCGGTATCGCGCCGAGTGTACTACTAGTTGAGCTATCCGGCACTATACTATATTCCGTTTAATTTAATCTATAACTTATTGAGCCTAACCGTCCATCGTACAGTAATACCCTAATTCCATGAGTGGAAACCTAAACATGCAAACCTTCTCAATAAGTCAATTTATAGATAAATTGAGAAAAATATAGATAGCCCGAACTGGGAATCGAACCCAGACCATGTCGGTATCGCGCCGAGTGCACCACCAGTTGAGCTATCCGGCACTATACTATATTCCGTTTAATTTAATCTATAACTTATTGAGCCTAACCGTCCATCGTACAGTAATACCCTAATTCTATAAGTGGAAACCTAAACATGCAAACCTTCTCAATAAGTCAATGTATAGATAAATTGAGAAGAACATAGATAGCCCGGACTGGAAATCAAACCCAGACCATGTCGGTATCGCGCCGAGTGCTCTACCAGATGAGCTATCCGGCACTATGCTATGTTCTGTTTAATTCAATCTTTAACTTAGTGAGCCACACCGTCCATTGTACGGTAATACGCCAATTTAATAAGTGGAAACCCGAACATGCAAACCTTCTCAAAAAGACAATTCATAGATAAATTCAGAAACATATAGATAGCCTAAACTGGGAATCGGACCCAGACCATGTCGGTATCGCGCCGAGTGCACCACCAGTTGAGCTATCCGGCACTATACTATATTCCGTTTAATTCAATCTATAACTTATTGAGCCACACCGTCCATCGTACGGTAATACACCAATTTGATAAGTGGAAACCTAAACATGCAAACCTTCTCAATAAGACAATTAATAGATAAATCGAGAAGAATATAGATAGCCCGGACTGGGAATCAAACCCAGACCATGTCGGTATCGCGCAGACTGCTCTACCAGATGAGCTATCCGGTACTATGCTATGTTCTGTTTAATTCAATCTATAACTTATTGAGCCACACCGTCCATTGTACAGTAATACACTAATTTAATAAGTGGAAACCTAAACATGCAAACCTTCTCAGAAAGACAATTTATAGATAAATTGAGAGAAATATAAATTGCCCGAACTGGGAATCGAATCCAGACCATGTCGGTGTCGTGCCGAGTGCTCTACCAGTTGAGCTATCGGGCACTATACTATATTCCGTTCAATTAAGACTATAACTTATTGAGCCACACCGTCCCTCGTACGGTAATACACCAATTTAATAAGTGGAAACCTAAACATGCAAACCTTCTCAATAAGATAATTGATAGATAAATTAAGAAGAATATAGATAGCCCGAACTGGGAATCGAACCCAGACCATGTCGGTATCGCGCCGAGTGTACTACTAGTTGAGCTATCCGGCACTATACTATATTCCGTTTAATTTAATCTATAACTTATTGAGCCACACCGTCCGTCGTACGGTAATACACCGATTTAATATAGTAAAAACCTAAACATGCAAACCTTCAGAATAAGACAATTCATAGATAAATTGAGCAAAATATAGATAGCCCGAAATGGGAATCGAACCCAGACAATATCGGTATCGCGCCGAGTGCTCTACCAGTTGAGCTATCCGGCTCTATACTATATTCCGTTTAATTTAATCTATAACTTATTGAGCCACACCGTCCATCGTACGGTAATACACCAATTGAATAAGTGGAAACCTAAACATGCAAACCTTCTTAATAAGACAATTTATAGATAAATTTAGCAAAATATAGATAGCCCGAACTGGGAATCGAACCCAGACCATGTCGGTATCGCGCCGAGTGCACCACCAGTTGAGCTATCCGGCACTATACTATATTCCGTTTAATTTAATCTATAACTTATTGAGCCTAACCGTCCATCGTACAGTAATACCCTAATTCCATAAGTGGAAACCTAAACATGCAAACCTTCTCAATAAGTCAATTTATAGATAAATTGAGAAGAACATAGATAGCCCGGACTGGAAATCAAACCCAGACCATGTCGGTATCGCGCCGAGTGCTCTACCAGATGAGCTATCCGGCACTATGCTATGTTCTGTTTAATTCAATCTTTAACTTAGTGAGCCACACCGTCCATTGTACGGTAATACGCCAATTTAATAAGTGGAAACCCGAACATGCAAACCTTCTCAAAAAGACAATTCATAGATAAATTCAGAAACATATAGATAGCCTAAACTGGGAATCGAACCCAGACCATGTCGGTATCGCGCCGAGTGCACCACCAGTTGAGCTATCCGGCACTATACTATATTCCGTTTAATTCAATCTATAACTTATTGAGCCACACCGTCCATCGTACGGTAATACACCAATTTGATAAGTGGAAACCTAAACATGCAAACCTTCTCAATAAGACAATTAATAGATAAATCGAGAAGAATATAGATAGCCCGGACTGGGAATCAAACCCAGACCATGTCGGTATCGCGCAGACTGCTCTACCAGATGAGCTATCCGGTACTATGCTATGTTCTGTTTAATTCAATCTATAACTTATTGAGCCACACCGTCCATTGTACAGTAATACACTAATTTAATAAGTGGAAACCCGAACATGCAAACCTTCTCAAAAAGACAATTCATAGATAAATTCAGAAACATATAGATAGCCTAAACTGGGAATCGGACCCAGACCATGTCGGTATCGCGCCGAGTGCACCACCAGTTGAGCTATCCGGCACTATACTATATTCCGTTTAATTCAATCTATAACTTATTGAGCCACACCGTCCATCGTACGGTAATACACCAATTTGATAAGTGGAAACCTAAACATGCAAACCTTCTCAATAAGACAATTAATAGATAAATCGAGAAGAATATAGATAGCCCGGACTGGGAATCAAACCCAGACCATGTCGGTATCGCGCAGACAGCTCTACCAGATGAGCTATCCGGTACTATGCTATGTTCTGTTTAATTCAATCTATAACTTATTGAGCCACACCGTCCATTGTACAGTAATACACTAATTTAATAAGTGGAAACCTAAACATGCAAACCTTCTCAGAAAGACAATTTATAGATAAATTGAGAGAAATATAAATTGCCCGAACTGGGAATCGAATCCAGACCATGTCGGTGTCGTGCCGAGTGCTCTACCAGTTGAGCTATCGGGCACTATACTATATTCCGTTCAATTAAGACTATAACTTATTGAGCCACACCGTCCCTCGTACGGTAATACACCAATTTAATAAGTGGAAACCTAAACATGCAAACCTTCTCAATAAGATAATTGATAGATAAATTAAGAAGAATATAGATAGCCCGAACTGGGAATCGAACCCAGACCATGTCGGTATCGCGCCGAGTGTACTACTAGTTGAGCTATCCGGCACTATACTATATTCCGTTTAATTTAATCTATAACTTATTGAGCCACACCGTCCGTCGTACGGTAATACACCGATTTAATATAGTAAAAACCTAAACATGCAAACCTTCAGAATAAGACAATTCATAGATAAATTGAGCAAAATATAGATAGCCCGAAATGGGAATCGAACCCAGACAATATCGGTATCGCGCCGAGTGCTCTACCAGTTGAGCTATCCGGCTCTATACTATATTCCGTTTAATTTAATCTATAACTTATTGAGCCACACCGTCCATCGTACGGTAATACACCAATTGAATAAGTGGAAACCTAAACATGCAAACCTTCTTAATAAGACAATTTATAGATAAATTTAGCAAAATATAGATAGCCCGAACTGGGAATCGAACCCAGACCATGTCGGTATCGCGCCGAGTGCACCACCAGTTGAGCTATCCGGCACTATACTATATTCCGTTTAATTTAATCTATAACTTATTGAGCCTAACCGTCCATCGTACAGTAATACCCTAATTCCATAAGTGGAAACCTAAACATGCAAACCTTCTCAATAAGTCAATTTATAGATAAATTGAGAAGAACATAGATAGCCCGGACTGGAAATCAAACCCAGACCATGTCGGTATCGCGCCGAGTGCTCTACCAGATGAGCTATCCGGCACTATGCTATGTTCTGTTTAATTCAATCTTTAACTTAGTGAGCCACACCGTCCATTGTACGGTAATACGCCAATTTAATAAGTGGAAACCCGAACATGCAAACCTTCTCAAAAAGACAATTCATAGATAAATTCAGAAACATATAGATAGCCTAAACTGGGAATCGAACCCAGACCATGTCGGTATCGCGCCGAGTGCACCACCAGTTGAGCTATCCGGCACTATACTATATTCCGTTTAATTCAATCTATAACTTATTGAGCCACACCGTCCATCGTACGGTAATACACCAATTTGATAAGTGGAAACCTAAACATGCAAACCTTCTCAATAAGACAATTAATAGATAAATCGAGAAGAATATAGATAGCCCGGACTGGGAATCAAACCCAGACCATGTCGGTATCGCGCAGACTGCTCTACCAGATGAGCTATCCGGTACTATGCTATGTTCTGTTTAATTCAATCTATAACTTATTGAGCCACACCGTCCATTGTACAGTAATACACTAATTTAATAAGTGGAAACCTAAACATGCAAACCTTCTCAGAAAGACAATTTATAGATAAATTGAGAGAAATATAGATTTCCCGAACTGGGAATCGAATCCAGACCATGTTGGTATCGTGCCGAGTGCTCTACCAGTTGAGCTATCGGGCACTATACTATATTCCGTTCAATTAAGACTATAACTTATTGAGCCACACCGTCCCTCGTACGGTAATACACCAATTTAATAAGTGGAAACCTAAACATGCAAACCTTCTCAATAAGATAATTGATAGATAAATTAAGAAGAATATAGATAGCCCGAACTGGGAATCGAACCCAGACCATGTCGGTATCGCGCCGAGTGTACTACTAGTTGAGCTATCCGGCACTATACTAGATTCCGTTTAATTTAATCTATAACTTATTGAGCCACACCATCCGTCGTACGGTAATACACCGATTTAATATAGTAAAAACCTAAACATGCAAATCTTCTCAATAAGACAATTCATAGATAAATTGAGCAAAATATAGATAGCCCTAAATGGGAATCGAACCCAGACAATATCGGTATCGCGCCGAGTGCTCTACCAGTTGAGCTATCCGGCTCTATACTATATTCCGTTTAATTTAATCTATAACTTATTGAGCCACACCGTCCATCGTACGGTAATACACCAATTGAATAAGTGGAAACCTAAACATGCAAACCTTCTTAATAAGACAATTTATAGATAAATTTAGAAAAATATAGATAGCCCGAACTGGGAATCGAACCCAGACCATGTCGGTATCGCGCCGAGTGCTCCACCAGTTGAGCTATCCGGCACTATACTATATTGCGTTTAATTTAATCTATAACTTATTGAGAAAAACCGTCCATCGTACAGTAATACTCTAATTCCATAAGTGGAAACCTAAACATGCAAACCTTCTCAATAAGACAATTTATAGATAAATTGAGAAAAATATAGATAGCCCAAACTGGGAATCGAACCCAGACCATGTCGGTATCGCGCCGAGTGCTCTACCAGTTGAGCTATCCGAGACTATACTATATTCCGTTCAATTCAATCTATAACTTATTGAGCCACACCGTCCATCGTACAATAATACACAAATTTAATAAGTGGAAACCTAAACATGCAAGCCTTCTTAATAAGACAATTTATAGATAAATTAAGAAGAATATAGATAGCCCGGACTGGGAATCAAACCCAGACCATGTCGGTATCGCGCAGACTGCTCTACCAGATGAGCTATCCGGCACTATGCTATGTTCTGTTTAATTCAATCTATAACTTATTGAGCCACACCGTCCATTGTACAGTAATACACTAATTTAATAAGTGGAAACCTAAACATGCAAACCTTCTCAGAAAGACAATTTATAGATAAATTGAGAGAAATATAGATTGCCCGAACTGGGAATCGAATCCAGACCATGTCGGTATCGTGCCGAGTGCTCTACCAGTTGAGCTATCGGGCACTATACTATATTCCGTTCAATTAAGACTATAACTTATTGAGCCACACCGTCCATCGTACGGTAATACACCAATTTAATAAGTGGAAACCTAAACATGCAAACCTTCTCAATAAGATAATTGATAGATAAATTAAGAAGAATATAGATAGCCCGAACTGGAAATCGAACCCAGACCATGTCGGTATCGCGCCGAGTGTACTACTAGTTGAGCTATCCGGCACTATACTATATTCCGTTTAATTTAATCTATAACTTATTGAGCCACACCGTCCGTCGTACGGTAATACACCGATTTAATATAGTAAAAACCTAAACATGCAAACCTTCTCAATAAGACAATTCATAGATAAATTGAGCAAAATATAGATAGCCCGAAATGGGAATCGAACCCAGACAATATCAGTATCGCGCCGAGTGCTCTACCAGTTGAGCTATCCGGCTCTATACTATATTCCGTTTAATTTAATCTATAACTTATTGAGAAAAACCGTCCATCGTACAGTAATACTCTAATTCCATAAGTGGAAACCTAAACATGCAAACCTTCTCAATAAGACAATTTATAGATAAATTGAGAAAAATATAGATAGCCCAAACTGGGAATCGAACCCAGACCATGTCGGTATCGCGCCGAGTGCTCTACCAGTTGAGCTATCCGAGACTATACTATATTCCGTTCAATTCAATCTATAACTTATTGAGCCACACCGTCCATCGTACAATAATACACAAATTTAATAAGTGGAAACCTAAACATGCAAGCCTTCTTAATAAGACAATTTATAGATAAATTAAGAAGAATATAGATAGCCCGGACTGGGAATCAAACCCAGACCATGTCGGTATCGCGCAGACTGCTCTACCAGATGAGCTATCCGGCACTATGCTATGTTCTGTTTAATTCAATCTATAACTTATTGAGCCACACCGTCCATTGTACAGTAATACACTAATTTAATAAGTGGAAACCTAAACATGCAAACCTTCTCAGAAAGACAATTTATAGATAAATTGAGAGAAATATAGATTGCCCGAACTGGGAATCGAATCCAGACCATGTCGGTATCGTGCCGAGTGCTCTACCAGTTGAGCTATCGGGCACTATACTATATTCCGTTCAATTAAGACTATAACTTATTGAGCCACACCGTCCATCGTACGGTAATACACCAATTTAATAAGTGGAAACCTAAACATGCAAACCTTCTCAATAAGATAATTGATAGATAAATTAAGAAGAATATAGATAGCCCGAACTGGGAATCGAACCCAGACCATGTCGGTATCGCGCCGAGTGTACTACCAGTTGAGCTATCCGGCACTATACTATATTCCGTTTAATTTAATCTATAACTTATTGAGCCACACCGTCCATCATACGGTAATACACCAATTAAATAAGTGGAAACCTAAACATGCAAACCTTCTTAATAAGACAATTTATAGATAAATTTAGAAAAATATAGATAGCCCGAACTGGGAATCGAACCCAGACCATGTCGGTATCGCGCCGAGTGCTCCACCAGTTGAGCTATTCGGCACTATACTATATTCCGTTTAATTTAATCTATAACTTATTGAGAAAAACCGTTCATCGTACAGTAGTACTCTATATCCATAAGTGGAAACCTAAACATGCAAACCTTCTCAATAAGACAATTTATAGATAAATTGAGAAAAATATAGATAGCCCAAACTGGGAATCGAACCCAGACCATGTCGGTATCGCGCCGACTGCTCTACCAGTTAAGCTATCCGAGACTATACTATATTCCGTTCAATTCAATCTATAACTTATTGAGCCACACCGTCCATCGTACAATAATACACAAATTTAATAAGTGGAAACCTAAACATGCAAGCCTTCTTAATAAGACAATTTATAGATAAATTAAGATGAATATAGATAGTCCGAACTGGGAATCGAACCCAGACTATGTCGGTATCGCGCCACGTGCTCTACCAGTTGAGCTATCCGGGACTATACTATATTTCGTTCAATTCAATCTATAACTTATTGAGCCACACCGTCCATCGTACGGTAATACACCAATTTAATAAGTGGAAATTTAAACATGCAAACCTTCTCAATAAGAGAATTAATAGATAAATTGAAAAAAATATAGATAGCCCGAACTGGGAATCGAACCCAGACCATGTCGGTATCGCGCCGAGTGCTCTTCCAGTTGAGCTATCCGGTACTATACTATATTCCGTTCAATTAAGACTATCACTTATTGAGCCACACCGTCCATCGTACGGTAATACACCAATTTAATAAGTGGAAACCTAAACATGCAAACCTTCTTAATAAGATAATTGATAGATAAATTGAGAAGAATATAGATAGCCCGAAGTGGGAATCGAACCCAGACCATGTCAGTATCGCGCCGAGTGTACTATTAGTTGAGCTATCCGGCACTATACTATATTCCGTTTAATTTAATCTATAACTTATTGAGCCACACCGTCCATCGTACGGTAATACACCGATTTAATATAGTGAAAACCTAAACATGCAAACCTTCTCAATAAGACAATTCATAGATAAATTGAGCAAAATATAGATAGCCCGAAATAGGAATCGAACCCAGACAATATCGGTATCGCGCCGAGTGCTCTACCAGTTGAGCTATCCGGCTCTATACTATATTCCGTTTAATTTAATCTATAACTTCTTGAGCCACACCGTCCATCGTACGGTAATACACCAATTAAATAAGTGGAAACCTAAACATGCAAACCTTCTCAATAATACAATTTATAGATAAATTTAGAAAAATATAGATAGCCCGAACTGGGAATCGAACCCAGACCATGTCGGTATCGCGCCGAGTGCTTCACCAGTTGAGCTATCCGGCACTATACTATATTCCGTTTAATTTAATCTATAACTTATTGAGAAAAACCGTCCATCGTACAGTAGTACTCTAATTCCATAAGTGGAAACCTAAACATGCAAACCTTCTCAATAAGACAATTTATAGATAAATTGAGAAAAATATAGATAGCCCAAACTGGGAATCGAACCCAGACCATGTCGGTATCGCGCCGAGTGCTCTACCAGTTGAGCTATCCGAGACTATACTATATTCCGTTCAATTCAATCTATAACTTATTGAGCCACACCGTCCATCGTACAATAATATACAAATTTAATAAGTGGAAACCTAAACATGCAAGCCTTCTTAATAAGACAATTTATAGATAAATTAAGAAGAATATAGATAGTTCGAACTGGGAATCGAACCCAGACTATGTCGGTATCGCGCCACGTGCTCTACCAGTTGAGCTGTCCGGGACTATACTATATTTCGTTCAATTCAATCGATAACTTATTGAGCCACACCGTCCATCGTACGGTAATACACCAATTTAATAAGTGGAAATTTAAACATGCAAACCTTCTCAATAAGAGAATTAATAGATAAATTGAAAAAAATATAGATAGCCCGAACTGGGAATCGAACCCAGACCATGTCGGTATCGCGCCGAGTGCTCTTCCAGTTGAGCTATCCGGTACTATACTATATTCCGTTCAATTAAGACTATCACTTATTGAGCCACACCGTCCATCGTACGGTAATACACCAATTAAATAAGTGGAAACCTAAACATGCAAACCTTCTCAATAAGACAATTTATAGATAAATTTAGAAAAATATAGATAGCCCGAACTGGGAATCGAACCCAGACCATGTCGGTATCGCGCCGAGTGCTTCACCAGTTGAGCTATCCGGCACTATACTATATTCCGTTTAATTTAATCTATAACTTATTGAGAAAAACCGTCCATCGTACAGTAATACTCTAATTCCATAAGTGGAAACCTAAACATACAAACCTTCTCAATAAGACAATTTATAGATAAATTGAGAAAAATATAGATAGCCCGAACTGGGAATCGAACCCAGACCATGACGGTATCGCGCCGAGTGCTCTACCAGTTGAGCTATCCGAGACTATTCTATATTCCGTTCAATTCAATCTATAACGTATTGAGCCACACCGTCCATCGTACAATAATACACAAATTTAATAAGTGGAAACCTAAACATGCAAGCCTTCTTAATAAGACAATTTATAGATAAATTGAGAAGAATATAGATAGTCCGAACTGGGAATCGAACCCAGACTATGTCGGTATCGCGCCACGTGCTCTACCAGTTGAGCTATCCGGGACTATACTATATTCCGTTCAATTCAATCTATAACTTATTAAGCCACACCGTCCATCGTACGGTAATACACCAATTAAATAAGTGGAAACCTAAACATGCGAACCTTCTCAATAAGAGAATTAATAGATAAATTGAAAAAAATATAGATAGCCCGAACTGGGAATCGAACCCAGACCATGTCGGTATCGCGCCGAGTGCTCTTCCAGTTGAGCTATCCGGTACTATACTATATTCCGTTCAATTTAATCGATAACTTATTGAGCCACACCGTCCATCGTACGGTAATACACCAATTAAATAAGTGGAAACCTAAACATGCAAACCTTCTCAATAAGACAATTTATAGATAAATTTAGAAAAATATAGATAGCCCGAACTGGGAATCGAACCCAGACCATGTCGGTATCGCGCCGAGTGCTCCACCAGTTGAGCTATCCATCACTATACTATATTCCGTTTAATTTAATCTATAACTTATTGAGAAAAACCGTCCATCGTACAGTAATACTCTAATTCCATAAGTGGAAACCTAAACATGCGAACCTTCTCAATAAGACAATTTATAAATAAATTGAGAAAAATATAGATAGCCCGAACTGGGAATCGGACCCAGACCATGTCGTTATCGCGCCGAGTGCTCTACTAGTTGAGCTATCCGGCACCATACTATATTCCGTTTAATTTAATCCATAACTTATTGAGCCACACCGTCCATCGTACAGTAATACACCGATTTAATATAGTGAAAACCTAAACATGCAAACCTTCTCAATAAGACAATTCATAGATAAATTGAGAAAAATATAGATAGCCCGAAATGGAAATCGAACCCAGACAATATCGGTATCGCGCCGAATGCTCCACCAGTTGAGCTATCCGGCACTATACTATATTCCGTTTAATTTAATCTATAACTTATTAAGCAAAACCGTCCATCGTACAGTTATACTCTAATTCCATAAGTGTAAACCTAAACATGCAAACCTTCTCAATAAGACAATTTATAGATAAATTGAGAAAAATATAGATAGCCCGAACTGAGAATCAAACCCAGACCATGTCGGTATCGCGCCGAGTACTCTACCAGTTGAGCTATCCGGCACTATACTATATTACGTTCAATTTAATCTATAACTTATTGAGCCACACCGTCCATCGTACGGTAATACACTAATTTAATAAGTGGAAGCCTAAACATGCAAACCTTCTCAATAAGACAATTCATAGATAAATTGAAAAAAATATGGATAGCCCGAAATAGGAATCAAACCCAGACCATGTCGGTATCGCGCCGAGTGCTCTACCAGATGAGCTATCCAGCACTATGCTATGTTCTGTTCGATTTAAACTATAACTTATTGAGCAACACCGTCCATTGTTAAGTAATACACCAGTTTAATTAGTGGAAACCTAAATATGCAAACCTTCTCAATAAGACAATTCATAGATAAATTGAAAAAAATATGGATAGCCCGAAATAGGAATCAAACCCAGACCATGTCGGTATCGCGCCGAGCACTCTTCCAGTTGAGCTATCCGGTACTATACTTTATTCCGTTCAATTTAATCTATAACTTATTGAGCCACACCGTCCATTGTTAAGTAATACACCAATTTAATAAGTGGAAACCTAAACATGCAAACCTCCTCAATAAGACAATTTATAGATAAATCGAGAAGTATATAGATAGCCCGGACTGGGAATCAAACCCAGACCATGTCGGTATCGCGCAGACTGCTCTACCAGATGAGCTATCCGGCACTATGCTATGTTCTGTTTAATTCAATCTATAACTTATTGAGCCACACCGTCCATTGTACAGTAATACACTAATTTAATAAGTGGAAACCTAAACATGCAAACCTTCTCAGAAAGACAATTTATTGATAAATTGAGAGAAATATAGATTGCCCGAACTGGGAATCGAATCCAGACCATGTCGGTATCGTGCCGAGTGCTCTATCAGTTGAGCTATCGGGCACTATACTATATTCCGTTCAATTAAGACTATAACTTATTGAGCCACACCGTCCATCGTACGATAATACACCAATTTAATAAGTGGAAACCTAAACATGCAAACCCTCTCAATAAGACAATTTATAGATAAATTGAGAAAAATGTGGATAGCCCGAAATAGGAATCGAACCCAGACCATGTCGGTATCGCGTCGAGTGCTCTTCCAGTTTAGCTATCCGGCACTATACTATATTCCGTTCAATTTAATCGATAACTTATTGAGCCACACCGTCCATCGTACGGTAATACACCAATTTAATAAGTGGAAACCTAAACATGCAAACCTACTCAATAAGACAATTTATAGATGAATTGAGAAAAATATAGATAGCCCGAACTGGAAATCGAACCCAGACCATGTCGGTATCGCGCCGAGTGCTCTACTAGTTGAGCTATCCGGCACAATACTATATTCCGTTTAATTTAATCTATAACTTATTGAGCCACACCGTCCATCGTACGGTAATACACCAATTTAATAAGTGGAAACCTAAACATGCAAACCTTCTCAATAAGACAATTAATAAATAAATTGAAAAAAATATAGATAGCCCAAAGTGGGAATCGAACCCAGAACATGTCGGTATCGCGCCGAGTGCTCTACCAGTTGAGCTATCCGGCACTATACTATATTCCGTTTAATTTAATCTATAACTTATTGAGCCACACCGTCCATCGTACGGTAATACACCAATTCCATAAGTGGAAACCTAAACATGAAAACCTTCTCAATAAGACAATTAATAGATGAATTGGAAAAAATATAGATAGCCCAAAGTGGGAATCGAACCCAGACCATGTCGGTATCGCGCCGAGTGCTTTACCAGTTGAGCTATCCGGCACTATACTATATTCCGTTCAATTTAATCTATAACTTATTGAGCCACACCGTCCATCGTACAGTAATACACCAATTTAATAAGTGGAAACCTTAACATGCAAACTTACTCAATAAGAGAATTAATAGATAAATTGAAAAAAATATAGATAGCCCGAACTGGGAATCGAACCCAGACCATGTCGGTATCGCGTGGAGTGCTCTTCCAGTTCAGCTATCCGGCACTATACTATATTTCATTCAATTTAATCGATAACTTATTGAGCCACACCGTCCATCGTACAGTAATACACCAATTTGATAAGTGGAAACCTAAACATGCAAACCTTCTTAATAAGACAATTTATAGATGAATTGAGAAAAATATAGATAGCCCGAACTGGAAATCGAACCCAGACCATGTCGGTATCGCGCCGAGTGCTCTACTAGTTGTGCTATCCGGCACTATACTATATTCCGTTTAATTTAATCTATGACTTATTGAGCCACACCGTCCATCGTACGATAATACACCAATTCCATAAGTGGAAACCTAAACATGCAAACCTTCTCAATAAGACAATTGATAGATAAATTAAGAAGAATATAGATAGCCCGAACTGGGAATCGAACCCAGACCATGTCGGTATCGCGCCGAGTAATCTCCCAGATGAGCTATCCGGCACTATGCTATGTTCTGTTTAATTCAATCTTTAACTTTTTGAGCCACACCGACCATTGTACGGTAATACACCAATTTAATAAGTGGAAACCTAAACATGCAATCCTTCTCAATAAGACAACTTATAGATAAATTTAGAAAAATATAGATAGCCTAAACTGGGAATCGAACCCAGACCATGTCGGTATCGCGCCGAGTGCACCACCAGTTGAGCTATCCGGCACTATACTATATTCCGTTTAATTTAATCGATAACTTATTGAGCCTAAACGTCCATCGTACAGTAATACCCTAATTCCATAAGTGGAAACCTAAACATGCAAACCTTCTCAATAAGTCAATTTATAGATAAATTGAGAAAAATATAGATAGCCCGAACTGGGAATCGAACCCAGACCATGTCGGTATCGCGCCGAGTGCACCACCAGTTGAGCTATCCGGCACTATACTATATTCCGTTTAATTTAATCTATAATTTATTGAGCCTAACCGTCCATCGTACAGTAATACCCTAATTCCATAAGTGGAAACCTAAACATGCAAACCTTCTCAATAAGTCAATTTATAGATAAATTGAGAAGAACATAGATAGCCCGGACTGGAAATCAAACCCAGACCATGTCGGTATCGCGCCGAGTGCTCTACCAGATGAGCTATCCGGCACTATGCTATGTTCTGTTTCATTCAATCTTTAACTTAGTGAGCCACAACGTCCATTGTACGGTAATACGCCAATTTAATAAGTGGAAACCCGAACATGCAAACCTTCTCAAAAAGACAATTCATAGATAAATTCAGAAACATATAGATAGCCTAAACTGGGAATCGAACCCAGACCATGTCGGTATCGCGCCGAGTGCACCACCAGTTGAGCTATCCGGCACTATACTATATTCCGTTTAATTCAATCTATAACTTATTGAGCCACACCGTCCATCGTACGGTAATACACCAATTTGATAAGTGGAAACCTAAACATGCAAACCTTCTCAATAAGACAATTAATAGATAAATCGAGAAGAATATAGATAGCCCGGACTGGGAATCAAACCCAGACCATGTCGGTATCGCGCAGACTGCTCTACCAGATGAGCTATCCGGTACTATGCTATGTTCTGTTTAATTCAATCTATAACTTATTGAGCCACACCGTCCATTGTACAGTAATACACTAATTTAATAAGTGGAAACCTAAACATGCAAACCTTCTCAGAAAGACAATTTATAGATAAATTGAGAGAAATATAAATTGCCCGAACTGGGAATCGAATCCAGACCATGTCGGTGTCGTGCCGAGTGCTCTACCAGTTGAGCTATCGGGCACTATACTATATTCCGTTCAATTAAGACTATAACTTATTGAGCCACACCGTCCCTCGTACGGTAATACACCAATTTAATAAGTGGAAACCTAAACATGCAAACCTTCTCAATAAGACAATTCATAGATAAATTGAGCAAAATATAGATAGCCCGAAATGGGAATCGAACCCAGACAATATCGGTATCGCGCCGAGTGCTCTACCAGTTGAGCTATCCGGCTCTATACTATATTCCGTTTAATTTAATCTATAACTTATTGAGCCACACCGTCCATCGTACGGTAATACACCAATTGAATAAGTGGAAACCTAAACATGCAAACCTTCTTAATAAGACAATTTATAGATAAATTTAGAAAAATATAGATAGCCCGAACTGGGAATCGAACCCAGACCATGTCGGTATCGCGCCGAGTGCTCCACCAGTTGAGCTATCCGGCACTATACTATATTCCGTTTAATTTAATCTATAACTTATTGAGAAAAACCGTCCATCGTATAGTAATACTCTAATTCCATAAGTGGAAACCTAAACATGCAAACCTTCTCAATAAGACAATTGATAGATAAATTGAGAAAAATATAGATAGCCCAAACTGGGAATCGAACCCAGACCATGTCGGTATCGCGCCGAGTGCTCTACCAGTTGAGCTATCCGAAACTATACTATATTCCGTTCAATTCAATCTATAACTTATTGAGCCACACCGTCCATCGTACAATAATACACAAATTTAATAAGTGGAAACCTAAACATGCAAGCCTTCTTAATAAGACAATTTATAGATAAATTAAGAAGAATATAGATAGCCCGGACTGGGAATCAAACCCAGACCATGTCGGTATCGCGCAGACTGCTCTACCAGATGAGCTATCCGGCACTATGCTATGTTCTGTTTAATTCAATCTATAACTTATTGAGCCACACCGTCCATTGTACAGTAATACACTAATTTAATAAGTGGAAACCTAAACATGCAAACCTTCTCAGAAAGACAATTTATAGATAAATTGAGAGAAATATAGATTGCCCGAACTGGGAATCGAATCCAGACCATGTCGGTATCGTGCCGAGTGCTCTACCAGTTGAGCTATCGGGCACTACACTATATTCCGTTCAATTAAGACTATAACTTATTGAGCCACACCGTCCATCGTACGGTAATACACCAATTTAATAAGTGGAAACCTAAACATGCAAACCTTCTCAATAAGATAATTGATAGATAAATTAAGAAGAATATAGATAGCCCGAACTGGGAATCGAACCCAGACCATGTCGGTATCGCGCCGAGTGTACTACTAGTTGAGCTATCCGGCACTATACTATATTCCGTTTAATTTAATCTATAACTTATTGAGCCTAACCGTCCATCGTACAGTAATACCCTAATTCCATGAGTGGAAACCTAAACATGCAAACCTTCTCAATAAGTCAATTTATAGATAAATTGAGAAAAATATAGATAGCCCGAACTGGGAATCGAACCCAGACCATGTCGGTATCGCGCCGAGTGCACCACCAGTTGAGCTATCCGGCACTATACTATATTCCGTTTAATTTAATCTATAACTTATTGAGCCTTACCGTCCATCGTACAGTAATACCCTAATTCTATAAGTGGAAACCTAAACATGCAAACCTTCTCAATAAGTCAATGTATAGATAAATTGAGAAGAACATAGATAGCCCGGACTGGAAATCAAACCCAGACCATGTCGGTATCGCGCCGAGTGCTCTACCAGATGAGCTATCCGGCACTATGCTATGTTCTGTTTAATTCAATCTTTAACTTAGTGAGCCACACCGTCCATTGTACGGTAATACGCCAATTTAATAAGTGGAAACCCGAACATGCAAACCTTCTCAAAAAGACAATTCATAGATAAATTCAGAAACATATAGATAGCCTAAACTGGGAATCGAACCCAGACCATGTCGGTATCGCGCCGAGTGCACCACCAGTTGAGCTATCCGGCACTATACTATATTCCGTTTAATTCAATCTATAACTTATTGAGCCACACCGTCCATCGTACGGTAATACACCAATTTGATAAGTGGAAACCTAAACATGCAAACCTTCTCAATAAGACAATTAATAGATAAATCGAGAAGAATATAGATAGCCCGGACTGGGAATCAAACCCAGACCATGTCGGTATCGCGCAGACTGCTCTACCAGATGAGCTATCCGGTACTATGCTATGTTCTGTTTAATTCAATCTATAACTTATTGAGCCACACCGTCCATTGTACAGTAATACACTAATTTAATAAGTGGAAACCTAAACATGCAAACCTTCTCAGAAAGACAATTTATAGATAAATTGAGAGAAATGTAAATTGCCCGAACTGGGAATCGAATCCAGACCATGTCGGTGTCGTGCCGAGTGCTCTACCAGTTGAGCTATCGGGCACTATACTATATTCCGTTCAATTAAGACTATAACTTATTGAGCCACACCGTCCCTCGTACGGTAATACACCAATTTAATAAGTGGAAACCTAAACATGCAAACCTTCTCAATAAGATAATTGATAGATAAATTAAGAAGAATATAGATAGCCCGAACTGGGAATCGAACCCAGACCATGTCGGTATCGCGCCGAGTGTACTACTAGTTGAGCTATCCGGCACTATACTATATTCCGTTTAATTTAATCTATAACTTATTGAGCCACACCGTCCGTCGTACGGTAATACACCGATTTAATATAGTAAAAACCTAAACATGCAAACCTTCTCAATAAGACAATTCATAGATAAATTGAGCAAAATATAGATAGCCCGAAATGGGAATCGAACCCAGACAATATCGGTATCGCGCCGAGTGCTCTACCAGTTGAGCTATCCGGCTCTATACTATATTCCGTTTAATTTAATCTATAACTTATTGAGCCACACCGTCCATCGTACGGTAATACACCAATTGAATAAGTGGAAACCTAAACATGCAAACCTTCTTAATAAGACAATTTATAGATAAATTTAGAAAAATATAGATAGCCCGAACTGGGAATCGAACCCAGACCATGTCGGTATCGCGCCGAGTGCTCCACCAGTTGAGCTATCCGGCACTATACTATATTCCGTTTAATTTAATCTATAACTTATTGAGAAAAACCGTCCATCGTACAGTAATACTCTAATTCCATAAGTGGAAACCTAAACATGCAAACCTTCTCAATAAGACAATTTATAGATAAATTGAGAAAAATATAGATAGCCCAAACTGGGAATCGAACCCAGACCATGTCGGTATCGCGCCGAGTGCTCTACCAGTTGAGCTATCCGAGACTATACTATATTCCGTTCAATTCAATCTATAACTTATTGAGCCACACCGTCCATCGTACAATAATACACAAATTTAATAAGTGGAAACCTAAACATGCAAGCCTTCTTAATAAGACAATTTATAGATAAATTAAGAAGAATATAGATAGCCCGGACTGGGAATCAAACCCAGACCATGTCGGTATCGCGCAGACTGCTCTACCAGATGAGCTATCCGGCACTATGCTATGTTCTGTTTAATTCAATCTATAACTTATTGAGCCACACCGTCCATTGTACAGTAATACACTAATTTAATAAGTGGAAACCTAAACATGCAAACCTTCTCAGAAAGACAATTTATAGATAAATTGAGAGAAATATAGATTGCCCGAACTGGGAATCGAATCCAGACCATGTCGGTATCGTGCCGAGTGCTCTACCAGTTGAGCTATCGGGCACTATACTATATTCCGTTCAATTAAGACTATAACTTATTGAGCCACACCGTCCATCGTACGGTAATACACCAATTTAATAAGTGGAAACCTAAACATGCAAACCTTCTCAATAAGATAATTGATAGATAAATTAAGAAGAATATAGATAGCCCAAACTGGAAATCGAACCCAGACCATGTCGGTATCGCGCCGAGTGTACTACTAGTTGAGCTATCCGGCACTATACTATATTCCGTTTAATTTAATCTATAACTTATTGAGCCACACCGTCCGTCGTACGGTAATACACCGATTTAATATAGTAAAAACCTAAACATGCAAACCTTCTCAATAAGACAATTCATAGATAAATTGAGCAAAATATAGATAGCCCGAAATGGGAATCGAACCCAGACAATATCGGTATCGCGCCGAGTGCTCTACCAGTTGAGCTATCCGGCTCTATACTATATTCCGTTTAATTTAATCTATAACTTATTGAGAAAAACCGTCCATCGTACAGTAATACTCTAATTCCATAAGTGGAAACCTAAACATGCAAACCTTCTCAATAAGACAATTTATAGATAAATTGAGAAAAATATAGATAGCCCAAACTGGGAATCGAACCCAGACCATGTCGGTATCGCGCCGAGTGCTCTACCAGTTGAGCTATCCGAGACTATACTATATTCCGTTCAATTCAATCTATAACTTATTGAGCCACACCGTCCATCGTACAATAATACACAAATTTAATAAGTGGAAACCTAAACATGCAAGCCTTCTTAATAAGACAATTTATAGATAAATTAAGAAGAATATAGATAGCCCGGACTGGGAATCAAACCCAGACCATGTCGGTATCGCGCAGACTGCTCTACCAGATGAGCTATCCGGCACTATGCTATGTTCTGTTTAATTCAATCTATAACTTATTGAGCCACACCGTCCATTGTACAGTAATACACTAATTTAATAAGTGGAAACCTAAACATGCAAACCTTCTCAGAAAGACAATTTATAGATAAATTGAGAGAAATATAGATTGCCCGAACTGGGAATCGAATCCAGACCATGTCGGTATCGTGCCGAGTGCTCTACCAGTTGAGCTATCGGGCACTATACTATATTCCGTTCAATTAAGACTATAACTTATTGAGCCACACCGTCCATCGTACGGTAATACACCAATTTAATAAGTGGAAACCTAAACATGCAAACCTTCTCAATAAGATAATTGATAGATAAATTAAGAAGAATATAGATAGCCCGAACTGGGAATCGAACCCAGACCATGTCGGTATCGCGCCGAGTGTACTACCAGTTGAGCTATCCGGCACTATACTATATTCCGTTTAATTTAATCTATAACTTATTGAGCCACACCGTCCATCATACGGTAATACACCAATTAAATAAGTGGAAACCTAAACATGCAAACCTTCTTAATAAGACAATTTATAGATAAATTAAGAAAAATATAGATAGCCCGAACTGGGAATCGAACCCAGACCATGTCGGTATCGCGCCGAGTGCTCCACCAGTTGAGCTATTCGGCACTATACTATATTCCGTTTAATTTAATCTATAACTTATTGAGAAAAACCGTTCATCGTACAGTAGTACTCTAATTCCATAAGTGGAAACCTAAACATGCAAACCTTCTCAATAAGACAATTTATAGATAAATTGAGAAAAATATAGATAGCCCAAACTGGGAATCGAACCCAGACCATGTCGGTATCGCGCCGACTGCTCTACCAGTTAAGCTATCCGAGACTATACTATATTCCGTTCAATTCAATCTATAACTTATTGAGCCACACCGTCCATCGTACAATAATACACAAATTTAATAAGTGGAAACCTAAACATGCAAGCCTTCTTAATAAGACAATTTATAGATAAATTAAGATGAATATAGATAGTCCGAACTGGGAATCGAACCCAGACTATGTCGGTATCGCGCCACGTGCTCTACCAGTTGAGCTATCCGGGACTATACTATATTTCGTTCAATTCAATCTATAACTTATTGAGCCACACCGTCCATCGTACGGTAATACACCAATTTAATAAGTGGAAATTTAAACATGTAAACCTTCTCAATAAGAGAATTAATAGATAAATTGAAAAAAATATAGATAGCCCGAACTGGGAATCGAACCCAGACCATGTCGGTATCGCGCCGAGTGCTCTTCCAGTTGAGCTATCCGGTACTATACTATATTCCGTTCAATTAAGACTATCACTTATTGAGCCACACCGTCCATCGTACGGTAATACACCAATTTAATAAGTGGAAACCTAAACATGCAAACCTTCTTAATAAGATAATTGATAGATAAATTGAGAAGAATATAGATAGCCCGAAGTGGGAATCGAACCCAGACCATGTCAGTATCGCGCCGAGTGTACTACTAGTTGAGCTATCCGGCACTATACTATATTCCGTTTAATTTAATCTATAACTTATTGAGCCACACCGTCCATCGTACGGTAATACACCGATTTAATATAGTGAAAACCTAAACATGCAAACCTTCTCAATAAGACAATTCATAGATAAATTGAGCAAAATATAGATAGCCCGAAATAGGAATCGAACCCAGACAATATCGGTATCGCGCCGAGTGCTCTACCAGTTGAGCTATCCGGCTCTATACTATATTCCGTTTAATTTAATCTATAACTTCTTGAGCCACACCGTCCATCGTACGGTAATACACCAATTAAATAAGTGGAAACCTAAACATGCAAACCTTCTCAATAATACAATTTATAGATAAATTTAGAAAAATATAGATAGCCCGAACTGGGAATCGAACCCAGACCATGTCGGTATCGCGCCGAGTGCTTCACCAGTTGAGCTATCCGGCACTATACTATATTCCGTTTAATTTAATCTATAACTTATTGAGAAAAACCGTCCATCGTACAGTAGTACTCTAATTCCATAAGTGGAAACCTAAACATGCAAACCTTCTCAATAAGACAATTTATAGATAAATTGAGAAAAATATAGATAGCCCAAACTGGGAATCGAACCCAGACCATGTCGGTATCGCGCCGAGTGCTCTACCAGTTGAGCTATCCGAGACTATACTATATTCCGTTCAATTCAATCTATAACTTATTGAGCCACACCGTCCATCGTACAATAATACACAAATTTAATAAGTGGAAACCTAAACATGCAAGCCTTCTTAATAAGACAATTTATAGATAAATTAAGAAGAATATAGATAGTCCGAACTGGGAATCGAACCCAGACTATGTCGGTATCGCGCCACGTGCTCTACCAGTTGAGCTATCCGGGACTATACTATATTTCGTTCAATTCAATCGATAACTTATTGAGCCACACCGTCCATCGTACGGTAATACACCAATTTAATAAGTGGAAATTTAAACATGCAAACCTTCTCAATAAGAGAATTAATAGATAAATTGAAAAAAATATAGATAGCCCGAACTGGGAATCGAACCCAGACCATGTCGGTATCGCGCCGAGTGCTCTTCCAGTTGAGCTATCCGGTACTATACTATATTCCGTTCAATTAAGACTATCACTTATTGAGCCACACCGTCCATCGTACGGTAATACACCAATTAAATAAGTGGAAACCTAAACATGCAAACCTTCTCAATAAGACAATTTATAGATAAATTTAGAAAAATATAGATAGCCCGAACTGGGAATCGAACCCAGACCATGTCGGTATCGCGCCGAGTGCTTCACCAGTTGAGCTATCCGGCACTATACTATATTCCGTTTAATTTAATCTATAACTTATTGAGAAAAACCGTCCATCGTACAGTAATACTCTAATTCCATAAGTGGAAACCTAAACATACAAACCTTCTCAATAAGACAATTTATAGATAAATTGAGAAAAATATAGATAGCCCGAACTGGGAATCGAACCCAGACCATGACGGTATCGCGCCGAGTGCTCTACCAGTTGAGCTATCCGAGACTATTCTATATTCCGTTCAATTCAATCTATAACGTATTGAGCCACACCGTCCATCGTACAATAATACACAAATTTAATAAGTGGAAACCTAAACATGCAAGCCTTCTTAATAAGACAATTTATAGATAAATTGAGAAGAATATAGATAGTCCGAACTGGGAATCGAACCCAGACTATGTCGGTATCGCGCCACGTGCTCTACCAGTTGAGCTATCCGGGACTATACTATATTCCGTTCAATTCAATCTATAACTTATTAAGCCACACCGTCCATCGTACGGTAATACACCAATTAAATAAGTGGAAACCTAAACATGCGAACCTTCTCAATAAGAGAATTAATAGATAAATTGAAAAAAATATAGATAGCCCGAACTGGGAATCGAACCCAGACCATGTCGGTATCGCGCCGAGTGCTCTTCCAGTTGAGCTATCCGGTACTATACTATATTCCGTTCAATTTAATCGATAACTTATTGAGCCACACCGTCCATCGTACGGTAATACACCAATTAAATAAGTGGAAACCTAAACATGCAAACCTTCTCAATAAGACAATTTATAGATAAATTTAGAAAAATATAGATAGCCCGAACTGGGAATCGAACCCAGACCATGTCGGTATCGCGCCGAGTGCTCCACCAGTTGAGCTATCCATCACTATACTATATTCCGTTTAATTTAATCTATAACTTATTGAGAAAAACCGTCCATCGTACAGTAATACTCTAATTCCATAAGTGGAAACCTAAACATGCGAACCTTCTCAATAAGACAATTTATAAATAAATTGAGAAAAATATAGATAGCCCGAACTGGGAATCGGACCCAGACCATGTCGTTATCGCGCCGAGTGCTCTACTAGTTGAGCTATCCGGCACCATACTATATTCCGTTTAATTTAATCCATAACTTATTGAGCCACACCGTCCATCGTACAGTAATACACCGATTTAATATAGTGAAAACCTAAACATGCAAACCTTCTCAATAAGACAATTCATAGATAAATTGAGAAAAATATAGATAGCCCGAAATGGAAATCGAACCCAGACAATATCGGTATCGCGCCGAATGCTCCACCAGTTGAGCTATCCGGCACTATACTATATTCCGTTTAATTTAATCTATAACTTATTAAGCAAAACCGTCCATCGTACAGTTATACTCTAATTCCATAAGTGTAAACCTAAACATGCAAACCTTCTCAATAAGACAATTTATAGATAAATTGAGAAAAATATAGATAGCCCGAACTGAGAATCAAACCCAGACCATGTCGGTATCGCGCCGAGTACTCTACCAGTTGAGCTATCCGGCACTATACTATATTACGTTCAATTTAATCTATAACTTATTGAGCCACACCGTCCATCGTACGGTAATACACTAATTTAATAAGTGGAAGCCTAAACATGCAAACCTTCTCAATAAGACAATTCATAGATAAATTGAAAAAAATATGGATAGCCCGAAATAGGAATCAAACCCAGACCATGTCGGTATCGCGCCGAGTGCTCTACCAGATGAGCTATCCAGCACTATGCTATGTTCTGTTCGATTTAAACTATAACTTATTGAGCAACACCGTCCATTGTTAAGTAATACACCAGTTTAATTAGTGGAAACCTAAATATGCAAACCTTCTCAATAAGACAATTCATAGATAAATTGAAAAAAATATGGATAGCCCGAAATAGGAATCAAACCCAGACCATGTCGGTATCGCGCCGAGCACTCTTCCAGTTGAGCTATCCGGTACTATACTTTATTCCGTTCAATTTAATCTATAACTTATTGAGCCACACCGTCCATTGTTAAGTAATACACCAATTTAATAAGTGGAAACCTAAATATGCAAACCTTCTCAATAAGACAATTCATAGATAAATTGAAAAAAATATGGATAGCCCGAAATAGGAATCAAACCCAGACCATGTCGGTATCGCGCCGAGTGCTCTACCAGTTGAGCTATCCGGCACTATACTATATTCGTTCAATTTGATCTTTAACTTATTGAGCCACACCGTCCATCGTTCAGTAATACACCAATTTAATAAGTGGAAACCTAAACATGCAAACCTTCTCAATAAGACAATTAATAGATAAATTGAAAAAAATATAGATAGCCTAGAGTAGGAATCGAACCCAGAATATATCGGTATCGCGCCGAGTGCTCTACCAGTTGAGCTATCGGGCACTATACTATATTCCGTTTAATTTAGACTATAACTTATCGAGCCACACCGTCCATCGTACGGTAATACACCAATTCAATAAGTGGAAACCTAAACATGCAAACCCTCTCAATAAGACAATTTATAGATAAATTGAGAAAAATGTAGATTGCCCGAACTGGGAATCGAACCTAGACCATGTCGGTATCGCGCCGAGTGCTCATCCAGTTCAGCTATTCGGTACTTTACAATATTACGTTCAATTTAATCTATAACTTATTGAGCCACACCGTCCATCGTACGGTAATACACTAATTTAATAAGTGGAAGCCTAAACATGCAAACCTTCTCAATAAGACAATTTATAAATGAATTAAGAAAAATATAGATAGCCCGAACTGGGAATCGAACCCAGACCATGTCGGTATCGCGCCGAGTGCTCCACCAGTTGAGCTATCCGGCACTATACTATATTCCGTTTAATTTAATCTATAACTTATTGAGAAAAACCGTCCATCGTACAGTAATACTCTAATTCCATAAGTGGAAACCTAAACATGCAAACCTTCTCAATAAGACAATTTATAGATAAATTGAGAAAAATATAGATAGCCCAAACTGGGAATCGAACCCAGACCATGTCGGTATCGCGCCGAGTGCTCTACCAGTTGAGCTATCCGAGACTATACTATATTCCGTTCAATTCAATCTATAACTTATTGAGCCACACCGTCCATCGTACAATAATACACAAATTTAATAAGTGGAAACCTAAACATGCAAGCCTTCTTAATAAGACAATTTATAGATAAATTAAGAAGAATATAGATAGCCCGGACTGGGAATCAAACCCAGACCATGTCGGTATCGCGCAGACTGCTCTACCAGATGAGCTATCCGGCACTATGCTATGTTCTGTTTAATTCAATCTATAACTTATTGAGCCACACCGTCCATTGTACAGTAATACACTAATTTAATAAGTGGAAACCTAAACATGCAAACCTTCTCAGAAAGACAATTTATAGATAAATTGAGAGAAATATAGATTGCCCGAACTGGGAATCGAATCCAGACCATGTCGGTATCGTGCCGAGTGCTCTACCAGTTGAGCTATCGGGCACTATACTATATTCCGTTCAATTAAGACTATAACTTATTGAGCCACACCGTCCATCGTACGGTAATACACCAATTTAATAAGTGGAAACCTAAACATGCAAACCTTCTCAATAAGATAATTGATAGATAAATTAAGAAGAATATAGATAGCCCGAACTGGAAATCGAACCCAGACCATGTCGGTATCGCGCCGAGTGTACTACTAGTTGAGCTATCCGGCACTATACTATATTCCGTTTAATTTAATCTATAACTTATTGAGCCACACCGTCCGTCGTACGGTAATACACCGATTTAATATAGTAAAAACCTAAACATGCAAACCTTCTCAATAAGACAATTCATAGATAAATTGAGCAAAATATAGATAGCCCGAAATGGGAATCGAACCCAGACAATATCGGTATCGCGCCGAGTGCTCTACCAGTTGAGCTATCCGGCTCTATACTATATTCCGTTTAATTTAATCTATAACTTATTGAGAAAAACCGTCCATCGTACAGTAATACTCTAATTCCATAAGTGGAAACCTAAACATGCAAACCTTCTCAATAAGACAATTTATAGATAAATTGAGAAAAATATAGATAGCCCAAACTGGGAATCGAACCCAGACCATGTCGGTATCGCGCCGAGTGCTCTACCAGTTGAGCTATCCGAGACTATACTATATTCCGTTCAATTCAATCTATAACTTATTGAGCCACACCGTCCATCGTACAATAATACACAAATTTAATAAGTGGAAACCTAAACATGCAAGCCTTCTTAATAAGACAATTTATAGATAAATTAAGAAGAATATAGATAGCCCGGACTGGGAATCAAACCCAGACCATGTCGGTATCGCGCAGACTGCTCTACCAGATGAGCTATCCGGCACTATGCTATGTTCTGTTTAATTCAATCTATAACTTATTGAGCCACACCGTCCATTGTACAGTAATACACTAATTTAATAAGTGGAAACCTAAACATGCAAACCTTCTCAGAAAGACAATTTATAGATAAATTGAGAGAAATATAGATTGCCCGAACTGGGAATCGAATCCAGACCATGTCGGTATCGTGCCGAGTGCTCTACCAGTTGAGCTATCGGGCACTATACTATATTCCGTTCAATTAAGACTATAACTTATTGAGCCACACCGTCCATCGTACGGTAATACACCAATTTAATAAGTGGAAACCTAAACATGCAAACCTTCTCAATAAGATAATTGATAGATAAATTAAGAAGAATATAGATAGCCCGAACTGGGAATCGAACCCAGACCATGTCGGTATCGCGCCGAGTGTACTACCAGTTGAGCTATCCGGCACTATACTATATTCCGTTTAATTTAATCTATAACTTATTGAGCCACACCGTCCATCATACGGTAATACACCAATTAAATAAGTGGAAACCTAAACATGCAAACCTTCTTAATAAGACAATTTATAGATAAATTTAGAAAAATATAGATAGCCCGAACTGGGAATCGAACCCAGACCATGTCGGTATCGCGCCGAGTGCTCCACCAGTTGAGCTATTCGGCACTATACTATATTCCGTTTAATTTAATCTATAACTTATTGAGAAAAACCGTTCATCGTACAGTAGTACTCTAATTCCATAAGTGGAAACCTAAACATGCAAACCTTCTCAATAAGACAATTTATAGATAAATTGAGAAAAATATAGATAGCCCAAACTGGGAATCGAACCCAGACCATGTCGGTATCGCGCCGACTGCTCTACCAGTTAAGCTATCCGAGACTATACTATATTCCGTTCAATTCAATCTATAACTTATTGAGCCACACCGTCCATCGTACAATAATACACAAATTTAATAAGTGGAAACCTAAACATGCAAGCCTTCTTAATAAGACAATTTATAGATAAATTAAGATGAATATAGATAGTCCGAACTGGGAATCGAACCCAGACTATGTCGGTATCGCGCCACGTGCTCTACCAGTTGAGCTATCCGGGACTATACTATATTTCGTTCAATTCAATCTATAACTTATTGAGCCACACCGTCCATCGTACGGTAATACACCAATTTAATAAGTGGAAATTTAAACATGTAAACCTTCTCAATAAGAGAATTAATAGATAAATTGAAAAAAATATAGATAGCCCGAACTGGGAATCGAACCCAGACCATGTCGGTATCGCGCCGAGTGCTCTTCCAGTTGAGCTATCCGGTACTATACTATATTCCGTTCAATTAAGACTATCACTTATTGAGCCACACCGTCCATCGTACGGTAATACACCAATTTAATAAGTGGAAACCTAAACATGCAAACCTTCTTAATAAGATAATTGATAGATAAATTGAGAAGAATATAGATAGCCCGAAGTGGGAATCGAACCCAGACCATGTCAGTATCGCGCCGAGTGTACTACTAGTTGAGCTATCCGGCACTATACTATATTCCGTTTAATTTAATCTATAACTTATTGAGCCACACCGTCCATCGTACGGTAATACACCGATTTAATATAGTGAAAACCTAAACATGCAAACCTTCTCAATAAGACAATTCATAGATAAATTGAGCAAAATATAGATAGCCCGAAATAGGAATCGAACCCAGACAATATCGGTATCGCGCCGAGTGCTCTACCAGTTGAGCTATCCGGCTCTATACTATATTCCGTTTAATTTAATCTATAACTTCTTGAGCCACACCGTCCATCGTACGGTAATACACCAATTAAATAAGTGGAAACCTAAACATGCAAACCTTCTCAATAATACAATTTATAGATAAATTTAGAAAAATATAGATAGCCCGAACTGGGAATCGAACCCAGACCATGTCGGTATCGCGCCGAGTGCTTCACCAGTTGAGCTATCCGGCACTATACTATATTCCGTTTAATTTAATCTATAACTTATTGAGAAAAACCGTCCATCGTACAGTAGTACTCTAATTCCATAAGTGGAAACCTAAACATGCAAACCTTCTCAATAAGACAATTTATAGATAAATTGAGAAAAATATAGATAGCCCAAACTGGGAATCGAACCCAGACCATGTCGGTATCGCGCCGAGTGCTCTACCAGTTGAGCTATCCGAGACTATACTATATTCCGTTCAATTCAATCTATAACTTATTGAGCCACACCGTCCATCGTACAATAATACACAAATTTAATAAGTGGAAACCTAAACATGCAAGCCTTCTTAATAAGACAATTTATAGATAAATTAAGAAGAATATAGATAGTCCGAACTGGGAATCGAACCCAGACTATGTCGGTATCGCGCCACGTGCTCTACCAGTTGAGCTATCCGGGACTATACTATATTTCGTTCAATTCAATCGATAACTTATTGAGCCACACCGTCCATCGTACGGTAATACACCAATTTAATAAGTGGAAATTTAAACATGCAAACCTTCTCAATAAGAGAATTAATAGATAAATTGAAAAAAATATAGATAGCCCGAACTGGGAATCGAACCCAGACCATGTCGGTATCGCGCCGAGTGCTCTTCCAGTTGAGCTATCCGGTACTATACTATATTCCGTTCAATTAAGACTATCACTTATTGAGCCACACCGTCCATCGTACGGTAATACACCAATTAAATAAGTGGAAACCTAAACATGCAAACCTTCTCAATAAGACAATTTATAGATAAATTTAGAAAAATATAGATAGCCCGAACTGGGAATCGAACCCAGACCATGTCGGTATCGCGCCGAGTGCTTCACCAGTTGAGCTATCCGGCACTATACTATATTCCGTTTAATTTAATCTATAACTTATTGAGAAAAACCGTCCATCGTACAGTAATACTCTAATTCCATAAGTGGAAACCTAAACATACAAACCTTCTCAATAAGACAATTTATAGATAAATTGAGAAAAATATAGATAGCCCGAACTGGGAATCGAACCCAGACCATGACGGTATCGCGCCGAGTGCTCTACCAGTTGAGCTATCCGAGACTATTCTATATTCCGTTCAATTCAATCTATAACGTATTGAGCCACACCGTCCATCGTACAATAATACACAAATTTAATAAGTGGAAACCTAAACATGCAAGCCTTCTTAATAAGACAATTTATAGATAAATTGAGAAGAATATAGATAGTCCGAACTGGGAATCGAACCCAGACTATGTCGGTATCGCGCCACGTGCTCTACCAGTTGAGCTATCCGGGACTATACTATATTCCGTTCAATTCAATCTATAACTTATTAAGCCACACCGTCCATCGTACGGTAATACACCAATTAAATAAGTGGAAACCTAAACATGCGAACCTTCTCAATAAGAGAATTAATAGATAAATTGAAAAAAATATAGATAGCCCGAACTGGGAATCGAACCCAGACCATGTCGGTATCGCGCCGAGTGCTCTTCCAGTTGAGCTATCCGGTACTATACTATATTCCGTTCAATTTAATCGATAACTTATTGAGCCACACCGTCCATCGTACGGTAATACACCAATTAAATAAGTGGAAACCTAAACATGCAAACCTTCTCAATAAGACAATTTATAGATAAATTTAGAAAAATATAGATAGCCCGAACTGGGAATCGAACCCAGACCATGTCGGTATCGCGCCGAGTGCTCCACCAGTTGAGCTATCCATCACTATACTATATTCCGTTTAATTTAATCTATAACTTATTGAGAAAAACCGTCCATCGTACAGTAATACTCTAATTCCATAAGTGGAAACCTAAACATGCGAACCTTCTCAATAAGACAATTTATAAATAAATTGAGAAAAATATAGATAGCCCGAACTGGGAATCGGACCCAGACCATGTCGTTATCGCGCCGAGTGCTCTACTAGTTGAGCTATCCGGCACCATACTATATTCCGTTTAATTTAATCCATAACTTATTGAGCCACACCGTCCATCGTACAGTAATACACCGATTTAATATAGTGAAAACCTAAACATGCAAACCTTCTCAATAAGACAATTCATAGATAAATTGAGAAAAATATAGATAGCCCGAAATGGAAATCGAACCCAGACAATATCGGTATCGCGCCGAATGCTCCACCAGTTGAGCTATCCGGCACTATACTATATTCCGTTTAATTTAATCTATAACTTATTAAGCAAAACCGTCCATCGTACAGTTATACTCTAATTCCATAAGTGTAAACCTAAACATGCAAACCTTCTCAATAAGACAATTTATAGATAAATTGAGAAAAATATAGATAGCCCGAACTGAGAATCAAACCCAGACCATGTCGGTATCGCGCCGAGTACTCTACCAGTTGAGCTATCCGGCACTATACTATATTACGTTCAATTTAATCTATAACTTATTGAGCCACACCGTCCATCGTACGGTAATACACTAATTTAATAAGTGGAAGCCTAAACATGCAAACCTTCTCAATAAGACAATTCATAGATAAATTGAAAAAAATATGGATAGCCCGAAATAGGAATCAAACCCAGACCATGTCGGTATCGCGCCGAGTGCTCTACCAGATGAGCTATCCAGCACTATGCTATGTTCTGTTCGATTTAAACTATAACTTATTGAGCAACACCGTCCATTGTTAAGTAATACACCAGTTTAATTAGTGGAAACCTAAATATGCAAACCTTCTCAATAAGACAATTCATAGATAAATTGAAAAAAATATGGATAGCCCGAAATAGGAATCAAACCCAGACCATGTCGGTATCGCGCCGAGCACTCTTCCAGTTGAGCTATCCGGTACTATACTTTATTCCGTTCAATTTAATCTATAACTTATTGAGCCACACCGTCCATTGTTAAGTAATACACCAATTTAATAAGTGGAAACCTAAATATGCAAACCTTCTCAATAAGACAATTCATAGATAAATTGAAAAAAATATGGATAGCCCGAAATAGGAATCAAACCCAGACCATGTCGGTATCGCGCCGAGTGCTCTACCAGTTGAGCTATCCGGCACTATACTATATTCGTTCAATTTGATCTTTAACTTATTGAGCCACACCGTCCATCGTTCAGTAATACACCAATTTAATAAGTGGAAACCTAAACATGCAAACCTTCTCAATAAGACAATTAATAGATAAATTGAAAAAAATATAGATAGCCTAGAGTAGGAATCGAACCCAGAATATATCGGTATCGCGCCGAGTGCTCTACCAGTTGAGCTATCGGGCACTATACTATATTCCGTTTAATTTAGACTATAACTTATCGAGCCACACCGTCCATCGTACGGTAATACACCAATTCAATAAGTGGAAACCTAAACATGCAAACCCTCTCAATAAGACAATTTATAGATAAATTGAGAAAAATGTAGATTGCCCGAACTGGGAATCGAACCTAGACCATGTCGGTATCGCGCCGAGTGCTCATCCAGTTCAGCTATTCGGTACTTTACAATATTACGTTCAATTTAATCTATAACTTATTGAGCCACACCGTCCATCGTACGGTAATACACTAATTTAATAAGTGGAAGCCTAAACATGCAAACCTTCTCAATAAGACAATTTATAAATGAATTAAGAAAAATATAGATAGCCCGAACTGGGAATCAAACCCAGACCATGTCGGTATCGCGCCGAGCGCTCTTCCAGTTGAGCTATCCGGTACTATACTTTATTCCGTTTAATTTAATCTATAACTTATTGAGCCACACCGTCCATCGTACAGTAATACACCAATTCCATAAGTGGAAACCTAAACATGCAAACCTTCTCAATAAGACAATTTATAGATAAATTGAGAAAAATATAGATAGCCCGAACTGGTAATTGAACCCAGACCATGTCGGTATCGCGCCGAGTGCTTTTCCAGTTGAGCTATCCGGTACTATACTTTATTCCGTTCAATTTAATCTATAACTTATTGAGCCACACCGTCCATTGTTAAGTAATACACCAATTTAATAAGTGGAAACCTAAATATGCAAACCTTCTCAATAAGACAATTCATAGATAAATTGAAAAAAATATGGATAGCCCGAAATAGGAATCAAACCCAGACCATGTCGGTATCGCGCCGAGTGCTCTACCAGTTGAGCTATCTGGCACTATACTATATTCGTTCAATTTAATCTATAACTTATTGAGCCACACCGTCCATCGTACAGTAATACACCAATTCCATAAGTGGAAACCTAAACATGCAAACCTTCTCAATAAGACAATTTATAGATAAATTGAGAAAAATATAGATAGCCCGAACTGGTAATTGAACCCAGACCATGTCGGTATCGCGCCGAGTGCTTTTCCAGTTGAGCTATCCGGTACTATACTTTATTCCGTTCAATTTAATCTATAACTTATTGAGTTACACCGTCCATTGTTAAGTAATACACCAATTTAATAAGTGGAAACCTAAATATGCAAACCTTCTCAATAAGACAATTCATAGATAAATTGAAAAAAATATGGATAGCCCGAAATAGGAATCAAACCCAGACCATGTCGGTATCGCGCCGAGTGCTCTACCAGTTGAGCTATCCGGCACTATACTATATTCGTTCAATTTGATCTTTAACTTATTGAGCCACACCGTCCATCGTACAGTAATACACCAATTTAATAAGTGGAAACCTAAACATGCAAACCTTCTCAATAAGACAATTAATAGATAAATTGAAAAAAATATAGATAGCCTAGAGTAGGAATCGAACCCAGAATATATCGGTATCGCGCCGAGTGCTCTACCAGTTGAGCTATCGGGCACTATACTATATTCCGTTTAATTTAGACTATAACTTATCGAGCCACACCGTCCATCGTACGGTAATACACCAATTCAATAAGTGGAAACCTAAACATGCAAACCCTCTCAATAAGACAATTTATAGATAAATTGAGAAAAATGTAGATTGCCCGAACTGGGAATCGAACCTAGACCATGTCGGTATCGCGCCGAGCGCTCTTCCAGTTGAGCTATCCGGTACTATACTTTATTCCGTTTAATTTAATCTATAACTTATTGAGCCACACCGTCCATCGTACAGTAATACACCAATTCCATAAGTGGAAACCTAAACATGCAAACCTTCTCAATAAGACAATTTATAGATAAATTGAGAAAAATATAGATAGCCCGAACTGGTAATTGAACCCAGACCATGTCGGTATCGCGCCGAGTGCTTTTCCAGTTGAGCTATCCGGTACTATACTATATTCCGTTCAATTTAATCTATAACTAATTGAGCCACACCGTCCATAGTACGGTAATACACCAATTTGATAAGTGGAAACCTAAACATGCAAACCTTCTCAATACGGCAATTTATAAAAAAATTGAGAAAAATATGGATAGCCCGAACTGGTAATTGAACCCAGACCATGTCGGTATCGCGCCGAGTGCTCTTCCATTTGAGCTATCTAGCACTATGCTATGTTCTGTTCAATTTAATCTATAACTTATTGAGCCACACCGTCCATCGTACGGTAATACACCAATTTAATAAGTGGAAACCTAAACATGCAAACCTTCTCAATAAGATAATTGATAGATGAATTAAGAAGAATATAGATAGCCCGAACTGGAAATCGAACCCAGACCATGTCGGTATTGCGCCGAGTGCTCTACTAGTTGAGCTATCCGGCACTATACTATATTCCGTTTAATTTAATCTATAACTTATTGAGCCACACCGTCCATCGTACGGTAATACACTGATTCAATATAGTGAAAACCTAAACATGCAAACCTTCTCAATAAGACAATTCATAGATAAATTGAGAAAAATATAGATAGCCCGAAATGGGAATCGAACCCAGACAATATCGGTATCGCGCCGAGTGCTCTACCAGTTGAGCTATCCGGCTCTATACTATATTCCGTTTAATTTAATCTATAACTTATTGAGCCACACCGTCCATCGTACGGTAATACACCAATTAAATAAGTGGAAACCTAAACATGCAAACCTTCTCAATAAGACAATTTATAGATAAATTTAGAAAAATATAGATAGCCCGAACTGGGAATCGAACCTAGACCATGTCGGTATCGCGCCGAGTGCTCCACCAGTTGAGCTATCCGGCACTATACTATATTCCGTTTAATTAAATCTATAACTCATTGAGCAAAACCGTCCATCGTACAGTAATACTCTAATTCCATAAGTGGAAACGTAAACATGCAAACCTTCTCAATAAGACAATTTATAGATAAATTGAGAAAAATACAGATAGCTCGAACTGGGAATCGAACCAAGATCATGTCGGTATCGCGCCGAGTGCTCTACCAGTTGAGCTATCGGCCACTATACTATATTTCGTTTAATTTAGACTATAACTTATTAAGCGACACCGTCCATCGTACGGTAATACACCAATTTAATAAGTGGAAACCTAAACATGCAAACCTTCTCAATAAGAGAATTCATAGATAAATTGAAAAAAATATAGATAGCCCGAACTGGGAATCGAACCCAGATCATGTCGGTATCGCGCCAAGTGCTCTTCCAGTTGAGCTATCCGGTACTATACTTTATTCCGTTCAATTTAATCTATAACTTTTTAAGCCACACTGTCCATCGTACAGTAATACACCAATTAAATAAGTGGAAACCTAAACATGCAAACCTTCTCAATAAGACAATTTATCGATAAATTTAGAAAAATGTAGATAGCCCGAACTGGGAATCGAACCCAGACCATGTCGGTATCGCGCCGAGTGCTCCACCAGTTGAGCTATCCGGCACTATACTATATTCCGTTTAATTTAATCTATAACTTATTGAGCAGAACCGTCGATCGTACAGTAATACTCTAATTCCATAAGTGTAAACCTAAACATGCAAACCTTCTCAATAAGACAATTTATAGATAAATTGAGAAAAATATAGATAGCCCGAACTGGGAATCAAACCTAGACCATGTCGGTATCGCGCCGAGTGCTCCACCAGTTGAGCTATCCGGCACTACACTATATTCCGTTCAATTTAATCTATAACTTATTGAGCCACACCGTCCATCGTACGGTAATACACCAATTTAATAAGTGGAAACCTCAACATGCGAACCTTCTCAATTAGAGAATTATTAGATAAATTAAAAAAAATATAGATAGCCCGAACTAGGAATCGAACCCAGACCATGTCGGTATCGCGCCGAGTGCTATTCCAGTTGAGCTATCCGGAGCTATACTATATTTCGTTCAATTTAATCAATAACTTATTGAGCCACACCATTCATCGTACGGTAATACACCAATTTAATGAGTGGAATCCTAAACATGCAAACCTTCTCAATAAGACAATTTATAGATAAATTGAGAAGAACATAGATAGCCCGGACTGGGAATCGAACCCAGACCATGTCGGTATCGCGCCGAGTGCTCTACCAGATGAGCTATCCAGCACTATGCTATGTTCTGTTCAATTTAAACTATAACTTACTGAGCCACACTGTCCATTGTAAAGTAATACACCAATTTAATAAGTGGAAACCTAAATATGCAAACCTTCTCAATAAGACAATTTATAGATAAATTGAAGAAAATATGGATAGCCCGAAATAGGAATCGAACCCAGACGAGGTCGGTATCGCGCCGAGTGCTCTACCAGTTGAGCTATCCGGCACTATACTATATTCGTTCAATTTGATCTTTAACTTATTGAGCCACACCGTTCATCGTCTGGTAATACACCAATTTAATAAGTGGAAACTTAAACATGCATACCTTCTCAATAAGACAATTTATAAATAAATTGAGAAAAATATAGATAGCCCGAACTGGGAATCAAACCCAGACCATGTCGGTATCGCGTCGAGCGCTCTTCCAGTTGAGCTATCCGGTACTATACTTTATTCCGTTCAATTTAATCTATAACTTATTGAGCCACACCGTCCATCGTACAGTAATACACCAATTTAATAAGTGGAAACCTAAACATGCAAACCTTCTCAATAAGACAATTAATAGATAAATTGAAAAAAATATAGATAGCCTAGAGTAGGAATCGAACCCAGAACATATCGGTATCGCGCCGAGTGCTCTACCAGTTGAGCTATCGGGCACTATACTATATTCCGTTCAATTTAATCTATAACTTATTGAGCCAAACCGTCCATCGTACGGTAATACACCAATTCCATAAGTGGAAACCTAAACATGCAAACCTTCTCAATAAGACAATTTATAGATAAATTGAGTAAAATATAGATAGCCCGAACTGAGAATCAAACCCAGACCATGTCGGTATCGGGCCGAGTGCTCTACCAGTTGAGCTATAGGGCACTATACTATATTCCGTTCAATTTAGACTATAACTTATCGAGCCACACCGTCCATCGTACGGTAATACACCAATTTAATAAGTGGAAACCTAAACATGCAAACCTTCTCAATAAGACAATTAATAGATATATCGAAAAAAATATAGATAGCCCAAAGTAGGAATCGAACCCAGAACATGTTGGTATCGCGCCGAGTGCTCTACCAGTTGAGCGATCCGGCACTATACTCTATTCCGTTCAATTTAATCTATAACTTATTGAGCCAAACCGTCCATCGTACGGTGATACACCAATTCCATAAGTGGAAACCTAAACATGCAAACCTTCTCAATAAGACAATTTATAGATAAATTGAGAAAAATATAGATAGCCCGAACTGGTAATTGAACCCAGACCATGACGGTATCGCGCCGAGTGCTCTTTCAGTTGAGTTATCCGGTACTATACTATATTCCGTTCAATTTAACCTATAACTAATTGAGCTACACCGTCCATAGTACGGTAATACACCAATTCTATAATTGAAAACCTAAACATGCAAACCTTCTCAATAAGACAATTGATGGATAAATTAAAAAGAATATAAATAGCCCGAACTGGGAATCGAACCCAGACCATGTCGGTAGCGCGCCGAGTGCTCTATTAGTAAAGCTATCCGGTACAATACTATATTACGTTCAATTTAATCTATAACTTATTGAGCTACACCGTCCATCGTACGGTAATACACTTATTTAATAAGTGGAAGCCTAAACTTGCAAACCTTCTCAATAAGACAATTTATAGATAAATTGAGAAGAACATAGATAGCTCGGACTGGGAATCGAACCTAGACCATGAGGGTATCGCGCCGAGTGCTCTACCAGTTGAGCTATAGGCACTATACTATATTTCGTTCAATTTGATCTATAACTTATTAAGCCACACCGTCCATCGTACGGTAATACGCCAATTTAATAAGTGGAAACTTAAACATGCATACCTTCTCAATAAGACAATTTATAGATAAATTAAGAAAATTATAGATAGCCCGAACTAGGAATCGAACCCAGACCATGTCGGTATCGCGCCGAGTGCTATTCCAGTTGAGCTATCCGGAGCTATACTATATTTCGTTCAATTTAAACAATAACTTATTGAGCCACACCATTCATCGTACGGTAATACACCAATTTAATGAGTGGAATCCTAAACATGCAAACCTTCTCAATAAGACAATTTATAGATAAATTGAGAAGAACATAGATAGCCCGGACTGGGAATCGAACCCAGACCATGTCGGTATCGCGCCGAGTGCTCTACCAGATGAGCTATCCAGCACTATGCTATGTTCTGTTCAATTTAAACTATAACTTACTGAGCCACACTGTCCATTGTAAAGTAATACACCAATTTAATAAGTGGAAACCTAAATATGCAAACCTTCTCAATAAGACAATTTATAGATAAATTGAAGAAAATATGGATAGCCCGAAATAGGAATCGAACCCAGACGAGGTCGGTATCGCGCCGAGTGCTCTACCAGTTGAGCTATCCGGCACTATACTATATTCGTTCAATTTGATCTTTAACTTATTGAGCCACACCGTTCATCGTCTGGTAATACACCAATTTAATAAGTGGAAACTTAAACATGCATACCTTCTCAATAAGACAATTTATAAATAAATTGAGAAAAATATAGATAGCCCGAACTGGGAATCAAACCCAGACCATGTCGGTATCGCGTCGAGCGCTCTTTCAGTTGAGCTATCCGGTACTATACTTTATTCCGTTCAATTTAATCTATAACTTATTGAGCCACACCGTCCATCGTACAGTAATACACCAATTTAATAAGTGGAAACCTAAACATGCAAACCTTCTCAATAAGACAATTAATAGATAAATTGAAAAAAATATAGATAGCCTAGAGTAGGAATCGAACCCAGAACATATCGGTATCGCGCCGAGTGCTCTACCAGTTGAGCTATCGGGCACTATACTATATTCCGTTCAATTTAATCTATAACTTATTGAGCCAAACCGTCCATCGTACGGTAATACACCAATTCCATAAGTGGAAACCTAAACATGCAAACCTTCTCAATAAGACAATTTATAGATAAATTGAGAAAAATATAGATAGCCCGAACTGGTAATTGAACCCAGACCATGACGGTATCGCGCCGAGTGCTCTTTCAGTTGAGTTATCCGGTACTATACTATATTCCGTTCAATTTAACCTATAACTAATTGAGCTACACCGTCCATAGTACGGTAATACACCAATTCTATAATTGAAAACCTAAACATGCAAACCTTCTCAATAAGACAATTGATGGATAAATTAAAAAGAATATAAATAGCCCGAACTGGGAATCGAACCCAGACCATGTCGGTAGCGCGCCGAGTGCTCTATTAGTAAAGCTATCCGGTACAATACTATATTACGTTCAATTTAATCTATCACTTATTGAGCCAAACCGTCCATCGTACGGTAATACACCAATTCCATAAGTGGAAACCTAAACATGCAAACCTTCTCAATAAGACAATTTATAGATAAATTGAGAAAAATATAGATAGCCCGAACTGGTAATTGAACCCAGACCATGACGGTATCGCGCCGAGTGCTCTTTCAGTTGAGTTATCCGGTACTATACTATATTCCGTTCAATTTAACCTATAACTAATTGAGCTACACCGTCCATAGTACGGTAATACACCAATTCTATAATTGAAAACCTAAACATGCAAACCTTCTCAATAAGACAATTGATGGATAAATTAAAAAGAATATAAATAGCCCGAACTGGGAATCGAACCCAGACCATGTCGGTAGCGCGCCGAGTGCTCTATTAGTAAAGCTATCCGGTACAATACTATATTACGTTCAATTTAATCTATAACTTATTGAGCTACACCGTCCATCGTACGGTAATACACTTATTTAATAAGTGGAAGCCTAAACTTGCAAACCTTCTCAATAAGACAATTTATAGATAAATTGAGAAGAACATAGATAGCTCGGACTGGGAATCGAACCTAGACCATGAGGGTATCGCGCCGAGTGCTCTACCAGTTGAGCTATAGGCACTATACTATATTTCGTTCAATTTAGACTATAACTTATTAAGCGACACCGTCCATCGTACGGTAATACACCAATTTAATAAGTGGAAACCTAAACATGCAAACCTTCTCAATAAGAGAATTCATAGATAAATTGAAAAAAATATAGATAGCCCGAACTGGGAATCGAACCCAGACCATGTCGGTATCGCGCCAAGTGCTCTTCCAGTTGAGCTATCCGGTACTATACTTTATTCCGTTCAATTTAATCTATAACTTATTGAGCCACACTGTCCATCGTACAGTAATACACCAATTAAATAAGTGGAAACCTAAACATGCAAACCTTCTCAATAAGACAATTTATCGATAAATTTAGAAAAATGTAGATAGCCCGAACTGGGAATCGAACCCAGACCATGTCGGTATCGCGCCGAGTGCTCCACCAGTTGAGCTATCCGGAACTATACTATATTCCGTTTAATTTGATCTATAACTTATTGAGCAAAACCGTCGATCGTACAGTAATACTCTAATTCCATAAGTGTAAACCTAAACATGCAAACCTTCTCAATAAGACAATTTATAGATAAATTGAGAAAAATATAGATAGCCCGAACTGGGAATCAAACCCAGACCATGTCGGTATCGCGCCGAGTGCTCCACCAGTTGAGCTATCCGGCACTACACTATATTCCGTTCAATTTAATCTATAACTTATTGAGCCACACCGTCCATCGTACGGTAATACACCAATTCAATAAGTGGAAACCTCAACATGCGAACCTTCTCAATTAGAGAATTATTAGATAACTTAAAAAAAATATAGATAGCCCGAACTAGGAATCGAACCCAGACCATGTCGGTATCGCGCCGAGTGCTATTCCAGTTGAGCTATCCGGAGCTATACTATATTTCGTTCAATTTAATCAATAACTTATTGAGCCACACCATTCATCGTACGGTAATACACCAATTTAATGAGTGGAATCCTAAACATGCAAACCTTCTCAATAAGACAATTTATAGATAAATTGAGAAGAACATAGATAGCCCGGACTGGGAATCGAACCCAGACCATGTCGGTATCGCGCCGAGTGCTCTACCAGATGAGCTATCCAGCACTATACTATATTCCGTTCAATTTAGACTATAACTTATCGAGCCACACCGTCCATCGTACGGTAATACACCAATTTAATAAGTGGAAACCTAAACATGCAAACCTTCTCAATAAGACAATAAATAGATATATCGAAAAACATATAGATAGCCCAAAGTAGGAATCGAACCCAGAACATGTTGGTATCGCGCCGAGTGCTCTACCAGTTGAGCTATCCGGCACTATACTCTATTCCGTTCAATTTAATCTATAACTTATTGAGCCAAACCGTCCATCGTACGGTAATACACCAATTCCATAAGTGGAAACCTAAACATGCAAACCTTCTCAATAAGACAATTTATAGATAAATTGAGAAAAATATAGATAGCCCGACCTGGTAATTGAACCCAGACCATGACGGTATCGCGCCGAGTGCTCTTTCAGTTGAGTTATCCGGTACTATACTATATTCCGTTCAATTTAACCTATAACTAATTGAGCTACACCGTCCATAGTACGGTAATACACCAATTCTATAATTGGAAACCTAAACATGCAAACCTTCTCAATAAGACAATTGATGGATAAATTAAAAAGAATATAAATAGCCCGAACTGGGAATCGAACCCAGACCATGTCGGTAGCGCGCCGAGTGCTCTATTAGTAAAGCTATCCGGTACAATACTATATTACGTTCAATTTAATCTATAACTTATTGAGCTACACCGTCCATCGTACGGTAATACACTTATTTAATAAGTGGAAGCCTAAACTTGCAAACCTTCTCAATAAGACAATTTATAGATAAATTGAGAAGAACATAGATAGCTCGGACTGGGAATCGAACCTAGACCATGAGGGTATCGCGCCGAGTGCTCTACCAGTTGAGCTATAGGCACTATACTATATTTCGTTCAATTTGATCTATAACTTATTAAGCCACACCGTCCATCGTACGGTAATACGCCAATTTAATAAGTGGAAACTTAAACATGCATACCTTCTCAATAAGACAATTTATAGATAAATTAAGAAAATTATAGATAGCCCGAACTGGGAATCGAACCTAGACCATGTCGGTATCGCGCCGAGTGCTCTACCAGTTGAGCTATCCGGCACTATACTATACTCCGTTCAATTTAATTTATAACTTATTGTGCCACACCGTCCATCGTACAGTAATACACCAATTCCATAAGTGAAAACCTAACCATGCAAACCTTCTCTATAAGACAATTAATAGATAAATCGAAAAAAATATAGATAGCCCAAAGTGGGAATCGAACCCAGGACATGTCGGTATCGCGCCGAGTGCTCTACCAGTTGAGCTATCCGGCACTATACTATATTCCGTTCAATTTAATCTATAACTTATTGAGCCAAACCGTCCATCGTACATTAATACACCAATTCCATAAGTGGAAACCTAAACATGCAAACCTTCTCAATAAGACAATTGATAGATAAATTAAAAAGAATATAGATAGCCCGAACTGGGAATCGAACCCAGGCCATGTCGGTAGCGCGCCGAGTGCTCTACTAGTTGAGTTATCCGGCACTATACTATATTTCGTTCAATTTGATCTATAACTTATTAAGCCACACCGTCCATCGTACGGTAATACGCCAATTTAATAAGTGGAAACTTAAACATGCATACCTTCTCAATAAGACAATTTATAGATAAATTAAGAAAATTATAGATAGCCCGAACTGGGAATCGAACCTAGACCATGTCGGTATCGCGCCGAGTGCTCTACCAGTTGAGCTATCCGGCACTATACTATACTCCGTTCAATTTAATCTATAACTTATCGAGCCACACCGTCCATCGTACGGTAATACACCAATTTAATAAGTGGAAACCTAAACGTGCAAACCTTCTCAATAAGACAATTAATAGATAAATCGAAAAAAATATAGATAGCCCGAACTGGTAATTGAACCCAGACCATGTCGGCATCGCGCCGAGTGCTCTTCCAGTTGAGCTATCCGGCACTATCCTATATTACGTTCGATTTAATCTATAACTAATTGAGCCACACCGTCCATCGTACGGTAATACACCAATTCCATAATTGAAAACCTAAACATGCAAACCTTCTCAATAAGACAATTGATAGATAAATTAAAAAGAATATAGATAGCCCGAACTGGGAATTGAACCCTGACCATGTCGGTAGCGCGCCGAGTGCTCTTCCAGTTGAGCTATCCGGCACTATACTATATTCCGTTTAATTTAATCTATAACTTATTGAGCTACACTGTCCATCGTACGGTAATACACCAATTTGATAAGTGGAAACCTAAACATGCAAACCTTCTCAATAAGACAATTGATAGATAAATTGAAAAAAATATAGATAGCCCAAAGTGGGAATCGAACCCAGAACATATCGGTATCGCGCCGAGTGCTCTACCAGTTGAGCTATTGGGCACTATACTATATTCCGTTCAATTTAATCTATAACTTATTGAGCCAAACCGTCCATCGTACGGTAATACACCAATTCCATAAGTGGAAACCTAAACATGCAAACCTTCTCAATAAGACAATTGATCGATAAATTTAGAAAAATATAGATAGCCCGAACTGGGAATCGAACCCAGACCATGTCGGTATCGCGCCGAGTGCTCCACCAGTTGAGCTATCCGGCACTATACTATATTCCGTTTAATTTAATCTATAACTTATTGAGCAAAACCGTCCATCGTACAGTAATACTCTAATTCCATAAGTGTAAACCTAAACATGCAAACCTTCTCAATAAGACAATTTATAGATAAATTGAGAAAAATATAGATAGCCCGAACTGGAAGTCGAACCCAGACCATGTCGGTATCGCGCCGAGTGCTCTACTAGTTGAGCTATCCGGCACTATACTATATTCCGTTTAATTTAATCTATAACTTATTGAGCCACACTGTCCATCGTACGGTAATACACCAATTTGATAAGTGGAAACCTAAACATGCAAACCTTCTCAATAAGACAATTGATAGATAAATTGAAAAAAATATAGATAGCCCAAAGTGGGAAACGAACCCAGATCATATCGGTATCGCGCCAAGTGCTCTACCAGTTGAGCTATCGGGCACTATACTATATTCCGTTCAATTTAATCTATAACTTATTGAGCCAAACCGTCCATCGTACGGTAATACACCAATTCCATAAGTGGAAACCTAAACATGCAAACCTTCTCAATAAGACAATTGATCGATAAATTTAGAAAAATATAGATAGCCCGAACTGGGAATCGAACCCAGACCATGTCGGTATCGCGCCGAGTGCTCCACCAGTTGAGCTATCCGGCACTATACTATATTCCGTTTAATTTAATCTATAACTTATTGAGCAAAACCGTCCATCGTACAGTAATACTCTAATTCCATAAGTGTAAACCTAAACATGCAAACCTTCTCAATAAGACAATTTATAGATAAATTGAGAAAAATATAGATAGCCCGAACTGAGAATCAAACCCAGACCATGTCGGTATTGGGCCGAGTGCTCTACCAGTTGAGCTATCCGGGACTATACTATATTTCGTTCAATTCAATCTATAACTTATTGAGCCACACCGTCCATCGTACGGTAATACACCAATTTAATAAGTGGAAAGTTAAACATGCACACCTTCTCAATAAGAGAATTAATAGATAAATTGAAAAAAATATAGATAGCCCGAACTGGGAATCGAACCCAGACCATGTCGGTATCGCGCCGAGTGCTCCACCAGTTGAGCTATCCGGCACTATACTATATTCCGTATAATTTAATCTATAACTTATTGAGCAAAACCGTCCATCGTACAGTGATACTCTAATTCCATAAGCGTAAACCTAAACATGCAAACCTTCTCAATAAGACAATTTATAGATAAATTGAAAAAAATATAGATAGCCCGAACTGAGAATCAAACCCAGACCATGTCGGTATCGGGCCGAGTGCTCTACCAGTTGAGCTATGGGGCACTATACTATATTCCGTTCAATTTAATCTATAACTTATCGAGCTACACCGTCCATCGTACGGTAATACACCAATTTAATAAGTGGAAACCTAAACATGCAAACCTCCTCAATAAGACAATTAATAGATAAATCGAAAAAAATATAGATAGCCCGAACTGGTAATTGAACCCAGACCATGTCTGTATTGCGCCGAGTGCTCTTCCAGTTGAGCTATCCGGTACTATATTATATTACGTTCGATTTAATCTATAACTAATTGAGCCACACCGTCCATCGTTTGGTAATACACCAATTCCATAATTGAAAACCTGAACATGCAAACCTTCTCAATAAGACAATTGATAGATAAATTAAAAAGAATATAGATAGCCCGAACTTGGAATCGAACCCAGACCATGTCGGTAGCGCGCCGAGTGCTCTTCCAGTTGAGCTATCCGGCACTATACTATATTTCGTTCAATTCAATCGATAACTTATTGAGCCACACCGTCCATCGTACGGTAATACACCAATTTGATAAGTGGAAATCTAAACATGCAAACCTTCTCAATAAGACAATTTACAGATGAATTGAGAAAAATATAGATAGCCCGAACTGGAAGTCGAACCCAGACCATGTCGGTATCGCGCCGAGTGCTCTACTAGTTGAGCTATCCGGCACTATACTATATTCCGTTTAATTTAATCTATAACTTATTGAGCCACACCGTCCATCGTACGGTAATACACCAATTTGATAAGTGGAAACCTAAACATGCAAACCTTCTCAATAAGACAATTAATAGATAAATTGAAAAAAATATAGATAGCCCAAAGTGGGAATCGAACCCAGAACATATCGGTATCGCGCCGAGTGCTCTACCAGTTGAGCTATCGGGCACTATACTATATTCCGTTCAATTTAATCTATAACTTATTGAGCCAAACCGTCCGTCGTACGGTAATGCACTAATTTAATAAGTGGAAACCTAAACATGCAAACCTTCTCAATAAGACAATTTATAGATGAATTGAGAAAAATATAGATAGCCCGAACTGGAAATCGAACCCAGACCATGTCGGTATCGCGCCGAGTGCTCTACTAGTTGAGATATCCGGCACTATACTATATTCCGTTTAATTTAATCTATAACTTATTGAGCCACACCGTCCATCGTACGGTAATACACCAATTTAATAAGTGGAAACCTAAACATGCAAACCTTCTTAATAAGACAATTAATAAATAAATTGAAAAAAATATAGATAGCCGAACGTGGGAATCGAACCCAGAACATGTCGGTATCGCGCCAAGTGCTCTACCAGTTGAGCTATCCGGCACTATAGTATATTTCGTTCAATTTAATCTATAACTTATTGAGCCAAACCGTCCATCGTACGGTAATACACCAATTCCATAAGTGGAAACCTAAACATGAAAACCTTCTCAATAAGACAATTAATAGATGAATTGAAAAAAATATAGATAGCCCAAAGTGGGAATCGAACGCAGACCATGTCGGTATCACGCCAAGTGCTTTACCAGTTGAGCTATCCGGCACTATACTATATTCCGTTCAATTTAATCTATAACTTATTGAGCCACACCGTCCATCGTACGGTAATACACCAATTTAATAAGTGGAAACCTAAACATGCAAACCTACTCAATAAGAGAATTGATAGATAAATTGAAAAAAATATAGATAGCCCGAACTGGGAATCGAACCCAGACCATGTCGGTATCGCGTCGAGTGCTCTTCCAGTTCAGCTATCCGGCACTATACTATATTTCGTTTAATTTAATCGATAACTTATTGAGCCACACCGTCCATCGTACGGTAATACACCAATTTAATAAGTGGAAACCTAAACATGCAAACCTTCTCAATAAGACGATTTATAGATAAATTGAGAAAAATATAGATAGCCTAAACTGGGAATCGAACCCAGACCATGTCGGTATCGCGCCGAGTGCACCACCAGTTGAGCTATCCGGCACTATACTATATTCCGTTTAATTTAATCTATAACTTATTGAGCAAAACCGTCCATCGAACGGTAATACGCCAATTCCATAAGTGGAAACCTAAACATGCAAACCTTCTCAATAAGACAATTGATAAATAAATTAAGAAGAATATAGATAGCCCGAACTGGGAATCGAACCCAGACCATGTCGGTATCGCGCCGAGTAATCTTCCAGATGAGCTATCCGGCACTATGCTATGTACTGTTTAATTCAATCTTTAACTTTTTAAGCCACACCGTCCATTGTACGGTAATACACCAATTTAAGAAGTGGAAACCTAAACATGCAAACCTTCTCAATAAGACAATTTATAGATAAATTTAGAAAAATATAGATAGCCTAAACTGAGAATCGAACCCAGACCATGTCGGTATCGCGCCGAGTGCACCACCAGTTGAGCTATCCGGCACTATACTATATTCCGTTTAATTTAATCTATAACTTATTGAGCCAAACCGTCCATCGTACAGTAATACCCTAATTCCATAAGTGGAAACCTAAACATGCAAAACTTCTCAATAAGTCAATTTATAGATAAATTGAGAAAAATATAGATAGCCCGAACTGGAAATCGAACCCAGACGATGTCGGTATCGCGCAGAGTGCTCTACCAGTTGAGCTATCCGAGACTATACTATATTCCGTTCAATTCAATCTATAACTTATTGAGCCACACCGTCCATCGTACGGTAATACACCAACTTGATAAGTGAAAACCTAAACATGCAAACCTTCTCAATAAGACAATTTATAGATAAATTGAGAAGAATATAGATAGCCCGAACTGGGAATCGGACCCAGACCATGTCGGTATCGCGCCAAGTACTCTACCAGTTGAGCTATCCAGCACTATACTATATTCCGTTCCATTTAATCTATAACTTATTGAGCCAAACCGTCCATCGTACGGTAATACACCAATTCCATAAGTGGAAACCTAAACATGCAAACCTTCTTAATAAGACAATTAATAAATAAATTGAAAAAAATATAGATAGCCCAAAGTGGGAATCGAACCCAGAACATGTCGGTATCGCGCCGAGTGCTCTACCAGTTGAGCTATCCGGCACTATAGTATATTTCGTTCAATTTAATTTATAACTTATTGAGCCAAACCGTCCATCGTACGGTAATACATCAATTCCATAAGTGGAAACCTAAACATGAAAACCTTCTCAATAAGACAATTAATAGATGAATTGAAAAAAATATAGATAGCCCAAAGTGGGAATCGAACGCAGACCATGTCGGTATCACGCCAAGTGCTTTACCAGTTTAGCTATCCGGCACTATACTATATTCCGTTCAATTTAATCTATAACTTATTGAGCCACACCGTCCATCGTACGGTAATACACCAATTTAATAAGTGGAAACCTAAACATGCAAACCTACTCAATAAGAGAATTGATAGATAAATTGAAAAAAATATAGATAGCCTAAACTGGGAATCGAACCCAGACCATGTCGGTATCGCGCCGAGTGCACCACCAGTTGAGCTATCCGGCACTATACTATATTCCGTTTAATTTAATCTATAACTTATTGAGCAAAACCGTCCATCGAACGGTAATACGCCAATTCCATAAGTGGAAACCTAAACATGCAAACCTTCTCAATAAGACAATTGGTAGATAAATTAAGAAGAATATAGATAGCCCGAACTGGGAATCGGACCCAGACCATGTCGGTATCGCGCCGAGTAATCTTCCAGATGAGCTATCCGGCACTATGCTATGTACTGTTTAATTCAATCTTTAACTTTTTAAGCCACACCGTCCATTGTACGGTAATACACCAATTTAAGAAGTGGAAACCTAAACATGCAAACCTTCTCAATAAGATAATTTATAGACAAATTTAGAAAAATATAGATAGCCTAAACTGAGAATCGAACCCAGACCATGTCGGTATCGCGCCGAGTGCACCACCAGTTGAGCTATCCGGCACTATACTATATTCCGTTTAATTTAATCTATAACTTATTGAGCCAAACCGTCCATCGTACAGTAATACCCTCATTCCATAAGTGGAAACCTAAACATGCAAAACTTCTCAATAAGTCAATTTATAGATAAATTGAGAAAAATATAGATAGCCCGAACTGGAAATCGAACCCAGACCATGTCGGTATCACGTCGAGTGCACTTCCAGTTTAGCTATGCGGCACTATACTATATTTCGTTCGATTTATTCGATAACTTATTGAGCCACACCGTCCATCGTACGGTAATACACCAATTCCATAAGTGGAAACCTCAACATGCAAACCTTCTCAATAAGACAATTGATAGATAAATTAAGAAGAATATAGATAGCCCGAACTGGGAATCGAACCCAGACCATGTCGGTATCGCGCCGAGTGCTCTTCCAGTTCAGCTATCCGGTACTATACTATATTCCGTTCAATTTAATCTATAACTTATTGAGCCACACCGTCCATCGTACGGTAATACACTAATCTAATAAGTGAAAGCCTAAACATTCAAACCTTCTCAATAAGACAATTTACAGATAAATTGAGAAGAACATAGATAGCCCGGACTGGAAATCAAACCCAGACCATGTCGGTATCGCGCAGAGTGCTCTACCAGTTGAGCTATCCGAGACTATACTATATTCCGTTCAATTCAATCTATAACTTATTGAGCCACACCGTCCATCGTACGGTAATACACCAATTTGATAAGTGAAAACCTAAACATGCAAACCTTCTCAATAAGACAATTTATAGATAAATTGAGAAGAATATAGATAGCCCGAACTGGGAATCGAACCCAGACCATGTCGGTATCGCGCCAAGTGCTCTACCAGTTGAGCTATCCAGCACTATACTATATTCCGTTCCATTTAATCTATAACTTATTGAGCCAAACCGTCCATCGTACGGTAATACACCAATTCCATAAGTGGAGACCTAAACATGCAAACCTTCTCGATAAGACAATTTATAGATAAATTGAGAAAAATAAAGATAGCCCGAACTGGGAATCGAACCCAGACCATGTCGGTATTGCGTCGAGTGCTCTTCCAGTTTAGCTATCCGGCACTATACTATATTTCGTTCAATTTAATCGATAACGTATTGAGCCGCACCGTCCATCGTACGGTAATACACCAATTTAATAAGTGGAAACCTAAACATGCAAACCTTCTCAATAAGACAATTAATAAATAAATTGAAAAAAATATAGATAGCCCAGAGTGGGAATCGAACCCAGAACATGTCGGTATCGCGCCGAGTGCTCTACCAGTTGAGCTATCTGGCACTATACTATATTTCGTTCAATTCAATCTATAACTTATTGAGCCAAACCGTCCATCGTACGGTAATACACCAATTTCATAAGTGGAAACCTAAACATGAAAACCTTCTCAATAAGACAATTAATAGATGAATTGAAAAAAATATAGATAGCCCAAAGTGGGAATCGAACCCAGACCATGTCGGTATCGCGTCGAGTGCTCTTCCAGTTCAGCTATCCGGCACTATACTATATTTCGTTTAATTTAATCTATAACTTATTGAGCCACACCGTCCATCGTACGGTAATACACCAATTTAATAAGTGGAAACCTAAACATGCAAACCTTCTCAATAAGACAATTGATAGATAAATTAAGAAGAATATAGATAGCCTGAACTGGGAATCGAACCCAGACCATGTCGGTATCGCGCCGAGTAATCTTCCAGATGAGCTATCCGGCACTATGCTATGTTCTGTTTAATTCAATCTTTAACTTTTTAAGCCACACCGTCCATTGTACGGTAATACACCAATTTAATAAGTGGAAACCTAAACATGCAAACCTTCTCAATAAGACAATTTATAGATAAATTTAGGAAAATATAGATAGCCTAAACTGGGAATCGAACCCAGACCATGTCGGTATCGCGCCGAGTGCACCACCAGTTGAGCTAAACGGCACTATACTATATTTCGTTCAATTTAATCGATAACTTATTGAGCCACACCGTCCATCGTACGGTAATACACCAATTCCATAAGTGGAAACCTCAACATGCAAACCTTCTCAATAAGACAATTGATAGATGAATTAAGAAGAATATAGATAGCCCGAACTGGGAATCGAACCCAGACCATGTCGGTATCGCGCCGAGTGCTCTTCCAGTTCAGCTATCCGGTACTATACTATATTCCGTTCAATTTAATCTATAACTTATTGAGCCACACCGTCCTTCGTACGATAATACACTAATCTAATAAGTGAAAGCCTAAACATTCAAACCTTCTTAATAAGACAATTTACAGATAAATTGAGAAGAACATAGATAGCCCGGACTGGAAATCAAACCCAGACCATGTCGGTATCGCGCAGAGTGCTCAACCAGTTCAGCTATCCGGCACTATACTATATTTCGTTTAATTTAATCGATAACTTATTGAGCCACACCGTCCATCGTACGGTAATACACCAATTTAATAAGTGGAAACCTAAACATGCAAACCTTCTCAATAAGACGATTTATAGATAAATTGAGAAAAATATAGATAGCCTAAACTGGGAATCGAACCCAGACCATGTCGGTATCGCGCCGAGTGCACCACCAGTTGAGCTATCCGGCACTATACTATATTCCGTTTAATTTAATCTATAACTTATTGAGCAAAACCGTCCATCGAACGGTAATACGCCAATTCCATAAGTGGAAACCTAAACATGCAAACCTTCTCAATAAGACAATTGATAAATAAATTAAGAAGAATATAGATAGCCCGAACTGGGAATCGAACCCAGACCATGTCGGTATCGCGCCGAGTAATCTTCCAGATGAGCTATCCGGCACTATGCTATGTACTGTTTAATTCAATCTTTAACTTTTTAAGCCACACCGTCCATTGTACGGTAATACACCAATTTAAGAAGTGGAAACCTAAACATGCAAACCTTCTCAATAAGACAATTTATAGATAAATTTAGAAAAATATAGATAGCCTAAACTGAGAATCGAACCCAGACCATGTCGGTATCGCGCCGAGTGCACCACCAGTTGAGCTATCCGGCACTATACTATATTCCGTTTAATTTAATCTATAACTTATTGAGCCAAACCGTCCATCGTACAGTAATACCCTAATTCCATAAGTGGAAACCTAAACATGCAAAACTTCTCAATAAGTCAATTTATAGATAAATTGAGAAAAATATAGATAGCCCGAACTGGAAATCGAACCCAGACGATGTCGGTATCGCGCAGAGTGCTCTACCAGTTGAGCTATCCGAGACTATACTATATTCCGTTCAATTCAATCTATAACTTATTGAGCCACACCGTCCATCGTACGGTAATACACCAACTTGATAAGTGAAAACCTAAACATGCAAACCTTCTCAATAAGACAATTTATAGATAAATTGAGAAGAATATAGATAGCCCGAACTGGGAATCGGACCCAGACCATGTCGGTATCGCGCCAAGTACTCTACCAGTTGAGCTATCCAGCACTATACTATATTCCGTTCCATTTAATCTATAACTTATTGAGCCAAACCGTCCATCGTACGGTAATACACCAATTCCATAAGTGGAAACCTAAACATGCAAACCTTCTTAATAAGACAATTAATAAATAAATTGAAAAAAATATAGATAGCCCAAAGTGGGAATCGAACCCAGAACATGTCGGTATCGCGCCGAGTGCTCTACCAGTTGAGCTATCCGGCACTATAGTATATTTCGTTCAATTTAATTTATAACTTATTGAGCCAAACCGTCCATCGTACGGTAATACATCAATTCCATAAGTGGAAACCTAAACATGAAAACCTTCTCAATAAGACAATTAATAGATGAATTGAAAAAAATATAGATAGCCCAAAGTGGGAATCGAACGCAGACCATGTCGGTATCACGCCAAGTGCTTTACCAGTTTAGCTATCCGGCACTATACTATATTCCGTTCAATTTAATCTATAACTTATTGAGCCACACCGTCCATCGTACGGTAATACACCAATTTAATAAGTGGAAACCTAAACATGCAAACCTACTCAATAAGAGAATTGATAGATAAATTGAAAAAAATATAGATAGCCTAAACTGGGAATCGAACCCAGACCATGTCGGTATCGCGCCGAGTGCACCACCAGTTGAGCTATCCGGCACTATACTATATTCCGTTTAATTTAATCTATAACTTATTGAGCAAAACCGTCCATCGAACGGTAATACGCCAATTCCATAAGTGGAAACCTAAACATGCAAACCTTCTCAATAAGACAATTGGTAGATAAATTAAGAAGAATATAGATAGCCCGAACTGGGAATCGGACCCAGACCATGTCGGTATCGCGCCGAGTAATCTTCCAGATGAGCTATCCGGCACTATGCTATGTACTGTTTAATTCAATCTTTAACTTTTTAAGCCACACCGTCCATTGTACGGTAATACACCAATTTAAGAAGTGGAAACCTAAACATGCAAACCTTCTCAATAAGATAATTTATAGACAAATTTAGAAAAATATAGATAGCCTAAACTGAGAATCGAACCCAGACCATGTCGGTATCGCGCCGAGTGCACCACGAGTTGAGCTATCCGGCACTATACTATATTCCGTTTAATTTAATCTATAACTTATTGAGCCAAACCGTCCATCGTACAGTAATACCCTCATTCCATAAGTGGAAACCTAAACATGCAAAACTTCTCAATAAGTCAATTTATAGATAAATTGAGAAAAATATAGATAGCCCGAACTGGAAATCGAACCCAGACCATGTCGGTATCACGTCGAGTGCACTTCCAGTTTAGCTATGCGGCACTATACTATATTTCGTTCGATTTATTCGATAACTTATTGAGCCACACCGTCCATCGTACGGTAATACACCAATTCCATAAGTGGAAACCTCAACATGCAAACCTTCTCAATAAGACAATTGATAGATAAATTAAGAAGAATATAGATAGCCCGAACTGGGAATCGAACCCAGACCATGTCGGTATCGCGCCGAGTGCTCTTCCAGTTCAGCTATCCGGTACTATACTATATTCCGTTCAATTTAATCTATAACTTATTGAGCCACACCGTCCATCGTACGGTAATACACTAATCTAATAAGTGAAAGCCTAAACATTCAAACCTTCTCAATAAGACAATTTACAGATAAATTGAGAAGAACATAGATAGCCCGGACTGGAAATCAAACCCAGACCATGTCGGTATCGCGCAGAGTGCTCTACCAGTTGAGCTATCCGAGACTATACTATATTCCGTTCAATTCAATCTATAACTTATTGAGCCACACCGTCCATCGTACGGTAATACACCAATTTGATAAGTGAAAACCTAAACATGCAAACCTTCTCAATAAGACAATTTATAGATAAATTGAGAAGAATATAGATAGCCCGAACTGGGAATCGAACCCAGACCATGTCGGTATCGCGCCAAGTGCTCTACCAGTTGAGCTATCCAGCACTATACTATATTCCGTTCCATTTAATCTATAACTTATTGAGCCAAACCGTCCATCGTACGGTAATACACCAATTCCATAAGTGGAGACCTAAACATGCAAACCTTCTCGATAAGACAATTTATAGATAAATTGAGAAAAATAAAGATAGCCCGAACTGGGAATCGAACCCAGACCATGTCGGTATTGCGTCGAGTGCTCTTCCAGTTTAGCTATCCGGCACTATACTATATTTCGTTCAATTTAATCGATAACGTATTGAGCCGCACCGTCCATCGTACGGTAATACACCAATTTAATAAGTGGAAACCTAAACATGCAAACCTTCTCAATAAGACAATTAATAAATAAATTGAAAAAAATATAGATAGCCCAGAGTGGGAATCGAACCCAGAACATGTCGGTATCGCGCCGAGTGCTCTACCAGTTGAGCTATCTGGCACTATACTATATTTCGTTCAATTCAATCTATAACTTATTGAGCCAAACCGTCCATCGTACGGTAATACACCAATTTCATAAGTGGAAACCTAAACATGAAAACCTTCTCAATAAGACAATTAATAGATGAATTGAAAAAAATATAGATAGCCCAAAGTGGGAATCGAACCCAGACCATGTCGGTATCGCGTCGAGTGCTCTTCCAGTTCAGCTATCCGGCACTATACTATATTTCGTTTAATTTAATCTATAACTTATTGAGCCACACCGTCCATCGTACGGTAATACACCAATTTAATAAGTGGAAACCTAAACATGCAAACCTTCTCAATAAGACAATTGATAGATAAATTAAGAAGAATATAGATAGCCTGAACTGGGAATCGAACCCAGACCATGTCGGTATCGCGCCGAGTAATCTTCCAGATGAGCTATCCGGCACTATGCTATGTTCTGTTTAATTCAATCTTTAACTTTTTAAGCCACACCGTCCATTGTACGGTAATACACCAATTTAATAAGTGGAAACCTAAACATGCAAACCTTCTCAATAAGACAATTTATAGATAAATTTAGGAAAATATAGATAGCCTAAACTGGGAATCGAACCCAGACCATGTCGGTATCGCGCCGAGTGCACCACCAGTTGAGCTAAACGGCACTATACTATATTTCGTTCAATTTAATCGATAACTTATTGAGCCACACCGTCCATCGTACGGTAATACACCAATTCCATAAGTGGAAACCTCAACATGCAAACCTTCTCAATAAGACAATTGATAGATGAATTAAGAAGAATATAGATAGCCCGAACTGGGAATCGAACCCAGACCATGTCGGTATCGCGCCGAGTGCTCTTCCAGTTCAGCTATCCGGTACTATACTATATTCCGTTCAATTTAATCTATAACTTATTGAGCCACACCGTCCTTCGTACGATAATACACTAATCTAATAAGTGAAAGCCTAAACATTCAAACCTTCTTAATAAGACAATTTACAGATAAATTGAGAAGAACATAGATAGCCCGGACTGGAAATCAAACCCAGACCATGTCGGTATCGCGCAGAGTGCTCAACCAGATGAGCTATCCGGCACTATGCTATGTTCTGTTTAATTCAATCTTTAACTGATTAAGCCACACCGTCCATTGTACGGTAATACGCCAATTCAATAAGTGGAAACCTAAACATGCAAACCTTCTCAATAAGACAATTTATAGATAAATTGAAAAGAATATAGATAGCCCGGATTGGGAATCACACCCAGACCATGTCGGTATCGCGCAGACTGCTCTACCAGATGAGCTATCCGGCACTATGCTATGTTCTGTTTAATTCAATCTATAACTTATTGAGCCACACTGTCCATTGTACAGTAATACACTAATTTAATAAGTGGAAACCTAAACATGCAAACCTTCTCAGAAAGACAATTTATAGATAAATTGAGAGAAATATAGATTGCCCGAACTGGGAATCGAACCCAGACCATGTCGGTATCGTGCCGAGTGCTCTACCAGTTGAGCTATCAGGCACTATACTATATTCCGTTCAATTAAGACTATAACTTATTGAGCCACACCGTCCATCGTTCGGTAATACACCAATTTGATAAGTGGAAACCTAAACATGCAAACCTTCTCAATAAGATAATTGATAGATAAATTAAGAAGAATATAGATAGCCCGAACTGGGAACCGAACCCAGACCATGTCGGTATCGCACCGAGTGTACTACTAAATGAGCTATCCGGCACTATACTATATTCCGTTTAATTTAATCTATAACTTATCGAGCCACACCGTCCATCGTACGGTAATACACCGATTTAATATAGTGAAAACCTAAACATGCAAACCTTCTCAATGAGACAATTCATAGATAAATTGAGCAAAATATAGATAGCCCGAAATAGGAATCGAACCCAGACAATATCGGTATCGCGCCGAGTGCTCTACCAGTTGAACTATCCGTCTCTATACTATATTCCGTTTGATTTAATCTATAACTTATTGAGCCACACCGTCCATCGTACGGTAATACCCCAATTAAATAAGTGGAAACCTAAACATGCAAACCTTCTCAATAAGACAATTTATAGATAAATTTAGAAAAATATAGATAGCCCGAACTGGGAATCGAACCCAGACCATGTCGGTATCGCGCCGAGTGCTCCACCAGTTGAGCTATCCGGCACTATACTATATTTCGTTCAATTTAATCGATAACTTATTGAGCAACACCGTCTATCGTACGGTAATGCACTAATTTAATAAGTGGAAACCTAAACATGCAAACCTTCTCAATGAGACAATTTATAGATAAATTGAGAAGAATATAGATAGCCCGAACTGGGAATCGAACCCAGACCATGTCGGTATCGCGCCAAGTGCTCTACCAGTTGAGCTATCCAGCACTATACTATATTCCGTTCAATTTAATCTATAACTTACTGAGCCACACCGTCCATCGTACGGTAATACACCAATTTAATAAGTGGAAACCTAAACATGCAAACCTTCTCAGAAAGACAATTTATAGATAAATTGAGAGAAATATAGATTGCCCGGACTGGGAATCGAACCCAGACCATGTCGGTATCGTGCCGAGTGCTCTACCAGTTGAGCTATCAGGCACTATACTATATTCCGTTCAATTAAGACTATAACTTATTGAGCCACACCGTCCATTGTTCGGTAATACACCAATTTAATAAGTGGAAACCTAAACATGCAAACCTTCTCAATAAGATAATTGATAGATAAATTAAGAAGAATATAGATAGCCCGAACTGGGAACCGAACCCAGACCATGTCGGTATCGCACCGAGTGTACTACTAAATGAGCTATCCGGCACTATACTATATTCCGTTTAATTTAATCTATAACTTATCGAGCCACACCGTCCATCGTACGGTAATACACCGATTTAATATAGTGAAAACCTAAACATGCAAACCTTCTCAATGAGACAATTCATAGATAAATTGAGCAAAATATAGATAGCCCGAAATAGGAATCGAACCCAGACAATATCGGTATCGCGCCGAGTGCTCTACCAGTTGAACTATCCGTCTCTATACTATATTCCGTTTGATTTAATCTATAACTTATTGAGCCACACCGTCCATCGTACGGTAATACCCCAATTAAATAAGTGGAAACCTAAACATGCAAACCTTCTCAATAAGAAAATTTATAGATAAATTTAGAAAAATATAGATAGCCCGAACTGGGAATCGAACCCAGACCATGTCGGTATCGCGCCGAGTGCTCCACCAGTTGAGCTATCCGGCACTATACTATATTTCGTTCAATTTAATCGATAACTTATTGAGCAACACCGTCCATCGTACGGTAATGCACTAATTTAATAAGTGGAAACCTAAACATGCAAACCTTCTCAATAAGACAATTTATAGATGAATTGAGAAAAATATAGATAGCCCGAACTGGAAATCGAACCCAGACCATGTCGGTATCGCGTCGAGTGCTCTTCCAGTTCAGCTATCCGGCACTATACTATATTTCGTTTAATTTAATCGATAACTTATTGAGCCACACCGTCCATCGTACGGTAATACACCAATTTAATAAGTGGAAACCTAAACATGCAAACCTTCTCAATAAGACGATTTATAGATAAATTGAGAAAAATATAGATAGCCTAAACTGGGAATCGAACCCAGACCATGTCGGTATCGCGCCGAGTGCACCACCAGTTGAGCTATCCGGCACTATACTATATTCCGTTTAATTTAATCTATAACTTATTGAGCAAAACCGTCCATCGAACGGTAATACGCCAATTCCATAAGTGGAAACCTAAACATGCAAACCTTCTCAATAAGACAATTGATAAATAAATTAAGAAGAATATAGATAGCCCGAACTGGGAATCGAACCCAGACCATGTCGGTATCGCGCCGAGTAATCTTCCAGATGAGCTATCCGGCACTATGCTATGTACTGTTTAATTCAATCTTTAACTTTTTAAGCCACACCGTCCATTGTACGGTAATACACCAATTTAAGAAGTGGAAACCTAAACATGCAAACCTTCTCAATAAGACAATTTATAGATAAATTTAGAAAAATATAGATAGCCTAAACTGAGAATCGAACCCAGACCATGTCGGTATCGCGCCGAGTGCACCACCAGTTGAGCTATCCGGCACTATACTATATTCCGTTTAATTTAATCTATAACTTATTGAGCCAAACCGTCCATCGTACAGTAATACCCTAATTCCATAAGTGGAAACCTAAACATGCAAAACTTCTCAATAAGTCAATTTATAGATAAATTGAGAAAAATATAGATAGCCCGAACTGGAAATCGAACCCAGACGATGTCGGTATCGCGCAGAGTGCTCTACCAGTTGAGCTATCCGAGACTATACTATATTCCGTTCAATTCAATCTATAACTTATTGAGCCACACCGTCCATCGTACGGTAATACACCAACTTGATAAGTGAAAACCTAAACATGCAAACCTTCTCAATAAGACAATTTATAGATAAATTGAGAAGAATATAGATAGCCCGAACTGGGAATCGGACCCAGACCATGTCGGTATCGCGCCAAGTACTCTACCAGTTGAGCTATCCAGCACTATACTATATTCCGTTCCATTTAATCTATAACTTATTGAGCCAAACCGTCCATCGTACGGTAATACACCAATTCCATAAGTGGAAACCTAAACATGCAAACCTTCTTAATAAGACAATTAATAAATAAATTGAAAAAAATATAGATAGCCCAAAGTGGGAATCGAACCCAGAACATGTCGGTATCGCGCCGAGTGCTCTACCAGTTGAGCTATCCGGCACTATAGTATATTTCGTTCAATTTAATTTATAACTTATTGAGCCAAACCGTCCATCGTACGGTAATACATCAATTCCATAAGTGGAAACCTAAACATGAAAACCTTCTCAATAAGACAATTAATAGATGAATTGAAAAAAATATAGATAGCCCAAAGTGGGAATCGAACGCAGACCATGTCGGTATCACGCCAAGTGCTTTACCAGTTTAGCTATCCGGCACTATACTATATTCCGTTCAATTTAATCTATAACTTATTGAGCCACACCGTCCATCGTACGGTAATACACCAATTTAATAAGTGGAAACCTAAACATGCAAACCTACTCAATAAGAGAATTGATAGATAAATTGAAAAAAATATAGATAGCCTAAACTGGGAATCGAACCCAGACCATGTCGGTATCGCGCCGAGTGCACCACCAGTTGAGCTATCCGGCACTATACTATATTCCGTTTAATTTAATCTATAACTTATTGAGCAAAACCGTCCATCGAACGGTAATACGCCAATTCCATAAGTGGAAACCTAAACATGCAAACCTTCTCAATAAGACAATTGATAGATAAATTGAAAAAAATATAGATAGCCCAAAGTGGGAAACGAACCCAGATCATATCGGTATCGCGCCAAGTGCTCTACCAGTTGAGCTATCGGGCACTATACTATATTCCGTTCAATTTAATCTATAACTTATTGAGCCACACTGTCCATCGTACGGTAATACACCAATTTGATAAGTGGAAACCTAAACATGCAAACCTTCTCAATAAGACAATTGATAGATAAATTGAAAAAAATATAGATAGCCCAAAGTGGGAAACGAACCCAGATCATATCGGTATCGCGCCAAGTGCTCTACCAGTTGAGCTATCGGGCACTATACTATATTCCGTTCAATTTAATCTATAACTTATTGAGCCAAACCGTCCATCGTACGGTAATACACCAATTCCATAAGTGGAAACCTAAACATGCAAACCTTCTCAATAAGACAATTGATCGATAAATTTAGAAAAATATAGATAGCCCGAACTGGGAATCGAACCCAGACCATGTCGGTATCGCGCCGAGTGCTCCACCAGTTGAGCTATCCGGCACTATACTATATTCCGTTTAATTTAATCTATAACTTATTGAGCAAAACCGTCCATCGTACAGTAATACTCTAATTCCATAAGTGTAAACCTAAACATGCAAACCTTCTCAATAAGACAATTTATAGATAAATTGAGAAAAATATAGATAGCCCGAACTGAGAATCAAACCCAGACCATGTCGGTATTGGGCCGAGTGCTCTACCAGTTGAGCTATCCGGGACTATACTATATTTCGTTCAATTCAATCTATAACTTATTGAGCCACACCGTCCATCGTACGGTAATACACCAATTTAATAAGTGGAAAGTTAAACATGCACACCTTCTCAATAAGAGAATTAATAGATAAATTGAAAAAAATATAGATAGCCCGAACTGGGAATCGAACCCAGACCATGTCGGTATCGCGCCGAGTGCTCCACCAGTTGAGCTATCCGGCACTATACTATATTCCGTATAATTTAATCTATAACTTATTGAGCAAAACCGTCCATCGTACAGTGATACTCTAATTCCATAAGCGTAAACCTAAACATGCAAACCTTCTCAATAAGACAATTTATAGATAAATTGAAAAAAATATAGATAGCCCGAACTGAGAATCAAACCCAGACCATGTCGGTATCGGGCCGAGTGCTCTACCAGTTGAGCTATGGGGCACTATACTATATTCCGTTCAATTTAATCTATAACTTATCGAGCTACACCGTCCATCGTACGGTAATACACCAATTTAATAAGTGGAAACCTAAACATGCAAACCTCCTCAATAAGACAATTAATAGATAAATCGAAAAAAATATAGATAGCCCGAACTGGTAATTGAACCCAGACCATGTCTGTATTGCGCCGAGTGCTCTTCCAGTTGAGCTATCCGGTACTATATTATATTACGTTCGATTTAATCTATAACTAATTGAGCCACACCGTCCATCGTTTGGTAATACACCAATTCCATAATTGAAAACCTGAACATGCAAACCTTCTCAATAAGACAATTGATAGATAAATTAAAAAGAATATAGATAGCCCGAACTTGGAATCGAACCCAGACCATGTCGGTAGCGCGCCGAGTGCTCTTCCAGTTGAGCTATCCGGCACTATACTATATTTCGTTCAATTCAATCGATAACTTATTGAGCCACACCGTCCATCGTACGGTAATACACCAATTTGATAAGTGGAAATCTAAACATGCAAACCTTCTCAATAAGACAATTTACAGATGAATTGAGAAAAATATAGATAGCCCGAACTGGAAGTCGAACCCAGACCATGTCGGTATCGCGCCGAGTGCTCTACTAGTTGAGCTATCCGGCACTATACTATATTCCGTTTAATTTAATCTATAACTTATTGAGCCACACCGTCCATCGTACGGTAATACACCAATTTGATAAGTGGAAACCTAAACATGCAAACCTTCTCAATAAGACAATTAATAGATAAATTGAAAAAAATATAGATAGCCCAAAGTGGGAATCGAACCCAGAACATATCGGTATCGCGCCGAGTGCTCTACCAGTTGAGCTATCGGGCACTATACTATATTCCGTTCAATTTAATCTATAACTTATTGAGCCAAACCGTCCGTCGTACGGTAATGCACTAATTTAATAAGTGGAAACCTAAACATGCAAACCTTCTCAATAAGACAATTTATAGATGAATTGAGAAAAATATAGATAGCCCGAACTGGAAATCGAACCCAGACCATGTCGGTATCGCGCCGAGTGCTCTACTAGTTGAGATATCCGGCACTATACTATATTCCGTTTAATTTAATCTATAACTTATTGAGCCACACCGTCCATCGTACGGTAATACACCAATTTAATAAGTGGAAACCTAAACATGCAAACCTTCTTAATAAGACAATTAATAAATAAATTGAAAAAAATATAGATAGCCGAACGTGGGAATCGAACCCAGAACATGTCGGTATCGCGCCAAGTGCTCTACCAGTTGAGCTATCCGGCACTATAGTATATTTCGTTCAATTTAATCTATAACTTATTGAGCCAAACCGTCCATCGTACGGTAATACACCAATTCCATAAGTGGAAACCTAAACATGAAAACCTTCTCAATAAGACAATTAATAGATGAATTGAAAAAAATATAGATAGCCCAAAGTGGGAATCGAACGCAGACCATGTCGGTATCACGCCAAGTGCTTTACCAGTTGAGCTATCCGGCACTATACTATATTCCGTTCAATTTAATCTATAACTTATTGAGCCACACCGTCCATCGTACGGTAATACACCAATTTAATAAGTGGAAACCTAAACATGCAAACCTACTCAATAAGAGAATTGATAGATAAATTGAAAAAAATATAGATAGCCCGAACTGGGAATCGAACCCAGACCATGTCGGTATCGCGTCGAGTGCTCTTCCAGTTCAGCTATCCGGCACTATACTATATTTCGTTTAATTTAATCGATAACTTATTGAGCCACACCGTCCATCGTACGGTAATACACCAATTTAATAAGTGGAAACCTAAACATGCAAACCTTCTCAATAAGACGATTTATAGATAAATTGAGAAAAATATAGATAGCCTAAACTGGGAATCGAACCCAGACCATGTCGGTATCGCGCCGAGTGCACCACCAGTTGAGCTATCCGGCACTATACTATATTCCGTTTAATTTAATCTATAACTTATTGAGCAAAACCGTCCATCGAACGGTAATACGCCAATTCCATAAGTGGAAACCTAAACATGCAAACCTTCTCAATAAGACAATTGATAAATAAATTAAGAAGAATATAGATAGCCCGAACTGGGAATCGAACCCAGACCATGTCGGTATCGCGCCGAGTAATCTTCCAGATGAGCTATCCGGCACTATGCTATGTACTGTTTAATTCAATCTTTAACTTTTTAAGCCACACCGTCCATTGTACGGTAATACACCAATTTAAGAAGTGGAAACCTAAACATGCAAACCTTCTCAATAAGACAATTTATAGATAAATTTAGAAAAATATAGATAGCCTAAACTGAGAATCGAACCCAGACCATGTCGGTATCGCGCCGAGTGCACCACCAGTTGAGCTATCCGGCACTATACTATATTCCGTTTAATTTAATCTATAACTTATTGAGCCAAACCGTCCATCGTACAGTAATACCCTAATTCCATAAGTGGAAACCTAAACATGCAAAACTTCTCAATAAGTCAATTTATAGATAAATTGAGAAAAATATAGATAGCCCGAACTGGAAATCGAACCCAGACGATGTCGGTATCGCGCAGAGTGCTCTACCAGTTGAGCTATCCGAGACTATACTATATTCCGTTCAATTCAATCTATAACTTATTGAGCCACACCGTCCATCGTACGGTAATACACCAACTTGATAAGTGAAAACCTAAACATGCAAACCTTCTCAATAAGACAATTTATAGATAAATTGAGAAGAATATAGATAGCCCGAACTGGGAATCGGACCCAGACCATGTCGGTATCACGCCAAGTGCTTTACCAGTTTAGCTATCCGGCACTATACTATATTCCGTTCAATTTAATCTATAACTTATTGAGCCACACCGTCCATCGTACGGTAATACACCAATTTAATAAGTGGAAACCTAAACATGCAAACCTACTCAATAAGAGAATTGATAGATAAATTGAAAAAAATATAGATAGCCTAAACTGGGAATCGAACCCAGACCATGTCGGTATCGCGCCGAGTGCACCACCAGTTGAGCTATCCGGCACTATACTATATTCCGTTTAATTTAATCTATAACTTATTGAGCAAAACCGTCCATCGAACGGTAATACGCCAATTCCATAAGTGGAAACCTAAACATGCAAACCTTCTCAATAAGACAATTGGTAGATAAATTAAGAAGAATATAGATAGCCCGAACTGGGAATCGGACCCAGACCATGTCGGTATCGCGCCGAGTAATCTTCCAGATGAGCTATCCGGCACTATGCTATGTACTGTTTAATTCAATCTTTAACTTCTTAAGCCACACCGTCCATTGTACGGTAATACACCAATTTAAGAAGTGGAAACCTAAACATGCAAACCTTCTCAATAAGATAATTTATAGACAAATTTAGAAAAATATAGATAGCCTAAACTGAGAATCGAACCCAGACCATGTCGGTATCGCGCCGAGTGCACCACCAGTTGAGCTATCCGGCACTATACTATATTCCGTTTAATTTAATCTATAACTTATTGAGCCAAACCGTCCATCGTACAGTTATACCCTCATTCCATAAGTGGAAACCTAAACATGCAAAACTTCTCAATAAGTCAATTTATAGATAAATTGAGAAAAATATAGATAGCCCGAACTGGAAATCGAACCCAGACCATGTCGGTATCACGTCGAGTGCACTTCCAGTTTAGCTATGCGGCACTATACTATATTTCGTTCGATTTATTCGATAACTTATTGAGCCACACCGTCCATCGTACGGTAATACACCAATTCCATAAGTGGAAACCTCAACATGCAAACCTTCTCAATAAGACAATTGATAGATAAATTAAGAAGAATATAGATAGCCCGAACTGGGAATCGAACCCAGACCATGTCGGTATCGCGCCGAGTGCTCTTCCAGTTCAGCTATCCGGTACTATACTATATTCCGTTCAATTTAATCTATAACTTATTGAGCCACACCGTCCATCGTACGGTAATACACTAATCTAATAAGTGAAAGCCTAAACATTCAAACCTTCTCAATAAGACAATTTACAGATAAATTGAGAAGAACATAGATAGCCCGGACTGGAAATCAAACCCAGACCATGTCGGTATCGCGCAGAGTGCTCTACCAGTTGAGCTATCCGAGACAATACTATATTCCGTTCAATTCAATCTATAACTTATTGAGCCACACCGTCCATCGTACGGTAATACACCAATTTGATAAGTGAAAACCTAAACATGCAAACCTTCTCAATAAGACAATTTATAGATAAATTGAGAAGAATATAGATAGCCCGAACTGGGAATCGAACCCAGACCATGTCGGTATCGCGCCAAGTGCTCTACCAGTTGAGCTATCCAGCACTATACTATATTCCGTTCCATTTAATCTATAACTTATTGAGCCAAACCGTCCATCGTACGGTAATACACCAATTCCATAAGTGGAGACCTAAACATGCAAACCTTCTCGATAAGACAATTTATAGATAAATTGAGAAAAATAAAGATAGCCCGAACTGGGAATCGAACCCAGACCATGTCGGTATTGCGTCGAGTGCTCTTCCAGTTTAGCTATCCGGCACTATACTATATTTCGTTCAATTTAATCGATAACGTATTGAGCCGCACCGTCCATCGTACGGTAATACACCAATTTAATAAGTGGAAACCTAAACATGCAAACCTTCTCAATAAGACAATTAATAAATAAATTGAAAAAAATATAGATAGCCCAGAGTGGGAATCGAACCCAGAACATGTCGGTATCGCGCCGAGTGCTCTACCAGTTGAGCTATCTGGCACTATACTATATTTCGTTCAATTCAATCTATAACTTATTGAGCCAAACCGTCCATCGTACGGTAATACACCAATTTCATAAGTGGAAACCTAAACATGAAAACCTTCTCAATAAGACAATTAATAGATGAATTGAAAAAAATATAGATAGCCCAAAGTGGGAATCGAACCCAGACCATGTCGGAATCGCGTCGAGTGCTCTTCCAGTTCAGCTATCCGGCACTATACTATATTTCGTTTAATTTAATCTATAACTTATTGAGCCACACCGTCCATCGTACGGTAATACACCAATTTAATAAGTGGAAACCTAAACATGCAAACCTTCTCAATAAGACAATTGATAGATAAATTAAGAAGAATATAGATAGCCTGAACTGGGAATCGAACCCAGACCATGTCGGTATCGCGCCGAGTAATCTTCCAGATGAGCTATCCGGCACTATGCTATGTTCTGTTTAATTCAATCTTCAACTTTTTAAGCCACACCGTCCATTGTACGGTAATACACCAATTTAATAAGTGGAAACCTAAACATGCAAACCTTCTCAATAAGACAATTTATAGATAAATTTAGGAAAATATAGATAGCCTAAACTGGGAATCGAACCCAGACCATGTCGGTATCGCGCCGAGTGCACCACCAGTTGAGCTAAACGGCACTATACTATATTTCGTTCAATTTAATCGATAACTTATTGAGCCACACCGTCCATCGTACGGTAATACACCAATTCCATAAGTGGAAACCTCAACATGCAAACCTTCTCAATAAGACAATTGATAGATGAATTAAGAAGAATATAGATAGCCCGAACTGGGAATCGAACCCAGACCATGTCGGTATCGCGCCGAGTGCTCTTCCAGTTCAGCTATCCGGTACTATACTATATTCCGTTCAATTTAATCTATAACTTATTGAGCCACACCGTCCTTCGTACGATAATACACTAATCTAATAAGTGAAAGCCTAAACATTCAAACCTTCTTAATAAGACAATTTACAGATAAATTGAGAAGAACATAGATAGCCCGGACTGGAAATCAAACCCAGACCATGTCGGTATCGCGCAGAGTGCTCAACCAGATGAGCTATCCGGCACTATGCTATGTTCTGTTTAATTCAATCTTTAACTGATTAAGCCACACCGTCCATTGTACGGTAATACGCCAATTCAATAAGTGGAAACCTAAACATGCAAACCTTCTCAATAAGACAATTTATAGATAAATTGAAAAGAATATAGATAGCCCGGATTGGGAATCACACCCAGACCATGTCGGTATCGCGCAGACTGCTCTACCAGATGAGCTATCCGGCACTATGCTATGTTCTGTTTAATTCAATCTATAACTTATTGAGCCACACTGTCCATTGTACAGTAATACACTAATTTAATAAGTGGAAACCTAAACATGCAAACCTTCTCAGAAAGACAATTTATAGATAAATTGAGAGAAATATAGATTGCCCGAACTGGGAATCGAACCCAGACCATGTCGGTATCGTGCCGAGTGCTCTACCAGTTGAGCTATCAGGCACTATACTATATTCCGTTCAATTAAGACTATAACTTATTGAGCCACACCGTCCATCGTTCGGTAATACACCAATTTGATAAGTGGAAACCTAAACATGCAAACCTTCTCAATAAGATAATTGATAGATAAATTAAGAAGAATATAGATAGCCCGAACTGGGAACCGAACCCAGACCATGTCGGTATCGCACCGAGTGTACTACTAAATGAGCTATCCGGCACTATACTATATTCCGTTTAATTTAATCTATAACTTATCGAGCCACACCGTCCATCGTACGGTAATACACCGATTTAATATAGTGAAAACCTAAACATGCAAACCTTCTCAATGAGACAATTCATAGATAAATTGAGCAAAATATAGATAGCCCGAAATAGGAATCGAACCCAGACAATATCGGTATCGCGCCGAGTGCTCTACCAGTTGAACTATCCGTCTCTATACTATATTCCGTTTGATTTAATCTATAACTTATTGAGCCACACCGTCCATCGTACGGTAATACCCCAATTAAATAAGTGGAAACCTAAACATGCAAACCTTCTCAATAAGACAATTTATAGATAAATTTAGAAAAATATAGATAGCCCGAACTGGGAATCGAACCCAGACCATGTCGGTATCGCGCCGAGTGCTCCACCAGTTGAGCTATCCGGCACTATACTATATTTCGTTCAATTTAATCGATAACTTATTGAGCAACACCGTCCATCGTACGGTAATGCACTAATTTAATAAGTGGAAACCTAAACATGCAAACCTTCTCAATAAGACAATTTATAGATGAATTGAGAAAAATATAGATAGCCCGAACTGGAAATCGAACCCAGACCATGTCGGTATTGCGCCGAGTGCTCTACCAGTTGAGCTATCCGAGACTATACTATATTCCGTTCAATTCAATCTATAACTTATTGAGCCACAGCGTCCATCGTACGGTAATATACCAATTTAATAAGTGAAAACCTAAACATGCAAACCTTCTCAATGAGACAATTTATAGATAAATTGAGAAGAATATAGATAGCCCGAACTGGGAATCGAACCCAGACCATGTCGGTATCGCGCCAAGTGCTCTACCAGTTGAGCTATCCAGCACTATACTATATTCCGTTCAATTTAATCTATAACTTACTGAGCCACACCGTCCATCGTACGGTAATACACCAATTTAATAAGTGGAAACCTAAACATGCAAACCTTCTCAGAAAGACAATTTATAGATAAATTGAGAGAAATATAGATTGCCCGGACTGGGAATCGAACCCAGACCATGTCGGTATCGTGCCGAGTGCTCTACCAGTTGAGCTATCAGGCACTATACTATATTCCGTTCAATTAAGACTATAACTTATTGAGCCACACCGTCCATTGTTCGGTAATACACCAATTTAATAAGTGGAAACCTAAACATGCAAACCTTCTCAATAAGATAATTGATAGATAAATTAAGAAGAATATAGATAGCCCGAACTGGGAACCGAACCCAGACCATGTCGGTATCGCACCGAGTGTACTACTAAATGAGCTATCCGGCACTATACTATATTCCGTTTAATTTAATCTATAACTTATCGAGCCACACCGTCCATCGTACGGTAATACACCGATTTAATATAGTGAAAACCTAAACATGCAAACCTTCTCAATGAGACAATTCATAGATAAATTGAGCAAAATATAGATAGCCCGAAATAGGAATCGAACCCAGACAATATCGGTATCGCGCCGAGTGCTCTACCAGTTGAACTATCCGTCTCTATACTATATTCCGTTTGATTTAATCTATAACTTATTGAGCCACACCGTCCATCGTACGGTAATACCCCAATTAAATAAGTGGAAACCTAAACATGCAAACCTTCTCAATAAGACAATTTATAGATAAATTTAGAAAAATATAGATAGCCCGAACTGGGAATCGAACCCAGACCATGTCGGTATCGCGCCGAGTGCTCCACCAGTTGAGCTATCCGGCACTATACTATATTTCGTTCAATTTAATCGATAACTTATTGAGCAACACCGTCCATCGTACGGTAATGCACTAATTTAATAAGTGGAAACCTAAACATGCAAACCTTCTCAATAAGACAATTTATAGATGAATTGAGAAAAATATAGATAGCCCGAACTGGAAATCGAACCCAGACCATGTCGGTATCGCGTCGAGTGCTCTTCCAGTTCAGCTATCCGGCACTATACTATATTTCGTTTAATTTAATCGATAACTTATTGAGCCACACCGTCCATCGTACGGTAATACACCAATTTAATAAGTGGAAACCTAAACATGCAAACCTTCTCAATAAGACGATTTATAGATAAATTGAGAAAAATATAGATAGCCTAAACTGGGAATCGAACCCAGACCATGTCGGTATCGCGCCGAGTGCACCACCAGTTGAGCTATCCGGCACTATACTATATTCCGTTTAATTTAATCTATAACTTATTGAGCAAAACCGTCCATCGAACGGTAATACGCCAATTCCATAAGTGGAAACCTAAACATGCAAACCTTCTCAATAAGACAATTGATAAATAAATTAAGAAGAATATAGATAGCCCGAACTGGGAATCGAACCCAGACCATGTCGGTATCGCGCCGAGTAATCTTCCAGATGAGCTATCCGGCACTATGCTATGTACTGTTTAATTCAATCTTTAACTTTTTAAGCCACACCGTCCATTGTACGGTAATACACCAATTTAAGAAGTGGAAACCTAAACATGCAAACCTTCTCAATAAGACAATTTATAGATAAATTTAGAAAAATATAGATAGCCTAAACTGAGAATCGAACCCAGACCATGTCGGTATCGCGCCGAGTGCACCACCAGTTGAGCTATCCGGCACTATACTATATTCCGTTTAATTTAATCTATAACTTATTGAGCCAAACCGTCCATCGTACAGTAATACCCTAATTCCATAAGTGGAAACCTAAACATGCAAAACTTCTCAATAAGTCAATTTATAGATAAATTGAGAAAAATATAGATAGCCCGAACTGGAAATCGAACCCAGACGATGTCGGTATCGCGCAGAGTGCTCTACCAGTTGAGCTATCCGAGACTATACTATATTCCGTTCAATTCAATCTATAACTTATTGAGCCACACCGTCCATCGTACGGTAATACACCAACTTGATAAGTGAAAACCTAAACATGCAAACCTTCTCAATAAGACAATTTATAGATAAATTGAGAAGAATATAGATAGCCCGAACTGGGAATCGGACCCAGACCATGTCGGTATCGCGCCAAGTACTCTACCAGTTGAGCTATCCAGCACTATACTATATTCCGTTCCATTTAATCTATAACTTATTGAGCCAAACCGTCCATCGTACGGTAATACACCAATTCCATAAGTGGAAACCTAAACATGCAAACCTTCTTAATAAGACAATTAATAAATAAATTGAAAAAAATATAGATAGCCCAAAGTGGGAATCGAACCCAGAACATGTCGGTATCGCGCCGAGTGCTCTACCAGTTGAGCTATCCGGCACTATAGTATATTTCGTTCAATTTAATTTATAACTTATTGAGCCAAACCGTCCATCGTACGGTAATACATCAATTCCATAAGTGGAAACCTAAACATGAAAACCTTCTCAATAAGACAATTAATAGATGAATTGAAAAAAATATAGATAGCCCAAAGTGGGAATCGAACGCAGACCATGTCGGTATCACGCCAAGTGCTTTACCAGTTTAGCTATCCGGCACTATACTATATTCCGTTCAATTTAATCTATAACTTATTGAGCCACACCGTCCATCGTACGGTAATACACCAATTTAATAAGTGGAAACCTAAACATGCAAACCTACTCAATAAGAGAATTGATAGATAAATTGAAAAAAATATAGATAGCCTAAACTGGGAATCGAACCCAGACCATGTCGGTATCGCGCCGAGTGCACCACCAGTTGAGCTATCCGGCACTATACTATATTCCGTTTAATTTAATCTATAACTTATTGAGCAAAACCGTCCATCGAACGGTAATACGCCAATTCCATAAGTGGAAACCTAAACATGCAAACCTTCTCAATAAGACAATTGGTAGATAAATTAAGAAGAATATAGATAGCCCGAACTGGGAATCGGACCCAGACCATGTCGGTATCGCGCCGAGTAATCTTCCAGATGAGCTATCCGGCACTATGCTATGTACTGTTTAATTCAATCTTTAACTTTTTAAGCCACACCGTCCATTGTACGGTAATACACCAATTTAAGAAGTGGAAACCTAAACATGCAAACCTTCTCAATAAGATAATTTATAGACAAATTTAGAAAAATATAGATAGCCTAAACTGAGAATCGAACCCAGACCATGTCGGTATCGCGCCGAGTGCACCACCAGTTGAGCTATCCGGCACTATACTATATTCCGTTTAATTTAATCTATAACTTATTGAGCCAAACCGTCCATCGTACAGTAATACCCTCATTCCATAAGTGGAAACCTAAACATGCAAAACTTCTCAATAAGTCAATTTATAGATAAATTGAGAAAAATATAGATAGCCCGAACTGGAAATCGAACCCAGACCATGTCGGTATCACGTCGAGTGCACTTCCAGTTTAGCTATGCGGCACTATACTATATTTCGTTCGATTTATTCGATAACTTATTGAGCCACACCGTCCATCGTACGGTAATACACCAATTCCATAAGTGGAAACCTCAACATGCAAACCTTCTCAATAAGACAATTGATAGATAAATTAAGAAGAATATAGATAGCCCGAACTGGGAATCGAACCCAGACCATGTCGGTATCGCGCCGAGTGCTCTTCCAGTTCAGCTATCCGGTACTATACTATATTCCGTTCAATTTAATCTATAACTTATTGAGCCACACCGTCCATCGTACGGTAATACACTAATCTAATAAGTGAAAGCCTAAACATTCAAACCTTCTCAATAAGACAATTTACAGATAAATTGAGAAGAACATAGATAGCCCGGACTGGAAATCAAACCCAGACCATGTCGGTATCGCGCAGAGTGCTCTACCAGTTGAGCTATCCGAGACTATACTATATTCCGTTCAATTCAATCTATAACTTATTGAGCCACACCGTCCATCGTACGGTAATACACCAATTTGATAAGTGAAAACCTAAACATGCAAACCTTCTCAATAAGACAATTTATAGATAAATTGAGAAGAATATAGATAGCCCGAACTGGGAATCGAACCCAGACCATGTCGGTATCGCGCCAAGTGCTCTACCAGTTGAGCTATCCAGCACTATACTATATTCCGTTCCATTTAATCTATAACTTATTGAGCCAAACCGTCCATCGTACGGTAATACACCAATTCCATAAGTGGAGACCTAAACATGCAAACCTTCTCGATAAGACAATTTATAGATAAATTGAGAAAAATAAAGATAGCCCGAACTGGGAATCGAACCCAGACCATGTCGGTATTGCGTCGAGTGCTCTTCCAGTTTAGCTATCCGGCACTATACTATATTTCGTTCAATTTAATCGATAACGTATTGAGCCGCACCGTCCATCGTACGGTAATACACCAATTTAATAAGTGGAAACCTAAACATGCAAACCTTCTCAATAAGACAATTAATAAATAAATTGAAAAAAATATAGATAGCCCAGAGTGGGAATCGAACCCAGAACATGTCGGTATCGCGCCGAGTGCTCTACCAGTTGAGCTATCTGGCACTATACTATATTTCGTTCAATTCAATCTATAACTTATTGAGCCAAACCGTCCATCGTACGGTAATACACCAATTTCATAAGTGGAAACCTAAACATGAAAACCTTCTCAATAAGACAATTAATAGATGAATTGAAAAAAATATAGATAGCCCAAAGTGGGAATCGAACCCAGACCATGTCGGTATCGCGTCGAGTGCTCTTCCAGTTCAGCTATCCGGCACTATACTATATTTCGTTTAATTTAATCTATAACTTATTGAGCCACACCGTCCATCGTACGGTAATACACCAATTTAATAAGTGGAAACCTAAACATGCAAACCTTCTCAATAAGACAATTGATAGATAAATTAAGAAGAATATAGATAGCCTGAACTGGGAATCGAACCCAGACCATGTCGGTATCGCGCCGAGTAATCTTCCAGATGAGCTATCCGGCACTATGCTATGTTCTGTTTAATTCAATCTTTAACTTTTTAAGCCACACCGTCCATTGTACGGTAATACACCAATTTAATAAGTGGAAACCTAAACATGCAAACCTTCTCAATAAGACAATTTATAGATAAATTTAGGAAAATATAGATAGCCTAAACTGGGAATCGAACCCAGACCATGTCGGTATCGCGCCGAGTGCACCACCAGTTGAGCTAAACGACACTATACTATATTTCGTTCAATTTAATCGATAACTTATTGAGCCACACCGTCCATCGTACGGTAATACACCAATTCCATAAGTGGAAACCTCAACATGCAAACCTTCTCAATAAGACAATTGATAGATGAATTAAGAAGAATATAGATAGCCCGAACTGGGAATCGAACCCAGACCATGTCGGTATCGCGCCGAGTGCTCTTCCAGTTCAGCTATCCGGTACTATACTATATTCCGTTCAATTTAATCTATAACTTATTGAGCCACACCGTCCTTCGTACGATAATACACTAATCTAATAAGTGAAAGCCTAAACATTCAAACCTTCTTAATAAGACAATTTACAGATAAATTGAGAAGAACATAGATAGCCCGGACTGGAAATCAAACCCAGACCATGTCGGTATCGCGCAGAGTGCTCAACCAGATGAGCTATCCGGCACTATGCTATGTTCTGTTTAATTCAATCTTTAACTGATTAAGCCACACCGTCCATTGTACGGTAATACGCCAATTCAATAAGTGGAAACCTAAACATGCAAACCTTCTCAATAAGACAATTTATAGATAAATTGAAAAGAATATAGATAGCCCGGATTGGGAATCACACCCAGACCATGTCGGTATCGCGCAGACTGCTCTACCAGATGAGCTATCCGGCACTATGCTATGTTCTGTTTAATTCAATCTATAACTTATTGAGCCACACTGTCCATTGTACAGTAATACACTAATTTAATAAGTGGAAACCTAAACATGCAAACCTTCTCAGAAAGACAATTTATAGATAAATTGAGAGAAATATAGATTGCCCGAACTGGGAATCGAACCCAGACCATGTCGGTATCGTGCCGAGTGCTCTACCAGTTGAGCTATCAGGCACTATACTATATTCCGTTCAATTAAGACTATAACTTATTGAGCCACACCGTCCATCGTTCGGTAATACACCAATTTAATAAGTGGAAACCTAAACATGCAAACCTTCTCAATAAGATAATTGATAGATAAATTAAGAAGAATATAGATAGCCCGAACTGGGAACCGAACCCAGACCATGTCGGTATCGCACCGAGTGTACTACTAAATGAGCTATCCGGCACTATACTATATTCCGTTTAATTTAATCTATAACTTATCGAGCCACACCGTCCATCGTACGGTAATACACCGATTTAATATAGTGAAAACCTAAACATGCAAACCTTCTCAATGAGACAATTCATAGATAAATTGAGCAAAATATAGATAGCCCGAAATAGGAATCGAACCCAGACAATATCGGTATCGCGCCGAGTGCTCTACCAGTTGAACTATCCGTCTCTATACTATATTCCGTTTGATTTAATCTATAACTTATTGAGCCACACCGTCCATCGTACGGTAATACCCCAATTAAATAAGTGGAAACCTAAACATGCAAACCTTCTCAATAAGACAATTTATAGATAAATTTAGAAAAATATAGATAGCCCGAACTGGGAATCGAACCCAGACCATGTCGGTATCGCGCCGAGTGCTCCACCAGTTGAGCTATCCGGCACTATACTATATTTCGTTCAATTTAATCGATAACTTATTGAGCAACACCGTCCATCGTACGGTAATGCACTAATTTAATAAGTGGAAACCTAAACATGCAAACCTTCTCAATAAGACAATTTATAGATGAATTGAGAAAAATATAGATAGCCCGAACTGGAAATCGAACCCAGACCATGTCGGTATCGCGCCGAGTGCTCTACCAGTTGAGCTATCCGAGACTATACTATATTCCGTTCAATTCAATCTATAACTTATTGAGCCACAGCGTCCATCGTACGGTAATATACCAATTTAATAAGTGAAAACCTAAACATGCAAACCTTCTCAATGAGACAATTTATAGATAAATTGAGAAGAATATAGATAGCCCGAACTGGGAATCGAACCCAGACCATGTCGGTATCGCGCCAAGTGCTCTACCAGTTGAGCTATCCAGCACTATACTATATTCCGTTCAATTTAATCTATAACTTACTGAGCCACACCGTCCATCGTACGGTAATACACCAATTTAATAAGTGGAAACCTAAACATGCAAACCTTCTCAGAAAGACAATTTATAGATAAATTGAGAGAAATATAGATTGCCCGGACTGGGAATCGAACCCAGACCATGTCGGTATCGTGCCGAGTGCTCTACCAGTTGAGCTATCAGGCACTATACTATATTCCGTTCAATTAAGACTATAACTTATTGAGCCACACCGTCCATTGTTCGGTAATACACCAATTTAATAAGTGGAAACCTAAACATGCAAACCTTCTCAATAAGATAATTGATAGATAAATTAAGAAGAATATAGATAGCCCGAACTGGGAACCGAACCCAGACCATGTCGGTATCGCACCGAGTGTACTACTAAATGAGCTATCCGGCACTATACTATATTCCGTTTAATTTAATCTATAACTTATCGAGCCACACCGTCCATCGTACGGTAATACACCGATTTAATATAGTGAAAACCTAAACATGCAAACCTTCTCAATGAGACAATTCATAGATAAATTGAGCAAAATATAGATAGCCCGAAATAGGAATCGAACCCAGACAATATCGGTATCGCGCCGAGTGCTCTACCAGTTGAACTATCCGTCTCTATACTATATTCCGTTTGATTTAATCTATAACTTATTGAGCCACACCGTCCATCGTACGGTAATACCCCAATTAAATAAGTGGAAACCTAAACATGCAAACCTTCTCAATAAGACAATTTATAGATAAATTTAGAAAAATATAGATAGCCCGAACTGGGAATCGAACCCAGACCATGTCGGTATCGCGCCGAGTGCTCCACCAGTTGAGCTATCCGGCACTATACTATATTTCGTTCAATTTAATCGATAACTTATTGAGCAACACCGTCCATCGTACGGTAATGCACTAATTTAATAAGTGGAAACCTAAACATGCAAACCTTCTCAATAAGACAATTTATAGATGAATTGAGAAAAATATAGATAGCCCGAACTGGAAATCGAACCCAGACCATGTCGGTATCGCGCCGAGTGCTCTACCAGTTGAGCTATCCGAGACTATACTATATTCCGTTCAATTCAATCTATAACTTATTGAGCCACAGCGTCCATCGTACGGTAATATACCAATTTAATAAGTGAAAACCTAAACATGCAAACCTTCTCAATGAGACAATTTATAGATAAATTGAGAAGAATATAGATAGCCCGAACTGGGAATCGAACCCAGACCATGTCGGTATCGCGCCAAGTGCTCTACCAGTTGAGCTATCCAGCACTATACTATATTCCGTTCAATTTAATCTATAACTTACTGAGCCACACCGTCCATCGTACGGTAATACACCGATTTAATATAGTGAAAACCTAAACATGCAAACCTTCTCAATAAGACAATTAATAGATAAATTGAGAAAAATATAGATAGCTCGAAATGGGAATCGAACCCAGACAATATCGGTATCGCGCCGAGTGCTCTACCAGTTGAGCTATCCGGCTCTATACTATATTCCGTTTAATTTAATCTATAACTTATTGAGCCACACCGTCCATCGTACGGTAATACACCAATTTAATGAGTGGAAACCTAAACATGCAAACCTTCTCAATAAGACAATTTATAGATAAATTGAGAAGAATGTAGATTGCCCGAACTGGGAATCGAACCCAGACCATGTCGGTATCGGGCCGAGTGCTCTACCAGTTGAGCTATCGAGCACTATACTATATTCCGTTCAATTTAATCTATAACTTATTGAGCCAATTCGTCCATCGTACGGTAATACACCAATTCCAAAAGTGGAAACCTAAACATGCAAACCTTCTCGATAAGACAATTTATAGATAAATTGAGAAAAATATAGATAGCCCGAACTGGGAATCGAACCCAGACCATGTCGGTATCGCGCCGAGTGCTCTACGAGTTGAGCTATTCGGCACTATACTATATTCCGTTCAATTTATTCTATAACTTATTGAGCCACACCCCCAATCGAACGGTAATACACCAATTTAATAAGTGGAAACCTAAACATGCAAACCTTCTCAATAAGATAATTGATAGATAAATTAAGAAGAATATAGATAGCCCGAACTGGGAATCGAACCTAGACCATGTCGGTGTCGCGCCGAGTGCTATTCCTGTTCAGCTATCCGGCACTATACTATATTTCGTTCAATTTAATCAATAACTTATTGAGCCACACCGTCCATCATACGGTAATACACCAATTTAATGAGTGGAAACCTAAACATGCAAACCTTCTCAATAAGACAATTTATAGATAAATTAAGAAAAATATGGATAGCCTGAACTGGGAATCGAACCTTGACCATGTCGGTATCGCGCCGAGTGCTCTTCCAGTTCAGCTATCCGGTACTATACTATATTACGTTCAATTTAATCTATAACTTATTGAGCCACACCGTCCATTGTAAAGTAATACACCAATTTAATAAGTGGAAACCTAAACATGCAAACCTTCTCAATAAGACAATTCATAGATAAATTGAAAAAAATATGGATAGCCCGAAATAGGAATCGAACCCAGACCATGTCGGTATCGCGCCGAGTGCTCTAGCAGTTGAGCTATCCGGCACTATATTATATTCGTTCAATTTGATTTTTAACTTATTGAGCCACACCGTTCATCGTCTGGTAATACACCAATTTAATAAGTGGAAACTTGAACATGCATACCTTCTCAATAAGACAATTTATAAATAAATTGAGAAAAATATAGATAGCCCGAACTAGGAATCAAACCCAGACCATGTCGGTATCACGCCGAGCGCTCTTCCAGTTGAGCTATCCGGTACTATACTTTATTCCGTTCAATTTAATCCATAACTTATTGAGCCACACCGTCCAGTGTACGGTAATACACCAATTCCATAAGTGGAAACCTAAACATGCAAACCTTCTCAATAAGACAATTTATAGATAATTTGAGAAAAATATAGATAGCCCGAACTAGGAATCAAACCCAGACCATGTCGGTATCGCGCCGAGCGCTCTTCCAGTTGAGCTATCCGGTACTATACTTTATTCCGTTCAATTTAATCCATAACTTATTGAGCCACACCGTCCAGTGTACGGTAATACACCAATTCCATAAGTGGAAACCTAAACATGCAAACCTTCTCAATAAGACAATTTATAGATAATTTAAGAAAAATATAGATAGCCCGAACTGGTAATTGAACCCAGACCATGTCGGTATCGCGCCGAGTGCTGTACCAGTGGAGCTATCCGGCACTATACTATATTCCATTTAATTCGATCTTTAACTTATTGAGCCAAACCGTCCATCGTACAGTAATATTCTTATTCGATAAGTGGAAACCTAAACATGCAAACCTTCTCGATAAGACAATTTATAGATAAATTGAGAAAAATATAGATAGCCCGAACTGGGAATCGAACCCAGACCATGTCGGTATCGCGCCGAGTGCTCTACCAGTTGAGCTATCCAGCACTATACTATATTCCGTTCAATTTAATCTATAACTTATTGAGCCACACCGTCCATCGAACGGTAATACACCAATTTAATAAGTGGAAACCTAAACATGCAAACCTTCTCAATAAGATAATTGATGGATAAATTAAGAAGAATATATATAGCCCGAACTGGGAATCGAACCTAGACCATGTCGGTATCGCGCCGAGTGCTCTTCCAGTTCAGCTATCCGGTTCTATACTATATTACGTTCAATTTAATCTATAACTTATTGAGCCACACCGTCCATCGTACGGTAATACACTAAATTAATAAGTGGAAGCCTAAACATGCAAACCTTCTCAATAAGACAATTTATAGATAAATTGAGAAGAACATAGATAGCCCGGACTGGGAATCGAACCCAAACCATGTCGGTATTGCGCCGAGTGCTCTACCAGATGAGCTATCCAGCACTATGCTATGTTCTGTTCAATTTAAACTATAACTTATTGATCCACACCGTCCATTGTAAAGTAATACACCAATTTAATAAGTGAAAACCTAAACATGCAAACGTTCTCAATAAGACAATTCATAGATAAATTGAAAAAAATATGGATAGCCCGAAATAGGAATCGAACCCAGACCATGTCGGTATCGCGCCGAGTGCTCTAGCAGTTGAGCTATCCGGCACTATATTATATTCGTTCAATTTGATTTTTAACTTATTGAGCCACACCGTTCATCGTCTGGTAATACACCAATTTAATAAGTGGAAACTTGAACATGCATACCTTCTCAATAAGACAATTTATAAATAAATTGAGAAAAATATAGATAGCCCGAACTAGGAATCAAACCCAGACCATGTCGGTATCGCGCCGAGCGCTCTTCCAGTTGAGCTATCCGGTACTATACTTTATTCCGTTCAATTTAATCCATAACTTATTGAGCCACACCGTCCAGTGTACGGTAATACACCAATTCCATAATTGAAAACCTAAACATGCAAACCTTCTCAATAAGACAATTGATAGATAAATTGAAAAGAATATAGATAGCCCGAACTGGGAATTGAACCCTGACCATGTCGGTAGCGCGCCGAGTGCTCTTCCAGTTGAGCTATCCGGCACTATACTATATTCCGTTTAATTTAATCTATAACTTATTGAGCCACACTGTCCATCGTACGGTAATACACCAATTTGATAAGTGGAAACCTAAACATGCAAACCTTCTCAATAAGACAATTGATAGATAAATTGAAAAAAATATAGATAGCCCAAAGTGGGAATCGAACCCAGAACATATCGGTATCGCGCCGAGTGCTCTACCAGTTGAGCTATTGGGCACTATACTATATTCCGTTCAATTTAATCTATAACTTATTGAGCAAAACCGTCCATCGTACAGTAATACTCTAATTCCATAAGTGTAAACCTAAACATGCAAACCTTCTCAATAAGACAATTTATAGATAAATTGAGAAAAATATAGATAGCCCGAACTGGAAGTCGAACCCAGACCATGTCGGTATCGCGCCGAGTGCTCTACTAGTTGAGCTATCCGGCACTATACTATATTCCGTTTAATTTAATCTATAACTTATTGAGCCACACTGTCCATCGTACGGTAATACACCAATTTGATAAGTGGAAACCTAAACATGCAAACCTTCTCAATAAGACAATTGATAGATAAATTGAAAAAAATATAGATAGCCCAAAGTGGGAAACGAACCCAGAACATATCGGTATCGCGCCAAGTGCTCTACCAGTTGAGCTATCGGGCACTATACTATATTCCGTTCAATTTAATCTATAACTTATTGAGCCAAACCGTCCATCGTACGGTAATACACCAATTCCATAAGTGGAAACCTAAACATGCAAACCTTCTCAATAAGACAATTGATCGATAAATTTAGAAAAATATAGATAGCCCGAACTGGGAATCGAACCCAGACCATGTCGGTATCGCGCCGAGTGCTCCACCAGTTGAGCTATCCGGCACTATACTATATTCCGTTTAATTTAATCTATAACTTATTGAGCAAAACCGTCCATCGTACAGTAATACTCTAATTCCATAAGTGTAAACCTAAACATGCAAACCTTCTCAATAAGACAATTTATAGATAAATTGAGAAAAATATAGATAGCCCGAACTGAGAATCAAACCCAGACCATGTCGGTATTGGGCCGAGTGCTCTACCAGTTGAGCTATCCGGGACTATACTATATTTCGTTCAATTCAATCTATAACTTATTGAGCCACACCGTCCATCGTACGGTAATACACCAATTTAATAAGTGGAAATTTAAACATGCACACCTTCTCAATAAGAGAATTAATAGATAAATTAAAAAAAATATAGATAGCCCGAACTGGGAATCGAACCCAGACCATGTCGGTATCGCGCCGAGTGCTCCACCAGTTGAGCTATCCGGCACTATACTATATTCCGTATAATTTAATCTATAACTTATTGAGCAAAACCGTCCATCGTACAGTGATACTCTAATTCCATAAGCGTAAACCTAAACATGCAAACCTTCTCAATAAGACAATTTATAGATAAATTGAAAAAAATATAGATAGCCCGAACTGAGAATCAAACCCAGACCATGTCGGTATCGGGCCGAGTGCTCTACCAGTTGAGCTATGGGGCACTATACTATATTCCGTTCAATTTAATCTATAACTTATCGAGCTACACCGTCCATCGTACGGTAATACACCAATTTAATAAGTGGAAACCTAAACATGCAAACCTCCTCAATAAGACAATTAATAGATAAATCGAAAAAAATATAGATAGCCCGAACTGGTAATTGAACCCAGACCATGTCTGTATTGCGCCGAGTGCTCTTCCAGTTGAGCTATCCGGTACTATATTATATTACGTTCGATTTAATCTATAACTAATTGAGCCACACCGTCCATCGTTTGGTAATACACCAATTCCATAATTGAAAACCTGAACATGCAAACCTTCTCAATAAGACAATTGATAGATAAATTAAAAAGAATATAGATAGCCCGAACTTGGAATCGAACCCAGACCATGTCGGTAGCGCGCCGAGTGCTCTTCCAGTTGAGCTATCCGGCACTATACTATATTTCGTTCAATTCAATCGATAACTTATTGAGCCACACCGTCCATCGTACGGTAATACACCAATTTGATAAGTGGAAATCTAAACATGCAAACCTTCTCAATAAGACAATTTACAGATGAATTGAGAAAAATATAGATAGCCCGAACTGGAAGTCGAACCCAGACCATGTCGGTATCGCGCCGAGTGCTCTACTAGTTGAGCTATCCGGCACTATACTATATTCCGTTTAATTTAATCTATAACTTATTGAGCCACACCGTCCATCGTACGGTAATACACCAATTTGATAAGTGGCACCTAAACATGCAAACCTTCTCAATAAGACAATTAATAGATAAATTGAAAAAAATATAGATAGCCCAAAGTGGAAATCGAACCCAGAACATATCGGTATCGCGCCGAGTGCTCTACCAGTTGAGCTATCGGGCACTATACTATATTCCGTTCAATTTAATCTATAACTTATTGAGCCAAACCGTCCGTCGTACGGTAATGCACTAATTTAATAAGTGGAAACCTAAACATGCAAACCTTCTCAATAAGACAATTTATAGATGAATTGAGAAAAATATAGATAGCCCGAACTGGAAATCGAACCCAGACCATGTCGGTATCGCGCCGAGTGCTCTACTAGTTGAGATATCCGGCACTATACTATATTCCGTTTAATTTAATCTATAACTTATTGAGCCACACCGTCCATCGTACGGTAATACACCAATTTAATAAGTGGAAACCTAAACATGCAAACCTTCTTAATAAGACAATTAATAAATAAATTGAAAAAAATATAGATAGCCCAACGTGGGAATCGAACCCAGAACATGTCGGTATCGCGCCAAGTGCTCTACCAGTTGAGCTATCCGGCACTATAGTATATTTCGTTCAATTTAATCTATAACTTATTGAGCCAAACCGTCCATCGTACGGTAATACACCAATTCCATAAGTGGAAACCTAAACATGAAAACCTTCTCAATAAGACAATTAATAGATGAATTGAAAAAAATATAGATAGCCCAAAGTGGGAATCGAACGCAGACCATGTCGGTATCACGCCAAGTGCTTTACCAGTTGAGCTATCCGGCACTATACTATATTCCGTTCAATTTAATCTATAACTTATTGAGCCACACCGTCCATCGTACGGTAATACACCAATTTAATAAGTGGAAACCTAAACATGCAAACCTACTCAATAAGAGAATTGATAGATAAATTGAAAAAAATATAGATAGCCCGAACTGGGAATCGAACCCAGACCATGTCGGTATCGCGTCGAGTGCTCTTCCAGTTCAGCTATCCGGCACTATACTATATTTCGTTTAATTTAATCGATAACTTATTGAGCCACACCGTCCATCGTACGGTAATACACCAATTTAATAAGTGGAAACCTAAACATGCAAACCTTCTCAATAAGACGATTTATAGATAAATTGAGAAAAATATAGATAGCCTAAACTGGGAATCGAACCCAGACCATGTCGGTATCGCGCCGAGTGCACCACCAGTTGAGCTATCCGGCACTATACTATATTCCGTTTAATTTAATCTATAACTTATTGAGCAAAACCGTCCATCGAACGGTAATACGCCAATTCCATAAGTGGAAACCTAAACATGCAAACCTTCTCAATAAGACAATTGATAAATAAATTAAGAAGAATATAGATAGCCCGAACTGGGAATCGAACCCAGACCATGTCGGTATCGCGCCGAGTAATCTTCCAGATGAGCTATCCGGCACTATGCTATGTACTGTTTAATTCAATCTTTAACTTTTTAAGCCACACCGTCCATTGTACGGTAATACACCAATTTAAGAAGTGGAAACCTAAACATGCAAACCTTCTCAATAAGACAATTTATAGATAAATTTAGAAAAATATAGATAGCCTAAACTGAGAATCGAACCCAGACCATGTCGGTATCGCGCCGAGTGCACCACCAGTTGAGCTATCCGGCACTATACTATATTCCGTTTAATTTAATCTATAACTTATTGAGCAAAACCGTCCATCGAACGGTAATACGCCAATTCCATAAGTGGAAACCTAAACATGCAAACCTTCTCAATAAGACAATTGATAAATAAATTAAGAAGAATATAGATAGCCCGAACTGGGAATCGAACCCAGACCATGTCGGTATCGCGCAGAGTGCTCTACCAGTTGAGCTATCCGAGACTATACTATATTCCGTTCAATTCAATCTATAACTTATTGAGCCACACCGTCCATCGTACGGTAATACACCAACTTGATAAGTGAAAACCTAAACATGCAAACCTTCTCAATAAGACAATTTATAGATAAATTGAGAAGAATATAGATAGCCCGAACTGGAAATCGAACCCAGACGATGTCGGTATCGCGCAGAGTGCTCTACCAGTTGAGCTATCCAGCACTATACTATATTCCGTTCCATTTAATCTATAACTTATTGAGCCAAACCGTCCATCGTACGGTAATACACCAATTCCATAAGTGGAAACCTAAACATGCAAACCTTCTTAATAAGACAATTAATAAATAAATTGAAAAAAATATAGATAGCCCAAAGTAGGAATCGAACCCAGAACATGTCGGTATCGCGCCGAGTGCTCTACCAGTTGAGCTATCCGGCACTATAGTATATTTCGTTCAATTTAATTTATAACTTATTGAGCCAAACCGTCCATCGTACGGTAATACATCAATTCCATAAGTGGAAACCTAAACATGAAAACCTTCTCAATAAGACAATTAATAGATGAATTGAAAAAAATATAGATAGCCCAAAGTGGGAATCGAACGCAGACCATGTCGGTATCACGCCAAGTGCTTTACCAGTTTAGCTATCCGGCACTATACTATATTCCGTTCAATTTAATCTATAACTTATTGAGCCACACCGTCCATCGTACGGTAATACACCAATTCAATAAGTGGAAACCTAAACATGCAAACCTACTCAATAAGAGAATTGATAGATAAATTGAAAAAAATATAGATAGCCTAAACTGGGAATCGAACCCAGACCATGTCGGTATCGCGCCGAGTGCACCACCAGTTGAGCTATCCGGCACTATACTATATTCCGTTTAATTTAATCTATAACTTATTAAGCAAAACCGTCCATCGAACGGTAATACGCCAATTCCATAAGTGGAAACCTAAACATGCAAACCTTCTCAATAAGACAATTGGTAGATAAATTAAGAAGAATATAGATAGCCCGAACTGGGAATCGGACCCAGACCATGTCGGTATCGCGCCGAGTAATCTTCCAGATGAGCTATCCGGCACTATGCTATGTACTGTTTAATTCAATCTTTAACTTTTTAAGCCACACCGTCCATTGTACGGTAATACACCAATTTAAGAAGTGGAAACCTAAACATGCAAACCTTCTCAATAAGATAATTTATAGACAAATTTAGAAAAATATAGATAGCCTAAACTGAGAATCGAACCCAGACCATGTCGGTATCGCGCCGAGTGCTCTACCACTTGAGCTATCCGGCACTGTACTATATTCCGTTCAATTTAATCTATAACTTATTGAGCCACACCGTCCATCGTACGGTAATACACCAATTTAATGAGTGGAAACCTAAACATGCAAACCTTCTCAATAAGACAATTTATAGATAAATTAAGAAAAATATAGATAGCCCGAACTGGAAATCGAACCTAGAACATGTCGGTATCGCGCCGAGTGCTCTTCCACTTCAGCTATCCGGCACTATACTATATTTCGTTCAATTTAATCAATAACTTATTGAGCCACACCGTCCATCGTACGGTAATACACCAATTTAATAAGTGGAAGCCTAAACATGCAAACCTTCTCAATAAGACAATTTATAGATAAATTGTGAGGAACATAGATAGCCCGGACTGGGAATCGAACCCAGACCATGTCGGTATTGCGCCGAGTGCTCTACCAGATGAGCTATCCAGCACTATGCTATGTTCTGTTCAATCTAAACTATAACTTATTGAGCCACACCGTCCATTGTAAAGTAATACACCAATTTAATAAGTGGAAACCTAAACATGCAAACCTTCTCAATAAGACAATTCATAGATAAATTGAAAAAAATATGGATAGCCCGAAATAGGAATCGAACCCAGACCATGTCGGTATCGCGCCGAGTGCTCTAGCAGTTGAGCTATCCGGCACTATATTATATTCGTTCAATTTGATTTTTAACTTATTGAGCCACACCGTTCATCGTCTGGTAATACACCAATTTAATAAGTGGAAACTTGAACATGCATACCTTCTCAATAAGACAATTTATAAATAAATTGAGAAAAATATAGATAGCCCGAACTGGGAATCAAACCCAGACCATGTCGGTATCGCGCCGAGCGCTCTTCCAGTTGAGCTATCCGGTACTATACTTTATTCCGTTCAATTTAATCCATAACTTATTGAGCCACACCGTCCAGTGTACGGTAATACACCAATTCCATAAGCGGAAACCTAAACATGCAAACCTTCTCAATAAGACAATTTATAGATAAATTGAGAAAAATATAGATAGCCCGAACTGGGAATCGAACCCAGACCATGTCGGTATCGCGCCGAGTGCTCTACCAGTTGAGCTATCCGGCACTATACTATATTCCGTTCAATTTAATCTATAACTTATTGAGTCACACCGTCCATCGTACGGTAATACACCAATTTTCTAAGTGGAGACCTAAACATGCAAACCTTCTCAATAAGATAATTAATAGATAAATTAAGAAGAATATAGATAGCCCGAACTGGAAATCGAACCCAGACCATGTCGGTATCGCGCCGAGTGCTCTACTAGTTGAGCTATCCGGCACTATACTATATTCCGTGTAATTTAATCTATAACTTATTGAGCTACACCGTCCATCGTACGGTAATACACCGATTTAATATAGTGAAAACCTGAACATGCAAACCTTCTCAATAAGACAATTCATAGATAAATTGAGAAAAATATAGATAGCCCGAAATGGGAATCGAACCCAGACAATATCGGTATCGCGCCGAGTGCTCTACCAGTGGAGCTATCCGGCTCTATACTATATTCCGTTTAATTTAATCTATAACTTATTGAGCAAAACCGTCCATCGTACAGTAATACTCTGATTCCATAAGTGGAAACCTAAACATGCATACCTTCTCAATAAGACAATTTATAAATAAATTGAGAAAAATATAGATAGCCCGAACTGGGAATCGAACCCAAAACATATCGGCATCGCGCCGAGTGCTCTACCAGTTGAGCTATCGGGCACTATACTATATTCCGTTCAATTTAATCTATAACTTATTGAGCCAAACCGTCCATCGTACGGTAATACACCAATTCCATAAGTGGAAAACTAAACATGCAAACCTTCTCAATAAGACAATTTATAGAAAAATTGAGAAAAATATAGATAGCCCGAACTGGTAATTGAACCCAGACCATGTCGGTATCGCGCCGAGTGCTCTTCCATTTGAGCTATCCAGCACTATGCTATGTTCTGTTCAATTTAATCTATAACTTATTGAGCCACACCGTCCATCGTACGGTAATACACCAATTTAATAAGTGGAAACCTTAACATGCAAACTTACTCAATAAGAGAATTAATAGATAAATTGAAAAAAATATAGATAGCCCGAACTGGGAATCGAACCCAGACCATGTCGGTATCGCGTGGAGTGCTCTTCCAGTTCAGCTATCCGGCACTATACTATATTTCATTCAATTTAATCGATAACTTATTGAGCCACACCGTCCATCGTACAGTAATACACCAATTTGATAAGTGGAAACCTAAACATGCAAACCTTCTTAATAAGACAATTTATAGATGAATTGAGAAAAATATAGATAGCCCGAACTGGAAATCGAACCCAGACCATGTCGGTATCGCGCCGAGTGCTCTACTAGTTGTGCTATCCGGCACTATACTATATTCCGTTTAATTTAATCTATGACTTATTGAGCCACACCGTCCATCGTACGATAATACACCAATTCCATAAGTGGAAACCTAAACATGCAAACCTTCTCAATAAGACAATTGATAGATAAATTAAGAAGAATATAGATAGCCCGAACTGGGAATCGAACCCAGACCATGTCGGTATCGCGCCGAGTAATCTCCCAGTTGAGCTATCCGGCACTATGCTATGTTCTGTTTAATTCAATCTTTAACTTTTTGAGCCACACCGACCATTGTACGGTAATACACCAATTTAATAAGTGGAAACCTAAACATGCAATCCTTCTCAATAAGACAACTTATAGATAAATTTAGAAAAATATAGATAGCCTAAACTGGGAATCGAACCCAGACCATGTCGGTATCGCGCCGAGTGCACCACCAGTTGAGCTATCCGGCACTATACTATATTCCGTTTAATTTAATCTATAACTTATTGAGCCTAACCGTCCATCGTACAGTAATACCCTAATTCCATAAGTGGAAACCTAAACATGCAAACCTTCTCAATAAGTCAATTTATAGATAAATTGAGAAAAATATAGATAGCCCGAACTGGGAATCGAACCCAGACCATGTCGGTATCGCGCCGAGTGCACCACCAGTTGAGCTATCCGGCACTATACTATATTCCGTTTAATTTAATCTATAATTTATTGAGCCTAACCGTCCATCGTACAGTAATACCCTAATTCCATAAGTGGAAACCTAAACATGCAAACCTTCTCAATAAGTCAATTTATAGATAAATTGAGAAGAACATAGATAGCCCGGACTGGAAATCAAACCCAGACCATGTCGGTATCGCGCCGAGTGCTCTACCAGATGAGCTATCCGGCACTATGCTATGTTCTGTTTAATTCAATCTTTAACTTAGTGAGCCACAACGTCCATTGTACGGTAATACGCCAATTTAATAAGTGGAAACCCGAACATGCAAACCTTCTCAAAAAGACAATTCATAGATAAATTCAGAAACATATAGATAGCCTAAACTGGGAATCGAACCCAGACCATGTCGGTATCGCGCCGAGTGCACCACCAGTTGAGCTATCCGGCACTATACTATATTCCGTTTAATTCAATCTATAACTTATTGAGCCACACCGTCCATCGTACGGTAATACACCAATTTGATAAGTGGAAACCTAAACATGCAAACCTTCTCAATAAGACAATTAATAGATAAATCGAGAAGAATATAGATAGCCCGGACTGGGAATCAAACCCAGACCATGTCGGTATCGCGCAGACTGCTCTACCAGATGAGCTATCCGGTACTATGCTATGTTCTGTTTAATTCAATCTATAACTTATTGAGCCACACCGTCCATTGTACAGTAATACACTAATTTAATAAGTGGAAACCTAAACATGCAAACCTTCTCAGAAAGACAATTTATAGATAAATTGAGAGAAATATAGATTGCCCGAACTGGGAATCGAATCCAGACCATGTCGGTATCGTGCCGAGTGCTCTACCAGTTAAGCTATCGGGCACTACACTATATTCCGTTCAATTAAGACTATAACTTATTGAGCCACACCGTCCATCGTACGGTAATACACCAATTTAATAAGTGGAAACCTAAACATGCAAACCTTCTCAATAAGATAATTGATAGATAAATTAAGAAGAATATAGATAGCCCGAACTGGGAATCGAACCCAGACCATGTCGGTATCGCGCCGTGTGTACTACTAGTTGAGCTATCCGGCACTATACTATATTCCGTTTAATTTAATCTATAACTTATTGAGCCTAACCGTCCATCGTACAGTAATACCCTAATTCCATAAGTGGAAACCTAAACATGCAAACCTTCTCAATAAGTCAATTTATAGATAAATTGAGAAAAATATAGATAGCCCGAACTGGGAATCGAACCCAGACCATGTCGGTATCGCGCCGAGTGCACCACCAGTTGAGCTATCCGGCACTATACTATATTCCGTTTAATTTAATCTATAACTTATTGAGCCTAACCGTCCATCGTACAGTAATACCCTAATTCTATAAGTGGAAACCTAAACATGCAAACCTTCTCAATAAGTCAATGTATAGATAAATTGAGAAGAACATAGATAGCCCGGACTGGAAATCAAACCCAGACCATGTCGGTATCGCGCCGAGTGCTCTACCAGATGAGCTATCCGGCACTATGCTATGTTCTGTTTAATTCAATCTTTAACTTAGTGAGCCACACCGTCCATTGTACGGTAATACGCCAATTCAATAAGTGGAAACCCGAACATGCAAACCTTCTCAAAAAGACAATTCATAGATAAATTCAGAAACATATAGATAGCCTAAACTGGGAATCGAACCCAGACCATGTCGGTATCGCGCCGAGTGCACCACCAGTTGAGCTATCCGGCACTATACTATATTCCGTTTAATTCAATCTATAACTTATTGAGCCACACCGTCCATCGTACGGTAATACACCGATTTAATATAGTAAAAACCTAAACATGCAAACCTTCTCAATAAGACAATTCATAGATAAATTGAGCAAAATATAGATAGCCCGAAATGGGAATCGAACCCAGACAATATCGGTATCGCGCCGAGTGCTCTACCAGTTGAGCTATCCGGCTCTATACTATATTCCGTTTAATTTAATCTATAACTTATTGAGCCACACCGTCCATCGTACGGTAATACACCAATTGAATAAGTGGAAACCTAAACATGCAAACCTTCTATATAAGACAATTTATAGATAAATTTAGAAAAATATAGATAGCCCGAACTGGGAATCGAACCCAGACCATGTCGGTATCGCGCCGAGTGCTCCACCAGTTGAGCTATCCGGCACTATACTATATTCCGTTTAATTTAATCTATAACTTATTGAGAAAAACCGTCCATCGTATAGTAATACTCTAATTCCATAAGTGGAAACCTAAACATGCAAACCTTCTCAATAAGACAATTGATAGATAAATTGAGAAAAATATAGATAGCCCAAACTGGCAATCGAACCCAGACCATGTCGGTATCGCGCCGAGTGCTCTACCAGTTGAGCTATCCGAAACTATACTATATTCCGTTCAATTCAATCTATAACTTATTGAGCCACACCGTCCATCGTACAATAATACACAAATTTAATAAGTGGAAACCTAAACATGCAAGCCTTCTTAATAAGACAATTTATAGATAAATTAAGAAGAATATAGATAGCCCGGACTGGGAATCAAACCCAGACCATGTCGGTATCGCGCAGACTGCTCTACCAGATGAGCTATCCGAGACTATACTATATTCCGTTCAATTCAATCTATAACTTATTGAGCCACACCGTCCATCGTACAATAATACACAAATTTAATAAGTGGAAACCTAAACATGCAAGCCTTCTTAATAAGACAATTTATAGATAAATTAAGAAGAATATAGATAGCCCGGACTGGGAATCGAATCCAGACCATGTCGGTATCGTGCCGAGTGCTCTACCAGTTGAGCTATCGGGCACTATACTATATTCCGTTCAATTAAGACTATAACTTATTGAGCCACACCGTCCATCGTACGGTAATACACCAATTTAATAAGTGGAAACCTAAACATGCAAACCTTCTCAATAAGATAATTGATAGATAAATTAAGAAGAATATAGATAGCCCGAACTGGGAATCGAACCCAGACCATGTCGGTATCGCGCCGAGTGTACTACTAGTTGAGCTATCCGGCACTATACTATATTCCGTTTAATTTAATCTATAACTTATTGAGCCACACCGTCCGTCGTACGGTAATACACCGATTTAATATAGTAAAAACCTAAACATGCAAACCTTCTCAATAAGACAATTCATAGATAAATTGAGCAAAATATAGATAGCCCGAAATGGGAATCGAACCCAGACAATATCGGTATCGCGCCGAGTGCTCTACCAGTTGAGCTATCCGGCTCTATACTATATTCCGTTTAATTTAATCTATAACTTATTGAGCCACACCGTCCATCGTACGGTAATACACCAATTGAATAAGTGGAAACCTAAACATGCAAACCTTCTTAATAAGACAATTTATAGATAAATTTAGAAAAATATAGATAGCCCGAACTGGGAATCGAACCTAGACCATGTCGGTATCGCGCCGAGTGCTCCACCAGTTGAGCTATCCGGCACTATACTATATTCCGTTTAATTTAATCTATAACTTATTGAGAAAAACCGTCCATCGTACAGTAATACTCTAATTCCATAAGTGGAAACCTAAACATGCAAACCTTCTCAATAAGACAATTTATAGATAAATTGAGAAAAATATAGATAGCCCAAACTGGGAATCGAACCCAGACCATGTCGGTATCGCGCCGAGTGCTCTACCAGTTGAGCTATCCGAGACTATACTATATTCCGTTCAATTCATTCTATAACTTATTGAGCCACACCGTCCATCGTACAATAATACACAAATTTAATAAGTGGAAACCTAAACATGCAAGCCTTCTTAATAAGACAATTTATAGATAAATTAAGAAGAATATAGATAGCCCGGACTGGGAATCAAACCCAGACCATGTCGGTATCGCGCAGACTGCTCTACCAGATGAGCTATCCGGCACTATGCTATGTTCTGTTTAATTCAATCTATAACTTATTGAGCCACACCGTCCATTGTACAGTAATACACTAATTTAATAAGTGGAAACCTAAACATGCAAACCTTCTCAGAAAGACAATTTATAGATAAATTGAGAGAAATATAGATTGCCCGAACTGGGAATCGAATCCAGACCATGTCGGTATCGTGCCGAGTGCTCTACCAGTTGAGCTATCGGGCACTATACTATATTCCGTTCAATTAAGACTATAACTTATTGAGCCACACCGTCCATCGTACGGTAATACACCAATTTAATAAGTGGAAACCTAAACATGCAAACCTTCTCAATAAGATAATTGATAGATAAATTAAGAAGAATATAGATAGCCCGAACTGGGAATCGAACCCAGACCATGTCGGTATCGCGCCGAGTGTACTACTAGTTGAGCTATCCGGCACTATACTATATTCCGTTTAATTTAATCTATAACTTATTGAGCCACACCGTCCGTCGTACGGTAATACACCGATTTAATATAGTAAAAACCTAAACATGCAAACCTTCTCAATAAGACAATTCATAGATAAATTGAGCAAAATATAGATAGCCCGAAATGGGAATCGAACCCAGACAATATCGGTATCGCGCCGAGTGCTCTACCAGTTGAGCTATCCGGCTCTATACTATATTCCGTTTAATTTAATCTATAACTTATTGAGCAACACCGTCCATCGTACGGTAATACACCAATTAAATAAGTGGAAACCTAAACATGCAAACCTTCTTAATAAGACAATTTATAGATAAATTGAGCAAAATATAGATAGCCCGAAATGGGAATCGAACCCAGACAATATCGGTATCGCGCCGAGTGCTCTACCAGTTGAGCTATCCGGCTCTATACTATATTCCGTTTAATTTAATCTATAACTTATTGAGCAACACCGTCCATCGTACGGTAATACACCAATTAAATAAGTGGAAACCTAAACATGCAAACCTTCTTAATAAGACAATTTATAGATAAATTTAGAAAAATATAGATAGCCCGAACTGGGAATCGAACCCAGACCATGTCGGTATCGCGCCGAGTGCTCCACCAGTTGAGCTATTCGGCACTATACTATATTCCGTTTAATTTAATCTATAACTTATTGAGAAAAACCGTCCATCGTACAGTAGTACTCTAATTCCATAAGTGGAAACCTAAACATGCAAACCTTCTCAATAAGACAATTTATAGATAAATTGAGAAAAATATAGATAGCCCAAACTGGGAATCGAACCCAGACCATGTCGGTATCGCGCCGACTGCTCTACCAGTTGAGCTATCCGAGACTATACTATATTCCGTTCAATTCAATCTATAACTTATTGAGCCACACCGTCCATCGTACAATAATACACAAATTTAATAAGTGGAAACCTAAACATGCAAGCCTTCTTAATAAGACAATTTATAGATAAATTAAGATGAATATAGATAGTCCGAACTGGGAATCGAACCCAGACTATGTCGGTATCGCGCCACGTGCTCTACCAGTTGAGCTATCCGGGACTATACTATATTTCGTTCAATTCAATCTATAACTTATTGAGCCACACCGTCCATCGTACGGTAATACACCAATTTAATAAGTGGAAATTTAAACATGCAAACCTTCTCAATAAGAGAATTAAGAGATAAATTGAAAAAAATATAGATAGCCCGAACTGGGAATCGAACCCAGACCATGTCGGTATCGCGCCGAGTGCTCTTCCAGTTGAGCTATCCGGTACTATACTATATTCCGTTCAATTAAGACTATCACTTATTGAGCCACACCGTCCATCGTACGGTAATACACCAATTTAATAATCGGAAACCTAAACATGCAAACCTTCTTAATAAGATAATTGATAGATAAATTGAGAAGAATATAGATAGCCCGAAGTGGGAATCGAACCCAGACCATGTCAGTATCGCGCCGAGTGTACTACTAGTTGAGCTATCCGGCACTATACTATATTCCGTTTAATTTAATCTATAACTTATTGAGCCACACCGTCCATCGTACGGTAATACACCGATTTAATATAGTGAAAACCTAAACATGCAAACCTTCTCAATAAGACAATTCATAGATAAATTGAGCAAAATATAGATAGCCCGAAATAGGAATCGAACCCAGACAATATCGGTATCGCGCCGAGTGCTCTACCAGTTGAGCTATCCGGCTCTATACTATATTCCGTTTAATTTAATCTATAACTTCTTGAGCCACACCGTCCATCGTACGGTAATACACCAATTAAATAAGTGGAAACCTAAACATGCAAACCTTCTCAATAATACAATTTATAGATAAATTTAGAAAAATATAGATAGCCCGAACTGGGAATCGAACCCAGACCATGTCGGTATCGCGCCGAGTGCTTCACCAGTTGAGCTATCCGGCACTATACTATATTCCGTTTAATTTAATCTATAACTTATTGAGAAAAACCGTCCATCGTACAGTAGTACTCTAATTCCATAAGTGGAAACCTAAACATGCAAACCTTCTCAATAAGACAATTTATAGATAAATTGAGAAAAATATAGATAGCCCAAACTGGGAATCGAACCCAGACCATGTCGGTATCGCGCCGAGTGCTCTACCAGTTGAGCTATCCGAGACTATACTATATTCCGTTCAATTCAATCTAAAACTTATTGAGCCACACCGTCCATCGTACGATAATACACAAATTCAATAAGTGGAAACCTAAACATGCAAGCCTTCTTAATAAGACAATTTATAGATAAATTAAGAAGAATATAGATAGTCCGAACTGGGAATCGAACCCAGACTATGTCGGTATCGCGCCACGTGCTCTACCAGTTGAGCTATCCGGGACTATACTATATTTCGTTCAATTCAATCGATAACTTATTGAGCCACACCGTCCATCGTACGGTAATACACCAATTTAATAAGTGGAAATTTAAACATGCAAACCTTCTCAATAAGAGAATTAATAGATAAATTGAAAAAAATATAGATAGCCCGAACTGGGAATCGAACCCAGACCATGTCGGTATCGCGCCGAGTGCTCTTCCAGTTGAGCTATCCGGTACTATACTATATTCCGTTCAATTAAGACTATCACTTATTGAGCCACACCGTCCATCGTACGGTAATACACCAATTTAATAAGTGGAAACCTAAACATGCAAACCTTCTCAATAAGATAATTGATAGATAAATTGAGAAGAATATAGATAGCCCGAAGTGGGAATCGAACCCAGACCATGTCAGTATCGCGCCGAGTGTACTACTAGTTGAGCTATCCGGCACTATACTATATTCCGTTTAATTTAATCTATAACTTATTGAGCCACACCGTCCATCGTACGGTAATACACCGATTTAATATAGTGAAAACCTAAACATGCAAACCTTCTCAATAAGACAATTCATAGATAAATTGAGCAAAATATAGATAGCCCGAAATAGGAATCGAACCCAGACAATATCGGTATCGCGTCAAGTGCTCTACCAGTTGAGCTATCCGGCTCTATACTATATTCCGTTTAATTTAATCTATAACTTCTTGAGCCACACCGTCCATCGTACGGTAATACACCAATTAAATAAGTGGAAACCTAAACATGCAAACCTTCTCAATAAGACAATTTATAGATAAATTTAGAAAAATATAGATAGCCCGAACTGGGAATCGAACCCAGACCATGTCGGTATCGCGCCGAGTGCTTCACCAGTTGAGCTATCTGGCACTATACTATATTCCGTTTAATTTAATCTATAACTTATTGAGAAAAACCGTCCATCGTACAGTAATACTCTAATTCCATAAGTGGAAACCTAAACATACAAACCTTCTCAATAAGACAATTTATAGATAAATTGAGAAAAATATAGATAGCCCGAACTGGGAATCGAACCCAGACCATGACGGTATCGCGCCGAGTGCTCTACCAGTTGAGCTATCCGAGACTATTCTATATTCCGTTCAATTCAATCTATAACTTATTGAGCCACACCGTCCATCGTACAATAATACACAAATTTAATAAGTGGAAACCTAAACATGCGAACCTTCTCAATAAGAGAATTAATAGATAAATTGAAAAAAATATAGATAGCCCGAACTGGGAATCGAACCCAGACCATGTCGGTATCGCGCCGAGTGCTCTTCCAGTTCAGCTATCCGGTACTATACTATATTCCGTTCAATTTAATCGATAACTTATTGAGCCACACCGTCCATCGTACAGTAATACACCAATTAAATAAGTGGAAACCTAAACATGCAAACCTTCTCAATAAGACAATTTATAGATAAATTTAGAAAAATATAGATAGCCCGAACTGGGAATCGAACCCAGACCATGTCGGTATCGCGCCGATTGCTCCACCAGTTGAGCTATCCATCACTATACTATATTCCGTTTAATTTAATCTATAACTTATTGAGAAAAACCGTCCATCGTACAGTAATACTATAATTCCATAAGTGGAAACCTAAACATGCGAACCTTCTCAATAAGACAATTTATAAATAAATTGAGAAAAATATAGATAGCCCGAACTGGGAATCGAACCCAGACCATGTCGGTATCGCGCCGAGTGCTCTACCAGTTGAGCTATTCGAGACTATACTATATTCTGTTCAATTCAATCTATAACTTATTGAGCCACACCGTCCATCGTACAATTATACACAAATTTAATAAGTGGAAACCTAAACATGCAAGCCTTCTTAATAAAACAATTTATAGATAAATTGAAAAGAATATAGATAGTCCGAACTGGGAATCGAACCCAGACTATGTCGGTATCGCGCCACGTGCTCTACCAGTTGAGCTATCCGGGACTATACTATATTCCGTTCAATTCAATCTATAACTTATTGAGCCACACCGTCCATCGTACGGTAATACACCAATTTAATAAGTGGAAACCTAAACATGCAAACCTTCTCAATAAGAGAATTGATAGATAAATTGAAAAAAATATAGATAGCCCGAACTGGGAATCGAACCCAGACCATGTCGGTATCGCGCCGAGTGCTCTTCCAGTTGAGCTATCCGGTACTATACTATATTCCGTTCAATTTAATCTATAACTAACTGAGTCACACCGTCCATCGTACGGTAATACACCAATTTGATAAGTGGAAACCTAAACATGCAAACCTTCTCAATAAGACAATTTATAGATAAATTGAGAAGAATATAGATAGCCCGAACTGGGAATCGAACCCAGACCATGTCGGTATCGCGCCGAGTGCTCTGCCAGTTGAGCTATCCAGCACTATACTATATTCCGTTCAATTTAATCTATAACTTACTGAGCCACACCGTCCATCGTACGGTAATACACCAATTTAATAAGTGGAAACCTAAACATGCAAACCTTCTCAATAAGATAATTGATAGATAAATTAAGAAGAATATAGATAGCCCGAACTGGGAATCGGACCCAGACCATGTCGTTATCGCGCCGAGTGCTCTACTAGTTGAGCTATCCGGCACCATACTATATTCCGTTTAATTTAATCCATAACTTATTGAGCCACACCGTCCATCGTACAGTAATACACCGATTTAATATAGTGAAAACCTAAACATGCAAACCTTCTCAATAAGACAATTCATAGATAAATTGAGAAAAATATAGATAGCCCGAAATGGAAATCGAACCCAGACAATATCGGTATCGCGCCGAATGCTCCACCAGTTGAGCTATCCGGCACTATACTATATTCCGTTTAATTTAATCTATAACTTATTAAGCAAAACCGTCCATCGTACAGTTATACTCTAATTCCATAAGTGTAAACCTAAACATGCAAACCTTCTCAATAAGACAATTTATAGATAAATTGAGAAAAATATAGATAGCCCGAACTGAGAATCAAACCCAGACCATGTCGGTATCGCGCCGAGTACTCTACCAGTTGAGCTATCCGGCACTATACTATATTACGTTCAATTTAATCTATAACTTATTGAGCCACACCGTCCATCGTACGGTAATACACTAATTTAATAAGTGGAAGCCTAAACATGCAAACCTTCTCAATAAGACAATTCATAGATAAATTGAAAAAAATATAGATAGCCCGAAATGGGAATCGAACCCAGACAATATCGGTATCGCGCCGAGTGCTCTACCAGTTGAGCTATCCGGCTCTATACTATATTTCGTTTAATTTAATCTATAACTTATTGAGCAAAACCGTCCATCGTACAGTAATACTCTAATTCCATAAGTGGAAACCTAAACATGCGAACCTTCTCGATAAGACAATTTATAGATAAATTGAGAAAAATATAGATAGCCCGAACTGGGAATCGAACCTAGACCATGTCGATATCGCGCCGAGTGCTCTACCAGATGAGCTATCCAGCACTATGCTATGTTCTGTTCGATTTAAACTATAACTTATTGAGCAACACCGTCCATTGTTAAGTAATACACCAGTTTAATTAGTGGAAACCTAAATATGCAAACCTTCTCAATAAGACAATTCATAGATAAATTGAAAAAAATATGGATAGCCCGAAATAGGAATCAAACCCAGACCATGTCGGTATCGCGCCGAGCACTCTTCCAGTTGAGCTATCCGGTACTATACTTTATTCCGTTCAATTTAATCTATAACTTATTGAGCCACACCGTCCATCGTTCAGTAATACACCAATTTAATAAGTGGAAACCTAAATATGCAAACCTTCTCAATAAGACAATTCATAGATAAATTGAAAAAAATATGGATAGCCCGAAATAGGAATCAAACCCAGACCATGTCGGTATCGCGCCGAGTGCTCTACCAGTTGAGCTATCCGGCACTATACTATATTCGTTCAATTTGATCTTTAACTTATTGAGCCACACCGTCCATCGTTCAGTAATACACCAATTTAATAAGTGGAAACCTAAACATGCAAACCTTCTCAATAAGACAATTAATAGATAAATTGAAAAAAATATAGATAGCCTAGAGTAGGAATCGAACCCAGAATATATCGGTATCGCGCCGAGTGCTCTACCAGTTGAGCTATCGGGCACTATACTATATTCCGTTTAATTTAGACTATAACTTATCGAGCCACACCGTCCATCGTACGGTAATACACCAATTCAATAAGTGGAAACCTAAACATGCAAACCCTCTCAATAAGACAATTTATAGATAAATTGAGAAAAATGTAGATTGCCCGAACTGGGAATCGAACCTAGACCATGTCGGTATCGCGCCGAGTGCTCATCCAGTTCAGCTATTCGGTACTTTACAATATTACGTTCAATTTAATCTATAACTTATTGAGCCACACCGTCCATCGTACGGTAATACACTAATTTAATAAGTGGAAGCCTAAACATGCAAACCTTCTCAATAAGACAATTTATAAATAAATTGAGAAAAATATAGATAGCCCGAACTGGGAATCAAACCCAGACCATGTCGGTATCGCGCCGAGCGCTCTTCCAGTTGAGCTATCCGGTACTATACTTTATTCCGTTTAATTTAATCTATAACTTATTGAGCCACACCGTCCATCGTACAGTAATACACCAATTCCATAAGTGGAAACCTAAACATGCAAACCTTTTCAATAAGACAATTTATAGATAAATTGAGAAAAATATAGATAGCCCGAACTGGTAATTGAACCCAGACCATGTCGGTATCGCGCCAAGTGCTTTTCCAGTTGAGCTATCCGGTACTATACTTTATTCCGTTCAATTTAATCTATAACTTATTGAGCCACACCGTCCATTGTTAAGTAATACACCAATTTAATAAGTGGAAACCTAAATATGCAAACCTTTTCAATAAGACAATTCATAGATAAATTGAAAAAAATATGGATAGCCCGAAATAGGAATCAAACCCAGACCATGTCGGTATCGCGCCGAGTGCTCTACCAGTTGAGCTATCCGGCACTATACTATATTCGTTCAATTTAATCTATAACTTATTGAGCCACACCGTCCATCGTACAGTAATACACCAATTCCATAAGTGGAAACCTAAACATGCAAACCTTCTCAATAAGACAATTTATAGATAAATTGAGAAAAATATAGATAGCCCGAACTGGTAATTGAACCCAGACCATGTCGGTATCGCGCCGAGTGCTTTTCCAGTTGAGCTATCCGGTACTATACTTTATTCCGTTCAATTTAATCTATAACTTATTGAGTTACACCGTCCATTGTTAAGTAATACACCAATTTAATAAGTGGAAACCTAAATATGCAAACCTTCTCAATAAGACAATTCATAGATAAATTGAAAAAAATATGGATAGCCCGAAATAGGAATCAAACCCAGACCATGTCGGTATCGCGCCGAGTGCTCTACCAGTTGAGCTATCCGGCACTATACTATATTCGTTCAATTTGATCTTTAACTTATTGAGCCACACCGTCCATCGTACAGTAATACACCAATTTAATAAGTGGAAACCTAAACATGCAAACCTTCTCAATAAGACAATTAATAGATAAATTGAAAAAAATATAGATAGCCCGAACTGGAAATCGAACCCAGACCATGTCGGTATTGCGCCGAGTGCTCTACTAGTTGAGCTATCCGGCACTATACTATATTCCGTTTAATTTAATCTATAACTTATTGAGCCACACCGTCCATCGTACGGTAATACACTGATTCAATATAGTGAAAACCTAAACATGCAAACCTTCTCAATAAGACAATTCATAGATAAATTGAGAAAAATATAGATAGCCCGAAATGGGAATCGAACCCAGACAATATCGGTATCGCGCCGAGTGCTCTACCAGTTGAGCTATCCGGCTCTATACTATATTCCGTTTAATTTAATCTATAACTTATTGAGCCACACTGTCCATCGTACGGTAATACACCAATTTGATAAGTGGAAACCTAAACATGCAAACCTTCTCAATAAGACAATTGATAGATAAATTGAAAAAAATATAGATAGCCCAAAGTGGGAATCGAACCCAGACCATGTCGGTATCGCGCCGAGTGCTCCACCAGTTGAGCTATCCGGCACTATACTATATTCCGTTTAATTTAATCTATAACTTATTGAGCAAAACCGTCCATCGTACAGTAATACTCTAATTCCATAAGTGTAAACCTAAACATGCAAACCTTCTCAATAAGACAATTTATAGATAAATTGAGAAAAATATAGATAGCCCGAACTGAGAATCAAACCCAGACCATGTCGGTATTGGGCCGAGTGCTCTACCAGTTGAGCTATCCGGGACTATACTATATTTCGTTCAATTCAATCTATAACTTATTGAGCCACACCGTCCATCGTACGGTAATACACCAATTTAATAAGTGGAAATTTAAACATGCAAACCTTCTCAATAAGAGAATTAATAGATAAATTGAAAAAAATATAGATAGCCCGAACTGGGAATCGAACCCAGACCATGTCGGTATCGCGCCGAGTGCTCCACCAGTTGAGCTATCCGGCACTATACTATATTCCGTATAATTTAATCTATAACTTATTGAGCAAAACCGTCCATCGTACAGTAATACTCTAATTCCATAAGCGTAAACCTAAACATGCAAACCTTCTCAATAAGACAATTTATAGATAAATTGAAAAAAATATAGATAGCCCGAACTGAGAATCAAACCCAGACCATGTCGGTATCGGGCCGAGTGCTCTACCAGTTGAGCTATGGGGCACTATACTATACTCCGTTCAATTTAATCTATAACTTATCGAGCTACACCGTCCATCGTACGGTAATACACCAATTTAATAAGTGGAAACCTAAACATGCAAACCTCCTCAATAAGACAATTAATAGATAAATCGAAAAAAATATAGATAGCCCGAACTGGTAATTGAACCCAGACCATGTCTGTATTGCGCCGAGTGCTCTTCCAGTTGAGCTATCCGGTACTATATTATATTACGTTCGATTTAATCTATAACTAATTGAGCCACACCGTCCATCGTACGGTAATACACCAATTTGATAAGTGGAAATCTAAACATGCAAACCTTCTCAATAAGACAATTTACAGATGAATTGAGAAAAATATAGATAGCCCGAACTGGAAGTCGAACCCAGACCATGTCGGTATCGCGCCGAGTGCTCTACTAGTTGAGCTATCCGGCACTATACTATATTCCGTTTAATTTAATCTATACCTTATTGAGCCACACCGTCCATCGTACGGTAATACACCAATTTGATAAGTGGAAACCTAAACATGCAAACCTTCTCAATAAGACAATTAATAGATAAATTAAAAAGAATATAGATAGCCCGAACTTGGAATCGAACCCAGACCATGTCGGTAGCGCGCCGAGTGCTCTTCCAGTTGAGCTATCCGGCACTATACTATATTTCGTTCAATTCAATCGATAACTTATTGAGCCACACCGTCCATCGTACGGTAATACACCAATTTGATAAGTGGAAATCTAAACATGCAAACCTTCTCAATAAGACAATTTACAGATGAATTGAGAAAAATATAGATAGCCCGAACTGGAAGTCGAACCCAGACCATGTCGGTATCGCGCCGAGTGCTCTACTAGTTGAGCTATCCGGCACTATACTATATTCCGTTTAATTTAATCTATACCTTATTGAGCCACACCGTCCATCGTACGGTAATACACCAATTTGATAAGTGGAAACCTAAACATGCAAACCTTCTCAATAAGACAATTAATAGATAAATTGAAAAAAATATAGATAGCCCAAAGTGGGAATCGAACCCAGAACATATCGGTATCGCGCCGAGTGCTCTACCAGTTGAGCTATCGGGCACTATACTATATTCCGTTCAATTTAATCTATAACTTATTGAGCCAAACCGTCCGTCGTACGGTAATGCACTAATTTGATAAGTGGAAACCTAAACATGCAAACCTTCTCAATAAGACAATTTATAGATGAATTGAGAAAAATATAGATAGCCCGAACTGGAAATCGAACCCAGACCATGTCGGTATCGCGCCGAGTGCTCTACTAGTTGAGATATCCGGCACTATACTATATTCCGTTTAATTTAATCTATAACTTATTGAGCCACACCGTCCATCGTACGGTAATACACCAATTTAATAAGTGGAAACCTAAACATGCAAACCTTCTTAATAAGACAATTAATAAATAAATTGAAAAAAATATAGATAGCCCAACGTGGGAATCGAACCCAGAACATGTCGGTATCGCGCCGAGTGCTCTACCAGTTGAGCTATCCGGCACTATAGTATATTTCGTTCAATTTAATCTATAACTTATTGAGCCAAACCGTCCATCGTACGGTAATACACCAATTCCATAAGTGGAAACCTAAACATGAAAACCTTCTCAATAAGACAATTAATAGATGAATTGAAAAAAATATAGATAGCCCAAAGTGGGAATCGAACGCAGACTATGTCGGTATCACGCCAAGTGCTTTACCAGTTGAGCTATCCGGCACTATACTATATTCCGTTCAATTTAATCTATAACTTATTGAGCCACACCGTCCATCGTACGGTAATACACCAATTTAATAAGTGGAAACCTAAACATGCAAACCTACTCAATAAGAGAATTGATAGATAAATTGAAAAAAATATAGATAGCCCGAACTGGGAATCGAACCCAGACCATGTCGGTATCGCGTCGAGTGCTCTTCCAGTTCAGCTATCCGGCACTATACTATATTTCGTTTAATTTAATCGATAACTTATTGAGCCACACCGTCCATCGTACGGTAATACACCAATTTAATAAGTGGAAACCTAAACATGCAAACCTTCTCAATAAGACGATTTATAGATAAATTGAGAAAAATATAGATAGCCTAAACTGGGAATCGAACCCAGACCATGTCGGTATCGCGCCAAGTGCACCACCAGTTGAGCTATCCGGCACTATACTATATTCCGTTTAATTTAATCTATAACTTATTGAGCGAAACCGTCCATCGAACGGTAATACGCCAATTCCATAAGTGGAAACCTAAACATGCAAACCTTCTCAATAAGACAATTGATAAATAAATTAAGAAGAATATAGATAGCCCGAACTGGGAATCGAACCCAGACCATGTCGGTATCGCGCCGAGTAATCTTCCAGATGAGCTATCCGGCACTATGCTATGTACTGTTTAATTCAATCTTTAACTTTTTAAGCCACACCGTCCATTGTACGGTAATACACCAATTTAAGAAGTGGAAACCTAAACATGCAAACCTTCTCAATAAGACAATTTATAGATAAATTTAGAAAAATATAGATAGCCTAAACTGAGAATCGAACCCAGACCATGTCGGTATCGCGCCGAGTGCACCACCAGTTGAGCTATCCGGCACTATACTATATTCCGTTTAATTTAATCTATAACTTATTGAGCCAAACCGTCCATCGTACAGTAATACCCTAATTCCATAAGTGGAAACCTAAACATGCAAAACTTCTCAATAAGTCAATTTATAGATAAATTGAGAAAAATATAGATAGCCCGAACTGGAAATCGAACCCAGACGATGTCGGTATCGCGCAGAGTGCTCTACCAGTTGAGCTATCCGAGACTATACTATATTCCGTTCAATTCAATCTATAACTTATTGAGCCACACCGTCCATCGTACGGTAATACACCAACTTGATAAGTGAAAACCTAAACATGCAAACCTTCTCAATAAGACAATTAATAAATAAATTGAAAAAAATATAGATAGCCCAAAGTGGGAATCGAACCCAGAACATGTCGGTATCGCGCCGAGTGCTCTACCAGTTGAGCTATCCGGCACTATAGTATATTTCGTTCAATTTAATTTATAACTTATTGAGCCAAACCGTCCATCGTACGGTAATACATCAATTCCATAAGTGGAAACCTAAACATGAAAACCTTCTCAATAAGACAATTAATAGATGAATTGAAAAAAATATAGATAGCCCAAAGTGGGAATCGAACGCAGACCATGTCGGTATCACGCCAAGTGCTTTACCAGTTTAGCTATCCGGCACTATACTATATTCCGTTCAATTTAATCTATAACTTATTGAGCCACACCGTCCATCGTACGGTAATACACCAATTTAATAAGTGGAAACCTAAACATGCAAACCTACTCAATAAGAGAATTGATAGATAAATTGAAAAAAATATAGATAGCCTAAACTGGGAATCGAACCCAGACCATGTCGGTATCGCGCCGAGTGCACCACCAGTTGAGCTATCCGGCACTATACTATATTCCGTTTAATTTAATCTATAACTTATTGAGCAAAACCGTCCATCGAACGGTAATACGCCAATTCCATAAGTGGAAACCTAAACATGCAAACCTTCTCAATAAGACAATTGGTAGATAAATTAAGAAGAATATAGATAGCCCGAACTGGGAATCGGACCCAGACCATGTCGGTATCGCGCCGAGTAATCTTCCAGATGAGCTATCCGGCACTATGCTATGTACTGTTTAATTCAATCTTTAACTTTTTAAGCCACACCGTCCATTGTACGGTCATACACCAATTTAAGAAGTGGAAACCTAAACATGCAAACCTTCTCAATAAGATAATTTATAGACAAATTTAGAAAAATATAGATAGCCTAAACTGAGAATCGAACCCAGACCATGTCGGTATCGCGCCGAGTGCACCACCAGTTGAGCTATCCGGCACTATACTATATTTCGTTCAATTTAACTGATAACTTATTGAGCCACACCGTCCATCGTACGGTAATACACCAATTTAATAAGTGGAAACCTAAACATGCAAACCTTCTCAATAAGACAATTTATAGATGAATTGAGAAAAATATAGATAGCCCGAACTGGAAATCGAACCGAGACGATGTCAGTATCGCGCCGAGTGCTCTTCCAGTTGAGCTATCCGGCACTATACTATATTTCGTTCGATTTATTCGATAACTTATTGAGCCACACCGTCCATCGTACGGTAATACACCAATTCCATAAGTGGAAACCTCAACATGCAAACCTTCTCAATAAGACAATTGATAGATAAATTAAGAGTAATATAGATAGCCCGAACTGGGAATCGAACCCAGACCATGTCGGTATCGCGCCGAGTGCTCTTCCAGTTCAGCTATCCGGTACTATACTATATTCCGTTCAATTTAATCTATAACTTATTGAGCCACACCGTCCATCGTACGGTAATACACTAATCTAATAAGTGAAAGCCTAAACATTCAAACCTTCTCAATAAGACAATTTACAGATAAATTGAGAAGAACATAGATAGCCCGGACTGGAAATCAAACCCAGACCATGTCGGTATCGCGCAGAGTGCTCTACCAGTTGAGCTATCCGAGACTATACTATATTCCGTTCAATTCAATCTATAACTTATTGAGCCACACCGTCCATCGTACGGTAATACACCAATTTGATAAGTGAAAACCTAAACATGCAAACCTTCTCAATAAGACAATTTATAGATAAATTGAGAAGAATATAGATAGCCCGAACTGGGAATCGAACCCAGACCATGTCGGTATCGCGCCAAGTGCTCTACCAGTTGAGCTATCCAGCACTATACTATATTCCGTTCAATTCAATCTATAACTTATTGAGCCAAACCGTCCATCGTACGGTAATACACCAATTCCATAAGTGGAGACCTAAACATGCAAACCTTCTCGATAAGACAATTTATAGATAAATTGAGAAAAATAAAGATAGCCCGAACTGGGAATCGAACCCAGACCATGTCGGTATTGCGTCGAGTGCTCTTCCAGTTTAGCTATCCGGCACTATACTATATTTCGTTCAATTTAATCGATAACGTATTGAGCCGCACCGTCCATCGTACGGTAATACACCAATTTAATAAGTGGAAACCTAAACATGCAAACCTTCTCAATAAGACAATTAATAAATAAATTGAAAAAAATATAGATAGCCCAGAGTGGGAATCGAACCCAGAACATGTCGGTATCGCGCCGAGTGCTCTACCAGTTGAGCTATCTGGCACTATACTATATTTCGTTCAATTCAATCTATAACTTATTGAGCCAAACCGTCCATCGTACGGTAATACACCAATTTCATAAGTGGAAACCTAAACATGAAAACCTTCTCAATAAGACAATTAATAGATGAATTGAAAAAAATATAGATAGCCCAAAGTGGGAATCGAACCCAGACCATGTCGGTATCGCGTCGAGTGCTCTTTCAGTTCAGCTATCCGGCACTATACTATATTTCGTTCAATTTAATCGATAACTTATTGAGCCACACCGTCCATCGTACGGTAATACACCAATTTAATAAGTGGAAACCTAAACATGCAAACCTTCTCAATAAGACGATTTATAGATGAATTGAGAAAAATATAGATAGCCCGAACTGGAAATCAAACCCAGACCATGTCGGTATCGCGCAGAGTGCTCAACCAGATGAGCTATCCGGCACTATGCTATGTTCTGTTTAATTCAATCTTTAACTGATTAAGCCACACCGTCCATTGTACGGTAATACGCCAATTCAATAAGTGGAAACCTAAACATGCAAACCTTCTCAATAAGACAATTTATAGATAAATTGAAAAGAATATAGATAGCCCGGATTGGGAATCACACCCAGACCATGTCGGTATCGCGCAGACTGCTCTACCAGATGAGCTATCCGGCACTATGCTATGTTCTGTTTAATTTAATCTATAACTTATCGAGCCACACCGTCCATCGTACGGTAATACACCGATTTAATATAGTGAAAACCTAAACATGCAAACCTTCTCAATGAGACAATTCATAGATAAATTGAGCAAAATATAGATAGCCCGAAATAGGAATCGAACCCAGACAATATCGGTATCGCGCCGAGTGCTCTACCAGTTGAACTATCCGTCTCTATACTATATTCCGTTTGATTTAATCTATAACTTATTGAGCCACACCGTCCATCGTACGGTAATACCCCAATTAAATAAGTGGAAACCTAAACATGCAAACCTTCTCAATAAGACAATTTATAGATAAATTTAGAAAAATATAGATAGCCCGAACTGGGAATCGAACCCAGACCATGTCGGTATCGCGCCGAGTGCTCCACCAGTTGAGCTATCCGGCACTATACTATATTTCGTTCAATTTAATCGATAACTTATTGAGCAACACCGTCCATCGTACGGTAATGCACCAATTTAATAAGTGGAAACCTAAACATGCAAACCTACTCAATAAGAGAATTGATAGATAAATTGAAAAAAATATAGATAGCCTAAACTGGGAATCGAACCCAGACCATGTCGGTATCGCGCCGAGTGCACCACCAGTTGAGCTATCCGGCACTATACTATATTCCGTTTAATTTAATCTATAACTTATTGAGCAAAACCGTCCATCGAACGGTAATACGCCAATTCCATAAGTGGAAACCTAAACATGCAAACCTTCTCAATAAGACAATTGGTAGATAAATTAAGAAGAATATAGATAGCCCGAACTGGGAATCGGACCCAGACCATGTCGGTATCGCGCCGAGTAATCTTCCAGATGAGCTATCCGGCACTATGCTATGTACTGTTTAATTCAATCTTTAACTTTTTAAGCCACACCGTCCATTGTACGGTAATACACCAATTTAAGAAGTGGAAACCTAAACATGCAAACCTTCTCAATAAGATAATTTATAGACAAATTTAGAAAAATATAGATAGCCTAAACTGAGAATCGAACCCAGACCATGTCGGTATCGCGCCGAGTGCACCACCAGTTGAGCTATCCGGCACTATACTATATTTCGTTCAATTTAACTGATAACTTATTGAGCCACACCGTCCATCGTACGGTAATACACCAATTTAATAAGTGGAAACCTAAACATGCAAACCTTCTCAATAAGACAATTTATAGATGAATTGAGAAAAATATAGATAGCCCGAACTGGAAATCGAACCGAGACGATGTCAGTATCGCGCCGAGTGCTCTTCCAGTTGAGCTATCCGGCACTATACTATATTTCGTTCGATTTATTCGATAACTTATTGAGCCACACCGTCCATCGTACGGTAATACACCAATTCCATAAGTGGAAACCTCAACATGCAAACCTTCTCAATAAGACAATTGATAGATAAATTAAGAAGAATATAGATAGCCCGAACTGGGAATCGAACCCAGACCATGTCGGTATCGCGCCGAGTGCTCTTCCAGTTCAGCTATCCGGTACTATACTATATTCCGTTCAATTTAATCTATAACTTATTGAGCCACACCGTCCATCGTACGGTAATACACTAATCTAATAAGTGAAAGCCTAAACATTCAAACCTTCTCAATAAGACAATTTACAGATAAATTGAGAAGAACATAGATAGCCCGGACTGGAAATCAAACCCAGACCATGTCGGTATCGTGCAGAGTGCTCTACCAGTTGAGCTATCCGAGACTATACTATATTCCGTTCAATTCAATCTATAACTTATTGAGCCACACCGTCCATCGTACGGTAATACACCAATTTGATAAGTGAAAACCTAAACATGCAAACCTTCTCAATAAGACAATTTATAGATAAATTGAGAAGAATATAGATAGCCCGAACTGGGAATCGAACCCAGACCATGTCGGTATCGCGCCAAGTGCTCTACCAGTTGAGCTATCCAGCACTATACTATATTCCGTTCCATTTAATCTATAACTTATTGAGCCAAACCGTCCATCGTACGGTAATACACCAATTCCATAAGTGGAGACCTAAACATGCAAACCTTCTCGATAAGACAATTTATAGATAAATTGAGAAAAATAAAGATAGCCCGAACTGGGAATCGAACCCAGACCATGTCGGTATTGCGTCGAGTGCTCTTCCAGTTTAGCTATCCGGCACTATACTATATTTCGTTCAATTTAATCGATAACGTATTGAGCCGCACCGTCCATCGTACGGTAATACACCAATTTAATAAGTGGAAACCTAAACATGCAAACCTTCTCAATAAGACAATTAATAAATAAATTGAAAAAAATATAGATAGCCCAGAGTGGGAATCGAACCCAGAACATGTCGGTATCGCGCCGAGTGCTCTACCAGTTGAGCTATCTGGCACTATACTATATTTCGTTCAATTCAATCTATAACTTATTGAGCCAAACCGTCCATCGTACGGTAATACACCAATTTCATAAGTGGAAACCTAAACATGAAAACCTTCTCAATAAGACAATTAATAGATGAATTGAAAAAAATATAGATAGCCCAAAGTGGGAATCGAACCCAGACCATGTCGGTATCGCGTCGAGTGCTCTTTCAGTTCAGCTATCCGGCACTATACTATATTTCGTTCAATTTAATCGATAACTTATTGAGCCACACCGTCCATCGTACGGTAATACACCAATTTAATAAGTGGAAACCTAAACATGCAAACCTTCTCAATAAGACGATTTATAGATGAATTGAGAAAAATATAGATAGCCCGAACTGGAAATCAAACCCAGACCATGTCGGTATCGCGCAGAGTGCTCAACCAGATGAGCTATCCGGCACTATGCTATGTTCTGTTTAATTCAATCTTTAACTGATTAAGCCACACCGTCCATTGTACGGTAATACGCCAATTCAATAAGTGGAAACCTAAACATGCAAACCTTCTCAATAAGACAATTTATAGATAAATTGAAAAGAATATAGATAGCCCGGATTGGGAATCACACCCAGACCATGTCGGTATCGCGCAGACTGCTCTACCAGATGAGCTATCCGGCACTATGCTATGTTCTGTTTAATTCAATCTATAACTTATTGAGCCACACTGTCCATTGTACAGTAATACACTAATTTAATAAGTGGAAACCTAAACATGCAAACCTTCTCAGAAAGACAATTTATAGATAAATTGAAAGAAATATAGATTGCCCGAACTGGGAATCGAACCCAGACCATGTCGGTATCGTGCCGAGTGCTCTACCAGTTGAGCTATCAGGCACTATACTATATTCCGTTCAATTAAGACTATAACTTATTGAGCCACACCGTCCATCGTTCGGTAATACACCAATTTAATGAGTGGAAACCTAAACATGCAAACCTTCTCAATAAGATAATTGATAGATAAATTAAGAAGAATATAGATAGCCCGAACTGGGAACCGAACCCAGACCATGTCGGTATCGCACCGAGTGTACTACTAAATGAGCTATCCGGCACTATACTATATTCCGTTTAATTTAATCTATAACTTATCGAGCCACACCGTCCATCGTACGGTAATACACCGATTTAATATAGTGAAAACCTAAACATGCAAACCTTCTCAATGAGACAATTCATAGATAAATTGAGCAAAATATAGATAGCCCGAAATAGGAATCGAACCCAGACAATATCGGTATCGCGCCGAGTGCTCTACCAGTTGAACTATCCGTCTCTATACTATATTCCGTTTGATTTAATCTATAACTTATTGAGCCACACCGTCCATCGTACGGTAATACCCCAATTAAATAAGTGGAAACCTAAACATGCAAACCTTCTCAATAAGACAATTTATAGATAAATTTAGAAAAATATAGATAGCCCGAACTGGGAATCGAACCCAGACCATGTCGGTATCGCGCCGAGTGCTCCACCAGTTGAGCTATCCGGCACTATACTATATTTCGTTCAATTTAATCGATAACTTATTGAGCAACACCGTCCATCGTACGGTAATGCACTAATTTAATAAGTGGAAACCTAAACATGCAAACCTTCTCAATAAGACAATTTATAGATGAATTGAGAAAAATATAGATAGCCCGAACTGGAAATCGAACCCAGACCATGTCGGTATCGCGCCGAGTGCTCTACCAGTTGAGCTATCCGAGACTATACTATATTCCGTTCAATTCAATCTATAACTTATTGAGCCACAGCGTCCATCGTACGGTAATATACCAATTTAATAAGTGAAAACCTAAACATGCAAACCTTCTCAATGAGACAATTTATAGATAAATTGAGAAGAATATAGATAGCCCGAACTGGGAATCGAACCCAGACCATGTCGGTATCGCGCCAAGTGCTCTACCAGTTGAGCTATCCAGCACTATACTATATTCCGTTCAATTTAATCTATAACTTACTGAGCCACACCGTCCATCGAACGGTAATACACCAATTTAATAAGTGGAAACCGAAACATGCAAACCTTCTCAATAAGGCAATTTATAGAAAAATTAAGAAAAATATAGATAGCCCGAACTGGTAATTGGACCCAGACCATGTCGGTATCGCGCCGAGTGCTCTTCCATTTGAGCTATCCAGCACTATGCTATGTTCTGTTCAATTCAATCTATAACTAATTGGGCCACACCGTCCATCGTACGGTAATACACCAATATGATAAGTGGAAACCTAAACATGCAAACCTTCTCAATAAGGCAATTTATAGAGAAATTGAGAAAAATATAGATAGCCCGAACTGGTAATTGAACCCAGACCATGTCGGTATCGCGCCGAGTGCTGTACCAGTGGAGCTATCCGGCACTATACTATATTCCATTTAATTTGATCTTTAACTTATTGAGCCAAACCGTCCATCGTACAGTAATATTCTTATTCGATAAGTGGAAACCTAAACATGCAAACCTTCTCGATAAGACAATTTATAGATAAATTGAGAAAAATATAGATACCCCGAACTGGGAATCGAACCCAGACCATGTCGGTATCGCGCCGAGTGCTCTACCAGTTGAGCTATCCGGCACTATACTATATTCGTTCAATTTGATCTTTAACTTATTGAGCCACACCTTTCATCGTCTGGTAATACACCAATTTAATAAGTGGAAACTTAAACATGCATACCTTCTCAATAAGACAATTTATAAATAAATTAAGAAAAATATAGATAGCCCGAACTGGGAATCGAACCCAGACCAAGTCGGTATCGCGCCAAATGCTCTACCAGTTGAGCTATCCGGCACTATACTATATTCCGTTTAATTTAATCTATAACTTATTAAGCAAAACCGTCCATCGTACAGTAATACTCTAATTCCATAATTGTAAACCTAAACATGCTAACCTTCTCAATAAGACAATTAATAGATAAATTGAAAAAAATATAGATAGCCCAAAGTGGGAATCGAACCCAAAACATATCGGCATCGCGCCGAGTGCTCTACCAGTTGAGCTATCGGGCACTATACTATATTCCGTTCAATTTAATCTATAACTTATTGAGCCAAACCGTCCATCGTACGGTAATACACCAATTCCATAAGTGGAAAACTAAACATGCAAACCTTCTCAATAAGACAATTTATAGAAAAATTAAGAAAAATATAGATAGCCCGAACTGGTAATTGGACCCAGACCATGTCGGTATCGCGCCGAGTGCTCTTCCGATTGAGCTATCCAGCACTATGCTATGTTCTGTTCAATTTAATCTATAACTAATTGGGCCACACCGTCCATCGTACGGTAATACATCAATATGATAAGTGGAAACCTAAACATGCAAACCTTCTCAATAAGGCAATTTATAGAAAAATTGAGAAAAATATAGATAGCCCGAACTGGTAATTGAACCCAGACCATGTCGATATCGCGCCGAGTGCTGTACCAGTGGAGCTATCCGGCACTATACTATATTCCATTTAATTTGATCTTTAACTTATTGAGCCAAACCGTCCATCGTACAGTAATATTCTTATTCGATAAGTGGAAACCTAAACATGCAAACCTTCTCGATAAGACAATTTATAGATAAATTGAGAAAAATATAGATAGCCCGAACTGGGAATCGAACCCAGACCATGTCGGTATCGCGCCAAGTGCTCTACTAGTTGAGCTATCCGGCACTATACTATATTCCGTTCAATTTAATCTATAACTTATTGAGCCACACCGTCCATCGAACGGTAATACACCAATTTAATAAGTGGAAACCTAAACATGCAAACCTTCTCAATAAGATAATTGATAAATAAATTAAGAAGAATATATATAGCCCGAACTGGGAATCGAACCTAGACCATGTCGGTATCGCGCCGAGTGCTATTCCAGTTCAGCTATCCGGCACTATACTATATTACGTTCAATTTAATCTATAACTTATTGAGCCACACCGTCCATCATACGGTAATACACCAATTTAATGAGTGGAAACCTAAACATGCAAACCTTCTCAATAAGACAATTTATAGATAAATTGAGAAGAACATAGATAGCCCGGACTGGGAATCGAACCCAGACCATGTCGGTATTGCGCCGAGTGCTCTACCAGATGAGCTATCCAGCACTATGCTATGTTCTGTTCAATTTAAACTATAACTTATTGAGCCACACCGTCCATTGTAAAGTAATACACCAATTTAATAAGTGGAAACCTAAACATGCAAACCTTCTCAATAAGACAATTCATAGATAAATTGAAAAAAATATGGATAGCCCGAAATACGAATCGAACCCAGACCATGTCGGTATCGCGCCGAGTGCTCTAGCAGTTGAGCTATCCGGCACAATATTATATTCGTTCAATTTGATTTTTAACTTATTGAGCCACACCGTTCATCGTCTGGTAATACACCAATTTAATAAGTGGAAACTTGAACATGCATAACTTCTCAATAAGACAATTTATAAATAAATTGAGAAAAATATAGATAGCCCGAACTAGGAATCAAACCCAGACCATGTCGGTATCACGCCGAGCGCTCTTCCAGTTGAGCTATCCGGTACTATACTTTATTCCGTTCAATTTAATCCATAACTTATTGAGCCACACCGTCCAGTGTACGGTAATACACCAATTCCATAAGTGGAAACCTAAACATGCAAACCTTCTCAATAAGACAATTTATAGATAATTTAAGAAAAATATAGATAGCCCGAACTGGTAATTGAACCCAGACCATGTCGGTATCGCGCCGAGTGCTGTACCAGTGGAGCTATCCGGCACTATACTATATTCCATTTAATTCGATCTTTAACTTATTGAGCCAAACCGTCCATCGTACAGTAATATTCTTATTCGATAAGTGGAAACCTAAACATGCAAACCTTCTCGATAAGACAATTTATAGATAAATTGAGAAAAATATAGATAGCCCGAACTGGGAATCGAACCCAGACCATGTCGGTATCGCGCCGAGTGCTCTACCAGTTGAGCTATCCAGCACTATACTATATTCCGTTCAATTTAATCTATAACTTATTGAGCCACACCGTCCATCGAACGGTAATACACCAATTTAATAAGTGGAAACCTAAACATGCAAACCTTCTCAATAAGATAATTGATAGATAAATTAAGAAGAATATATATAGCCCGAACTGGGAATCGAACCTAGACCATGTCGGTATCGCGCCGAGTGCTCTTCCAGTTCAGCTATCCGGTACTATACTATATTACGTTCAATTTAATCTATAACTTATTGAGCCACACCGTCCATCGTACGGTAATACACTAATTTAATAAGTGGAAGCCTAAACATGCAAACCTTCTCAATAAGACAATTTATAGATAAATTGAGAAGAACATAGATAGCCCGGACTGGGAATCAAACCCAGACCATGTCGGTATTGCGCCGAGTGCTCTACCAGATGAGCTATCCAGCACTATGCTATGTTCTGTTCAATTTAAACTATAACTTATTGAGCCACACCGTCCATTGTAAAGTAATACACCAATTTAATAAGTGAAAACCTAAACATGCAAACGTTCTCAATAAGACAATTCATAGATAAATTGAAAAAAATATGGATAGCCCGAAATAGGAATCGAACCCAGACCATGTCGGTATCGCGCCGAGTGCTCTAGCAGTTGAGCTATCCGGCACTATATTATATTCGTTCAATTTGATTTTTAACTTATTGAGCCACACCGTTCATCGTCTGGTAATACACCAATTTAATAAGTGGAAACTTGAACATGCATACCTTCTCAATAAGACAATTTATAAATAAATTGAGAAAAATATAGATAGCCCGAACTAGGAATCAAACCCAGACCATGTCGGTATCGCGCCGAGCGCTCTTCCAGTTGAGCTATCCGGTACTATACTTTATTCCGTTCAATTTAATCCATAACTTATTGAGCCACACCGTCCAGTGTACGGTAATACACCAATTCCATAAGTGGAAACCTAAACATGCAAACCTTCTCAATAAGACAATTTATAGATAATTTGAGAAAAAAATAGATAGCCCGAACTAGGAATCAAACCCAGACCATGTCGGTATCGCGCCGAGCGCTCTTCCAGTTGAGCTATCCGGTACTATACTTTATTCCGTTCAATTTAATCCATAACTTATTGAGCCACACCGTCCAGTGTACGGTAATACACCAATTCCATAAGTGGAAACCTAAACATGCAAACCTTCTCAATAAGACAATTTATAGATAATTTGAGAAAAATATAGATAGCCCGAACTGGTAATTGAACCCAGACCATGTCGGTATCGCGCCGAGTGCTCTTCCAGTTGAGCTATCGGGTACTATACTATATTCCGTTCAATTTAATCTATAACTGATTGAGCCACACCGTCCATCGTACGGTAATACACCAATTCGATAAGTGGAAACCTAAACATGCAAACCTTCTCAATAAGGCAATTTATAGAAAAATTGAGAAAAATATAGCTAGCCCGAACTGGTAATTGAACCCAGACCATGTCGGTATCGCGCCGAGTGCTCTTCCATTTGAGCTATCCAGCACTATGCTATGTTCTGTTCAATTTAATCTATAACTTATTGAGCCACACCGTCCATTGTTCAGTAATACACCAATTTGATAAGTGGAAACCTAAACATGCAAACCTTCTCAATAAGACAATTCATAGATAAATTGAAAAAAATATAGATAGCCCGAAATAGGAATCAAACCCAGACCATGTCGGTATCGCGCCGAGTGCTCTTCCATTTGAGCTATCCAGCACTATGCTATGTTCTGTTCAATTTAATCTATAACTTATTGAGCCACACCGTCCATTGTACAGTAATACACCAATTTAATAAGTGGAAACCTAAACATGCAAACCTTCTCAATAAGACAATTCATAGATAAATTGAAAAAAATATAGATAGCCCGAAATAGGAATCGAACCCAGACAATGTCGGTATCGCGCCGAGTGCTGTACCAGTGGAGCTATCCGGCACTATAATATATTCCGTTTAATTTGATCTTTAACTTATTGAGCCAAACCGTCCATCGTACAGTAATATTCTTATTCGATAAGTGGAAACCTAAACATGCAAACCTTCTCGATAAGACAATTTATAGATAAATTGAGAAAAATATAGATAGCCCGAACTGGGAATCGAACCCAGACCATGTCGGTATCGCGCCGAGTGCTCTACCAGTTGAGCTATCCGGCACTATACTATATTCCGTTCAATTTAATCTATAACTTATTGAGTCACACCGTCCATCGTACGGTAATACACCAATTTAATAAGTGGAGACCTAAACATGCAAACCTTCTCAATAAGATAATTTATAGATAAATTAAGAAGAATATAGATAGCCCGAACTGGAAATCGAACCCAGACCATGTCGGTATCGCGCCGAGTGCTCTACTAGTTGAGCTATCCGGCACTATACTATATTCCGTGTAATTTAATCTATAACTTATTGAGCTACACCGTCCATCGTACGGTAATACACCGATTTAATATAGTGAAAACCTGAACATGCAAACCTTCTCAATAAGACAATTCATAGATAAATTGAGAAAAATATAGATAGCCCGAAATGGGAATCGAACCCAGACAATATCGGTATCGCGCCGAGTGCTCTACCAGTTGAGCTATCCGGCTCTATACTATATTCCGTTTAATTTAATCTATAACTTATTGAACAAAACCGTCCATCGTACAGTAATACTCTAATTCCATAAGTGGAAACCTAAACATGCGAACCTTCTCAATAAGACAATTTATAGATAAATTGAGAAAAATATAGATTGCCCGAACTGAAAATCGAACCCAGACCATGTCGGTATCAGGCCGAGTGCTCTACCAGTTGAGCTATCGGGCACTATACTATATTCCGTTCAATTAAGACTATAACTTATCGAGCCACACAGTCCATCGTACGGTAATACACCAATTCAATAAGTGGAAACCTAAACATGCAAACCTTCTCAATAAGACAATTTATAGATAAATTGAGAAAAATATAGATTGCCCGAACTGAAAATCGAACCCAGACCATGTCGGTATCAGGCCGAGTGCTCTACCAGTTGAGCTATCGGGCACTATACTATATTCCGTTCAATTAAGACTATAACTTATCGAGCCACACAGTCCATCGTACGGTAATACACCAATTCAATAAGTGGAAACCTAAACATGCAAACCTTCTCAATAAGACAATCAATAGATAAATTGAAAAAAATATAGATAGCCCAAAGTGGGAATCGAACCCAGAACATGGTGGTATCGCGCCGAGTGCTCTACTAGTTGAGCTATCCGGCACTATACTATATTCCGTTTAATTTAATCTATAACTTATTGAGCCACACCGTCCATCGTACGGTAATACACCGATTTAATATAGTGAAAACCTAAACATGCAAATCTTCTCAATAAGACAATTCATAGATAAATTGAGAAAAATATAGATAGCCCAAAATGGGAATCGAACCCAGACAATATCGGTATCGCGCCGAGTGCTCTACCAGTTGAGCTATCCGGCTCTATACTATATTCCGTTTAATTTAATCTATAACTTATTGAGCCACACCGTCCATCGTACGGTAATGCACCAATTAAATAAGTGGAAACCTAGACATGCAAACCTTCTCAATAAGACAATTTATAGATAAATCTAGAAAAATATAGATAGCCCGAACGTGGAATCGAACCCAGACCATGTCGGTATCGCGCCGAGTGCTCCACCAGGTAAGCTATCCGGCACTATACTATATTCCGTTTAGATTAATCTATAACTTATTGAGCCAAACCGTCCATCGTACAATAATACACAAATTTAATAAGTGGAAACCTAAACATGCAAACCTTCTCAATTAGACAATTTATAGATAAATCAAGAAGAATATAGATAGTCCGAACTGGGAATCGAACCCAGACCATGTCGGTATCGCGCCGAGTGCTCTACCAGTTGAGCTATCCGGGACTATACTATATTCCGTTCAATTCAATCTATAACTTATTGAGCCACACCGTCCATCGTACGGTAATACACCAATTTAATAAGTGGAAACCGAAACATGCAAACCTTCTCAATAAGAGAATTAATAGATAAATTGAAAAAAATATAGATAGCCCGAACTGGGAATCGAACCTAGACCATGTCAGTATCGCGCCGAGTGCTCTACCAGTTGAGCTATCCGGCACTATACTATATTCCGTTCAATTCAATCTATAACTTATTGAGCCACACCGCCCATCGTACGGTAATACACCAATTCCATAAGTGGAAACCGAAAAATGCAAACCTTCTCAATAAGACAGTTTATAGATAAATTGAAAGAAATATAGATAGCCCGAACTGCGAAACGAACCCAGACCATGTCGGTATCGTGCCGAGTGCTCTACTAGTTGAGCTATCAGGCACTATGCTATGTTCTGTTTAATTTAATCTATAACTTATTGAGCCACACCGTCCAGTGTACGGTAATACACCAATTTAATAAGTGGAAACCTAAACATGCAAACCTTCTCAATAAGACAATTTATAGATAAATTGAGAAAAATATAGATTGCCCGAACTGGGAATCGAACCCAGACCATGTCGGTATCGGGCCGAGTGCTGTACCAGTTGAGCTATCGGGCACTATACTATATTCCGTTCAATTTAGACTATAACTTATCGAGCCACACAGTCCATCGTACGGTAATACACCAATTTAATAAGTGGAAACCTAAACATGCAAACCTTCTCAATAAGACAATCAATAGATAAATTGAAAAAAATATAGATAGCCCAAAGTGGGAATCGAACCCAGACAATATCGGTATCGCGCCGAGTGCTCTACCAGTTGAGCTATCCGGCTCTATACTATATTCCGTTTAATTTAATCTATAACTTATTGAGCCACACCGTCCATCGTACGGTAATGCACCAATTAAATAAGTGGAAACCTAGACATGCAAACCTTCTCAATAAGACAATTTATAGATAAATCTAAAAAAATATAGTTAGCCCGAACGTGGAATCGAACCCAGACCATGTCGGTATCGCGCCGAGTGCTCCACCAGGTAAGCTATCCGGCACTATACTATATTCCGTTTAGATTAATCTATAACTTATTGAGCCAAACCGTTCATCGTACAATAATACACAAATTTAATAAGTGGAAACCTAAACATGCAAACCTTCTCAATTAGACAATTTATAGATAAATCAATAAGAATATAGATAGTCCGAACTGGGAATCGAACCCAGACCATGTCGGTATCGCGCCGAGTGCTCTACCAGTTGAGCTATCCGGCACTATACTATATTCCGTTCAATTTAATCTATAACTTATCGAGCCACACCGCCCATCGTACGGTAATACACCAATTCCATAAGTGGAAACCGAAACATGCAAACCTTCTCAATAAGAGAATGAATAGATAAATTGAAAAAAATATAGATAGCCCGAACTGGGAATCGAACCTAGACCATGTCGTCATCGCGCCGAGTGCTCTACCAGTTGAGCTATCCGGCACTATACTATATTCCGTTCAATTTAATCTATAACTTATCGAGCCACACCGCCCATCGTACGGTAATACACCAATTCCATAAGTGGAAACCGAAACATGCAAACCTTCTCAATAAGACAATTTATAGATAAATTGAAAAAAATATAGATAGCCCGAACTGCGAAACGAACCCAGACCATGTCGGTATCGCGCCGAGTGCTCTACTAGTTGAGCTATCAGGCACTATGCTATGTTCTGTTTAATTTAATCTATAACTTATTGAGCCACACCGTCCAGTGTACGGTAATACACCAATTTAATAAGTGGAAACCTAAACATGCAAACCTTCTCAATAAGACAATTTATAGATAAATTGAGAAAAATATAGATTGCCCGAACTGGGAATCGAACCCAGACCATGTCGGTATCGGGCCGAGTGCTGTATCAGTTGAGCTATCGGGCACTATACTATATTCCGTTCAATTTAGACTATAACTTATCGAGCCACACAGTCCATCGTACGGTAATACACCAATTTAATAAGTGGAAACCTAAACATGCAAACCTTCTCAATAAGACAATCAATAGATAAATTGAAAAAAATATAGATAGCCCAAAGTGGGAATCGAACCCAGAACATGGTGGTATCGCGCCGAGTGCTCTACCAGTTGAGCTATCCGGCACTATACTATATTCCGTTTAATTTAATCTATAACTTATTAAGATAAACCGTCCATCGTTCGGTAATACACCAATTCCATGAGTGGAAACCTAAACATGCAAACCTTCTCAATAAGACAATTTATAGATAAATTGAGAAGAATATAGATAGCCCGAACTGGGAATCGAACCCAGACCATGTCGGTATCGCGCCAAGTGCTCTACCAGTTGAGCTATCCAGCACTATACTATATTCCGTTCAATTTAATCTATATTTTATTGAGCCACACCGTCCATCGTACGGTAATATACCAATTTAATAAGTGGAAACCTAAACATGCAAACCTTCTCAATAAGATAATTGATAGATAAATTAAGAAGAATATAGATAGCCCGAACTGGGAATCGAACCCAGACCATGTCGGTATCGCGCCGAGTGCTCTACTAGTTGAGCTATCCGGCACTATACTATATTCCGTTTAATTTAATCTATAACTTATTGAGCCACACCGTCCATCGTACGGTAATACACCGATTTAATATAGTGAAAACCTAAACATGCAAATCTTCTCAATAAGACAATTTATAGATAAATCTAGAAAAATATAGATAGCCCGAACGTGGAATCGAACCCAGACCATGTCGGTATCGCGCCGAGTGCTCCACCAGGTAAGCTATCCGGCACTATACTATATTCCGTTTAGATTAATCTATAACTTATTGAGCCAAACCGTCCATCGTACAATAATACACAAATTTAATAAGTGGAAACCTAAACATGCAAACCTTCTCAATTAGACAATTTATAGATAAATCAAGAAGAATATAGATAGTCCGAACTTGGAATCGAACCCAGACCATGTCGGTATCGCGCCGAGTGCTCTACCAGTTGAGCTATCCGGGACTACACTATATTCCGTTCAATTCAATCTATAACTGATTGAGCCACACCGTCCATCGTACGGTAATACACCAATTTAATAAGTGGAAACCGAAACATGCAAACCTTCTCAATAAGAGAATTAATAGATAAATTGAAAAAAATATAGATAGCCCGAACTGGGAATCGAACCTAGACCATGTCGGTATCGCGCCGAGTGCTCTACCAGTTGAGCTATCCAGCACTATACTATATTCCGTTCAATTTAATCTATAACTTATTGAGCCACACCGTCCATCGTACGGTAATACACCGATTTAATATAGTGAAAACCTAAACATGCAAATCTTCTCAATAAGACAATTCATAGATAAATTGAGAAAAATATAGATAGCCCGAAATGGGAATCGAACCCAGACAATATCGGTATCGCGCCGAGTGCTGTACCAGTTGAGCTATCCGGCTCTATACTATATTCCATTTAATTTAATCTATAACTTATTGAGCCACACCGTCCATCGTACGGTAATACACCAATTGAATAAGTGGAAACCTAGACATGCAAACCTTCTCAATAAGACAATTTATAGATAAATCTAGAAAAATATAGATAGCCCGAACGTGGAATCGAACCCAGGCCATGTCGGTTTCGCGCCGACCGCTCCACCAGGTGAGCTATCCGGCACTTTACTATATTCCGTTTAGATTAATCTATAACTTATTGAGCCAAACCGTCCATCGTACAATAATACACAAATTCAATAAGTGGAAACCTAAACATGCAAACCTTCTCAATAAGACAATTCATAGATAAATTAAGAAAAATATAGATAGTCCGAACTGGGAATCGAAGCCAGACCATGTCGGTATCGCGCCGAGTGCTCTACCAGTTGAGCTATCCGGGACTATACTATATTCCGTTCAATTCAATCTATAACTTATTGAGCCACACCGTCCATCGTACGGTAATACACCAATTTAATAAGTGGAAACCTAAACATGCAATCCTTTTCAATAAGACAATTTATAAATAAATTGAGAAAAATATAGATAGCCCGAACTGCGAAACGAACCCAGACCATGTCGGTATCGCGCCGAGTGCTCTACTAGTTGAGCTATCCGGCACTATGCTATGTTCTGTTTAATTTAATCTATAACTTATTGAGCCACACCGTCCAGTGTACGGTAATACACCAATTTAATAAGTGGAAACCTAAACATGCAAACCCTCTCAATAAGACAATTTATAGATGAATTGAGAAAAATATAGATTGCCCGAACTGGTAATTGAACCCAGACCATGTCGGTATCGGGCCGAGTGCTCTACCAGTTGAGCTATCGGGCACTATACTATATTCCGTTCAATTTAATCTATAACTAATTGAGCCACACCGTCCATCGTATGGTAATACACCAATTTGATAAGTGGAAACCTAAACATGCAAACCTTCTCAATAAGACAATTTATAGATAAATTAAGAAGAATATAGATAGCCCGAACTGGAAATCGAACCCAGACCATGTCGGTATCGCGCCGAGTGCTCTACTAGTTGAGCTATCCGGCACTATACTATATTCCGTGTAATTTAATCTATAACTTATTGAGCTACACCGTCCATCGTACGGTAATACACCGATTTAATATAGTGAAAACCTGAACATGCAAACCTTCTCAATAAGACAATTCATAGATAAATTGAGAAAAATATAGATAGCCCGAAATGGGAATCGAACCCAGACAATATCGGTATCGCGCCGAGTGCTCTACCAGTTGAGCTATCCGGCTCTATACTATATTCCGTTTAATTTAATCTATAACTTATTGAACAAAACCGTCCATCGTACAGTAATACTCTAATTCCATAAGTGGAAACCTAAACATGCGAACCTTCTCAATAAGACAATTTATAGATAAATTGAGAAAAATATAGATTGCCCGAACTGAAAATCGAACCCAGACCATGTCGGTATCAGGCCGAGTGCTCTACCAGTTGAGCTATCGGGCACTATACTATATTCCGTTCAATTAAGACTATAACTTATCGAGCCACACAGTCCATCGTACGGTAATACACCAATTCAATAAGTGGAAACCTAAACATGCAAACCTTCTCAATAAGACAATTTATAGATAAATTGAGAAAAATATAGATTGCCCGAACTGAAAATCGAACCCAGACCATGTCGGTATCAGGCCGAGTGCTCTACCAGTTGAGCTATCGGGCACTATACTATATTCCGTTCAATTAAGACTATAACTTATCGAGCCACACAGTCCATCGTACGGTAATACACCAATTCAATAAGTGGAAACCTAAACATGCAAACCTTCTCAATAAGACAATCAATAGATAAATTGAAAAAAATATAGATAGCCCAAAGTGGGAATCGAACCCAGAACATGGTGGTATCGCGCCGAGTGCTCTACTAGTTGAGCTATCCGGCACTATACTATATTCCGTTTAATTTAATCTATAACTTATTGAGCCACACCGTCCATCGTACGGTAATACACCGATTTAATATAGTGAAAACCTAAACATGCAAATCTTCTCAATAAGACAATTCATAGATAAATTGAGAAAAATATAGATAGCCCAAAATGGGAATCGAACCCAGACAATATCGGTATCGCGCCGAGTGCTCTACCAGTTGAGCTATCCGGCTCTATACTATATTCCGTTTAATTTAATCTATAACTTATTGAGCCACACCGTCCATCGTACGGTAATGCACCAATTAAATAAGTGGAAACCTAGACATGCAAACCTTCTCAATAAGACAATTTATAGATAAATCTAGAAAAATATAGATAGCCCGAACGTGGAATCGAACCCAGACCATGTCGGTATCGCGCCGAGTGCTCCACCAGGTAAGCTATCCGGCACTATACTATATTCCGTTTAGATTAATCTATAACTTATTGAGCCAAACCGTCCATCGTACAATAATACACAAATTTAATAAGTGGAAACCTAAACATGCAAACCTTCTCAATTAGACAATTTATAGATAAATCAAGAAGAATATAGATAGTCCGAACTGGGAATCGAACCCAGACCATGTCGGTATCGCGCCGAGTGCTCTACCAGTTGAGCTATCCGGGACTATACTATATTCCGTTCAATTCAATCTATAACTTATTGAGCCACACCGTCCATCGTACGGTAATACACCAATTTAATAAGTGGAAACCGAAACATGCAAACCTTCTCAATAAGAGAATTAATAGATAAATTGAAAAAAATATAGATAGCCCGAACTGGGAATCGAACCTAGACCATGTCAGTATCGCGCCGAGTGCTCTACCAGTTGAGCTATCCGGCACTATACTATATTCCGTTCAATTCAATCTATAACTTATTGAGCCACACCGCCCATCGTACGGTAATACACCAATTCCATAAGTGGAAACCGAAAAATGCAAACCTTCTCAATAAGACAGTTTATAGATAAATTGAAAGAAATATAGATAGCCCGAACTGCGAAACGAACCCAGACCATGTCGGTATCGTGCCGAGTGCTCTACTAGTTGAGCTATCAGGCACTATGCTATGTTCTGTTTAATTTAATCTATAACTTATTGAGCCACACCGTCCAGTGTACGGTAATACACCAATTTAATAAGTGGAAACCTAAACATGCAAACCTTCTCAATAAGACAATTTATAGATAAATTGAGAAAAATATAGATTGCCCGAACTGGGAATCGAACCCAGACCATGTCGGTATCGGGCCGAGTGCTGTACCAGTTGAGCTATCGGGCACTATACTATATTCCGTTCAATTTAGACTATAACTTATCGAGCCACACAGTCCATCGTACGGTAATACACCAATTTAATAAGTGGAAACCTAAACATGCAAACCTTCTCAATAAGACAATCAATAGATAAATTGAAAAAAATATAGATAGCCCAAAGTGGGAATCGAACCCAGACAATATCGGTATCGCGCCGAGTGCTCTACCAGTTGAGCTATCCGGCTCTATACTATATTCCGTTTAATTTAATCTATAACTTATTGAGCCACACCGTCCATCGTACGGTAATGCACCAATTAAATAAGTGGAAACCTAGACATGCAAACCTTCTCAATAAGACAATTTATAGATAAATCTAAAAAAATATAGTTAGCCCGAACGTGGAATCGAACCCAGACCATGTCGGTATCGCGCCGAGTGCTCCACCAGGTAAGCTATCCGGCACTATACTATATTCCGTTTAGATTAATCTATAACTTATTGAGCCAAACCGTTCATCGTACAATAATACACAAATTTAATAAGTGGAAACCTAAACATGCAAACCTTCTCAATTAGACAATTTATAGATAAATCAATAAGAATATAGATAGTCCGAACTGGGAATCGAACCCAGACCATGTCGGTATCGCGCCGAGTGCTCTACCAGTTGAGCTATCCGGCACTATACTATATTCCGTTCAATTTAATCTATAACTTATCGAGCCACACCGCCCATCGTACGGTAATACACCAATTCCATAAGTGGAAACCGAAACATGCAAACCTTCTCAATAAGAGAATGAATAGATAAATTGAAAAAAATATAGATAGCCCGAACTGGGAATCGAACCTAGACCATGTCGTCATCGCGCCGAGTGCTCTACCAGTTGAGCTATCCGGCACTATACTATATTCCGTTCAATTTAATCTATAACTTATCGAGCCACACCGCCCATCGTACGGTAATACACCAATTCCATAAGTGGAAACCGAAACATGCAAACCTTCTCAATAAGACAATTTATAGATAAATTGAAAAAAATATAGATAGCCCGAACTGCGAAACGAACCCAGACCATGTCGGTATCGCGCCGAGTGCTCTACTAGTTGAGCTATCAGGCACTATGCTATGTTCTGTTTAATTTAATCTATAACTTATTGAGCCACACCGTCCAGTGTACGGTAATACACCAATTTAATAAGTGGAAACCTAAACATGCAAACCTTCTCAATAAGACAATTTATAGATAAATTGAGAAAAATATAGATTGCCCGAACTGGGAATCGAACCCAGACCATGTCGGTATCGGGCCGAGTGCTGTATCAGTTGAGCTATCGGGCACTATACTATATTCCGTTCAATTTAGACTATAACTTATCGAGCCACACAGTCCATCGTACGGTAATACACCAATTTAATAAGTGGAAACCTAAACATGCAAACCTTCTCAATAAGACAATCAATAGATAAATTGAAAAAAATATAGATAGCCCAAAGTGGGAATCGAACCCAGAACATGGTGGTATCGCGCCGAGTGCTCTACCAGTTGAGCTATCCGGCACTATACTATATTCCGTTTAATTTAATCTATAACTTATTAAGATAAACCGTCCATCGTTCGGTAATACACCAATTCCATGAGTGGAAACCTAAACATGCAAACCTTCTCAATAAGACAATTTATAGATAAATTGAGAAGAATATAGATAGCCCGAACTGGGAATCGAACCCAGACCATGTCGGTATCGCGCCAAGTGCTCTACCAGTTGAGCTATCCAGCACTATACTATATTCCGTTCAATTTAATCTATATTTTATTGAGCCACACCGTCCATCGTACGGTAATATACCAATTTAATAAGTGGAAACCTAAACATGCAAACCTTCTCAATAAGATAATTGATAGATAAATTAAGAAGAATATAGATAGCCCGAACTGGGAATCGAACCCAGACCATGTCGGTATCGCGCCGAGTGCTCTACTAGTTGAGCTATCCGGCACTATACTATATTCCGTTTAATTTAATCTATAACTTATTGAGCCACACCGTCCATCGTACGGTAATACACCGATTTAATATAGTGAAAACCTAAACATGCAAATCTTCTCAATAAGACAATTTATAGATAAATCTAGAAAAATATAGATAGCCCGAACGTGGAATCGAACCCAGACCATGTCGGTATCGCGCCGAGTGCTCCACCAGGTAAGCTATCCGGCACTATACTATATTCCGTTTAGATTAATCTATAACTTATTGAGCCAAACCGTCCATCGTACAATAATACACAAATTTAATAAGTGGAAACCTAAACATGCAAACCTTCTCAATTAGACAATTTATAGATAAATCAAGAAGAATATAGATAGTCCGAACTTGGAATCGAACCCAGACCATGTCGGTATCGCGCCGAGTGCTCTACCAGTTGAGCTATCCGGGACTACACTATATTCCGTTCAATTCAATCTATAACTGATTGAGCCACACCGTCCATCGTACGGTAATACACCAATTTAATAAGTGGAAACCGAAACATGCAAACCTTCTCAATAAGAGAATTAATAGATAAATTGAAAAAAATATAGATAGCCCGAACTGGGAATCGAACCTAGACCATGTCGGTATCGCGCCGAGTGCTCTACCAGTTGAGCTATCCAGCACTATACTATATTCCGTTCAATTTAATCTATAACTTATTGAGCCACACCGTCCATCGTACGGTAATACACCGATTTAATATAGTGAAAACCTAAACATGCAAATCTTCTCAATAAGACAATTCATAGATAAATTGAGAAAAATATAGATAGCCCGAAATGGGAATCGAACCCAGACAATATAGGTATCGCGCCGAGTGCTGTACCAGTTGAGCTATCCGGCTCTATACTATATTCCATTTAATTTAATCTATAACTTATTGAGCCACACCGTCCATCGTACGGTAATACACCAATTGAATAAGTGGAAACCTAGACATGCAAACCTTCTCAATAAGACAATTTATAGATAAATCTAGAAAAATATAGATAGCCCGAACGTGGAATCGAACCCAGGCCATGTCGGTTTCGCGCCGACCGCTCCACCAGGTGAGCTATCCGGCACTTTACTATATTCCGTTTAGATTAATCTATAACTTATTGAGCCAAACCGTCCATCGTACAATAATACACAAATTCAATAAGTGGAAACCTAAACATGCAAACCTTCTCAATAAGACAATTCATAGATAAATTAAGAAAAATATAGATAGTCCGAACTGGGAATCGAAGCCAGACCATGTCGGTATCGCGCCGAGTGCTCTACCAGTTGAGCTATCCGGGACTATACTATATTCCGTTCAATTCAATCTATAACTTATTGAGCCACACCGTCCATCGTACGGTAATACACCAATTTAATAAGTGGAAACCTAAACATGCAATCCTTTTCAATAAGACAATTTATAAATAAATTGAGAAAAATATAGATAGCCCGAACTGCGAAACGAACCCAGACCATGTCGGTATCGCGCCGAGTGCTCTACTAGTTGAGCTATCCGGCACTATGCTATGTTCTGTTTAATTTAATCTATAACTTATTGAGCCACACCGTCCAGTGTACGGTAATACACCAATTTAATAAGTGGAAACCTAAACATGCAAACCCTCTCAATAAGACAATTTATAGATGAATTGAGAAAAATATAGATTGCCCGAACTGGTAATTGAACCCAGACCATGTCGGTATCGGGCCGAGTGCTCTACCAGTTGAGCTATCGGGCACTATACTATATTCCGTTCAATTTAATCTATAACTAATTGAGCCACACCGTCCATCGTATGGTAATACACCAATTTGATAAGTGGAAACCTAAACATGCAAACCTTCTCAATAAGACAATTTATAGATAAATTGAGAAAAATATAGATAGCCCGAACTGGTAATTGAACCCAGACCATGTCGGTATCGCGCCGAGTGCTCTTCCATTCGAGCTATCCGGTACTATACTATATTCCGTTCAATTTAATCTATAACTAATTAAGCCACACCGTCCATCGAACGGTAATACACCAATTTAATAAGTGGAAACCGAAACATGCAAACCTTCTCAATAAGAGAATTAATAGATAAATTGAAAAAAATATAGATAGCCCGAACTGGGAATCGAACCTAGACCATGTCGGTATCGCGCCGAGTGCTCTACCAGTTGAGCTATCCAGCACTATACTATATTCCGTTCAATTTAATCTATAACTTATTGAGCCACACCGTCCATCGTACGGTAATACACCGATTTAATATAGTGAAAACCTAAACATGCAAATCTTCTCAATAAGACAATTCATAGATAAATTGAAAAAATGTAGATAGCCCGAAATAGGAATCGAACCCAGACCATGTCGGTATCGCGCCGAGTGCTCTACCAGTTGAGCTATCCAGCACTATACTATATTCGTTCAATTTGATTTTTAACTTATTGAGCCACACCGTTCATCGTCTGGTAATACACTAATTAAATAAGTGGAAACCTAAACATGCAAACCTTCTCAATAAGACGATTTATAGATAAATTGAGAAGAATATAGATAGTCCGAACTGGGAATCGAACCCAGACCATGTCGGTATCGCGCCGAGTGCTCTACCATTTGAGCTATCCGAGACTATACTATATTCCGTTCAATTCAATCTATAACTTATTGAGCCACACCGTCCATCGTACGGTAATACACCAATTTAATAAGTGGAAACCTAAACATGCAACCTTCTCAATAAGACAATTTATAGATAAATTAAGAAAAATATAGATAGCCCGAACTGGGAATCGAACCTAGACCATGTCGGTATCGCGCCGAGTGCTCTACCAGTTGAGCTATCCGGCACTATACTATATTCCGTTCAATTTAATCTATAACTTATTGAGCCACATCGTCCATCGTACGGTAATACACTAATCTAATAAGTGAAAGCCTAAACATGCAAACCTTCTCAATAAGACAATTTATAGATAAATTGAGAAGAACATATATAGCCCGGACTGGAAATCGTACCCAGACCATGTCGGTATCGCGCCGAGTGCTCTACCAGATGAGCTATCCAGCACTATGCTATGCTTGTTCAATTTAATCTATAACTTATTGAGCAACACCGTCCATTGTACAGTAATACACCAATTTAATAAGTGGAAACCTAAACATGCAAACCTTCTTAATAAGACAATTCATAGATAAATTGAAGAAATGTAGATAGCCCGAAATAGGAATCGAACCCAGACCATGTCAGTATCGCGCCGAGTGCTCTACCAGTTGAGCTATCCGGCACTATACTATATTCGTTCAATTTGATCTTTAACTTATTGAGCCACACCGTTCATCGTCTGGTAATACACCAATTTAATAAGTGGAAACTGAAACATGCATACCTTCTCAATAAGACAATTTATAAATAAATTGAAAAAAATATAGATAGCCCGAACTGGGAATCAAACCCAGACCATGTCGGTATCGCGCCGAGCGCTCTTCCAGTTGAGCTATCCGGTACTATACTATATTCCGTTCAATTTAATCTATAACTTATTGAGCCACACCGTCCATCGTACGGTAATGCACCAATTCAATAAGTCGAAACCTAAACATGCAAACCTTCTCAATAAGACAATTTATAGATAAATTTAGAAAAATATAGATAGCCTAAACTGGGAATCGAACCCAGACCATGTCGGTATCGCGCCGAGTGCACCACCAGTTGAGCTATCCGGCACTATACTATATTCCGTTTAATTTTATCTATAACTTATTGAGCCGAACCGTTCATCGTAGAGTAATACCCTAATTCCATAAGTGGTAACCTAAACATGCAAACCTTCTCAATAAGACAATTTATAGATAAATTGAGAAAAATATAGATAGCCCGAACTGGGAATCAAACCCAGACCATGTCGGTATCGCGCCGAGTGCTCTACCAGTTAAGCTATCCGGCACTATACTATATTCCGTTTAATTTAATCTATAACTTATTGAGCCACACTGTCCATCGTACGGTAATGCACCAATTCAATAAGTCGAAACCTAAACATGCAAACCTTCTCAATAAGACAATTTATAGATAAATTTAGAAAAATATAGATAGCCTAAACTGGGAATCGAACCCAGACCATGTCGGTATCGCGCCGAGTGCACCACCAGTTGAGCTATCCGGCACTATACTATATTCCGTTTAATTTTATCTATAACTTATTGAGCCGAACCGTTCATCGTAGAGTAATACCCTAATTCCATAAGTGGAAACCTAAACATGCAAACCTTCTCAATAAGACAATTTATAGATAAATTGAGAAAAATATAGATAGCCCGAACTGGGAATCAAACCCAGACCATGTCGGTATCGCGCCGAGTGCTCTACCAGTTAAGCTATCCGGCACTATACTATATTCCGTTCAATTTAATCTATAACTTATTGAGCCACACCGTCCATCGTACGGTAATGCACCAATTCAATAAGTCGAAACCTAAACATGCAAACTTTCTCAATAAGAGAATTAATAGATAAATTAAATAAATATATATATAGCCCGAACTGGGAATCGAACCCAGACCATGTCGGTATCGCGCCGAGTGCTCTTCCAGTTGAGCTATCTGGAACTATACTATATTTCGTTCAATTTAATCGATAACTTATTGAGCCACACCGTCCATCGTACGGTTATACACCAATTTAATGAGTGGAAATCTAAACATGCAAACCTTCTCAATAAGACAATTTATAGATAAATTAAGAAAAATATAGATAGCCCGAACTGGGAATCGGACCCAGACCATGTCGGTATCGCGCCGAGTGCTCTACCAGTTGAGCTATCCGGCACTATACTATATTTCGTTTAATTTGATCTTTAACTTATTGAGCCACACCGTCCATCGTACGGTAATACACCAATTTAATAAGTAGTAACCTAAACATGCAAACCCTCTCAACAAGACAATTTATAGATAAATTGAGAAAAATATAGATCGCTCGAACTGGGAATCGAACCCAGACCATGTCGGTATCGGGCCGAGTGCTCTACCAGTTGAGCTATCGGGCACTATACTATATTTCGTTCAATTTAGACTGTAACTTATCGAGCCACACCGTCCATCGTACGGTAATACACCAATTTAATGAGTGGAAACCTAAACATGCAAACCTTCTCAATAAGACAATTAATAGATAAATCGAAAAAAACATAGATAGCCCAAAGTGGGAACCGAACCCAGAACATGTCGGTATCGCGCCGAGTGCTCTACCAGTTGAGCTATCCGGCACTATACTATATTCCGTTCAATTTAATCTATAACTTATTGAGCCACACCGTCCATCGTACGGTAATACATCAATTCTATAAGTGGAAACCTAAACATACAAACCTTCTCAATAAGACAATTTATAGATAAATTGAGAAGAATATAGATAGCCTAAACTGGGAATCGAACCCAGACCATGTCGGTATCGCGCCGAGTGCTCTTCCAGTTCAGCTATCCGGTACTATACTATATTCCGTTCAATTTAATCTATAACTTACTGAGCCACACCGTTTATCGTACGGTAATACACTAATTTAATAAGTGGAAACCTAAACATGCAAACCTTCTCAATAAGACAATTCATAGATAAATTGAAAAAATGTAGATAGCCCGAAATAGGAATCGAACCCAGACCATGTCGGTATCGCGCCGAGTGCTCTACCAGTTGAGCTATCCGGCACTATACTATATTCGTTCAATTTGATTTTTAACTTATTGAGCCACACCGTTCATCGTCTGGTAATACACTAATTAAATAAGTGGAAACCTAAACATGCAAACCTTCTCAATAAGACGATTTATAGATAAATTGAGAAGAATATAGATAGTCCGAACTGGGAATCGAACCCAGACCATGTCGGTATCGCGCCGAGTGCTCTACCATTTGAGCTATCCGAGACTATACTATATTCCGTTCAATTCAATCTATAACTTATTGAGCCACACCGTCCATCGTACGGTAATACACCAATTTAATAAGTGGAAACCTAAACATGCAACCTTCTCAATAAGACAATTTATAGATAAATTAAGAAAAATATAGATAGCCCGAACTGGGAATCGAACCTAGACCATGTCGGTATCGCGCCGAGTGCTCTACCAGTTGAGCTATCCGGCACTATACTATATTCCGTTCAATTTAATCTATAACTTATTGAGCCACATCGTCCATCGTACGGTAATACACTAATCTAATAAGCGAAAGCCTAAACATGCAAACCTTCTCAATAAGACAATTTATAGATAAATTGAGAAAAATATAGATAGCCCGAACTGGGAATCAAACCCAGACCATGTCGGTATCGCGCCGAGTGCTCTACCAGTTAAGCTATCCGGCACTATACTATATTCCGTTTAATTTAATCTATAACTTATTGAGCCACACCGTCCATCGTACGGTAATGCACCAATTCAATAAGTCGAAACCTAAACATGCAAACCTTCTCAATAAGACAATTTATAGATAAATTTAGAAAAATATAGATAGCCTAAACTGGGAATCGAACCCAGACCATGTCGGTATCGCGCCGAGTGCACCACCAGTTGAGCTATCCGGCACTATACTATATTCCGTTTAATTTTATCTATAACTTATTGAGCCGAACCGTTCATCGTAGAGTAATACCCTAATTCCATAAGTGGAAACCTAAACATGCAAACCTTCTCAATAAGACAATTTATAGATAAATTAAATAAATATATATATAGCCCGAACTGGGAATCGAACCCAGACCATGTCGGTATCGCGCCGAGTGCTCTTCCAGTTGAGCTATCTGGAACTATACTATATTTCGTTCAATTTAATCGATAACTTATTGAGCCACACCGTCCATCGTACGGTTATACACCAATTTAATGAGTGGAAATCTAAACATGCAAACCTTCTCAATAAGACAATTTATAGATAAATTAAGAAAAATATAGATAGCCCGAACTGGGAATCGGACCCAGACCATGTCGGTATCGCGCCGAGTGCTCTACCAGTTGAGCTATCCGGCACTATACTATATTTCGTTCAATTTAATCGATAACTTATTGAGCCACACCGTTCATCGTACGGTAATACACCAATTCCATAAGTGGAAACCTAAACATGCAAACCTTCTCAATAAGACAATTTATAGATGAATCGAGAAAAATATAGATAGCCTGAACTGGGAATCAAACCCAGACTATGTCGGTATCGCACCGAGTGCTGTACCAGTGGAGCTATCCGGCACTATACTATATTTCGTTTAATTTGATCTTTAACTTATTGAGCCACACCGTCCATCGTACGGTAATACACCAATTTGATAAGTGGAAACCTAAACATGCAAACCTTCTCAATAAGACAATTTATAGATAAATTGAGAAAAATATAGATAGCCCGAACTGCGAATCGAACCCAGACCATGTCGGTATTGCGCCGAGTGCTCGACTAGCTGAGCTATCCGGCACTATGCTATGTTCTGTTTAATTTAATCTATAACTTATTGAGCCGCACCGTCCAGTGTACGGTAATACACCAATTTAATAAGTAGTAACCTAAACATGCAAACCCTCTCAACAAGACAATTTATAGATAAATTGAGAAAAATATAGATCGCTCGAACTGGGAATCGAACCCAGACCATGTCGGTATCGGGCCGAGTGCTCTACCAGTTGAGCTATCGGGCACTATACTATATTTCGTTCAATTTAGACTGTAACTTATCGAGCCACACCGTCCATCGTACGGTAATACATCAATTCTATAAGTGGAAACCTAAACATACAAACCTTCTCAATAAGACAATTTATAGATAAATTGAGAAGAATATAGATAGCCTAAACTGGGAATCGAACCCAGACCATGTCGGTATCGCGCCGAGTGCTCTTCCAGTTCAGCTATCCGGTACTATACTATATTCCGTTCAATTTAATCTATAACTTACTGAGCCACACCGTTTATCGTACGGTAATACACTAATTTAATAAGTGGAAACCTAAACATGCAAACCTTCTCAATAAGACAATTCATAGATAAATTGAGAAGAATATAGATAGCCTAAACTGGGAATCGAACCCAGACCATGTCGGTATCGCGCCGAGTGCTCTTCCAGTTCAGCTATCCGGTACTATACTATATTCCGTTCAATTTAATCTATAACTTACTGAGCCACACCGTTTATCGTACGGTAATACACTAATTTAATAAGTGGAAACCTAAACATGCAAACCTTCTCAATAAGACAATTCATAGATAAATTGAAAAAATGTAGATAGCCCGAAATAGGAATCGAACCCAGACCATGTCGGTATCGCGCCGAGTGCTCTACCAGTTGAGCTATCCGGCACTATACTATATTCGTTCAATTTGATTTTTAACTTATTGAGCCACACCGTTCATCGTCTGGTAATACACTAATTAAATAAGTGGAAACCTAAACATGCAAACCTTCTCAATAAGACGATTTATAGATAAATTGAGACGAATATAGATAGTCCGAACTGGGAATCGAACCCAGACCATGTCGGTATCGCGCCGAGTGCTCTACCATTTGAGCTATCCGAGACTATACTATATTCCGTTCAATTCAATCTATAACTTATTGAGCCACACCGTCCATCGTACGGTAATACACCAATTTAATAAGTGGAAACCTAAACATGCAACCTTCTCAATAAGACAATTTATAGATAAATTAAGAAAAATATAGATAGCCCGAACTGGGAATCGAACCTAGACCATGTCGGTATCGCGCCGAGTGCTCTACCAGTTGAGCTATCCGGCACTATACTATATTCCGTTCAATTTAATCTATAACTTATTGAGCCACATCGTCCATCGTACGGTAATACACTAATCTAATAAGCGAAAGCCTAAACATGCAAACCTTCTCAATAAGACAATTTATAGATAAATTGAGAAGAACATAGATAGCCCGGACTGGAAATCGTACCCAGACCATGTCGGTATCGCGCCGAGTGCTCTACCAGATGAGCTATCCAGCACTATGCTATGCTTGTTCAATTTAATCTATAACTTATTGAGCAACACCGTCCATTGTACAGTAATACACCAATTTAATAAGTGGAAACCTAAACATGCAAACCTTCTCAATAAGACAATTCATAGATAAATTGAAGAAATGTAGATAGCCCGAAATAGGAATCGAACCCAGACCATGTCAGTATCGCGCCGAGTGCTCTACCAGTTGAGCTATCTGGCACTATACTATATTCGTTCAATTTGATCTTTAACTTATTGAGCCACACCGTTCATCGTCTGGTAATACAACAATTTAATAAGTGGAAACTGAAACATGCATACCTTCTCAATAAGACAATTTATAAATAAATTGAAAAAAATATAGATAGCCCGAACTGGGAATCAAACCCAGACCATGTCGGTATCGCGCCGAGCGCTCTTCCAGTTGAGCTATCCGGTACTATACTTTATTCCGTTCAATTTAATCTATAACTTATTGAGCCACATCGTCCATCGTACGGTAATACACTAATCTAATAAGTGAAAGCCTAAACATGCAAACCTTCTCAATAAGACAATTTATAGATAAATTGAGAAGAACATAGATAGCCCGGACTGGTAATCGTACCCAGACCATGTCGGTATCGCGCCGAGTGCTCTACCAGATGAGCTATCCGGCACTATGCTATGTTCTGTTTAATTCAATCTTTAACTTATTGAGCCACACCGTCCATTGTACGGTAATACACCAATTTAATACGTGGGAACCTAAACATGCAAACCTTCTCAATAAGACAATTTATAGATAAATTTAGAAAAATATAGATAGCCTAAACTGGGAATCGAACCCAGACCATGTCGGTATCGCGCCGAGTGCACCACCAGTTGAGCTATCCGGCACTATACTATATTCCGTCCAATTTAATCTATAACTCATTGAGCCACACCGTCCATCGTGCGGTAATACACCAATTCCATAAGTGGAAACCTAAACATGCAAACCTTCTCAATTAGACAATTTATAGATAAATTGAGAAAAATATAGATAGCCCGAACTGCGAATCGAACCCAGACCATGTCGGTATTGCGCCGAGTGCTCGACTAGCTGAGCTATCCGGCACTATGCTATGTTCTGTTTAATTTAATCTATAACTTATTGAGCCGCACCGTCCAGTGTACGGTAATACACCAATTTAATAAGTAGTAACCTAAACATGCAAACCCTCTCAATAAGACAATTTATAGATAAATTGAGAAAAATATAGATCGCTCGAACTGGGAATCGAACCCAGACCATGTCGGTATCGGGCCGAGTGCTCTACCAGTTGAGCTATCGGGCACTATACTATATTTCGTTCAATTTAGACTGTAACTTATCGAGCCACACCGTCCATTGTACGGTAATACACCAATTTAATGAGTGGAAACCTAAACATGCAAACCTTCTCAATAAGACAATTAATAGATAAATCGAAAAAAACATAGATAGCCCAAAGTGGGAACCGAACCCAGAACATGTCGGTATCGCGCCGAGTGCTCTACCAGTTGAGCTATCCGGCACTATACTATATTCCGTTCAATTTAATCTATAACTTATTAAGCCAAACCGTCCATCGTACGGTAATACACCAATTCCATAAGTGAAAACCTAAACATGCAAACCTTCTCAATAAGACAATTTATAGATAAATTGAGAAAAATATAGATAGCCCGAACTGCGAAACGAACCCAGACCATGTCGGTATCGTGCCGAGTGCTCTACAAGTTGAGCTATCCGGCACTATGCTATGTTCTGTTTAATTTAAACTATAACTTATTGAGCCACACCGTCCAGTGTACGGTAATACACCAATTTAATAAGTGGAAACCTAAACATGCAAACCTTCTCAATAAGACAATTTATAGATAAATTGAGAAAAATATAGATTGCCCGAACTGGGAATCGAACCCAGACCATGTCGGTATTGGGCCGAGTGCTCTACCAGTTGAGCTATCGGGCACTATACTATATTCCGTTCAATTTAGACTATAACTTATCGAGACACACCGTCCATCGTACGGTAATACACCAATTCCATAAGTGAAAACCTAAACATGCAAACCTTCTCAATAAGACAATTTATAGATAAATTGAGAAAAATATAGATAGCCTAAAGTGGGAATCGAACCCAGACCATGTCGGTATCGCACCGAGTGCTGTACCAGTGGAGCTATCCGGCACTATACTATATTTCGTTTAATTTGATCTTTAACTTATTGAGCCACACCGTCCATCGTACGGTAATACACCAATTTGATAAGTGGAAACCTAAACATGCAAACCTTCTCAATAAGACAATTTATAGATGAATCGAGAAAAATATAGATAGCCTAAACTGGGAATCGAACCCAGACCATGTCGGTATCGCGCCGAGTGCACCACCAGTTGAGCTATCCGGCACTATACTATATTCCGTTTAATTTTATCTATAACTTATTGAGCCGAACCGTTCATCGTAGAGTAATACCCTAATTCCATAAGTGGAAACCTAAACATGCAAACCTTCTCAATAAGACAATTTATAGATAAATTGAGAAAAATATAGATAGCCCGAACTGGGAATCAAACCCAGACCATGTCGGTATCGCGCCGAGTGCTCTACCAGTTAAGCTATCCGGCACTATACTATATTCCGTTCAATTTAATCTATAACTTATTGAGCCACACCGTCCATCGTACGGTAATGCACCAATTCAATAAGTCGAAACCTAAACATGCAAACCTTCTCAATAAGACAATTTATAGATAAATTTAGAAAAATATAGATAGCCTAAACTGGGAATCGAACCCAGACCATGTCGGTATCGCGCCGAGTGCACCACCAGTTGAGCTATCCGGCACTATACTATATTCCGTTTAATTTTATCTATAACTTATTGAGCCGAACCGTTCATCGTAGAGTAATACCCTAATTCCATAAGTGGAAACCTAAACATGCAAACCTTCTCAATAAGACAATTTATAGATAAATTGAGAAAAATATAGATAGCCCGAACTGGGAATCAAACCCAGACCATGTCGGTATCGCGCCGAGTGCTCTACCAGTTAAGCTATCCGGCACTATACTATATTCCGTTCAATTTAATCTATAACTTATTGAGCCACACCGTCCATCGTACGGTAATGCACCAATTCAATAAGTCGAAACCTAAACATGCAAACTTTCTCAATAAGAGAATTAATAGATAAATTAAATAAATATATATATAGCCCGAACTGGGAATCGAACCCAGACCATGTCGGTATCGCGCCGAGTGCTCTTCCAGTTGAGCTATCCGGCACTATACTATATTTCGTTCAATTTAATCGATAACTTATTGAGCCACACCGTTCATCGTACGGTAATACACCAATTCCATAAGTAGAGACCTAAACATGCAAACCTTCTCAATAAGACAATTTATAGATGAATCGAGAAAAATATAGATAGCCTGAACTGGGAATCAAACCCAGACTATGTCGGTATCGCACCGAGTGCTGTACCAGTGGAGCTATCCGGCACTATACTATATTTCGTTTAATTCGATCTTTAACTTATTGAGCCACACCGTCCATCGTACGGTAATACACCAATTTGATAAGTGGAAACCTAAACATGCAAACCTTCTCAATAAGACAATTTATAGATAAATTGAGAAGAATATAGATAGCCCGGACCGGGAATCGAACCCAGACCATGTCGGTATCGCGCCGATTGCTCTACCAGATGAGCTATCCGGCACTAGGCTATGTTCTGTTTAATTCAATCTATAACTTATTAAGCCACACCGTCCATTTTACGGTAATACACCAATTTAATGAGTGGAAACCTAAACATGCAAACCTTCTCAGAAAGACAATTTATAGATAAATTGAGAGAAATATAGATAGCCCGAACTGGGAATCGAACCCAGACCATGTCAGTATCGCGCCGAGTGCTCCACTAGTTGAGCTATCCGGCACTATACTATATTCCGTTTAATTTAATCTATAACTTATTGAGCAAAACCGCCCATCGTACAGTAATACTCTAATTCCATAAGTGGAAACCTAAACATGCAAACCTTCTCAATAAGACAATTTATAGATAAATCGAGAAAAATATAGATAGCCCGAACTGGTAATCGAACCCAGACCATGTCGGTATCGCGCCGAGTGCTCTACCAGTTGAGCTATCCAGCACTATACTATATTCCGTTTAATTTAATCTATAACTTATTGAGCCACACCGTCTATCGTACGGTAATACACCAATTTGATAAGTGGAAACCTAAACATGCAAACCTTCTCAATAAGATAATTGATAGATAAATTAAGAAGAATAAAGGTAGCCCGAACTGGGAATCGAACCCAGACCATGTCGGTATCGCGCCGAGTGCTCTACTAGTTGAGCTATCCGGCACTATACTATATTCCGTTTAATTTAATCTATAACTTATTGAGCCACACCGTCCATCGTACGGTAATACACCAATTTAATAAGTGGAAACCTAAACATGCAAACCTTCTCAATAAGACAATTAATAGATAAATTGAAAAAAATATAGATAGCCCAAAGTGAGAATCGAACCCAGAACATGTTGGTATCGCGCCGAGTGCTCTACCAGTTGAGCTATCCGGCACTATACTATATTCCGTTCAATTTAATCTATAACTCATTAAGCCAAACCGTCCATCGTACGGTAATACACCAATTCCATGAGTGGAAACCTAAACATGCAAACCTTTTCAATAAGACAATTTATAGATAAATTGAGAAAAATGTAGATATCCCGAACTGGTAATTGAACCCAGACCATGTCGGTATCGCGCCGAGTGCTCTTCCAGTTTAGCTATCCGGTACTATACTATATTCCGTTCAATTTAATCTATAACTAATTGAGCCACACCTGCCATCGTATGGTAATACATTAATTTAATAAGTGGAAACCTAAACATGCAAACCTTCTCAATAAGACAATTTATAGATAAATTGAGAAAAATATAGATAGCCCGAACTGGTAATTGAACCCAGACCATGTCGGTATCGCGCCAAGTGCTCTTCTATTCGAGCTATCCGGTACTATACTATATTCCGTTCAATTTAATCTATAACTAATTGAGCCACACCGTCCATCGAACGGTAATACACCAATTTGATAAGTGGAAACCTAAACATACAAACCTTCTCAATAAGACAACTTATAGATAAATTGAGAAGAATATAGATAGCCCGAACTGGGAATCGAACCCAGACCATGTCGGTATCGCGCCAAGTTTTCTACCAGTTGAGCTATCCAGCACTATACTATATTCCGTTCAATTTAATCTATAACTTATTGAGCCACACCGTCCATCGTACGGTAATACACCGATTTAATATAGTGAAAACCTAAACATGCATATCTTCTCAATAAGACAATTAATAGATAAATTGAGAAAAATATAGATAGCCCGAAATGGGAATCGAACCCAGACAATATCGGTATCGCGCCGAGTGCTCTACCAGTTGAGCTATCCGGCTCTATACTATATTCCGTTTAATTTAATCTATAACTTATTGAGCCACACCGTCCATCGAACGGTAATACACAAATTTGATAAGTGGAAACCTAAACATGCAAACCTTTTCAATAAGACAATTTATAGATAAATTAAGAAAAATATAGATAGTCCGAACTGGGAATCGAACCCAGACCATGTCGGTATCGCGCCGAGTGCTCTACCAGTTGAGCTATCCGGGACTATACTATATTCCGTTCAATTCAATCTATAACTTATTGAGCCACACCGTCCATCGTACGGTAATACACCAATTTAATAAGTGGAAACCGAAACATGCAAACCTTCTCAATAAGACAATTTATAGATAAATTGAGAAAAATATAGATAGCCCGAACTGCGAAACGAACCCAGACCATGTCGGTATCGCGCCGAGTGCTCTACTAGTTGAGCTATCCGGCACTATGCTATGTTCTGTTTAATTTAATCTATAACTTATTGAGCCACACCGTCCAGTGTACGGTAATACACCAATTTAATAAGTGGAAACCTAAACATGCAAACCTTCTCAATAAGACAATTTATAGATAAATTAAGAAGAATATAGATAGCCCGAACTGGGAATCGAACCCAGACCATGTCGGTATCGCGCCAAGTGCTCTACCAGTTGAGCTATCCAGCACTATGCTATGTTCCGTTTAATTTAATCTATAACTTATTGAGCCACACCGTCCAGTGTACGGTAATACACCAATTTAATAAGTGGAAACCTAAACATGCAAACCTTCTCAATAAGACAATTAATAGATAAATCGAAAAACATATAGATAGCCCAAAGTGGAAATCGAACCCAGAACATGTCGGTATCGCGCCGAGTGCTCTACCAGTTGAGCTATCGGGCACTATACTATATTCCGTTCAATTTAATCTATAACTTATTAAGCAAAACCGTCCATCGTACAGTAATACTTTATTTCCATAAGTGGAAACCTAAACATGCAAACCTTCTCAATAAGACAATTTATAGATAAATCGAGAAAAATATAGATAGCCCGAACTGGGAATCGAACCTAGACCATGTCGATATCGTGCCGAGTGCTCTCCCAAATGAGCTATCTGGCACTATACTATATTCCGTTCAATTTGATCTATAACTTATTGAACCACACCGTCCATTGTACAATAATACACAAATTTAATAAGTGGAAACCTAAACATGCAAACCTTCTCAATAAGACAATTTATAGATAAATTAAGAAGAATATAGATAGTCCGAACTGGGAATCGAACCCAGACCATGTCGGTATCGCGCCGAGTGCTCTACCAGTTGAGCTTTCCGGCACTATGCTATGTTCTGTTTAATTTAATCTATAACTTATCGAGCCACACCGTCCATCGTACGGTAATACACCAATTTAAAAAGTAGAAACCTAAACTAGCAAACCTTCTCAATAAGACAATTATTAGATGAATTGAAAAAAATATAGATAGCCCAAAGTGGGAATCGAACCCAGAACATGTCGGTATCGCGCCGAGTGCTCTACCAGTTGAGCTATCCGGCACTATACTATATTCCGTTCAATTTAATCTATAACTTATCGAGCCACACCGTCCATCGTACAATAAGACACAAATTTAATAAGTGGAAACCTAAACATGCAAACCTTCTCAATAAGACAATTTATAGATAAATTGAGAAAAATATAGATAGCCCGAACTGCGAAACGAACCCAGACCATGTCGGTATCAAGCCGAGTGCTGTACCAGTTGAGCTATCGGGCACTATACTATATTCCGTTCAATTTAGACTATAACTTATCGAGCCGCACCGTCCATCGTACGGTAATACACCAATTTAATAAGTGGAAACCTAAACATGCAAACCTTCTCAATAAGACAATTAATAGATAAATCGAAAAAAATATAGATAGCCCAAAGTGGGAATCGAACCCAGAACATGTCGGTATCGCGCCGAGTGCTCTACCAGTTGAGCTATCGGGCAGTATACTATATTCCGTTTAATTTAATCTATAACTTATTGAGCCAAACCGTCCATCGTACGGTAATACACAAATTTAATAAGTGGAAACCTAAACATGCAAACCTTCTTAATAAGACAATTGATAGATAAATTAAGAAGAATATAGATAGCCCGAACTGGGAATCGAACCCAGACCATGTCGGTAGCGCGCCGAGTGCTCTACTAGTTGAGCTATCCGGCGCTATACTATATTCCGTTTAATTTAATCTATAACTTATTGAGCCACACCGTCCATCGTACGGTAGTACGCCAATTTGATAAGTGGAAACCTAAACATGCAAACCTTCTCAATAAGACAATTTATAGATAAATTGAGAAAAATATAGATTGCCCGAACTGGGAATCGAACCCAGACCATGTCGGTATCGCGCTGAGTGCTGTACCAGTTGAGCTATCCGGCACTATACTATATTCCGATAAATTTAATCTATAACTTATTGAGCCACACCGTCCATCGTACATAATACATCAATTCTATAAGTGGAAACCTAAACATACAAACCTTCTCAATAAGACAATTTATAGATAAATTGAGAAGAATATAGATAGCCTAAACTGGGAATCGAACCCAGACCATGTTGGTATCGCGCCGAGTGCTCTTCCAGTTCAGCTATCCGGTACTATACTATATTCCGTTCAATTTAATCTATAACTTACTGAGCCACACCGTTTATCTTACGGTAATACACTAATTTAATAAGTGGAAGCCTAAACATGCAAACCTTCTCAATAAGACAATTTATAGATAAAATGAGAAGAACATAGATAGCCCGGACTGGGAATCGAACCTAGACCATGTCGGTATCGCGCCGAGTGCTCTACCAGATGAGCTATCCAGCACTATGCTATGCTTGTTCAATTTAATCTATAACTAATTGAGCAACAACGTCCATTGTACAGTAATACACCAATTTAATAAGTGGAAACCTAAACATGCAAACCTTCTCAATAAGAGAATTAATAGATAAATTAAATAAATATATATATAGCCCGAACTGGGAATCGAACCCAGACCATGTCGGTATCGCGCCGAGTGCTCTACCAGTTGAGCTATCCGGCACTATACTATATTCCGTTCAATTTAATCTATAACTTATTGAGCCACACCGTCCATCGTACGGTAATGCACCAATTCAATAAGTCGAAACCTAAACATGCAAACTTTCTCAATAAGAGAATTAATAGATAAATTAAATAAATATATATATAGCCCGAACTGGGAATCGAACCCAGACCATGTCGGTATCGCGCCGAGTGCTCTTCCAGTTGAGCTATCTGGAACTATACTATATTTCGTTCAATTTAATCGATAACTTATTGAGCCACACCGTCCATCGTACGGTTATACACCAATTTAATGAGTGGAAATCTAAACATGCAAACCTTCTCAATAAGACAATTTATAGATAAATTAAGAAAAATATAGATAGCCCGAACTGGGAATCGGACCCAGACCATGTCGGTATCGCGCCGAGTGCTCTACCAGTTGAGCTATCCGGCACTATACTATATTTCGTTCAATTTAATCGATAACTTATTGAGCCACACCGTTCATCGTACGGTAATACACCAATTCCATAAGTGGAAACCTAAACATGCAAACCTTCTCAATAAGACAATTTATAGATAATTTGAGAAAAATATAGATAGCCTGAACTGAAAATTGAACCCAGACCAAGTCGGTATCGCGCCGAGTGCTCTTCCAGTTGAGCTATCCGGCACTATACTATATTCCGTTTAATTTAATCAATAACTTATTGAGCAAAACCGTCCATCGTACAGTAATACTCTAATTCCATAAGTGTAAACCTAAACATGCAAACCTTCTCAATAAGACAATTAATAGATAAATTGAAAAAAATATAGATAGCCCAAAGTGGGAATCGAACCCAAAACATATCGGTATCGCGCCGAGTGTTCTACCAGTTGAGCTATCGGGCACTATACTATATTCCGTTCAATTTAATCTATAACTTATTGAGCCAAACCGTCCTTCGTACGGTAATACACCAATTCCATAAGTGGAAAACTAAACATGCAAACCTTCTCAATAAGACAATTTATAGATAATTTGAGTAAAATATAGATAGCCCGATTTAAAAATTGAACCCAGACCAAGTCGGTATCGCGCCGAGTGCTCTTCCAGTTGAGCTATCCGGTACTATACTATATGCCGTTCAATTTAATCTATAACAAATTGAGCCACACCGTCCATCGTACGGTAATACACCAATTTGATAAGTGGAAACCTAAACATGCAAACCTTCTCAATAAGACAATTCATAGATAAATTGAAAAAAATATAGATAGCCCGAAATAGGAATCGAACCCAGACCATGTCGGAATCGCGCCGAGTGCTGTACCAGTGGAGCTATCCGGCACTATGATATATTCCGTTTCATTTGATCTTTAACTCATTGAGCCAAACCGTCCATCGTACAGTAATATTCTAATTCGATAAGTGGAAACCTAAACATGCAAACCTTCTCGATAAGACAATTTATAGATAAATTGAGAAAAATATAGATAGCCCGAACTGGGAATCGAACCCAGAACATGTCGGTATCGCGCCAAGTGCTCTACCAGTTGAGCTATCCGGCACTATACTATATTCCGTTTAATTTAATCTATAACTTATTGAGTCACACCGTCCATCGTACGGTAATACACCAATTTAATAAGTGGAAACCTAAACATGCAAACCTCCTCAATAAGATAATTAATAGATAAATTAAGAAGAATATAGATAGCCCGAACTGGAAATCGAACCCAGACCATGTCGGTATCGCGCCGAGTGCTCTACTAGTTGAGCTATCCGGCACTATACTATATTCCGTGTAAATTAATCTATAACTTATTGAGCTACACCGTCCATCGTACGATAATACACCGATTTAATATAGTGAAAACCTGAACATGCAAACCTACTCAATAAGACAATTCATAGATAAATTGAGAAAAATATAGATAGCCCGAAATGGGAATCGAACCCAGACAATATCGGTATCGCGCCGAGTGCTCTACCAGTTGAGCTATCGGGCACTATACTATATTCCGTTCAATTTAATCTATAACTTATTGAGCCAAACCGTCCATCGTACGGTAATACACCAATTCCATAAGTGGAAAACTAAACATGCAAACCTTCTCAATAAGACAATTTATAGATAATTTGAGTAAAATATAGATAGCCCGATTTGGAAATTGAACCCAGACCAAGTCGGTATCGCGCCGAGTGCTCTTCCAGTTGAGCTATCCGGTACTATACTATATGCCGTTCAATTTAATCTATAACAAATTGAGCCACACCGTCCATCGTACGGTAATACACCAATTTGATAAGTGGAAACCTAAACATGCAAACCTTCTCAATAAGACAATTCATAGATAAATTGAAAAAAATATAGATAGCCCGAAATAGGAATCGAACCCAGACCATGTCGGTATCGCGCCGAGTGCTGTACCAGTGGAGCTATCCGGCACTATGATATATTCCGTTTCATTTGATCTTTAACTTATTGAGCCAAACCGTCCATCGTACAGTAATATTCTAATTCGATAAGTGGAAACCTAAACATGCAAACCTTCTCGATAAGACAATTTATAGATAAATTGAGAAAAATATAGATAGCCCGAACTGGAAATCGAACCCAGAACATGTCGGTATCGCGCCAAGTGCTCTACCAGTTGAGCTATCCGGCACTATACTATATTCCGTTCAATTTAATCTATAACTTATTGAGTCACACCGTCCATCGTACGGTAATACACCAATTTAATAAGTGGAAACCTAAACATGCAAACCTTCTCAATAAGATAATTAATAGATAAATTGAGAAAAATATAGATAGCCCGAAATGGGAATCGAACCCAGACAATATCGGTATCGCGCCGAGTGCTCTACCAGTTGAGCTATCGGGCACTATTCTATATTCCGTTCGATTTAATCTATAACTTATTGAGCCAAACCGTCCATCGTACGGTAATACACCAATTCCATAAGTGAAAAACTAAACATGCAAACCTTCTCAATAAGACAATTTATAGATAATTTGAGAAAAATATAGATAGCCCGAACTGAAAATTGAACCCAGACCAAGTCGGTATCGCGCCGAGTGCTCTTCCAGTTGAGCTATCCGGTACTATACTATATTCCGTTCAATTTAATCTATAACTAATTGAGCCACACCGTCCATCGTACGGTAATACACCAATTTGATAAGTGGAAACCTAAACATGCAAACCTTCTCAATAAGGCAATTTATAGAAAAATTGAGAAAAATATAGATAGCCCGAACTGGTAATTGAACCCAGACCATGTCGGTATCGCGCCGAGTGCTCTTCCATTTGAGCTATCCAGCACTATGCTATGTTCTGTTTAATTTAATCTATAACTTATTGAGCCACACTGTCTATTGTACAGTAATACACCAATTTAATAAGTGGAAACCTAAACATGCAAACCTTCTCAATAAGACAATTCATAGATAAATTGAAAAAAATATAGATAGCCCGAAATAGGAATCGAACCCAGACCATGTCGGTATCGCGCCGAGTGCTGTACCAGTGGAGCTATCCAGCACTATAATATATTCCGTTTAATTTGATCTTTAACTTATTGAGCCAAACCGTCCATCGTACAGTAATATTCTAATTCGATAAGTGGAAACCTAAACATGCAAACCTTCTCGATAAGACAATTTATAGATAAATTGAGAAAAATATAGATAGCCCGAACTGGGAATCGAACCTAGACCATGTCGATATCGCGCCGAGTGCTCTACCAGTTGAGCTATCCGGCACTATACTATATTCCGTTCAATTTAATCTATAACTTATTGAGTCACACCGTCCATCGTACGGTAATACATCAATTTAATAAGTGGAAACCTAAACATGCAAACCTTCTCAATAAGATAATTAATAGATAAATTAAGAAGAATATAAATAGCCCGAACTGGAAATCGAACCCAGACCATGTCGGTATCGCGCCGAGTGCTCTACCAGTTGAGCTATCCGAGACTATACTATATTCCGTTCAATTCAATCTATAACTTATTGAGCCACACCGTCCATCGTACGGTTATACACCAATTTGATAAGTGAAAACCTAAACATGCAAACCTACTCAATAAGACAATTCATAGATAAATTGAGAAAAATATAGATAGCCCGAAATGGGAATCGAACCCAGACAATATCGGTATCGCGCCGAGTGCTCTACCAGTTGAGCTATCCGGCACTATACTATATTCCGTTCAATTTAATCTATAACTTATTGAGTCACACCGTCCATCGTACGGTAATACACCAATTAAATAAGTGGAAACCTAAACATGCAAACCTTCTCGATAAGACAATTTATAGATAAATTGAGAAAAATATAGATAGCCCGAACTGGGAATCGAACCCAGACCATGTCGGTATCGCGCCGAGTGCTCTACTAGTTGAGCTATCCGGCACTATACTATATTCCGTGTAATTTAATCTATAACTTATTGAGCTACACCGTCCATCGTACGGTAATACACCGATTTAATATAGTGAAAACCTGAACATGCAAACCTACTCAATAACACAATTCATAGATAAATTGAGAAAAATATAGATAGCCCGAAATGGGAATCGAACCCAGACAATATCGGTATCGCGCCGAGTGCTCTACCAGTTGAGCTATCTGGCTCTATACTATATTCCGTTTAATTTAATCTATAACTTATTGAGCAAAACCGTCCATCGTACAGTAATACTCTAATTCCATAAGTGGAAACCTAAACATGCGAACCTTCTCAATAAGACAATTTATAGATAAATTTAGAAAAATATAGATAGCCCGAACTGGAATCGAACCCAGACCATGTCGGTATCGCGCCGAGTGCTCTACCAGTTGAGCTATCCGGCACTATAGTATATTCCGTTTAATTTAATCTATAACTTATTGAGCCACACCGTCCATCGTACAATAATACTCTAATTCCATAAGTGGAAACCTAAACATGCAAACCTTCTCAATAAGACAATTTATAGATAAATTGAGAAAAATATAGATAGCCCGAACTGGGAATCGAACCCAGACCATGTCGGTATCGTGCCGAGTGCTCTACCAGTTGAGCTATCCGAGACTATACTATATTCCGTTCAATTCAATCTATAACTTATTAAGCCACACCGTCCATCGTACGGTAATACACCAATTTGATAAGTGAAAACCTAAACATGCAAACCTTCTCAATAAGACAATTTATAGATAAATTGAGAAGAATATAGATAGCCCGAACTGGGAATCGAACCCAGACCATGTCGGTATCGCGCTGAGTGCTCTACTAGTTGAGCTATCCGGCACTATACTATATTCCGTTTAATTTAATCTATAACTTATTAAGCCACACCGTCCATCGTACGGTAATACACCAATTCAATAAGTGGAAACCTAAACATGCAAACCTTCTCAAAAAGACAATTAATAAATAAATTGAAAAAAATATAGATAGCCCAAAGTGGGAATCGAACCCAGAACATGTCGGTATCGCGCCGAGTGCTCTACCAGTTGAGCTATCCGGCACTATACTATATTTCGTTCAATTTAATCTATAACTTATTGAGCCAAACCATCCATCGTACGGTCATACACCAATTCCATAAGTGGAAACCTAAACATGAAAACCTTCTCAATAAGACAATTAATAGATAAATTGAAAAAAATATAGATAGCCCAAAGTGGGAATCGAACCCAGACCATGTCGGTATCGCGTCGAGTGCTCTCCCAGTTCAACTATCCGGCACTATACTATATTTCGTTCAATTTAATCGATAACTTATTGAGCCACACCGTCCATCGTACGGTAATACACCAATTTAATGAGTGGAAACCTAAACATGCAAACCTTCTCAATAAGACAATTTATAGATAAATTAAGAAAAATATGGATAGCCCGAACTGGGAATCGAACCTAGACCATGTCGGTATCGCGCCGAGTGCTCTTCCAGTTCAGCTATCCGGTACTATACTATATTACGTTCAATTTAATCTATAACTTATTGAGCCACACCGTCCATCGTACGGTAATACACTAATTTAATAAGTGGAAGCCTAAACATGCAAACCTTCTCAATAAGACAATTTATAGATAAATTGAGAAGAACATAGATAGCCCGGACTGGGAATCGAACCCAGACCATGTCGGTATTGCGCCGAGTGCTCTACCAGATGAGCTATCCAGCACTATGCTATGTTCTGTTCAATTTAAACTATAACTTATTGAGCCACACCGTCCATTGTAAAGTAATACACCAATTTAATAAGTGGAAACCTAAACATGCAAACCTTCTCAATAAGACAATTCATAGATAAATTGAAAAAAATATGGATAGCCCGAAATAGGAATCGAACCCAGACCATGTCGGTATTGCGCCGAGTGCTCTACCAGATGAGCTATCCAGCACTATGCTATGTTCTGTTCAATTTAAACTATAACTTATTGAGCCACACCGTCCATTGTAAAGTAATACACCAATTTAATAAGTGGAAACCTAAACATGCAAACCTTCTCAATAAGACAATTCATAGATAAATTGAAAAAAATATGGATAGCCCGAAATAGGAATCGAACCCAGACCATGTCGGTATCGCGCCGAGTGCTCTAGCAGTTGAGCTATCCGGCACTATATTATATTCGTTCAATTTGATTTTCAACTTATTGAGCCACACCGTTCATCGTCTGGTAATACACCAATTTAATAAGTGGAAACTTGAACATGCATACCTTCTCAATAAGACAATTTATAAATAAATTGAAAAAAATATAGATAGCCCGAACTAGGAATCAAACCCAGACCATGTCGGTATCGCGCCGAGCGCTCTTCCAGTTGAGCTATCCGGTACTATACTTTATTCCGTTCAATTTAATCCATAACTTATTGAGCCACACCGTCCAGTGTACGGTAATACACCAATTCCATAAGTGGAAACCTAAACATGCAAACCTTCTCAATAAGACAATTTATAGATAATTTGAGAAAAAAATAGATAGCCCGAACTAGGAATCGAACCCAGACCATGTCGGTATCGCGCCGAGCGCTCTTCCAGTTGAGCTATCCGGTACTATACTTTATTCCGTTCAATTTAATCCATAACTTATTGAGCCACACCGTCCAGTGTACGGTCATACACCAATTCCATAGGTGGAAACCTAAACATGCAAACCTTCTAAATAAGAAAATTTATAGATAATTTGAGAAAAATATAGATAGCCCGAACTGGTAATTGAACCCAGACCATGTCGGTATCGCGCCGAGTGCTCTTCCAGTTGAGCTATCGGGTACTATACTATATTCCGTTCAATTTAATCTATAACTGATTGAGCCACACCGTCCATCGTACGGTAATACACCAATTTGATAAGTGGAAACCTAAACATGCAAACCTTCTCAATAAGGCAATTTATAGAAAAATTGAGAAAAATATAGCTAGCCCGAACTGGTAATTGAACCCAGACCATGTCGGTATCGCGCCGAGTGCTCTTCCATTTGAGCTATCTAGCACTATGCTATGTTCTGTTCAATTTAATCTATAACTTATTGAGCCACACCGTCCATTGTTCAGTAATACACCAATTTGATAAGTGGAAACCTAAACATGCAAACCTTCTCAATAAGACAATTCATAGATAAATTGAAAAAAATATAGATAGCCCAAAGTGGGAATCGAACCCAGACCATGTCGGTATCGCGTCGAGTGCTCTCCCAGTTCAGCTATCCGGCACTATACTATATTTCGTTCAATTTAATCGATAACTTATTGAGCCACACCGTCCATCGTACGGTAATACACCAATTTAATGAGTGGAAACCTAAACATGCAAACCTTCTCAATAAGACAATTTATAGATAAATTAAGAAAAATATGGATAGCCCGAACTGGGAATCGAACCTAGACCATGTCGGTATCGCGCCGAGTGCTCTTCCAGTTCAGCTATCCGGTACTATACTATATTACGTTCAATTTAATCTATAACTTATTGAGCCACACCGTCCATCGTACGGTAATACACTAATTTAATAAGTGGAAGCCTAAACATGCAAACCTTCTCAATAAGACAATTTATAGATAAATTGAGAAGAACATAGATAGCCCGGACTGGGAATCGAACCCAGACCATGTCGGTATTGCGCCGAGTGCTCTACCAGATGAGCTATCCAGCACTATGCTATGTTCTGTTCAATTTAAACTATAACTTATTGAGCCACACCGTCCATTGTAAAGTAATACACCAATTTAATAAGTGGAAACCTAAACATGCAAACCTTCTCAATAAGACAATTCATAGATAAATTGAAAAAAATATGGATAGCCCGAAATAGGAATCGAACCCAGACCATGTCGGTATCGCGCCGAGTGCTCTAGCAGTTGAGCTATCCGGCACTATATTATATTCGTTCAATTTGATTTTTAACTTATTGAGCCACACCGTTCATCGTCTGGTAATACACCAATTTAATAAGTGGAAACTTGAACATGCATACCTTCTCAATAAGACAATTTATAAATAAATTGAAAAAAATATAGATAGCCCGAACTAGGAATCAAACCCAGACCATGTCGGTATCGCGCCGAGCGCTCTTCCAGTTGAGCTATCCGGTACTATACTTTATTCCGTTCAATTTAATCCATAACTTATTGAGCCACACCGTCCAGTGTACGGTAATACACCAATTCCATAAGTGGAAACCTAAACATGCAAACCTTCTCAATAAGACAATTTATAGATAATTTGAGAAAAAAATAGATAGCCCGAACTAGGAATCAAACCCAGACCATGTCGGTATCGCGCCGAGCGCTCTTCCAGTTGAGCTATCCGGTACTATACTTTATTCCGTTCAATTTAATCCATAACTTATTGAGCCACACCGTCCAGTGTACGGTAATACACCAATTCCATAAGTGGAAACCTAAACATGCAAACCTTCTAAATAAGACAATTTATAGATAATTTTAGAAAAATATAGATAGCCCGAACTGGTAATTGAACCCAGACCATGTCGGTATCGCGCCGAGTGCTCTTCCAGTTGAGCTATCGGGTACTATACTATATTCCGTTCAATTTAATCTATAACTGATTGAACCACACCGTCCATCGTACGGTAATACACCAATTTGATAAGTGGAAACCCAAACATGCAAACCTTCTCAATAAGGCAATTTATAGAAAAATTGAGAAAAATATAGCTAGCCCGAACTGGTAATTGAACCCAGACCATGTCGGTATCGCGCCGAGTGCTCTTCCATTTGAGCTATCTAGCACTATGCTATGTTCTGTTCAATTTAATCTATAACTTATTGAGCCACACCGTCCATTGTTCAGTAATACACCAATTTAATAAGTGGAAACCTAAACATGCAAACCTTCTCAATAAGACAATTCATAGATAAATTGAAAAAAATATAGATAGCCCGAAATAGGAATCGAACCCAGACCATGTCGGTATCGCGCCGAGTGCTGTACCAGTGGAGCTATCCGGCACTATACTATATTCCGTTTAATTTGATCTTTAACTTATTGAGCCAAACCGTCCATCGTGCTTTAATATTCTAATTCGATAAGTGGAAACCTAAACATGCAAACCTTCTCGATAAGACAATTTATAGATAAATTGAGAAAAATATAGATACCCCGAACTGGGAATCGAACCCAGACCATGTCGGTATCGCGCCGAGTGCTCTACCAGTTGAGCTATCCGGCACTATACTATATTTGTTCAATTTGATCTTTAACTTATTGAGCCACACCTTTCATCGTCTGGTAATACACCAATTTAATAAGTGGAAACTTAAACATGCATACCTTCTCAATAAGACAATTTATAAATAAATTGAGAAAAATATAGATAGCCCGAACTGGGAATCGAACCCAGACCAAGTCGGTATCGCGCCAAATGCTCTACCAGTTGAGCTATCCGGCACTATACTATATTCCGTTTAATTTAATCTATAACTTATTAAGCAAAACCGTCCATCGTACAGTAATACTCTAATTCCATAATTGTAAACCTAAACATGCTAACCTTCTCAATAAGACAATTAATAGATAAATTGAAAAAAATATAGATAGCCCAAAGTGGGAATCGAACCCAAAACATATCGGCATCGCGCCGAGTGCTCTACCAGTTGAGCTATCCGGCACTATACTATATTCCGTTTAATTTAATCTATAACTTATTGAGCCAAACCGTCCATCGTACGGTAATACACCAATTCCATAAGTGGAAAACTAAACATGCAAACCTTCTCAATAAGACAATTTATAGAAAAATTGAGAAAAATATAGATAGCCCGAACTGGTAATTGAACCCAGACCATGTCGGTATCGCGCCGAGTGCTCTTCCATTTGAGCTATCCAGCACTATGCTATGTTCTGTTCAATTTAATCTATAACTTATTGAGCCACACCGTCCATTGTACAGTAATACACCAATTTAATAAGTGGAAACCTAAACATGCAAACCTTCTCAATAAGACAATTCATAGATAAATTGAAAAAAATATAGATAGCCCGAAATAGGAATCGAACCCAGACCATGTCAGTATCGCGCCGAGTGCTGTACCAGTGGAGCTATCCGGCACTATAATATATTCCGTTTAATTTGATCTTTAACTTATTGAGCCAAACCGTCCATCGTACAGTAATATTCTAATTCGATGAGTGGAAACCTAAACATGCAAACCTTCTCGATAAGACAATTTATAGATAAATTGAGAAAAATATAGATAGCCCGAAGTGGGAATCGAACCCAGACCATGTCGGTATCGCGCCGAGTGCTCTACCAGTTGAGCTATCCGGCACTATACTATATTCCGTTCAATTTAATCTATAACTTATTGAGTCACACCGTCCATCGTACGGTAATACACCAATTTAATAAGTGGAGACCTAAACATGCAAACCTTCTCAATAAGATAATTAATAGATAAATTAAGAAGAATATAGATAGCCCGAACTGGAAATCGAACCCAGACCATGTCGGTATCGCGCCGAGTGCTCTACTAGTTGAGCTATTCGGCACTATACTATATTCCGTGTAATTTAATCTATAACTTATTAAGCTACACCGTCCATCGTACGGTAATACACCGATTTAATATAGTGAAAACCTGAACATGCAAACCTTCTCAATAAGACAATTCATAGATAAATTGAGAAAAATATAGATAGCCCGAAATGGGAATCGAACCCAGACAATATCGGTATCGCGCCGAGTGCTCTACCAGTTGAGCTATCCGGCTCTATACTATATTCCGTTTAATTTAATCTATAACTTATTGAGCAAAACCGTCCATCGTACAGTAATACTCTAATTCCATAAGTGGAAACCTAAACATGCGAACCTTCTCAATAAGACAATTTATAGATAAATTGAGAAAAATATCGATAGCCCGAACTGGGAATCGAACCCAGACCATGTCGGTATCGCGCCGAGTGCTCTACCAGTTGAGCTATCCGGCTCTATACTATATTCCGTTTAATTTAATCTATAACTTATTCAGCAAAACCGTCCATCGTACAGTAATACTCTAATTCCATAAGTGTAAACCTAAACATGCAAACCTTCTCAATAAGACAATTTATAGATAAATTGAGAAAAATATAGATAGCCCGAACTGAGAATCAAACCCAGACCATGTCGGTATCGCGCCGAGTGCTCTACCACTTGAGCTATCCGGCACTGTACTATATTCCGTTCAATTTAATCTATAACTTATTGAGCCACACCGTCCATCGTACGGTAATACACCAATTTAATGAGTGGAAACCTAAACATGCAAACCTTCTCAATAAGACAATTCATAGATAAATTGAAAAAAATATGGATAGCCCGAAATAGGAATCGAACCCAGACCATGTCGGTATCGCGCCGAGTGCTCTAGCAGTTGAGCTATCCGGCACTATATTATATTCGTTCAATTTGATTTTTAACTTATTGAGCCACACCGTTCATCGTCTGGTAATACACCAATTTAATAAGTGGAAACTTGAACATGCATACCTTCTCAATAAGACAATTTATAAATAAATTGAGAGAAATATAGATAGCCCGAACTGGGAATCAAACCCAGACCATGTCGGTATCGCGCCGAGCGCTCTTCCAGTTGAGCTATCCGGCACTATACTATATTCCGTTCAATTTAATCCATAACTTATTGAGTCACACCGTCCATCGTACGGTAATACACCAATTTAATAAGTGGAGACCTAAACATGCAAACCTTCTCAATAAGATAATTAATAGATAAATTAAGAAGAATATAGATAGCCCGAACTGGAAATCGAACCCAGACCATGTCGGTATCGCGCCGAGTGCTCTACTAGTTGAGCTATCCGGCACTATACTATATTCCGTGTAATTTAATCTATAACTTATTGAGCTACACCGTCCATCGTACGGTAATACACCGATTTAATATAGTGAAAACCTGAACATGCAAACCTTCTCAATAAGACAATTCATAGATAAATTGAGAAAAATATAGATAGCCCGAAATGGGAATCGAACCCAGACAATATCGGTATCGCGCCGAGTGCTCTACCAGTGGAGCTATTCGGCTCTATACTACATTCCGTTTAATTTAATCTATAACTTATTGAGCAAAACCGTCCATCGTACAGTAATACTCTAATTCCATAAGTGGAAACCTAAACATGCATACCTTCTCAATAAGAAAATTTATAAATAAATTGAGAAAAATATAGATAGCCCGAACTGGGAATCGAACCCAGACCAAGTCGGTATCGCGCCAAATGCTCTACCAGTTGAGCTATCCGGCACTATACTATATTCCGTTTAATTTAATCTATAACTTATTAAGCAAAACCGTCCATCGTACAGTAATACTCTAATTCCATAAGTGTAAACCTAAACATGCTAACCTTCTCAATAAGACAATTAATAGATAAATTGAAAAAAATATAGATAGCCCAAAGTGGGAATCGAACCCAAAACATATCGGTATCGCGCCGAGTGCTCTACCAGTTGAGCTATCGGGCACTATACTATATTCCGTTCAATTTAATCTATAACTTATTGAGCCAAACCGTCCATCGTACGGTAATACACCAATTCCATAAGTGGAAAACTAAACATGCAAACCTTCTCAATAAGACAATTTATAGATAATTTGAGAAAAATATAGATAGCCTGAACTGAAAATTGAACCCAGACCAAGTCGGTATCGCGCCGAGTGCTCTTCCAGTTGAGCTATCCGGCACTATACTATATTCCGTTTAATTTAATCTATAACTTATTGAGCAAAACCGTCCATCGTACAGTAATACTCTTATTCCATAAGTGTAAACCTAAACATGCAAACCTTCTCAATAAGACAATTAATAGATAAATTGAAAAAAATATAGATAGCCCAAAGTGGGAATCGAACCCAAAACATATCGGTATCGCGCCGAGTGTTCTACCAGTTGAGCTATCGGGCACTATACTATATTCCGTTCAATTTAATCTATAACTTATTGAGCCAAACCGTCCATCGTACGGTAATACACCAATTCCATAAGTGGAAAACTAAACATGCAAACCTTCTCAATAAGACAATTTATAGATAATTTGAGAAAAATATAGATAGCCCGAACTGGAAATTGAACCCAGACCAAGTCGGTATCGCGCCGAGTGCTCTTCCAGTTGAGCTATCCGGTACTATACTATATGCCGTTCAATTTAATCTATAACAAATTGAGCCACACCGTCCATCGTACGGTAATACACCAATTTGATAAGTGGAAACCTAAACATGCAAACCTTCTCAATAAGACAATTCATAGATAAATTGAAAAAAATATAGATAGCCCGAAATAGGAATCGAACCCAGACCATGTCGGTATCGCGCCGAGTGCTGTACCAGTGGAGCTATCCGGCACTATAATATATTCCGTTTAATTTGATCTTTAACTTATTGAGCCAAACCGTCCATCGTACAGTAATATTCTAATTCGATAAGTGGAAACCTAAACATGCAAACCTTCTCGATAAGACAATTTATAGATAAATTGAGAAAAATATAGATAGCCCGAACTGGGAATCGAACCCAGAACATGTCGGTATCGCGCCAAGTGCTTTACCAGTTGAGCTATCCGGCACTATACTATATTCCGTTCAATTTAATCTATAACTTATTGAGTCACACCGTCCATCGTACGGTAATACACCAATTTAATAAGTGGAAACCTAAACATGCAAACCTTCTCAATAAGATAATTAATAGATAAATTAAGAAGAATATAGATAGCCCGAACTGGAAATCGAACCCAGACCATGTCGGTATCGCGCCGAGTGCTCTACTAGTTGAGCTATCCGGCACTATACTATATTCCGTGTAAATTAATCTATAACTTATTGAGCTACACCGTCCATCGTACGGTAATACACCGATTTAATATAGTGAAAACCTGAACATGCAAACCTACTCAATAAGACAATTCATAGATAAATTGAGAAAAATATAGATAGCCCGAAATGGGAATCGAACCCAGACAATATCGGTATCGCGCCGAGTGCTCTACCAGTTGAGCTATCGGGCACTATACTATATTCCGTTCAATTTAATCTATAACTTATTGAGCCGAACCGTCCATCGTACGGTAATATTCTAATTCGATAAGTGGAAACCTAAACATGCAAACCTTCTCGATAAGACAATTTATAGATAAATTGAGAAAAATATAGATAGCCCGAACTGGGAATCGAACCTAGACCATGTCGATATCGCGCCGAGTGCTCTACCAGTTGAGCTATCCGGCACTATACTATATTCCGTTCAATTTAATCTATAACTTATTGAGTCACACCGTCCATCGTACGGTAATACACCAATTTAATAAGTGGAAACCTAAACATGCAAACCTTCTCAATAAGATAATTAATAGATAAATTAAGAAGAATATAAATAGCCCGAACTGGAAATCGAACCCAGACCATGTCGGTATCGCGCCGAGTGCTCTACCAGTTGAGCTATCCGGCACTATAGTATATTCCGTTTAATTTAATCTATAACTTATTGAGCCACACCGTCCATCGTCCAATAATACTCTAATTCCATAAGTGGAAACCTAAACATGCAAACCTTCTCAATAAGACAATTTATAGATAAATTGAGAAAAATATAGATAGCCCGAACTGGGAATCGAACCCAGACCATGTCGGTATCGTGCCGAGTGCTCTACCAGTTGAGCTATCCGAGACTATACTATATTCCGTTCAATTCAATCTATAACTTATTGAGCCACACCGTCCATCGTACGGTAATACACCAATTTGATAAGTAAAAACCTAAACATGCAAACCTACTCAATAAGACAATTCATAGATAAATTGAAAAAAATATAGATAGCCCGAAATGGGAATCGAACCCAGACAATATCGGTATCGCGCCGAGTGCTCTACCAGTTGAGCTATCCGGCTCTATACTATATTCCGTTTAATTTAATCTATAACTTATTGAGCAAAACCGTCCATCGTACAGTAATACTCTAATTCCATAAGTGGAAACCTAAACATGCGAACCTTCTCAATAAGACAATTTATAGATAAATTTAGAAAAATATAGATAGCCCGAACTGGGAATCGAACCCAGACCATGTCGGTATCGCGCCGAGTGCTCTACCAGTTGAGCTATCCGGCACTATAGTATATTCCGTTTAATTTAATCTATAACTTATTGAGCCACACCGTCCATCGTACGGTAATACACCAATTTGATAAGTGAAAACCTAAACATGCAAACCTTCTCAATAAGACAATTTATAGATAAATTGAGAAGAATATAGATAGCCCGAACTGGGAATCAAACCCAGACCATGTCGGTATCGCGCTGAGTGCTCTACTAGTTGAGCTATCCGGCACTATACTATATTCCGTGTAATTTAATCTATAACTTATTGAGCTACACCGTCCATCGTACGGTAATACACGGATTTAATATAGTGAAAACCTGAACATGCAATCCTACTCAATAAGACAATTCATAGATAAATTGAGAAAAATATAGATAGCCCGAAATGGGAATCGAACCCAGACAATATCGGTATCGCGCCGAGTGCTCTACCAGTTGAGCTATCCGGCTCTATACTATATTCCGTTTAATTCAATCTATAACTTATTGAGCAAAACCGTCCATCGTACAGTAATACTCTAATTCCATAAGTGGAAACCTAAACATGCGAACCTTCTCAATAAGACAATTTATAGATAAATTTAGAAAAATATAGATAGCCCGAACTGGGAATCGAACCCAGACCATGTCGGTATCGCGCCGAGTGCTCTACCAGTTGAGCTATCCGGCACTATAGTATATTCCGTTTAATTTAATCTATAACTTATTGAGCCACACCGTCCATCGTACAATAATACTCTAATTCCATAAGTGGAAACCTAAACATGCAAACCTTCTCAATAAGACAATTTATAGATAAATTAAGAAAAATATAGATAGCCCGAACTGGGAATCGAACCCAGACCATGTCGGTATCGTGCCGAGTGCTCTACCAGTTGAGCTATCCGAGACTATACTATATTCCGTTCAATTCAATCTATAACTTATTGAGCCACACCGTCCATCGTACGGTAATACACCAATTTGATAAGTGAAAACCTAAACATGCAAACCTTCTCAATAAGACAATTTATAGATAAATTGAGAAGAATATAGATAGCCCGAACTGGGAATCGAACCCAGACCATGTCGGTATCGCGCTGAGTGCTCTACTAGTTGAGCTATCCGGCACTATACTATATTCCGTTTAATTTAATCTATAACTTATTGAGCCAAACCATCCATCGTACGGTAATACACCAATTCCATAAGTGGAAACCTAAACATGAAAACCTTCTCAATAAGACAATTTATAGATAAATTAAGAAGAATATAGATAGTCCGAACTGGGAATCGAACCCAGACCATGTCGGTATCGCGCCAAGTGCTCTACCAGTTGAGCTATCCGGCACTATGCTATGTTCTGTTTAATTAAATCTATAACTTATTGAGCCACACCGTCCATCGTACGGTAATACACCAATTTAATAAGTGGAAACCTAAACATGCAAACCTTCTCAATAAGACAATTAATAGATAAATTGAAAAAAATATAGATAGCCCAAAGTGGGAATCGAACCCAGAACATGTCGGTATCGCGCCGAGTGCTCTACCAGTTGAGCTATCCGGCACTATACTATATTCCGTTCAATTTAATCTATAACTTATTAAGCCAAACCGTCCATCGTACGGTAATACACCAATTCCATGAGTGGAAACCTAAACATGCAAACCTTCTCAATAAGACAATTTATAGATAAATTGAGAAAAATATAGATAGCCCGAACTGGTAATTGAACCCAGACCATGTCGGTATCGCGCCGAGTGCTCTTCCATTCGAGCTATCCGGTACTATACTATATTCCGTTCAATTTAATCTATTACTAATTGAGCCACACCGTCCATCGTACGGTAATACACCAATTTGATAAGTGGAAACCTAAACATGCAAACCTTCTCAGTAAGACAATTTATAGATAAATTAAGAAGAATATAGATAGCCCGAACTGGGAATCGAACCCAGACCATGTCGGTATCGCGCCGAGTGCTCTACCAGTTGAGCTATCCAGCACTATACTATATTCCGTTCGATTTAATCTATAACTTATTGAGCCACACCGTCCATCGTACGGTAATACACCAATTTAATAAGTGGAAACCTAAACATGCAAACCTTCTCAATAAGATAATTGATAGATAAATTAAGAAGAATATAGGTAGCCCGAACTGGGAATCGAACCCAGACCATGTCGGTATCGCGCCGAGTGCTCTACTAGTTGAGCTATCCGGCACTATACTATATTCCGTTCAATTTAATCGATAACTTATTGAGGCACACAGTCCATCGTACGGTAATACACCAATTCAATGAGTGGAAACCTAAACATGCGAACCTTCTCAATAAGACAATTTATAGATAAATTGAGAAAAATATAGATAGCCCGAACTGCGAATCGAACCCAGACCATGTCGGTATCGCGCCGAGTGCTCGACTAGTTGAGCTATCCGGCACTATGCTATGTTCTGTTTAATTTAATCTATAACTTATTGAGCCACACCGTCCAGTGTACGGTAATACACCAATTTAATAAGTGGTAACCTAAACATGCAAACCCTCTCAATAAGACAATTTATAGATGAATTGAGAAAAATATAGATTGCCCGAACTGGAAATCGAACCCAGACCATGTCGGTATCGGGCCGAGTGCTCTACCAGCTGAGCTATCGAGCACTATACTATATTCCGTTCAATTTAGACTATAACTTATCGAGCCACACCGTCCATCGTAAGGTAATACACCAATTTAATAAGTGGAAACCTAAACATGCAAACCTTCTCAATAAGACAATTAATAGATAAATTGAAAAAAATATAGATAGCCCAAAGTGGGAATTGAACCCAGAACATGTCGGTATCGCGCCGAGTGCTCTACCAGTTGAGCTATCCGGCACTATACTATATTCCGTTCAATTAAATCTATAACTTATTAAGCCAAACCGTCCGTCGTACGGTAATACACCAATTCCATGAGTGGAAACCTAAACATGCAAACCTTCTCAATAAGACAATTTATAGATAAATTGAGAAAAATATAGATAGCCCGAACTGGGAATCGAACCCAGACCATGTCGGTATCGCGCCGAGTGCTCTACCAGTTGAGCTATCCGGCACTATACTATATTCCGTTCAATTTTATCTATAACTCATTGAGCCACACCGTCCATCGTACAATAATACACAAATATAACAAGTGGAAACCTCAACATGCAAACCTTCTCAATAAGACAATTTATAGATAAATTAAGAAGAATATAGATAGTCCGAACTGGGAATCGAACCCAGACCATGTCGGTATCGCGCCGAGTGCTCTACCAGTTGAGCTATCCGGCACTATGCTATGTTCTGTTTAATTAAATCTATAACTTATTGAGCCACACCGTCCATCGTACGGTAATACACCAATTTAATAAGTGGAAACCTAAACATGCAAACCTTCTCAATAAGACAATTAATAGATAAATTGAAAAAAATATAGATAGCCCAAAGTGGGAATCGAACCCAGAACATGTCGGTATCGCGCCGAGTGCTCTACCAGTTGAGCTATCCGGCACTATACTATATTCCGTTCAATTTAATCTATAACTTATTAAGCCAAACCGTCCATCGTACGGTAATACACCAATTCCATGAGTGGAAACCTAAACATGCAAACCTTCTCAATAAGACAATTTATAGATAAATTGAGAAAAATATAGATAGCCTGAACTGGTAATTGAACCCAGACCATATCGGTATCGCGCCGAGTGCTCTTTCATTCGAGCTATCCAGCACTATACTATATTCCGTTCGATTCAATCTATAACTTATTGAGCCACACCGTCCATCGTACGGTAATACACCAATTTAATAAGTGGAAACCTAAACATGCAAACCTTCTCAATAAGACAATTAATAGATAAATTGAAAAAAATATAGATAGCCCAAAGTGGGAATCGAACCGAGAACATGTCGGTATCGCGCCGAGTGCTCTACCAGTTGAGCTATCCGGCACTATACTATATTTCGTTCAATTTAATCTATAACTTATTAAGCCAAACCGTCCATCGTACGGTAATACACCAATTCCATGAGTGGAAACCTAAACATGCAAACCTTCTCAATAAGACAATTTATAGATAAATTGAGAAAAATATAGATAGCCCGAACTGGTAATCGAACCCAGAACATGTTGGTATCGCGCCGAGTGCTCTACCAGTTGAGCTATCCGGCACTATACTATATTCCGTTCAATTTAATCTATAACTAATTGAGCCACACCTTCCATCGTATGGTAATACATTAATTTAATAAGTGGAAGCCTAAACATGCAAACCTTCTCAATAAGACAATTTATAGATAAATTGAGAAAAATATAGATAGCCCGAACTGGTAATTGAACCCAGACCATGTCGGTATCGCGCCGAGTGCTCTTCCATTCAAGCTATCCGGTACTATACTATATTCCGTTCAATTTAATCTATAACTAATTAAGCCACACCGTCCATCGAACGGTAATACACGAATTTGATAAGTGGAAACCTAAACATGCAAACCTTCTCAATAAAACAATTTATAGATAAATTGAGAAGAATATAGATAGTCCGAACTGGGAATCGAACCCAGACCATGTCGGTATCGCGCCAAGTTTTCTACCAGTTGAGCTATCCAGCACTATACTATATTCCGTTCAATTTAATCTATAACTTATTGAGCCACACCGTCCATCGTACGGTAATACACCGATTTAATATAGTGAAAACCTAAACATGCAAATCTTCTCAATAAGACAATTCATAGATAAATTGAGAAAAATATAGATAGCCCGAAATGGGAATCGAACCCAGACAATATCGGTATCGCGCCGAGTGCTCTACCAGTTGAGCTATCCGGCTCTATACTATATTCCGTTCAATTTAATCTATAACTTATTGAGCCACACCGTCCATCGTACGGTAATACACCAATTGAATAAGTGGAAACCTAGACATGCAAACCTTCTCAATAAGACAATTTATAGATAAATCTAGAAAAATATAGATAGCCCGAACGTGGAATCGAACCCAGGCCATGTCGGTTTCGCGCCGACCGCTCCACCAGGTGAGCTATCCGGCACGTTACTATATTCCGTTTAGATTAATCTATAACTTATTGAGCCAAACCGTCCATCGTACAATAATACACAAATTCAATAAGTGGAAACCTAAACATGCAAACCTTCTCAATAAGACAATTTATAGATAAATTGAGAAAAATATAGATAGCCCGAACTGGTAATTGAACCCAGACCATGTCGGTATCGCGCCGAGTGCTCTTCCATTCGAGCTATCCGGTACTATACTATATTCCGTTCAATTTGATCTATAACTTATTGAGCCACACCGTCCATCGTACGGTAATACACCGATTTAATATAGTGAAAACCTAAACATGCAAATCTTCTCAATAAGACAATTCATAGATAAATTGAGAAAAATATAGATAGCCCGAACTGGTAATTGAACCCAGACCATGTCGGTATCGCGCCGAGTGCTCTACCAGATGAGCTATCCGGCACTTTACTATATTCCGTTCAATTTGATCTATAACTTATTGAGCCACACCGTCCATCGTACGGTAATACACCGATTTAATATAGTGAAAACCTAAACATGCAAATCTTCTCAATAAGACAATTCATAGATAAATTGAGAAAAATATAGATAGCCCGAAATAGGAATCGAACCCAGACAATATCGGTATCGCGCCGAGTGCTCTACCAGTTGAGCTATCCGGCACTATACTATATTTCGTTCAATTTAATCTATAACTTATTGAGCCACACCGTCCATCGTACGGTAATACACCAATTTAATAAGTGGAAACCTAAACATGCAAACCTTCTCAATAAGAGAATTAATAGATAAATTGAAAAAAATATAGATAGCCCGAACTGGGAATCGAACCTAGACCATGTCGGTATCGCGCCGAGTGCTCTACCAGTTGAGCTATCCGGCACTATACTATATTCCGTTCAATTTAATCTATAACTTATTGAGCCACACCTTCCATCGTATGGTAATACATTAATTTAATAAGTGGAAGCCTAAACATGCAAACCTTTCCAATAAGACAATTTATAGATAAATTGAGAAAAATATAGATAGCCCGAACTGGTAATTGAACCCAGACCATGTCGGTATCGCGCCGAGTGCTCTTCCATTTAAGCTATCCGGTACTATACTATATTCCGTTCAATTTAATCTATAACTAATTAAGCCACACCGTCCATCGAACGGTAATACACCAATTTGATAAGTGGAAACCTAAACATGCAAACCTTCTCAATAAAACAATTTATAGATAAATTGAGAAGAATATAGATAGCCCGAACTGGGAATCGAACCCAGACCATGTCGGTATCGCGCCAAGTTTTCTACCAGTTGAGCTATCCAGCACTATACTATATTCCGTCCAATTTAATCTATAACTTATGGAGCCACACCGTCTATCGTACGGTAATACACCGATTTAATATAGTGAAAACCTAAACATGCAAATCTTCTCAATAAGACAATTCATAGATAAATTGAGAAAAATATAGATAGCCCGAAATGGGAATCGAACCCAGACAATATCGGTATCGCGCCGAGTGCTCTACCAGTTGAGCTATCCGGCTCTATACTATATTCCATTTAATTTAATCTATAACTTATTGAGCCACACCGTCCATCGTACGGTAATACACCAATTGAATAAGTGGAAACCTAGACATGCAAACCTTCTCAATAAGACAATTTATAGATAAATCTAGAAAAATATAGATAGCCCGAACGTGGAATCGAACCCAGGCCATGTCGGTTTCGCGCCGACCGCTCCACCAGGTGAGCTATCCGGCACTTTACTATATTCCGTTTAGATTAATCTATAACTTATTGAGCCAAACCGTCCATCGTACAATAATACACAAATTCAATAAGTGGAAACCTAAACATGCAAACCTTCTCAATAAGACAATTTATAGATAAATTAAGAAAAATATAGATAGTCCGAACTGGGAATCGAAGCCAGACCATGTCGGTATCGCGCCGAGTGCTCTACCAGTTGAGCTATCCGGGACTATACTATATTCCGTTCAATTCAATCTATAACTTATTGAGCCACACCGTCCATCGTACGGTAATACACCAATTTAATAAGTGGAAACCTAAACATGCAATCCTTTTCAATAAGACAATTTATAAATAAATTAAGAAAAATATAGATAGCCCGAACTGCGAAACGAACCCAGACCATGTCGGTATCGCGCCGAGTGCTCTACTAGTTGAGCTATCCGGCACTATGCTATGTTCTGTTTAATTTAATCTATAACTTATTGAGCCACACCGTCCAGTGTACGGTAATACACCAATTTAATAAGTGGAAACCTAAACATGCAAACCCTCTCAATAAGACAATTTATAGATGAATTGAGAAAAATATAGATTGCCCGAACTGGTAATTGAACCCAGACCATGTCGGTATCGGGCCGAGTGCTCTACCAGTTGAGCTATCGGGCACTATACTATATTCCGTTCAATTTAATCTATAACTAATTGAGCCACACCGTCCATCGTATGGTAATACACCAATTTGATAAGTGGAAACCTAAACATGCAAACCTTCTCAATAAGACAATTTATAGATAAATCGAGAAGAATATAGATAGCCCGAACTGGGAATCGAACCTAGACCATGTCGGTATCGCGCCGAGTGCTCTACCAGATGAGCTATCCGGCACTATACTATATTCCGTTCAATTTGATCTATAACTTATTGAGCCACACCGTCCATCGTACGGTAATACACCGATTGAATATAGTGAAAACCTAAACATGCAAATCTTCTCAATAAGACAATTCATAGATAAATTGAGAAAAATATAGATAGCCCGAAATGGGAATCGAACCCAGACAATACCGGTATCGCGCCGAGTGCTCTACCAGTTGAGCTATCCGGCACTATACTTTATTTCGTTCAATTTAATCTATAACTTATTGAGCCACACCGTCCATCGTACGGTAATACACCAATTTAATAAGTGGAAACCTAAACATGCAAACCTTCTCAATAAGAGAATTAATAGATAAATTGAAAAAAATATAGATAGCCCGAACTGGGAATCGAACCTAGACCATGTCGGTATCGCGCCGAGTGCTCTACCAGTTGAGCTATCCGGCACTATACTATATTCCGTTCAATTTAATCTATAACTTATTGAGCCACGCCGCCCATCGTACGGTAATACACCAATTCCATAAGTGGAAACCGAAACATGCAAACCTTCTCAATAAGACAATTTATAGATAAATTGAGAAAAATATAGATAGCCCGAACTGCGAAATGAACCCAGACCATGTCGGTATCGCGCCAAGTGCTCTACTAGTTGAGCTATCCGGCACTATGCTATGTTCTGTTTAATTTAATCTATAACTTATTGAGCCACACCGTCCAGTGTTCGGTAATACACCAATTTAATAAGTGGAAACCTAAACATGCAAACCTTCTCAATAAGACAATTTATAGATAAATTGAGAAAAATATAGATTGCCCGAACTGGAAATCGAACCCAGACCATGTCGGTATCAGGCCGAGTGCTCTACCAGTTGAGCTATCGGGCACTATACTATATTCCGTTAAATTAAGACTATAACTTATCGAGCCACACAGTCCATCGTACGGTAATACACCAATTCAATAAGTGGAAACCTAAACATGCAAACCTTCTCAATAAGACAATCAATAGATAAATTGAAAAAAATATAGATAGCCCAAAGTGGGAATCGAAGCCAGACCATGTCGGTATCGCGCCGAGTGCTCTACCAGTTGAGCTATCCGGGACTATACTATATTCCGTTCAATTCAATCTATAACTTATTGAGCCACACCGTCCATCGTACGGTAATACACCAATTTAATAAGTGGAAACCTAAACATGCAATCCTTTTCAATAAGACAATTTATAAATAAATTGTGAAAAATATAGATAGCCCGAACTGCGAAACGAACCCAGACCATGTCGGTATCGCGCCGAGTGCTCTACTAGTTGAGCTATCCGGCACTATGCTATGTTCTGTTTAATTTAATCTATAACTTATTGAGCCACACCGTCCAGTGTACGGTAATACACCAATTTAATAAGTGGAAACCTAAACATGCAAACCCTCTCAATAAGACAATTTATAGATGAATTGAGAAAAATATAGATTGCCCGAACTGGTAATTGAACCCAGACCATGTCGGTATCGGGCCGAGTGCTCTACCAGTTGAGCTATCGGGCACTATACTATATTCCGTTCAATTTAATCTATAACTAATTGAGCCACACCGTCCATCGTATGGTAATACACCAATTTGATAAGTGGAAACCTAAACATGCAAACCTTCTCAATAAGACAATTTATAGATAAATCGAGAAGAATATAGATAGCCCGAACTGGGAATCGAACCTAGACCATGTCGGTATCGCGCCGAGTGCTCTACCAGATGAGCTATCCGGCACTATACTATATTCCGTTCAATTTGATCTATAACTTATTGAGCCACACCGTCCATCGTACGGTAATACACCAATTTAATAAGTGGAAACCTAAACATGCAAACCTTCTCAATAAGAGAATTAATAGATAAATTGAAAAAAATATAGATAGCCCGAACTGGGAATCGAACCTAGACCATGTCGGTATCGCGCCGAGTGCTCTACCAGTTGAGCTATCCGGCACTATACTATATTCCGTTCAATTTAATCTATAACTTATTGAGCCACGCCGCCCATCGTACGGTAATACACCAATTCCATAAGTGGAAACCGAAACATGCAAACCTTCTCAATAAGACAATTTATAGATAAATTGAGAAAAATATAGATAGCCCGAACTGCGAAACGAACCCAGACCATGTCGGTATCGCGCCAAGTGCTCTACTAGTTGAGCTATCCGGCACTATGCTATGTTCTGTTTAATTTAATCTATAACTTATTGAGCCACACCGTCCAGTGTACGGTAATACACCAATTTAATAAGTGGAAACCTAAACATGCAAACCTTCTCAATAAGACAATTTATAGATAAATTGAGAAAAATATAGATTGCCCGAACTGAAAATCGAACCCAGACCATGTCGGTATCAGGCCGAGTGCTCTACCAGTTGAGCTATCGGGCACTATACTATATTCCGTTCAATTAAGACTATAACTTATCGAGCCACACAGTCCATCGTACGGTAATACACCAATTCAATAAGTGGAAACCTAAACATGCAAACCTTCTCAATAAGACAATTTATAGATAAATTGAGAAAAATATAGATTGCCCGAACTGAAAATCGAACCCAGACCATGTCGGTATCAGGCCGAGTGCTCTACCAGTTGAGCTATCGGGCACTATACTATATTCCGTTCAATTAAGACTATAACTTATCGAGCCACACAGTCCATCGTACGGTAATACACCAATTCAATAAGTGGAAACCTAAACATGCAAACCTTCTCAATAAGACAATCAATAGATAAATTGAAAAAAATATAGATAGCCCAAAGTGGGAATCGAACCCAGAACATGGTGGTATCGCGCCGAGTGCTCTACCAGTTGAGCTATCCAGCACTATACTATATTCCGTTCAATTTAATCTATAACTTATTGAGCCACACCGTCCATCGTACGGTAATATACCAATTTAATAAGTGGAAACCTAAACATGCAAACCTTCTCAATAAGATAATTGATAGATAAATTAAGAAGAATATAGATAGCCCGAACTGGGAATCGAACCCAGACCATGTCGGTATCGCGCCGAGTGCTCTACTAGTTGAGCTATCCGGCACTATACTATATTCCGTTTAATTTAATCTATAACTTATTGAGCCACACCGTCCATCGTACGGTAATAGACCGATTTAATATAGTGAAAACCTAAACATGCAAATCTTCTCAATAAGACAATTCATAGATAAATTGAGAAAAATATAGATAGCCCAAAATGGGAATCGAACCCAGACAATATCGGTATCGCGCCGAGTGCTCTACCAGTTGAGCTATCCGGCTCTATACTATATTCCGTTTAATTTAATCTATAACTTATTGAGCCACACCGTCCATCGTACGGTAATGCACCAATTAAATAAGTGGAAACCTAGACATGCAAACCTTCTCAATAAGACAATTTATAGATAAATCTAGAAAAATATAGATAGCCCGAACGTGGAATCGAACCCAGACCATGTCGGTATCGCGCCGAGTGCTCCACCAGGTAAGCTATCCGGCACTATACTATATTCCGTTTAGATTAATCTATAACTTATTGAGCCAAACCGTCCATCGTACAATAATACACAAATTTAATAAGTGGAAACCTAAACATGCAAACCTTCTCAATTAGACAATTTATACATAAATCAAGAAGAATATAGATAGTCCGAACTGGGAATCGAACCCAGACCATGTCGGTATCGCGCCGAGTGCTCTACCAGTTGAGCTATCCGGGACTATACTATATTCCGTTCAATTCAATCTATAACTTATTGAGCCACACCGTCCATCGTACGGTAATACACCAATTTAATAAGTGGAAACCGAAACATGCAAACCTTCTCAATAAGAGAATTAATAGATAAATTGAAAAAAATATAGATAGCCCGAACTGGGAATCGAACCTAGACCATGTCAGTATCGCGCCGAGTGCTCTACCAGTTGAGCTATCCGGCACTATACTATATTCCGTTCAATTCAATCTATAACTTATTGAGCCACACCGCCCATCGTACGGTAATACACCAATTCCATAAGTGGAAACCGAAAAATGCAAACCTTCTCAATAAGACAATTTATAGATAAATTGAAAAAAATATAGATAGCCTGAACTGCGAAACGAACCCAGACCATGTCGGTATCGTGCCGAGTGCTCTACTAGTTGAGCTATCAGGCACTATGCTATGTTCTGTTTAATTTAATCTATAACTTATTGAGCCACACCGTCCAGTGTACGGTAATACACCAATTTAATAAGTGGAAACCTAAACATGCAAACCTTCTCAATAAGACAATTTATAGATAAATTGAGAAAAATATAGATTGCCCGAACTGGGAATCGAACCCAGACCATGTCGGTATCGGGCCGAGTGCTGTACCAGTTGAGCTATCGGGCACTATACTATATTCCGTTCAATTTAGACTATAACTTATCGAGCCACACAGTCCATCGTACGGTAATACACCAATTTAATAAGTGGAAACCTAAACATGCAAACCTTCTCAATAAGACAATCAATAGATAAATTGAAAAAAATATAGATAGCCCAAAGTGGGAATCGAACCCAGACAATATCGGTATCGCGCCGAGTGCTCTACCAGTTGAGCTATCCGGCTCTATACTATATTCCGTTTAATTTAATCTATAACTTATTGAGCCACACCGTCCATCGTACGGTAATGCACCAATTAAATAAGTGGAAACCTAGACATGCAAACCTTCTCAATAAGACAATTTATAGATAAATCTAAAAAAATATAGTTAGCCCGAACGTGGAATCGAACCCAGACCATGTCGGTATCGCGCCGAGTGCTCCACCAGGTAAGCTATCCGGCACTATACTATATTCCGTTTAGATTAATCTATAACTTATTGAGCCAAACCGTTCATCGTACAATAATACACAAATTTAATAAGTGGAAACCTAAACATGCAAACCTTCTCAATTAGACAATTTATAGATAAATCAATAAGAATATAGATAGTCCGAACTGGGAATCGAACCCAGACCATGTCGGTATCGCGCCGAGTGCTCTACCAGTTGAGCTATCCGGGACTATACTATATTCCGTTCAATTCAATCTATAACTTATTGAGCCACACCGTCCATCGTACGGTAATACACCAATTTAATAAGTGGAAACCGAAACATGCAAACCTTCTCAATAAGAGAATGAATAGATAAATTGAAAAAAATATAGATAGCCCGAACTGGGAATCGAACCTAGACCATGTCGTCATCGCGCCGAGTGCTCTACCAGTTGAGCTATCCGGCACTATACTATATTCCGTTCAATTTAATCTATAACTTATCGAGCCACACCGCCCATCGTACGGTAATACACCAATTCCATAAGTGGAAACCGAAACATGCAAACCTTCTCAATAAGACAATTTATAGATAAATTGAAAAAAATATAGATAGCCCGAACTGCGAAACGAACCCAGACCATGTCGGTATCGGGCCGAGTGCTGTATCAGTTGAGCTATCGGGCACTATACTATATTCCGTTCAATTTAGACTATAACTTATCGAGCCACACAGTCCATCGTACGGTAATACACCAATTTAATAAGTGGAAACCTAAACATGCAGACCTTCTCAATAAGACAATCAATAGATAAATTGAAAAAAATATAGATAGCCCAAAGTGGGAATCGAACCCAGAACATGGTGGTATCGCGCCGAGTGCTCTACCAGTTGAGCTATCCGGCACTATACTATATTCCGTTTAATTTAATCTATAACTTATTAAGATAAACCGTCCATCGTTCGGTAATACACCAATTCCATGAGTGGAAACCTAAACATGCAAACCTTCTCAATAAGACAATTTATAGATAAATTGAGAAGAATATAGATAGCCCGAACTGGGAATCGAACCCAGACCATGTCGGTATCGCGCCAAGTGCTCTACCAGTTGAGCTATCCAGCACTATACTATATTCCGTTCAATTTAATCTATATTTTATTGAGCCACACCGTCCATCGTACGGTAATATACCAATTTAATAAGTGGAAACCTAAACATGCAAACCTTCTCAATAAGATAATTGATAGATAAATTAAGAAGAATATAGATAGCCCGAACTGGGAATCGAACCCAGACCATGTCGGTATCGCGCCGAGTGCTCTACTAGTTGAGCTATCCGGCACTATACTATATTCCGTTTAATTTAATCTATAACTTATTGAGCCACACCGTCCATCGTACGGTAATACACCGATTTAATATAGTGAAAACCTAAACATGCAAATCTTCTCAATAAGACAATTTGTAGATAAATCTAGAAAAATATAGATAGCCCGAACGTGGAATCGAACCCAGACCATGTCGGTATCGCGCCGAGTGCTCCACCAGGTAAGCTATCCGGCACTATACTATATTCCGTTTAGATTAATCTATAACTTATTGAGCCAAACCGTCCATCGTACAATAATACACAAATTTAATAAGTGGAAACCTAAACATGCAAACCTTCTCAATTAGACAATTTATAGATAAATCAAGAAGAATATAGATAGTCCGAACTTGGAATCGAACCCAGACCATGTCGGTATCGCGCCGAGTGCTCTACCAGTTGAGCTATCCGGGACTACACTATATTCCGTTCAATTCAATCTATAACTGATTGAGCCACACCGTCCATCGTACGGTAATACACCAATTTAATAAGTGGAAACCGAAACATGCAAACCTTCTCAATAAGAGAATTAATAGATAAATTGAAAAAAATATAGATAGCCCGAACTGGGAATCGAACCTAGACCATGTCGGTATCGCGCCGAGTGCTCTACCAGTTGAGCTATCCAGCACTATACTATATTCCGTTCAATTTAATCTATAACTTATTGAGCCACACCGTCCATCGTACGGTAATACACCGATTTAATATAGTGAAAACCTAAACATGCAAATCTTCTCAATAAGACAATTCATAGATAAATTGAGAAAAATATAGATAGCCCGAAATGGGAATCGAACCCAGACAATATCGGTATCGCGCCGAGTGCTCTACTAGTTGAGCTATCAGGCACTATGCTATGTTCTGTTTAATTTAATCTATAACTTATTGAGCCACACCGTCCAGTGTACGGTAATACACCAATTTAATAAGTGGAAACCTAAACATGCAAACCTTCTCAATAAGACAATTTATAGATAAATTGAGAAAAATATAGATTGCCCGAACTGGGAATCGAACCCAGACCATGTCGGTATCGGGCCGAGTGCTGTATCAGTTGAGCTATCGGGCACTATACTATATTCCGTTCAATTTAGACTATAACTTATCGAGCCACACAGTCCATCGTACGGTAATACACCAATTTAATAAGTGGAAACCTAAACATGCAAACCTTCTCAATAAGACAATCAATAGATAAATTGAAAAAAATATAGATAGCCCAAAGTGGGAATCGAACCCAGAACATGGTGGTATCGCGCCGAGTGCTCTACCAGTTGAGCTATCCGGCACTATGCTATATTCCGTTTAATTTAATCTATAACTTATTAAGATAAACCGTCCATCGTTCGGTAATACACCAATTCCATGAGTGGAAACCTAAACATGCAAACCTTCTCAATAAGACAATTTATAGATAAATTGAGAAGAATATAGATAGCCCGAACTGGGAATCGAACCCAGACCATGTCGGTATCGCGCCAAGTGCTCTACCAGTTGAGCTATCCAGCACTATACTATATTCCGTTCAATTTAATCTATATTTTATTGAGCCACACCGTCCATCGTACGGTAATATACCAATTTAATAAGTGGAAACCTAAACATGCAAACCTTCTCAATAAGATAATTGATAGATAAATTAAGAAGAATATAGATAGCCCGAACTGGGAATCGAACCCAGACCATGTCGGTATCGCGCCGAGTGCTCTACTAGTTGAGCTATCCGGCACTATACTATATTCCGTTTAATTTAATCTATAACTTATTGAGCCACACCGTCCATCGTACGGTAATACACCGATTTAATATAGTGAAAACCTAAACATGCAAATCTTCTCAATAAGACAATTTATAGATAAATCTAGAAAAATATAGATAGCCCGAACGTGGAATCGAACCCAGACCATGTCGGTATCGCGCCGAGTGCTCCACCAGGTAAGCTATCCGGCACTATACTATATTCCGTTTAGATTAATCTATAACTTATTGAGCCAAACCGTCCATCGTACAATAATACACAAATTTAATAAGTGGAAACCTAAACATGCAAACCTTCTCAATTAGACAATTTATAGATAAATCAAGAAGAATATAGATAGTCCGAACTTGGAATCGAACCCAGACCATGTCGGTATCGCGCCGAGTGCTCTACCAGTTGAGCTATCCGGGACTACACTATATTCCGTTCAATTCAATCTATAACTGATTGAGCCACACCGTCCATCGTACGGTAATACACCAATTTAATAAGTGGAAACCGAAACATGCAAACCTTCTCAATAAGAGAATTAATAGATAAATTGAAAAAAATATAGATAGCCCGAACTGGGAATCGAACCTAGACCATGTCGGTATCGCGCCGAGTGCTCTACCAGTTGAGCTATCCAGCACTATACTATATTCCGTTCAATTTAATCTATAACTTATTGAGCCACACCGTCCATCGTACGGTAATACACCGATTTAATATAGTGAAAACCTAAACATGCAAATCTTCTCAATAAGACAATTCATAGATAAATTGAGAAAAATATAGATAGCCCGAAATGGGAATCGAACCCAGACAATATCGGTATCGCGCCGAGTGCTGTACCAGTTGAGCTATCCGGCTCTATACTATATTCCATTTAATTTAATCTATAACTTATTGAGCCACACCGTCCATCGTACGGTAATACACCAATTGAATAAGTGGAAACCTAGACATGCAAACCTTCTCAATAAGACAATTTATAGATAAATCTAGAAAAATATAGATAGCCCGAACGTGGAATCGAACCCAGGCCATGTCGGTTTCGCGCCGACCGCTCCACCAGGTGAGCTATCCGGCACTTTACTATATTCCGTTTAGATTAATCTATAACTTATTGAGCCAAACCGTCCATCGTACAATAATACACAAATTCAATAAGTGGAAACCTAAACATGCAAACCTTCTCAATAAGACAATTCATAGATAAATTAAGAAAAATATAGATAGTCCGAACTGGGAATCGAAGCCAGACCATGTCGGTATCGCGCCGAGTGCTCTACCAGTTGAGCTATCCGGGACTATACTATATTCCGTTCAATTCAATCTATAACTTATTGAGCCACACCGTCCATCGTACGGTAATACACCAATTTAATAAGTGGAAACCTAAACATGCAATCCTTTTCAATAAGACAATTTATAAATAAATTGAGAAAAATATAGATAGCCCGAACTGCGAAACGAACCCAGACCATGTCGGTATCGGGCCGAGTGCTCTACTAGTTGAGCTATCCGGCACTATGCTATGTTCTGTTTAATTTAATCTATAACTTATTGAGCCACACCGTCCAGTGTACGGTAATACACCAATTTAATAAGTGGAAACCTAAACATGCAAACCCTCTCAATAAGACAATTTATAGATGAATTGAGAAAAATATAGATTGCCCGAACTGGTAATTGAACCCAGACCATGTCGGTATCGGGCCGAGTGCTCTACCAGTTGAGCTATCGGGCACTATACTATATTCCGTTCAATTTAATCTATAACTAATTGAGCCACACCGTCCATCGTATGGTAATACACCAATTTGATAAGTGGAAACCTAAACATGCAAACCTTCTCAATAAGACAATTTATAGATAAATTGAGAAAAATATAGATAGCCCGAACTGGTAATTGAACCCAGACCATGTCGGTATCGCGCCGAGTGCTCTTCCATTCGAGCTATCCGGTACTATACTATATTCCGTTCAATTTAATCTATAACTAATTAAGCCACACCGTCCATCGAACGGTAATACACCAATTTAATAAGTGGAAACCGAAACATGCAAACCTTCTCAATAAGAGAATTAATAGATAAATTGAAAAAAATATAGATAGCCCGAACTGGGAATCGAACCTAGACCATGTCGGTATCGCGCCGAGTGCTCTACCAGTTGAGCTATCCAGCACTATACTATATTCCGTTCAATTTAATCTATAACTTATTGAGCCACACCGTCCATCGTACGGTAATACACCGATTTAATATAGTGAAAACCTAAACATGCAAATCTTCTCAATAAGACAATTCATAGATAAATTGAAAAAATGTAGATAGCCCGAAATAGGAATCGAACCCAGACCATGTCGGTATCGCGCCGAGTGCTCTACCAGTTGAGCTATCCAGCACTATACTATATTCGTTCAATTTGATTTTTAACTTATTGAGCCACACCGTTCATCGTCTGGTAATACACTAATTAAATAAGTGGAAACCTAAACATGCAAACCTTCTCAATAAGACGATTTATAGATAAATTGAGAAGAATATAGATAGTCCGAACTGGGAATCGAACCCAGACCATGTCGGTATCGCGCCGAGTGCTCTACCATTTGAGCTATCCGAGACTATACTATATTCCGTTCAATTCAATCTATAACTTATTGAGCCACACCGTCCATCGTACGGTAATACACCAATTTAATAAGTGGAAACCTAAACATGCAACCTTCTCAATAAGACAATTTATAGATAAATTAAGAAAAATATAGATAGCCCGAACTGGGAATCGAACCTAGACCATGTCGGTATCGCGCCGAGTGCTCTACCAGTTGAGCTATCCGGCACTATACTATATTCCGTTCAATTTAATCTATAACTTATTGAGCCACATCGTCCATCGTACGGTAATACACTAATCTAATAAGTGAAAGCCTAAACATGCAAACCTTCTCAATAAGACAATTTATAGATAAATTGAGAAGAACATATATAGCCCGGACTGGAAATCGTACCCAGACCATGTCGGTATCGCGCCGAGTGCTCTACCAGATGAGCTATCCAGCACTATGCTATGCTTGTTCAATTTAATCTATAACTTATTGAGCAACACCGTCCATTGTACAGTAATACACCAATTTAATAAGTGGAAACCTAAACATGCAAACCTTCTTAATAAGACAATTCATAGATAAATTGAAGAAATGTAGATAGCCCGAAATAGGAATCGAACCCAGACCATGTCAGTATCGCGCCGAGTGCTCTACCAGTTGAGCTATCCGGCACTATACTATATTCGTTCAATTTGATCTTTAACTTATTGAGCCACACCGTTCATCGTCTGGTAATACACCAATTTAATAAGTGGAAACTGAAACATGCATACCTTCTCAATAAGACAATTTATAAATAAATTGAAAAAAATATAGATAGCCCGAACTGGGAATCAAACCCAGACCATGTCGGTATCGCGCCGAGCGCTCTTCCAGTTGAGCTATCCGGTACTATACTATATTCCGTTCAATTTAATCTATAACTTATTGAGCCACACCGTCCATCGTACGGTAATGCACCAATTCAATAAGTCGAAACCTAAACATGCAAACCTTCTCAATAAGACAATTTATAGATAAATTTAGAAAAATATAGATAGCCTAAACTGGGAATCGAACCCAGACCATGTCGGTATCGCGCCGAGTGCACCACCAGTTGAGCTATCCGGCACTATACTATATTCCGTTTAATTTTATCTATAACTTATTGAGCCGAACCGTTCATCGTAGAGTAATACCCTAATTCCATAAGTGGTAACCTAAACATGCAAACCTTCTCAATAAGACAATTTATAGATAAATTGAGAAAAATATAGATAGCCCGAACTGGGAATCAAACCCAGACCATGTCGGTATCGCGCCGAGTGCTCTACCAGTTAAGCTATCCGGCACTATACTATATTCCGTTTAATTTAATCTATAACTTATTGAGCCACACCGTCCATCGTACGGTAATGCACCAATTCAATAAGTCGAAACCTAAACATGCAAACCTTCTCAATAAGACAATTTATAGATAAATTTAGAAAAATATAGATAGCCTAAACTGGGAATCGAACCCAGACCATGTCGGTATCGCGCCGAGTGCACCACCAGTTGAGCTATCCGGCACTATACTATATTCCGTTTAATTTTATCTATAACTTATTGAGCCGAACCGTTCATCGTAGAGTAATACCCTAATTCCATAAGTGGAAACCTAAACATGCAAACCTTCTCAATAAGACAATTTATAGATAAATTGAGAAAAATATAGATAGCCCGAACTGGGAATCAAACCCAGACCATGTCGGTATCGCGCCGAGTGCTCTACCAGTTAAGCTATCCGGCACTATACTATATTCCGTTCAATTTAATCTATAACTTATTGAGCCACACCGTCCATCGTACGGTAATGCACCAATTCAATAAGTCGAAACCTAAACATGCAAACTTTCTCAATAAGAGAATTAATAGATAAATTAAATAAATATATATATAGCCCGAACTGGGAATCGAACCCAGACCATGTCGGTATCGCGCCGAGTGCTCTTCCAGTTGAGCTATCTGGAACTATACTATATTTCGTTCAATTTAATCGATAACTTATTGAGCCACACCGTCCATCGTACGGTTATACACCAATTTAATGAGTGGAAATCTAAACATGCAAACCTTCTCAATAAGACAATTTATAGATAAATTAAGAAAAATATAGATAGCCCGAACTGGGAATCGGACCCAGACCATGTCGGTATCGCGCCGAGTGCTCTACCAGTTGAGCTATCCGGCACTATACTATATTTCGTTTAATTTGATCTTTAACTTATTGAGCCACACCGTCCATCGTACGGTAATACACCAATTTAATAAGTAGTAACCTAAACATGCAAACCCTCTCAACAAGACAATTTATAGATAAATTGAGAAAAATATAGATCGCTCGAACTGGGAATCGAACCCAGACCATGTCGGTATCGGGCCGAGTGCTCTACCAGTTGAGCTATCGGGCACTATACTATATTTCGTTCAATTTAGACTGTAACTTATCGAGCCACACCGTCCATCGTACGGTAATACACCAATTTAATGAGTGGAAACCTAAACATGCAAACCTTCTCAATAAGACAATTAATAGATAAATCGAAAAAAACATAGATAGCCCAAAGTGGGAACCGAACCCAGAACATGTCGGTATCGCGCCGAGTGCTCTACCAGTTGAGCTATCCGGCACTATACTATATTCCGTTCAATTTAATCTATAACTTATTGAGCCACACCGTCCATCGTACGGTAATACATCAATTCTATAAGTGGAAACCTAAACATACAAACCTTCTCAATAAGACAATTTATAGATAAATTGAGAAGAATATAGATAGCCTAAACTGGGAATCGAACCCAGACCATGTCGGTATCGCGCCGAGTGCTCTTCCAGTTCAGCTATCCGGTACTATACTATATTCCGTTCAATTTAATCTATAACTTACTGAGCCACACCGTTTATCGTACGGTAATACACTAATTTAATAAGTGGAAACCTAAACATGCAAACCTTCTCAATAAGACAATTCATAGATAAATTGAAAAAATGTAGATAGCCCGAAATAGGAATCGAACCCAGACCATGTCGGTATCGCGCCGAGTGCTCTACCAGTTGAGCTATCCGGCACTATACTATATTCGTTCAATTTGATTTTTAACTTATTGAGCCACACCGTTCATCGTCTGGTAATACACTAATTAAATAAGTGGAAACCTAAACATGCAAACCTTCTCAATAAGACGATTTATAGATAAATTGAGAAGAATATAGATAGTCCGAACTGGGAATCGAACCCAGACCATGTCGGTATCGCGCCGAGTGCTCTACCATTTGAGCTATCCGAGACTATACTATATTCCGTTCAATTCAATCTATAACTTATTGAGCCACACCGTCCATCGTACGGTAATACACCAATTTAATAAGTGGAAACCTAAACATGCAACCTTCTCAATAAGACAATTTATAGATAAATTAAGAAAAATATAGATAGCCCGAACTGGGAATCGAACCTAGACCATGTCGGTATCGCGCCGAGTGCTCTACCAGTTGAGCTATCCGGCACTATACTATATTCCGTTCAATTTAATCTATAACTTATTGAGCCACATCGTCCATCGTACGGTAATACACTAATCTAATAAGCGAAAGCCTAAACATGCAAACCTTCTCAATAAGACAATTTATAGATAAATTGAGAAAAATATAGATAGCCCGAACTGGGAATCAAACCCAGACCATGTCGGTATCGCGCCGAGTGCTCTACCAGTTAAGCTATCCGGCACTATACTATATTCCGTTTAATTTAATCTATAACTTATTGAGCCACACCGTCCATCGTACGGTAATGCACCAATTCAATAAGTCGAAACCTAAACATGCAAACCTTCTCAATAAGACAATTTATAGATAAATTTAGAAAAATATAGATAGCCTAAACTGGGAATCGAACCCAGACCATGTCGGTATCGCGCCGAGTGCACCACCAGTTGAGCTATCCGGCACTATACTATATTCCGTTTAATTTTATCTATAACTTATTGAGCCGAACCGTTCATCGTAGAGTAATACCCTAATTCCATAAGTGGAAACCTAAACATGCAAACCTTCTCAATAAGACAATTTATAGATAAATTGAGAAAAATATAGATAGCCCGAACTGGGAATCAAACCCAGACCATGTCGGTATCGCGCCGAGTGCTCTACCAGTTAAGCTATCCGGCACTATACTATATTCCGTTCAATTTAATCTATAACTTATTGAGCCACACCGTCCATCGTACGGTAATGCACCAATTCAATAAGTCGAAACCTAAACATGCAAACTTTCTCAATAAGAGAATTAATAGATAAATTAAATAAATATATATATAGCCCGAACTGGGAATCGAACCCAGACCATGTCGGTATCGCGCCGAGTGCTCTTCCAGTTGAGCTATCTGGAACTATACTATATTTCGTTCAATTTAATCGATAACTTATTGAGCCACACCGTCCATCGTACGGTTATACACCAATTTAATGAGTGGAAATCTAAACATGCAAACCTTCTCAATAAGACAATTTATAGATAAATTAAGAAAAATATAGATAGCCCGAACTGGGAATCGGACCCAGACCATGTCGGTATCGCGCCGAGTGCTCTACCAGTTGAGCTATCCGGCACTATACTATATTTCGTTCAATTTAATCGATAACTTATTGAGCCACACCGTTCATCGTACGGTAATACACCAATTCCATAAGTGGAAACCTAAACATGCAAACCTTCTCAATAAGACAATTTATAGATGAATCGAGAAAAATATAGATAGCCTGAACTGGGAATCAAACCCAGACTATGTCGGTATCGCACCGAGTGCTGTACCAGTGGAGCTATCCGGCACTATACTATATTTCGTTTAATTTGATCTTTAACTTATTGAGCCACACCGTCCATCGTACGGTAATACACCAATTTGATAAGTGGAAACCTAAACATGCAAACCTTCTCAATAAGACAATTTATAGATAAATTGAGAAAAATATAGATAGCCCGAACTGCGAATCGAACCCAGACCATGTCGGTATTGCGCCGAGTGCTCGACTAGCTGAGCTATCCGGCACTATGCTATGTTCTGTTTAATTTAATCTATAACTTATTGAGCCGCACCGTCCAGTGTACGGTAATACACCAATTCAATAAGTAGTAACCTAAACATGCAAACCCTCTCAACAAGACAATTTATAGATAAATTGAGAAAAATATAGATCGCTCGAACTGGGAATCGAACCCAGACCATGTCGGTATCGGGCCGAGTGCTCTACCAGTTGAGCTATCGGGCACTATACTATATTTCGTTCAATTTAGACTGTAACTTATCGAGCCACACCGTCCATCGTACGGTAATACACCAATTTAATGAGTGGAAACCTAAACATGCAAACCTTCTCAATAAGACAATTAATAGATAAATCGAAAAAAACATAGATAGCCCAAAGTGGGAACCGAACCCAGAACATGTCGGTATCGCGCCGAGTGCTCTACCAGTTGAGCTATCCGGCACTATACTATATTCCGTTCAATTTAATCTATAACTTATTGAGCCACACCGTCCATCGTACGGTAATACATCAATTCTATAAGTGGAAACCTAAACATACAAACCTTCTCAATAAGACAATTTATAGATAAATTGAGAAGAATATAGATAGCCTAAACTGGGAATCGAACCCAGACCATGTCGGTATCGCGCCGAGTGCTCTTCCAGTTCAGCTATCCGGTACTATACTATATTCCGTTCAATTTAATCTATAACTTACTGAGCCACACCGTTTATCGTACGGTAATACACTAATTTAATAAGTGGAAACCTAAACATGCAAACCTTCTCAATAAGACAATTCATAGATAAATTGAAAAAATGTAGATAGCCCAAAATAGGAATCGAACCCAGACCATGTCGGTATCGCGCCGAGTGCTCTACCAGTTGAGCTATCCGGCACTATACTATATTCGTTCAATTTGATTTTTAACTTATTGAGCCACACCGTTCATCGTCTGGTAATACACTAATTAAATAAGTGGAAACCTAAACATGCAAACCTTCTCAATAAGACGATTTATAGATAAATTGAGAAGAATATAGATAGTCCGAACTGGGAATCGAACCCAGACCATGTCGGTATCGCGCCGAGTGCTCTACCATTTGAGCTATCCGAGACTATACTATATTCCGTTCAATTCAATCTATAACTTATTGAGCCACACCGTCCATCGTACGGTAATACACCAATTTAATAAGTGGAAACCTAAACATGCAACCTTCTCAATAAGACAATTTATAGATAAATTAAGAAAAATATAGATAGCCCGAACTGGGAATCGAACCTAGACCATGTCGGTATCGCGCCGAGTGCTCTACCAGTTGAGCTATCCGGCACTATACTATATTCCGTTCAATTTAATCTATAACTTATTGAGCCACATCGTCCATCGTACGGTAATACACTAATCTAATAAGCGAAAGCCTAAACATGCAAACCTTCTCAATAAGACAATTTATAGATAAATTGAGAAGAACATAGATAGCCCGGACTGGAAATCGTACCCAGACCATGTCGGTATCGCGCCGAGTGCTCTACCAGATGAGCTATCCAGCACTATGCTATGCTTGTTCAATTTAATCTATAACTTATTGAGCAACACCGTCCATTGTACAGTAATACACCAATTTAATAAGTGGAAACCTAAATATGCAAACCTTCTCAATAAGACAATTCATAGATAAATTGAAGAAATGTAGATAGCCCGAAATAGGAATCGAACCCAGACCATGTCAGTATCGCGCCGAGTGCTCTACCAGTTGAGCTATCTGGCACTATACTATATTCGTTCAATTTGATCTTTAACTTATTGAGCCACACCGTTCATCGTCTGGTAATACAACAATTTAATAAGTGGAAACTGAAACATGCATACCTTCTCAATAAGACAATTTATAAATAAATTGAAAAAAATATAGATAGCCCGAACTGGGAATCAAACCCAGACCATGTCGGTATCGCGCCGAGCGCTCTTCCAGTTGAGCTATCCGGTACTATACTTTATTCCGTTCAATTTAATCTATAACTTATTGAGCCACATCGTCCATCGTACGGTAATACACTAATCTAATAAGTGAAAGCCTAAACATGCAAACCTTCTCAATAAGACAATTTATAGATAAATTGAGAAGAACATAGATAGCCCGGACTGGAAATCGTACCCAGACCATGTCGGTATCGCGCCGAGTGCTCTACCAGATGAGCTATCCGGCACTATGCTATGTTCTGTTTAATTCAATCTTTAACTTATTGAGCCACACCGTCCATTGTACGGTAATACACCAATTTAATACGTGGGAACCTAAACATGCAAACCTTCTCAATAAGACAATTTATAGATAAATTTAGAAAAATATAGATAGCCTAAACTGGGAATCGAACCCAGACCATGTCGGTATCGCGCCGAGTCCACCACCAGTTGAGCTATCCGGCACTATACTATATTCCGTCCAATTTAATCTATAACTCATTGAGCCACACCGTCCATCGTGCGGTAATACACCAATTCCATAAGTGGAAACCTAAACATGCAAACCTTCTCAACAAGACAATTTATAGATAAATTGAGAAAAATATAGATAGCCCGAACTGCGAATCGAACCCAGACCATGTCGGTATTGCGCCGAGTGCTCGACTAGCTGAGCTATCCGGCACTATGCTATGTTCTGTTTAATTTAATCTATAACTTATTGAGCCGCACCGTCCAGTGTACGGTAATACACCAATTTAATAAGTAGTAACCTAAACATGCAAACCCTCTCAATAAGACAATTTATAGATAAATTGAGAAAAATATAGATCGCTCGAACTGGGAATCGAACCCAGACCATGTCGGTATCGGGCCGAGTGCTCTACCAGTTGAGCTATCGGGCACTATACTATATTTCGTTCAATTTAGACTGTAACTTATCGAGCCACACCGTCCATTGTACGGTAATACACCAATTTAATGAGTGGAAACCTAAACATGCAAACCTTCTCAATAAGACAATTAATAGATAAATCGAAAAAAACATAGATAGCCCAAAGTGGGAACCGAACCCAGAACATGTCGGTATCGCGCCGAGTGCTCTACCAGTTGAGCTATCCGGCACTATACTATATTCCGTTCAATTTAATCTATAACTTATTAAGCCAAACCGTCCATCGTACGGTAATACACCAATTCCATAAGTGAAAACCTAAACATGCAAACCTTCTCAATAAGACAATTTATAGATAAATTGAGAAAAATATAGATAGCCCGAACTGCGAAACGAACCCAGACCATGTCGGTATCGTGCCGAGTGCTCTACAAGTTGAGCTATCCGGCACTATGCTATGTTCTGTTTAATTTAAACTATAACTTATTGAGCCACACCGTCCAGTGTACGGTAATACACCAATTTAATAAGTGGAAACCTAAACATGCAAACCTTCTCAATAAGACAATTTATAGATAAATTGAGAAAAATATAGATTGCCCGAACTGGGAATCGAACCCAGACCATGTCGGTATTGGGCCGAGTGCTCTACCAGTTGAGCTATCGGGCACTATACTATATTCCGTTCAATTTAGACTATAACTTATCGAGACACACCGTCCATCGTACGGTAATACACCAATTCCATAAGTGAAAACCTAAACATGCAAACCTTCTCAATAAGACAATTAATAGATAAATTGAAAAAAATATAGATAGCCTAAAGTGGGAATCGAACCCAGACCATGTCGGTATCGCACCGAGTGCTGTACCAGTGGAGCTATCCGGCACTATACTATATTCCGTTTAATTTAATCTATAACTTATTGAGCCACACCGTCCATCGTACGGTAATACACCAATTTAATAAGTGGAAACCTAAACATGCAAACCTTCTCAATAAGACAATTAATAGATAAATTGAAAAAAATATAGATAGCCCAAAGTGAGAATCGAACCCAGAACATGTTGGTATCGCGCCGAGTGCTCTACCAGTTGAGCTATCCGGCACTATACTATATTCCGTTCAATTTAATCTATAACTCATTAAGCCAAACCGTCCATCGTACGGTAATACACCAATTCCATGAGTGGAAACCTAAACATGCAAACCTTTTCAATAAGACAATTTATAGATAAATTGAGAAAAATGTAGATATCCCGAACTGGTAATTGAACCCAGACCATGTCGGTATCGCGCCGAGTGCTCTTCCAGTTTAGCTATCCGGTACTATACTATATTCCGTTCAATTTAATCTATAACTAATTGAGCCACACCTGCCATCGTATGGTAATACATTAATTTAATAAGTGGAAACCTAAACATGCAAACCTTCTCAATAAGACAATTTATAGATAAATTGAGAAAAATATAGATAGCCCGAACTGGTAATTGAACCCAGACCATGTCGGTATCGCGCCAAGTGCTCTTCTATTCGAGCTATCCGGTACTATACTATATTCCGTTCAATTTAATCTATAACTAATTGAGCCACACCGTCCATCGAACGGTAATACACCAATTTGATAAGTGGAAACCTAAACATACAAACCTTCTCAATAAGACAACTTATAGATAAATTGAGAAGAATATAGATAGCCCGAACTGGGAATCGAACCCAGACCATGTCGGTATCGCGCCAAGTTTTCTACCAGTTGAGCTATCCAGCACTATACTATATTCCGTTCAATTTAATCTATAACTTATTGAGCCACACCGTCCATCGTACGGTAATACACCGATTTAATATAGTGAAAACCTAAACATGCAAATCTTCTCAATAAGACAATTAATAGATAAATTGAGAAAAATATAGATAGCCCGAAATGGGAATCGAACCCAGACAATATCGGTATCGCGCCGAGTGCTCTACCAGTTGAGCTATCCGGCTCTATACTATATTCCGTTTAATTTAATCTATAACTTATTGAGCCACACCGTCCATCGAACGGTAATACACAAATTTGATAAGTGGAAACCTAAACATGCAAACCTTTTCAATAAGACAATTTATAGATAAATTAAGAAAAATATAGATAGTCCGAACTGGGAATCGAACCCAGACCATGTCGGTATCGCGCCGAGTGCTCTACCAGTTGAGCTATCCGGGACTATACTATATTCCGTTCAATTCAATCTATAACTTATTGAGCCACACCGTCCATCGTACGGTAATACACCAATTTAATAAGTGGAAACCGAAACATGCAAACCTTCTCAATAAGACAATTTATAGATAAATTGAGAAAAATATAGATAGCCCGAACTGCGAAACGAACCCAGACCATGTCGGTATCGCGCCGAGTGCTCTACTAGTTGAGCTATCCGGCACTATGCTATGTTCTGTTTAATTTAATCTATAACTTATTGAGCCACACCGTCCAGTGTACGGTAATACACCAATTTAATAAGTGGAAACCTAAACATGCAAACCTTCTCAATAAGACAATTTATAGATAAATTAAGAAGAATATAGATAGCCCGAACTGGGAATCGAACCCAGACCATGTCGGTATCGCGCCAAGTGCTCAACCAGTTGAGCTATCCAGCACTATACTATATTCCGTTCAATTTAATCTATAACTTATTGAGCCACACCGTCCATCGTACGGTAATACACCGATTTAATATAGTGTAAACCTAAACATGCAAATCTTCTTAATGAGACAATTCATAGATAAATTGAGAAAAATATAGATAGCCCGAAATGGGAATCGAACCCAGACAATATCGGTATCGCGCCGAGTGCTCTACTAGTTGAGCTATCCGGCACTATGCTATGTTCCGTTTAATTTAATCTATAACTTATTGAGCCACACCGTCCAGTGTACGGTAATACACCAATTTAATAAGTGGAAACCTAAACATGCAAACCTTCTCAATAAGACAATTAATAGATAAATCGAAAAACATATAGATAGCCCAAAGTGGAAATCGAACCCAGAACATGTCGGTATCGCGCCGAGTGCTCTACCAGTTGAGCTATCGGGCACTATACTATATTCCGTTCAATTTAATCTATAACTTATTAAGCAAAACCGTCCATCGTACAGTAATACTTTATTTCCATAAGTGGAAACCTAAACATGCAAACCTTCTCAATAAGACAATTTATAGATAAATCGAGAAAAATATAGATAGCCCGAACTGGGAATCGAACCTAGACCATGTCGATATCGCGCCGAGTGCTCTCCCAGATGAGCTATCTGGCACTATACTATATTCCGTTCAATTTGATCTATAACTTATTGAACCACACCGTCCATTGTACAATAATACACAAATTTAATAAGTGGAAACCTAAACATGCAAACCTTCTCAATAAGACAATTTATAGATAAATTAAGAAGAATATAGATAGTCCGAACTGGGAATCGAACCCAGACCATGTCGGTATCGCGCCGAGTGCTCTACCAGTTGAGCTTTCCGGCACTATGCTATGTTCTGTTTAATTTAATCTATAACTTATCGAGCCACACCGTCCATCGTACGGTAATACACCAATTTAAAAAGTAGAAACCTAAACTAGCAAACCTTCTCAATAAGACAATTATTAGATGAATTGAAAAAAATATAGATAGCCCAAAGTGGGAATCGAACCCAGAACATGTCGGTATCGCGCCGAGTGCTCTACCAGTTGAGCTATCCGGCACTATACTATATTCCGTTCAATTTAATCTATAACTTATTGAGCCACACCGTCCATCGTACAATAAGACACAAATTTAATAAGTGGAAACCTAAACATGCAAACCTTCTCAATAAGACAATTTATAGATAAATTGAGAAAAATATAGATAGCCCGAACTGCGAAACGAACCCAGACCATGTCGGTATCAAGCCGAGTGCTGTACCAGTTGAGCTATCGGGCACTATACTATATTCCGTTCAATTTAGACTATAACTTATCGAGCCGCACCGTCCATCATACGGTAATACACCAATTTAATAAGTGGAAACCTAAACATGCAAACCTTCTCAATAAGACAATTAATAGATAAATCGAAAAAAATATAGATAGCCCAAAGTGGGAATCGAACCCAGAACATGTCGGTATCGCGCCGAGTGCTCTACCAGTTGAGCTATCGGGCACTATACTATATTCCGTTTAATTTAATCTATAACTTATTGAGCCAAACCGTCCATCGTACGGTAATACACAAATTTAATAAGTGGAAACCTAAACATGCAAACCTTCTTAATAAGACAATTGATAGATAAATTAAGAAGAATATAGATAGCCCGAACTGGGAATCGAACCCAGACCATGTCGGTAGCGCGCCGAGTGCTCTACTAGTTGAGCTATCCGGCGCTATACTATATTCCGTTTAATTTAATCTATAACTTATTGAGCCACACCGTCCATCGTACGGTAGTACGCCAATTTGATAAGTGGAAACCTAAACATGCAAACCTTCTCAATAAGTCAATTTATAGATAAATTGAGAAAAATATAGATTGCCCGAACTGGGAATCGAACCCAGACCATGTCGGTATCGCGCTGAGTGCTGTACCAGTTGAGCTATCCGGCACTATACTATATTCCGATAAATTTAATCTATAACTTATTGAGCCACACCGTCCATCGTACATAATACATCAATTCTATAAGTGGAAACCTAAACATACAAACCTTCTCAATAAGACAATTTATAGATAAATTGAGAAGAATATAGATAGCCTAAACTGGGAATCGAACCCAGACCATGTTGGTATCGCGCCGAGTGCTCTTCCAGTTCAGCTATCCGGTACTATACTATATTCCGTTCAATTTAATCTATAACTTACTGAGCCACACCGTTTATCTTACGGTAATACACTAATTTAATAAGTGGAAGCCTAAACATGCAAACCTTCTCAATAAGACAATTTATAGATAAAATGAGAAGAACATAGATAGCCCGGACTGGGAATCGAACCTAGACCATGTCGGTATCGCGCCGAGTGCTCTACCAGATGAGCTATCCAGCACTATGCTATGCTTGTTCAATTTAATCTATAACTAATTGAGCAACAACGTCCATTGTACAGTAATACACCAATTTAATAAGTGGAAACCTAAACATGCAAACCTTCTCAATAAGACAATTCATAGATAAATTGAAAAAATGTAGATAGCCCGAAATAGGAATCGAACCCAGACCATGTCGGTATCGCGCCGAGTGCTCTACCAGTTGAGCTATCCGGCACTATACTATATTCGTTCAATTTGATCTTTAACTTATTGAGCTACACCGTTCATCGTCTGGTAATACACTAATTAAATAAGTGGAAACCTAAACATGCAAACCTTCTCAATAAGACGATTTATAGATAAATTGAGAAGAATATAGATAGTCCGAACTGGGAATCGAACCCAGACCATGTCGGTATCGCGCCGAGTGCTCTACCATTTGAGCTATCCGGGACTATACTATATTCCGTTCAATTTAATCTATAACTTATTGAGCCACATCGTCCATCGTACGGTAATACACCAATTTAATAAGTGGAAACCTAAACATGCAACCTTCTCAATAAGACAATTTATAGATAAATTGAGAAGAACATAGATAGCCCGGACTGGAAATCGTACCCAGACCATGTCGGTATCGTGCCGAGTGCTCTACCAGATGAGCTATCCAGCACTATGCTATGCTTGTTCAATTTAATCTATAACTTATTGAGCAACACCGTCCATTGTACAGTAATACACCAATTTAATAAGTGGAAACCTAAACATGCAAACCTTCTCAATAAGACAATTCATAGATAAATTGAAGAAATGTAGATAGCCCGAAATAGGAATCGAACCCAGACCATGTCAGTATCGCGCCGAATGCTCTACCAGTTGAGCTATCCGGCACTATACTATATTCGTTCAATTTGATCTTTAACTTATTGAGCTACACCGTTCATCGTCTGGTAATACACCAATTTAATAAGTGGAAACTGAAACATGCGTACCTTCTCAATAAGACAATTTATAAATAAATTGAAAAAAATATAGATAGTCCGAACTGGGAATCGAACCCAGACCATGTCGGTATCGCGCCGAGTGCTCTACCATTTGAGCTATCCGGGACTATACTATATTCCGTTCAATTCAATCTATAACTTATTAAGCCACACCGTCCATCGTACGGTAATACACCAATTTAATAAGTGGAAACCTAAACATGCAACCTTCTCAATAAGACAATTTATAGATAAATTAAGAAGAATATAGATAGCCCGAACTGGGAATCGAACCTAGACCATGTCGGTATCGCGCCGAGTGCTCTACCAGTTGAGCTATCCGGCACTATACTATATTCCGTTCAATTTAATCTATAACTTATTGAGCCACATCGTCCATCGTACGGTAATACACCAATTTAATAAGTGGAAACCTAAACATGCAACCTTCTCAATAAGACAATTTATAGATAAATTGAGAAGAACATAGATAGCCCGGACTGGAAATCGTACCCAGACCATGTCAGTATCGCGCCGAGTGCTCCACTAGTTGAGCTATCCGGCACTATACTATATTCCGTTTAATTTAATCTATAAATTATTGAGCAAAACCGCCCATCGTACAGTAATACTCTAATTCCATAAGTGGAAACCTAAACATGCAAACCTTCTCAATAAGACAATTTATAGATAAATCGAGAAAAATATAGATAGCCCGAACTGGGAATCAAACCCAGACCATGTCGGTATCGCGCCGAGCGCTCTTCCAGTTGAGCTATCCGGTAATATACTTTATTCCGTTCAATTTAATCTATAACTTATTGAGCTACACCGTCCATCGTGCGGTAATACACTAATTAAATGAGTGGAAACCTAAACATGCAACCTTCTCAATAAGACAATTTATAGATAAATTAAGAAAAATATAGATAGCCCGAACTGGGAATCGAACCTAGACCATGTCGGTATCGCGCCGAGTGCTCTACCAGTTGAGCTATCCGGCACTATACTATATTCCGTTCAATTTAATCTATAACTTATTGAGCCACATCGTCCATCGTACGGTAATACACTAATCTAATAAGTGAAAGCCTAAACATGCAAACCTTCTCAATAAGACAATTTATAGATAAATTGAGAAGAACATATATAGCCCGGACTGGAAATCGTACCCAGACCATGTCGGTATCGCGCCGAGTGCTCTACCAGATGAGCTATCCAGCACTATGCTATGCTTGTTCAATTTAATCTATAACTTATTGAGCAACACCGTCCATTGTACAGTAATACACCAATTTAATAAGTGGAAACCTAAACATGCAAACCTTCTTAATAAGACAATTCATAGATAAATTGAAGAAATGTAGATAGCCCGAAATAGGAATCGAACCCAGACCATGTCAGTATCGCGCCGAGTGCTCTACCAGTTGAGCTATCCGGCACTATACTATATTCGTTCAATTTGATCTTTAACTTATTGAGCCACACCGTTCATCGTCTGGTAATACACCAATTTAATAAGTGGAAACTGAAACATGCATACCTTCTCAATAAGACAATTTATAAATAAATTGAAAAAAATATAGATAGCCCGAACTGGGAATCAAACCCAGACCATGTCGGTATCGCGCCGAGCGCTCTTCCAGTTGAGCTATCCGGTACTATACTATATTCCGTTCAATTTAATCTATAACTTATTGAGCCACACCGTCCATCGTACGGTAATGCACCAATTCAATAAGTCGAAACCTAAACATGCAAACCTTCTCAATAAGACAATTTATAGATAAATTTAGAAAAATATAGATAGCCTAAACTGGGAATCGAACCCAGACCATGTCGGTATCGCGCCGAGTGCACCACCAGTTGAGCTATCCGGCACTATACTATATTCCGTTTAATTTTATCTATAACTTATTGAGCCGAACTGTTCATCGTAGAGTAATACCCTAATTCCATAAGTGGTAACCTAAACATGCAAACCTTCTCAATAAGACAATTTATAGATAAATTGAGAAAAATATAGATAGCCCGAACTGGGAATCAAACCCAGACCATGTCGGTATCGCGCCGAGTGCTCTACCAGTTAAGCTATCCGGCACTATACTATATTCCGTTTAATTTAATCTATAACTTATTGAGCCACACCGTCCATCGTACGGTAATGCACCAATTCAATAAGTCGAAACCTAAACATGCAAACCTTCTCAATAAGACAATTTATAGATAAATTTAGAAAAATATAGATAGCCTAAACTGGGAATCGAACCCAGACCATGTCGGTATCGCGCCGAGTGCACCACCAGTTGAGCTATCCGGCACTATACTATATTCCGTTTAATTTTATCTATAACTTATTGAGCCGAACCGTTCATCGTAGAGTAATACCCTAATTCCATAAGTGGAAACCTAAACATGCAAACCTTCTCAATAAGACAATTTATAGATAAATTGAGAAAAATATAGATAGCCCGAACTGGGAATCAAACCCAGACCATGTCGGTATCGCGCCGAGTGCTCTACCAGTTAAGCTATCCGGCACTATACTATATTCCGTTCAATTTAATCTATAACTTATTGAGCCACACCGTCCATCGTACGGTAATGCACCAATTCAATAAGTCGAAACCTAAACATGCAAACTTTCTCAATAAGAGAATTAATAGATAAATTAAATAAATATATATATAGCCCGAACTGGGAATCGAACCCAGACCATGTCGGTATCGCGCCGAGTGCTCTTCCAGTTGAGCTATCTGGAACTATACTATATTTCGTTCAATTTAATCGATAACTTATTGAGCCACACCGTCCATCGTACGGTTATACACCAATTTAATGAGTGGAAATCTAAACATGCAAACCTTCTCAATAAGACAATTTATAGATAAATTAAGAAAAATATAGATAGCCCGAACTGGGAATCGGACCCAGACCATGTCGGTATCGCGCCGAGTGCTCTACCAGTTGAGCTATCCGGCACTATACTATATTTCGTTTAATTTGATCTTTAACTTATTGAGCCACACCGTCCATCGTACGGTAATACACCAATTTAATAAGTAGTAACCTAAACATGCAAACCCTCTCAACAAGACAATTTATAGATAAATTGAGAAAAATATAGATCGCTCGAACTGGGAATCGAACCCAGACCATGTCGGTATCGGGCCGAGTGCTCTACCAGTTGAGCTATCGGGCACTATACTATATTTCGTTCAATTTAGACTGTAACTTATCGAGCCACACCGTCCATCGTACGGTAATACACCAATTTAATGAGTGGAAACCTAAACATGCAAACCTTCTCAATAAGACAATTAATAGATAAATCGAAAAAAACATAGATAGCCCAAAGTGGGAACCGAACCCAGAACATGTCGGTATCGCGCCGAGTGCTCTACCAGTTGAGCTATCCGGCACTATACTATATTCCGTTCAATTTAATCTATAACTTATTGAGCCACACCGTCCATCGTACGGTAATACATCAATTCTATAAGTGGAAACCTAAACATACAAACCTTCTCAATAAGACAATTTATAGATAAATTGAGAAGAATATAGATAGCCTAAACTGGGAATCGAACCCAGACCATGTCGGTATCGCGCCGAGTGCTCTTCCAGTTCAGCTATCCGGTACTATACTATATTCCGTTCAATTTAATCTATAACTTACTGAGCCACACCGTTTATCGTACGGTAATACACTAATTTAATAAGTGGAAACCTAAACATGCAAACCTTCTCAATAAGACAATTCATAGATAAATTGAAAAAATGTAGATAGCCCGAAATAGGAATCGAACCCAGACCATGTCGGTATCGCGCCGAGTGCTCTACCAGTTGAGCTATCCGGCACTATACTATATTCGTTCAATTTGATTTTTAACTTATTGAGCCACACCGTTCATCGTCTGGTAATACACTAATTAAATAAGTGGAAACCTAAACATGCAAACCTTCTCAATAAGACGATTTATAGATAAATTGAGAAGAATATAGATAGTCCGAACTGGGAATCGAACCCAGACCATGTCGGTATCGCGCCGAGTGCTCTACCATTTGAGCTATCCGAGACTATACTATATTCCGTTCAATTCAATCTATAACTTATTGAGCCACACCGTCCATCGTACGGTAATACACCAATTTAATAAGTGGAAACCTAAACATGCAACCTTCTCAATAAGACAATTTATAGATAAATTAAGAAAAATATAGATAGCCCGAACTGGGAATCGAACCTAGACCATGTCGGTATCGCGCCGAGTGCTCTACCAGTTGAGCTATCCGGCACTATACTATATTCCGTTCAATTTAATCTATAACTTATTGAGCCACATCGTCCATCGTACGGTAATACACTAATCTAATAAGCGAAAGCCTAAACATGCAAACCTTCTCAATAAGACAATTTATAGATAAATTGAGAAAAATATAGATAGCCCGAACTGGGAATCAAACCCAGACCATGTCGGTATCGCGCCGAGTGCTCTACCAGTTAAGCTATCCGGCACTATACTATATTCCGTTTAATTTAATCTATAACTTATTGAGCCACACCGTCCATCGTACGGTAATGCACCAATTCAATAAGTCGAAACCTAAACATGCAAACCTTCTCAATAAGACAATTTATAGATAAATTTAGAAAAATATAGATAGCCTAAACTGGGAATCGAACCCAGACCATGTCGGTATCGCGCCGAGTGCACCACCAGTTGAGCTATCCGGCACTATACTATATTCCGTTTAATTTTATCTATAACTTATTGAGCCGAACCGTTCATCGTAGAGTAATACCCTAATTCCATAAGTGGAAACCTAAACATGCAAACCTTCTCAATAAGACAATTTATAGATAAATTGAGAAAAATATAGATAGCCCGAACTGGGAATCAAACCCAGACCATGTCGGTATCGCGCCGAGTGCTCTACCAGTTAAGCTATCCGGCACTATACTATATTCCGTTCAATTTAATCTATAACTTATTGAGCCACACCGTCCATCGTACGGTAATGCACCAATTCAATAAGTCGAAACCTAAACATGCAAACTTTCTCAATAAGAGAATTAATAGATAAATTAAATAAATATATATATAGCCCGAACTGGGAATCGAACCCAGACCATGTCGGTATCGCGCCGAGTGCTCTTCCAGTTGAGCTATCTGGAACTATACTATATTTCGTTCAATTTAATCGATAACTTATTGAGCCACACCGTCCATCGTACGGTTATACACCAATTTAATGAGTGGAAATCTAAACATGCAAACCTTCTCAATAAGACAATTTATAGATAAATTAAGAAAAATATAGATAGCCCGAACTGGGAATCGGACCCAGACCATGTCGGTATCGCGCCGAGTGCTCTACCAGTTGAGCTATCCGGCACTATACTATATTTCGTTCAATTTAATCGATAACTTATTGAGCCACACCGTTCATCGTACGGTAATACACCAATTCCATAAGTGGAAACCTAAACATGCAAACCTTCTCAATAAGACAATTTATAGATGAATCGAGAAAAATATAGATAGCCCGAACTGGGAATCGGACCCAGACCATGTCGGTATCGCGCCGAGTGCTCTACCAGTTGAGCTATCCGGCACTATACTATATTTCGTTCAATTTAATCGATAACTTATTGAGCCACACCGTTCATCGTACGGTAATACACCAATTCCATAAGTGGAAACCTAAACATGCAAACCTTCTCAATAAGACAATTTATAGATAAATTGAGAAAAATATAGATAGCCCGAACTGCGAATCGAACCCAGACCATGTCGGTATTGCGCCGAGTGCTCGACTAGCTGAGCTATCCGGCACTATGCTATGTTCTGTTTAATTTAATCTATAACTTATTGAGCCGCACCGTCCAGTGTACGGTAATACACCAATTCAATAAGTAGTAACCTAAACATGCAAACCCTCTCAACAAGACAATTTATAGATAAATTGAGAAAAATATAGATCGCTCGAACTGGGAATCGAACCCAGACCATGTCGGTATCGGGCCGAGTGCTCTACCAGTTGAGCTATCGGGCACTATACTATATTTCGTTCAATTTAGACTGTAACTTATCGAGCCACACCGTCCATCGTACGGTAATACACCAATTTAATGAGTGGAAACCTAAACATGCAAACCTTCTCAATAAGACAATTAATAGATAAATCGAAAAAAACATAGATAGCCCAAAGTGGGAACCGAACCCATAACATGTCGGTATCGCGCCGAGTGCTCTACCAGTTGAGCTATCCGGCACTATACTATATTCCGTTCAATTTAATCTATAACTTATTGAGCCACACCGTCCATCGTACGGTAATACATCAATTCTATAAGTGGAAACCTAAACATACAAACCTTCTCAATAAGACAATTTATAGATAAATTGAGAAGAATATAGATAGCCTAAACTGGGAATCGAACCCAGACCATGTCGGTATCGCGCCGAGTGTTCTTCCAGTTCAGCTATCCGGTACTATACTATATTCCGTTCAATTTAATCTATAACTTACTGAGCCACACCGTTTATCGTACGGTAATACACTAATTTAATAAGTGGAAACCTAAACATGCAAACCTTCTCAATAAGACAATTCATAGATAAATTGAAAAAATGTAGATAGCCCAAAATAGGAATCGAACCCAGACCATGTCGGTATCGCGCCGAGTGCTCTACCAGTTGAGCTATCCGGCACTATACTATATTCGTTCAATTTGATTTTTAACTTATTGAGCCACACCGTTCATCGTCTGGTAATACACTAATTAAATAAGTGGAAACCTAAACATGCAAACCTTCTCAATAAGACGATTTATAGATAAATTGAGAAGAATATAGATAGTCCGAACTGGGAATCGAACCCAGACCATGTCGGTATCGCGCCGAGTGCTCTACCATTTGAGCTATCCGAGACTATACTATATTCCGTTCAATTCAATCTATAACTTATTGAGCCACACCGTCCATCGTACGGTAATACACCAATTTAATAAGTGGAAACCTAAACATGCAACATTCTCAATAAGACAATTTATAGATAAATTAAGAAAAATATAGATAGCCCGAACTGGGAATCGAACCTAGACCATGTCGGTATCGCGCCGAGTGCTCTACCAGTTGAGCTATCCGGCACTATACTATATTCCGTTCAATTTAATCTATAACTTATTGAGCCACATCGTCCATCGTACGGTAATACACTAATCTAATAAGCGAAAGCCTAAACATGCAAACCTTCTCAATAAGACAATTTATAGATAAATTGAGAAGAACATAGATAGCCCGGACTGGAAATCGTACCCAGACCATGTCGGTATCGCGCCGAGTGCTCTACCAGATGAGCTATCCAGCACTATGCTATGCTTGTTCAATTTAATCTATAACTTATTGAGCAACACCGTCCATTGTACAGTAATACACCAATTTAATAAGTGGAAACCTAAATATGCAAACCTTCTCAATAAGACAATTCATAGATAAATTGAAGAAATGTAGATAGCCCGAAATAGGAATCGAACCCAGACCATGTCAGTATCGCGCCGAGTGCTCTACCAGTTGAGCTATCTGGCACTATACTATATTCGTTCAATTTGATCTTTAACTTATTGAGCCACACCGTTCATCGTCTGGTAATACAACAATTTAATAAGTGGAAACTGAAACATGCATACCTTCTCAATAAGACAATTTATAAATAAATTGAAAAAAATATAGATAGCCCGAACTGGGAATCAAACCCAGACCATGTCGGTATCGCGCCGAGCGCTCTTCCAGTTGAGCTATCCGGTACTATACTTTATTCCGTTCAATTTAATCTATAACTTATTGAGCCACATCGTCCATCGTACGGTAATACACTAATCTAATAAGTGAAAGCCTAAACATGCAAACCTTCTCAATAAGACAATTTATAGATAAATTGAGAAGAACATAGATAGCCCGGACTGGAAATCGTACCCAGACCATGTCGGTATCGCGCCGAGTGCTCTACCAGATGAGCTATCCGGCACTATGCTATGTTCTGTTTAATTCAATCTTTAACTTATTGAGCCACACCGTCCATTGTACGGTAATACACCAATTTAATACGTGGGAACCTAAACATGCAAACCTTCTCAATAAGACAATTTATAGATAAATTTAGAAAAATATAGATAGCCTAAACTGGGAATCGAACCCAGACCATGTCGGTATCGCGCCGAGTCCACCACCAGTTGAGCTATCCGGCACTATACTATATTCCGTCCAATTTAATCTATAACTCATTGAGCCACACCGTCCATCGTGCGGTAATACACCAATTCCATAAGTGGAAACCTAAACATGCAAACCTTCTCAACAAGACAATTTATAGATAAATTGAGAAAAATATAGATAGCCCGAACTGCGAATCGAACCCAGACCATGTCGGTATTGCGCCGAGTGCTCGACTAGCTGAGCTATCCGGCACTATGCTATGTTCTGTTTAATTTAATCTATAACTTATTGAGCCGCACCGTCCAGTGTACGGTAATACACCAATTTAATAAGTAGTAACCTAAACATGCAAACCCTCTCAATAAGACAATTTATAGATAAATTGAGAAAAATATAGATCGCTCGAACTGGGAATCGAACCCAGACCATGTCGGTATCGGGCCGAGTGCTCTACCAGTTGAGCTATCGGGCACTATACTATATTTCGTTCAATTTAGACTGTAACTTATCGAGCCACACCGTCCATTGTACGGTAATACACCAATTTAATGAGTGGAAACCTAAACATGCAAACCTTCTCAATAAGACAATTAATAGATAAATCGAAAAAAACATAGATAGCCCAAAGTGGGAACCGAACCCAGAACATGTCGGTATCGCGCCGAGTGCTCTACCAGTTGAGCTATCCGGCACTATACTATATTCCGTTCAATTTAATCTATAACTTATTAAGCCAAACCGTCCATCGTACGGTAATACACCAATTCCATAAGTGAAAACCTAAACATGCAAACCTTCTCAATAAGACAATTTATAGATAAATTGAGAAAAATATAGATAGCCCGAACTGCGAAACGAACCCAGACCATGTCGGTATCGTGCCGAGTGCTCTACAAGTTTAGCTATCCGGCACTATGCTATGTTCTGTTTAATTTAAACTATAACTTATTGAGCCACACCGTCCAGTGTACGGTAATACACCAATTTAATAAGTGGAAACCTAAACATGCAAACCTTCTCAATAAGACAATTTATAGATAAATTGAGAAAAATATAGATTGCCCGAACTGGGAATCGAACCCAGACCATGTCGGTATTGGGCCGAGTGCTCTACCAGTTGAGCTATCGGGCACTATACTATATTCCGTTCAATTTAGACTATAACTTATCGAGACACACCGTCCATCGTACGGTAATACACCAATTCCATAAGTGAAAACCTAAACATGCAAACCTTCTCAATAAGACAATTTATAGATAAATTGAGAAAAATATAGATAGCCTAAAGTGGGAATCGAACCCAGACCATGTCGGTATCGCACCGAGTGCTGTACCAGTGGAGCTATCCGGCACTATACTATATTTCGTTTAATTTGATCTTTAACTTATTGAGCCACACCGTCCATCGTACGGTAATACACCAATTTGATAAGTGGAAACCTAAACATGCAAACCTTCTCAATAAGACAATTTATAGATGAATCGAGAAAAATATAGATAGCCTAAACTGGGAATCGAACCCAGACCATGTCGGTATCGCGCCGAGTGCACCACCAGTTGAGCTATCCGGCACTATACTATATTCCGTTTAATTTTATCTATAACTTATTGAGCCGAACCGTTCATCGTAGAGTAATACCCTAATTCCATAAGTGGAAACCTAAACATGCAAACCTTCTCAATAAGACAATTTATAGATAAATTGAGAAAAATATAGATAGCCCGAACTGGGAATCAAACCCAGACCATGTCGGTATCGCGCCGAGTGCTCTACCAGTTAAGCTATCCGGCACTATACTATATTCCGTTCAATTTAATCTATAACTTATTGAGCCACACCGTCCATCGTACGGTAATGCACCAATTCAATAAGTCGAAACCTAAACATGCAAACCTTCTCAATAAGACAATTTATAGATAAATTTAGAAAAATATAGATAGCCTAAACTGGGAATCGAACCCAGACCATGTCGGTATCGCGCCGAGTGCACCACCAGTTGAGCTATCCGGCACTATACTATATTCCGTTTAATTTTATCTATAACTTATTGAGCCGAACCGTTCATCGTAGAGTAATACCCTAATTCCATAAGTGGAAACCTAAACATGCAAACCTTCTCAATAAGACAATTTATAGATAAATTGAGAAAAATATAGATAGCCCGAACTGGGAATCAAACCCAGACCATGTCGGTATCGCGCCGAGTGCTCTACCAGTTAAGCTATCCGGCACTATACTATATTCCGTTCAATTTAATCTATAACTTATTGAGCCACACCGTCCATCGTACGGTAATGCACCAATTCAATAAGTCGAAACCTAAACATGCAAACTTTCTCAATAAGAGAATTAATAGATAAATTAAATAAATATATATATAGCCCGAACTGGGAATCGAACCCAGACCATGTCGGTATCGCGCCGAGTGCTCTTCCAGTTGAGCTATCCGGCACTATACTATATTTCGTTCAATTTAATCGATAACTTATTGAGCCACACCGTTCATCGTACGGTAATACACCAATTCCATAAGTGGAGACCTAAACATGCAAACCTTCTCAATAAGACAATTTATAGATGAATCGAGAAAAATATAGATAGCCTGAACTGGGAATCAAACCCAGACTATGTCGGTATCGCACCGAGTGCTGTACCAGTGGAGCTATCCGGCACTATACTATATTTCGTTTAATTCGATCTTTAACTTATTAAGCCACACCGTCCATTTTACGGTAATACACCAATTTAATGAGTGGAAACCTAAACATGCAAACCTTCTCAGAAAGACAATTTATAGATAAATTGAGAGAAATATAGATAGCCCGAACTGGGAATCGAACCCAGATCATGTCAGTATCGCGCCGAGTGCTCCACTAGTTGAGCTATCCGGCACTATACTATATTCCGTTTAATTTAATCTATAACTTATTGAGCAAAACCGCCCATCGTACAGTAATACTCTAATTCCATAAGTGGAAACCTAAACATGCAAACCTTCTCAATAAGACAATTTATAGATAAATCGAGAAAAATATAGATAGCCCGAACTGGTAATCGAACCCAGACCATGTCGGTATCGCGCCGAGTGCTCTACCAGTTGAGCTATCCAGCACTATACTATATTCCGTTTAATTTAATCTATAACTTATTGAGCCACACCGTCTATCGTACGGTAATACACCAATTTAATAAGTGGAAACCTAAACATGCAAACCTTCTCAATAAGATAATTGATAGATAAATTAAGAAGAATAAAGGTAGCCCGAACTGGGAATCGAACCCAGACCATGTCGGTATCGCGCCGAGTGCTCTACTAGTTGAGCTATCCGGCACTATACTATATTCCGTTTAATTTAATCTATAACTTATTGAGCCACACCGTCCATCGTACGGTAATACACCAATTTAATAAGTGGAAACCTAAACATGCAAACCTTCTCAATAAGACAATTAATAGATAAATTGAAAAAAATATAGATAGCCCAAAGTGAGAATCGAACCCAGAACATGTTGGTATCGCGCCGAGTGCTCTACCAGTTGAGCTATCCGGCACTATACTATATTCCGTTCAATTTAATCTATAACTCATTAAGCCAAACCGTCCATCGTACGGTAATACACCAATTCCATGAGTGGAAACCTAAACATGCAAACCTTTTCAATAAGACAATTTATAGATAAATTGAGAAAAATGTAGATATCCCGAACTGGTAATTGAACCCAGACCATGTCGGTATCGCGCCGAGTGCTCTTCCAGTTTAGCTATCCGGTACTATACTATATTCCGTTCAATTTAATCTATAACTAATTGAGCCACACCTGCCATCGTATGGTAATACATTAATTTAATAAGTGGAAACCTAAACATGCAAACCTTCTCAATAAGACAATTTATAGATAAATTGAGAAAAATATAGATAGCCCGAACTGGTAATTGAACCCAGACCATGTCGGTATCGCGCCAAGTGCTCTTCTATTCGAGCTATCCGGTACTATACTATATTCCGTTCAATTTAATCTATAACTAATTGAGCCACACCGTCCATCGAACGGTAATACACCAATTTGATAAGTGGAAACCTAAACATACAAACCTTCTCAATAAGACAACTTATAGATAAATTGAGAAGAATATAGATAGCCCGAACTGGGAATCGAACCCAGACCATGTCGGTATCGCGCCAAGTTTTCTACCAGTTGAGCTATCCAGCACTATACTATATTCCGTTCAATTTAATCTATAACTTATTGAGCCACACCGTCCATCGTACGGTAATACACCGATTTAATATAGTGAAAACCTAAACATGCAAATCTTCTCAATAAGACAATTAATAGATAAATTGAGAAAAATATAGATAGCCCGAAATGGGAATCGAACCCAGACAATATCGGTATCGCGCCGAGTGCTCTACCAGTTGAGCTATCCGGCTCTATACTATATTCCGTTTAATTTAATCTATAACTTATTGAGCCACACCGTCCATCGAACGGTAATACACAAATTTGATAAGTGGAAACCTAAACATGCAAACCTTTTCAATAAGACAATTTATAGATAAATTAAGAAAAATATAGATAGTCCGAACTGGGAATCGAACCCAGACCATGTCGGTATCGCGCCGAGTGCTCTACCAGTTGAGCTATCCGGGACTATACTATATTCCGTTCAATTCAATCTATAACTTATTGAGCCACACCGTCCATCGTACGGTAATACACCAATTTAATAAGTGGAAACCGAAACATGCAAACCTTCTCAATAAGACAATTTATAGATAAATTGAGAAAAATATAGATAGCCCGAACTGCGAAACGAACCCAGACCATGTCGGTATCGCGCCGAGTGCTCTACTAGTTGAGCTATCCGGCACTATGCTATGTTCTGTTTAATTTAATCTATAACTTATTGAGCCACACCGTCCAGTGTACGGTAATACACCAATTTAATAAGTGGAAACCTAAACATGCAAACCTTCTCAATAAGACAATTTATAGATAAATTAAGAAGAATATAGATAGCCCGAACTGGGAATCGAACCCAGACCATGTCGGTATCGCGCCAAGTGCTCTACCAGTTGAGCTATCCAGCACTATACTATATTCCGTTCAATTTAATCTATAACTTATTGAGCCACACCGTCCATCGTACGGTAATACACCGATTTAATATAGTGTAAACCTAAACATGCAAATCTTCTTAATGAGACAATTCATAGATAAATTGAGAAAAATATAGATAGCCCGAAATGGGAATCGAACCCAGACAATATCGGTATCGCGCCGAGTGCTCTACTAGTTGAGCTATCCGGCACTATGCTATGTTCCGTTTAATTTAATCTATAACTTATTGAGCCACACCGTCCAGTGTACGGTAATACACCAATTTAATAAGTGGAAACCTAAACATGCAAACCTTCTCAATAAGACAATTAATAGATAAATCGAAAAACATATAGATAGCCCAAAGTGGAAATCGAACCCAGAACATGTCGGTATCGCGCCGAGTGCTCTACCAGTTGAGCTATCGGGCACTATACTATATTCCGTTCAATTTAATCTATAACTTATTAAGCAAAACCGTCCATCGTACAGTAATACTTTATTTCCATAAGTGGAAACCTAAACATGCAAACCTTCTCAATAAGACAATTTATAGATAAATTGAGAAGAATATAGATAGCCTAAACTGGGAATCGAACCCAGACCATGTTGGTATCGCGCCGAGTGCTCTTCCAGTTCAGCTATCCGGTACTATACTATATTCCGTTCAATTTAATCTATAACTTACTGAGCCACACCGTTTATCTTACGGTAATACACTAATTTAATAAGTGGAAGCCTAAACATGCAAACCTTCTCAATAAGACAATTTATAGATAAAATGAGAAGAACATAGATAGCCCGGACTGGGAATCGAACCTAGACCATGTCGGTATCGCGCCGAGTGCTCTACCAGATGAGCTATCCAGCACTATGCTATGCTTGTTCAATTTAATCTATAACTAATTGAGCAACAACGTCCATTGTACAGTAATACACCAATTTAATAAGTGGAAACCTAAACATGCAAACCTTCTCAATAAGACAATTCATAGATAAATTGAAAAAATGTAGATAGCCCGAAATAGGAATCGAACCCAGACCATGTCGGTATCGCGCCGAGTGCTCTACCAGTTGAGCTATCCGGCACTATACTATATTCGTTCAATTTGATCTTTAACTTATTGAGCTACACCGTTCATCGTCTGGTAATACACTAATTAAATAAGTGGAAACCTAAACATGCAAACCTTCTCAATAAGACGATTTATAGATAAATTGAGAAGAATATAGATAGTCCGAACTGGGAATCGAACCCAGACCATGTCGGTATCGCGCCGAGTGCTCTACCATTTGAGCTATCCGGGACTATACTATATTCCGTTCAATTTAATCTATAACTTATTGAGCCACATCGTCCATCGTACGGTAATACACCAATTTAATAAGTGGAAACCTAAACATGCAACCTTCTCAATAAGACAATTTATAGATAAATTGAGAAGAACATAGATAGCCCGGACTGGAAATCGTACCCAGACCATGTCGGTATCGTGCCGAGTGCTCTACCAGATGAGCTATCCAGCACTATGCTATGCTTGTTCAATTTAATCTATAACTTATTGAGCAACACCGTCCATTGTACAGTAATACACCAATTTAATAAGTGGAAACCTAAACATGCAAACCTTCTCAATAAGACAATTCATAGATAAATTGAAGAAATGTAGATAGCCCGAAATAGGAATCGAACCCAGACCATGTCAGTATCGCGCCGAATGCTCTACCAGTTGAGCTATCCGGCACTATACTATATTCGTTCAATTTGATCTTTAACTTATTGAGCTACACCGTTCATCGTCTGGTAATACACCAATTTAATAAGTGGAAACTGAAACATGCGTACCTTCTCAATAAGACAATTTATAAATAAATTGAAAAAAATATAGATAGTCCGAACTGGGAATCGAACCCAGACCATGTCGGTATCGCGCCGAGTGCTCTACCATTTGAGCTATCCGGGACTATACTATATTCCGTTCAATTCAATCTATAACTTATTAAGCCACACCGTCCATCGTACGGTAATACACCAATTTAATAAGTGGAAACCTAAACATGCAACCTTCTCAATAAGACAATTTATAGATAAATTAAGAAGAATATAGATAGCCCGAACTGGGAATCGAACCTAGACCATGTCGGTATCGCGCCGAGTGCTCTACCAGTTGAGCTATCCGGCACTATACTATATTCCGTTCAATTTAATCTATAACTTATTGAGCCACATCGTCCATCGTACGGTAATACACCAATTTAATAAGTGGAAACCTAAACATGCAACCTTCTCAATAAGACAATTTATAGATAAATTGAGAAGAACATAGATAGCCCGGACTGGAAATCGTACCCAGACCATGTCAGTATCGCGCCGAGTGCTCCACTAGTTGAGCTATCCGGCACTATACTATATTCCGTTTAATTTAATCTATAAATTATTGAGCAAAACCGCCCATCGTACAGTAATACTCTAATTCCATAAGTGGAAACCTAAACATGCAAACCTTCTCAATAAGACAATTTATAGATAAATCGAGAAAAATATAGATAGCCCGAACTGGGAATCAAACCCAGACCATGTCGGTATCGCGCCGAGCGCTCTTCCAGTTGAGCTATCCGGTAATATACTTTATTCCGTTCAATTTAATCTATAACTTATTGAGCTACACCGTCCATCGTGCGGTAATACACTAATTAAATGAGTGGAAACCTAAACATGCAACCTTCTCAATAAGACAATTTATAGATAAATTAAGAAAAATATAGATAGCCCGAACTGGGAATCGAACCTAGACCATGTCGGTATCGCGCCGAGTGCTCTACCAGTTGAGCTATCCGGCACTATACTATATTCCGTTCAATTTAATCTATAACTTATTGAGCCACATCGTCCATCGTACGGTAATACACTAATCTAATAAGTGAAAGCCTAAACATGCAAACCTTCTCAATAAGACAATTTATAGATAAATTGAGAAGAACATATATAGCCCGGACTGGAAATCGTACCCAGACCATGTCGGTATCGCGCCGAGTGCTCTACCAGATGAGCTATCCAGCACTATGCTATGCTTGTTCAATTTAATCTATAACTTATTGAGCAACACCGTCCATTGTACAGTAATACACCAATTTAATAAGTGGAAACCTAAACATGCAAACCTTCTTAATAAGACAATTCATAGATAAATTGAAGAAATGTAGATAGCCCGAAATAGGAATCGAACCCAGACCATGTCAGTATCGCGCCGAGTGCTCTACCAGTTGAGCTATCCGGCACTATACTATATTCGTTCAATTTGATCTTTAACTTATTGAGCCACACCGTTCATCGTCTGGTAATACACCAATTTAATAAGTGGAAACTGAAACATGCATACCTTCTCAATAAGACAATTTATAAATAAATTGAAAAAAATATAGATAGCCCGAACTGGGAATCAAACCCAGACCATGTCGGTATCGCGCCGAGCGCTCTTCCAGTTGAGCTATCCGGTACTATACTATATTCCGTTCAATTTAATCTATAACTTATTGAGCCACACCGTCCATCGTACGGTAATGCACCAATTCAATAAGTCGAAACCTAAACATGCAAACCTTCTCAATAAGACAATTTATAGATAAATTTAGAAAAATATAGATAGCCTAAACTGGGAATCGAACCCAGACCATGTCGGTATCGCGCCGAGTGCACCACCAGTTGAGCTATCCGGCACTATACTATATTCCGTTTAATTTTATCTATAACTTATTGAGCCGAACTGTTCATCGTAGAGTAATACCCTAATTCCATAAGTGGTAACCTAAACATGCAAACCTTCTCAATAAGACAATTTATAGATAAATTGAGAAAAATATAGATAGCCCGAACTGGGAATCAAACCCAGACCATGTCGGTATCGCGCCGAGTGCTCTACCAGTTAAGCTATCCGGCACTATACTATATTCCGTTTAATTTAATCTATAACTTATTGAGCCACACCGTCCATCGTACGGTAATGCACCAATTCAATAAGTCGAAACCTAAACATGCAAACCTTCTCAATAAGACAATTTATAGATAAATTTAGAAAAATATAGATAGCCTAAACTGGGAATCGAACCCAGACCATGTCGGTATCGCGCCGAGTGCACCACCAGTTGAGCTATCCGGCACTATACTATATTCCGTTTAATTTTATCTATAACTTATTGAGCCGAACCGTTCATCGTAGAGTAATACCCTAATTCCATAAGTGGAAACCTAAACATGCAAACCTTCTCAATAAGACAATTTATAGATAAATTGAGAAAAATATAGATAGCCCGAACTGGGAATCAAACCCAGACCATGTCGGTATCGCGCCGAGTGCTCTACCAGTTAAGCTATCCGGCACTATACTATATTCCGTTCAATTTAATCTATAACTTATTGAGCCACACCGTCCATCGTACGGTAATGCACCAATTCAATAAGTCGAAACCTAAACATGCAAACTTTCTCAATAAGAGAATTAATAGATAAATTAAATAAATATATATATAGCCCGAACTGGGAATCGAACCCAGACCATGTCGGTATCGCGCCGAGTGCTCTTCCAGTTGAGCTATCTGGAACTATACTATATTTCGTTCAATTTAATCGATAACTTATTGAGCCACACCGTCCATCGTACGGTTATACACCAATTTAATGAGTGGAAATCTAAACATGCAAACCTTCTCAATAAGACAATTTATAGATAAATTAAGAAAAATATAGATAGCCCGAACTGGGAATCGGACCCAGACCATGTCGGTATCGCGCCGAGTGCTCTACCAGTTGAGCTATCCGGCACTATACTATATTTCGTTTAATTTGATCTTTAACTTATTGAGCCACACCGTCCATCGTACGGTAATACACCAATTTAATAAGTAGTAACCTAAACATGCAAACCCTCTCAACAAGACAATTTATAGATAAATTGAGAAAAATATAGATCGCTCGAACTGGGAATCGAACCCAGACCATGTCGGTATCGGGCCGAGTGCTCTACCAGTTGAGCTATCGGGCACTATACTATATTTCGTTCAATTTAGACTGTAACTTATCGAGCCACACCGTCCATCGTACGGTAATACACCAATTTAATGAGTGGAAACCTAAACATGCAAACCTTCTCAATAAGACAATTAATAGATAAATCGAAAAAAACATAGATAGCCCAAAGTGGGAACCGAACCCAGAACATGTCGGTATCGCGCCGAGTGCTCTACCAGTTGAGCTATCCGGCACTATACTATATTCCGTTCAATTTAATCTATAACTTATTGAGCCACACCGTCCATCGTACGGTAATACATCAATTCTATAAGTGGAAACCTAAACATACAAACCTTCTCAATAAGACAATTTATAGATAAATTGAGAAGAATATAGATAGCCTAAACTGGGAATCGAACCCAGACCATGTCGGTATCGCGCCGAGTGCTCTTCCAGTTCAGCTATCCGGTACTATACTATATTCCGTTCAATTTAATCTATAACTTACTGAGCCACACCGTTTATCGTACGGTAATACACTAATTTAATAAGTGGAAACCTAAACATGCAAACCTTCTCAATAAGACAATTCATAGATAAATTGAAAAAATGTAGATAGCCCGAAATAGGAATCGAACCCAGACCATGTCGGTATCGCGCCGAGTGCTCTACCAGTTGAGCTATCCGGCACTATACTATATTCGTTCAATTTGATTTTTAACTTATTGAGCCACACCGTTCATCGTCTGGTAATACACTAATTAAATAAGTGGAAACCTAAACATGCAAACCTTCTCAATAAGACGATTTATAGATAAATTGAGAAGAATATAGATAGTCCGAACTGGGAATCGAACCCAGACCATGTCGGTATCGCGCCGAGTGCTCTACCATTTGAGCTATCCGAGACTATACTATATTCCGTTCAATTCAATCTATAACTTATTGAGCCACACCGTCCATCGTACGGTAATACACCAATTTAATAAGTGGAAACCTAAACATGCAACCTTCTCAATAAGACAATTTATAGATAAATTAAGAAAAATATAGATAGCCCGAACTGGGAATCGAACCTAGACCATGTCGGTATCGCGCCGAGTGCTCTACCAGTTGAGCTATCCGGCACTATACTATATTCCGTTCAATTTAATCTATAACTTATTGAGCCACATCGTCCATCGTACGGTAATACACTAATCTAATAAGCGAAAGCCTAAACATGCAAACCTTCTCAATAAGACAATTTATAGATAAATTGAGAAAAATATAGATAGCCCGAACTGGGAATCAAACCCAGACCATGTCGGTATCGCGCCGAGTGCTCTACCAGTTAAGCTATCCGGCACTATACTATATTCCGTTTAATTTAATCTATAACTTATTGAGCCACACCGTCCATCGTACGGTAATGCACCAATTCAATAAGTCGAAACCTAAACATGCAAACCTTCTCAATAAGACAATTTATAGATAAATTTAGAAAAATATAGATAGCCTAAACTGGGAATCGAACCCAGACCATGTCGGTATCGCGCCGAGTGCACCACCAGTTGAGCTATCCGGCACTATACTATATTCCGTTTAATTTTATCTATAACTTATTGAGCCGAACCGTTCATCGTAGAGTAATACCCTAATTCCATAAGTGGAAACCTAAACATGCAAACCTTCTCAATAAGACAATTTATAGATAAATTGAGAAAAATATAGATAGCCCGAACTGGGAATCAAACCCAGACCATGTCGGTATCGCGCCGAGTGCTCTACCAGTTAAGCTATCCGGCACTATACTATATTCCGTTCAATTTAATCTATAACTTATTGAGCCACACCGTCCATCGTACGGTAATGCACCAATTCAATAAGTCGAAACCTAAACATGCAAACTTTCTCAATAAGAGAATTAATAGATAAATTAAATAAATATATATATAGCCCGAACTGGGAATCGAACCCAGACCATGTCGGTATCGCGCCGAGTGCTCTTCCAGTTGAGCTATCTGGAACTATACTATATTTCGTTCAATTTAATCGATAACTTATTGAGCCACACCGTCCATCGTACGGTTATACACCAATTTAATGAGTGGAAATCTAAACATGCAAACCTTCTCAATAAGACAATTTATAGATAAATTAAGAAAAATATAGATAGCCCGAACTGGGAATCGGACCCAGACCATGTCGGTATCGCGCCGAGTGCTCTACCAGTTGAGCTATCCGGCACTATACTATATTTCGTTCAATTTAATCGATAACTTATTGAGCCACACCGTTCATCGTACGGTAATACACCAATTCCATAAGTGGAAACCTAAACATGCAAACCTTCTCAATAAGACAATTTATAGATGAATCGAGAAAAATATAGATAGCCCGAACTGGGAATCGGACCCAGACCATGTCGGTATCGCGCCGAGTGCTCTACCAGTTGAGCTATCCGGCACTATACTATATTTCGTTCAATTTAATCGATAACTTATTGAGCCACACCGTTCATCGTACGGTAATACACCAATTCCATAAGTGGAAACCTAAACATGCAAACCTTCTCAATAAGACAATTTATAGATAAATTGAGAAAAATATAGATAGCCCGAACTGCGAATCGAACCCAGACCATGTCGGTATTGCGCCGAGTGCTCGACTAGCTGAGCTATCCGGCACTATGCTATGTTCTGTTTAATTTAATCTATAACTTATTGAGCCGCACCGTCCAGTGTACGGTAATACACCAATTCAATAAGTAGTAACCTAAACATGCAAACCCTCTCAACAAGACAATTTATAGATAAATTGAGAAAAATATAGATCGCTCGAACTGGGAATCGAACCCAGACCATGTCGGTATCGGGCCGAGTGCTCTACCAGTTGAGCTATCGGGCACTATACTATATTTCGTTCAATTTAGACTGTAACTTATCGAGCCACACCGTCCATCGTACGGTAATACACCAATTTAATGAGTGGAAACCTAAACATGCAAACCTTCTCAATAAGACAATTAATAGATAAATCGAAAAAAACATAGATAGCCCAAAGTGGGAACCGAACCCATAACATGTCGGTATCGCGCCGAGTGCTCTACCAGTTGAGCTATCCGGCACTATACTATATTCCGTTCAATTTAATCTATAACTTATTGAGCCACACCGTCCATCGTACGGTAATACATCAATTCTATAAGTGGAAACCTAAACATACAAACCTTCTCAATAAGACAATTTATAGATAAATTGAGAAGAATATAGATAGCCTAAACTGGGAATCGAACCCAGACCATGTCGGTATCGCGCCGAGTGTTCTTCCAGTTCAGCTATCCGGTACTATACTATATTCCGTTCAATTTAATCTATAACTTACTGAGCCACACCGTTTATCGTACGGTAATACACTAATTTAATAAGTGGAAACCTAAACATGCAAACCTTCTCAATAAGACAATTCATAGATAAATTGAAAAAATGTAGATAGCCCAAAATAGGAATCGAACCCAGACCATGTCGGTATCGCGCCGAGTGCTCTACCAGTTGAGCTATCCGGCACTATACTATATTCGTTCAATTTGATTTTTAACTTATTGAGCCACACCGTTCATCGTCTGGTAATACACTAATTAAATAAGTGGAAACCTAAACATGCAAACCTTCTCAATAAGACGATTTATAGATAAATTGAGAAGAATATAGATAGTCCGAACTGGGAATCGAACCCAGACCATGTCGGTATCGCGCCGAGTGCTCTACCATTTGAGCTATCCGAGACTATACTATATTCCGTTCAATTCAATCTATAACTTATTGAGCCACACCGTCCATCGTACGGTAATACACCAATTTAATAAGTGGAAACCTAAACATGCAACATTCTCAATAAGACAATTTATAGATAAATTAAGAAAAATATAGATAGCCCGAACTGGGAATCGAACCTAGACCATGTCGGTATCGCGCCGAGTGCTCTACCAGTTGAGCTATCCGGCACTATACTATATTCCGTTCAATTTAATCTATAACTTATTGAGCCACATCGTCCATCGTACGGTAATACACTAATCTAATAAGCGAAAGCCTAAACATGCAAACCTTCTCAATAAGACAATTTATAGATAAATTGAGAAGAACATAGATAGCCCGGACTGGAAATCGTACCCAGACCATGTCGGTATCGCGCCGAGTGCTCTACCAGATGAGCTATCCAGCACTATGCTATGCTTGTTCAATTTAATCTATAACTTATTGAGCAACACCGTCCATTGTACAGTAATACACCAATTTAATAAGTGGAAACCTAAATATGCAAACCTTCTCAATAAGACAATTCATAGATAAATTGAAGAAATGTAGATAGCCCGAAATAGGAATCGAACCCAGACCATGTCAGTATCGCGCCGAGTGCTCTACCAGTTGAGCTATCTGGCACTATACTATATTCGTTCAATTTGATCTTTAACTTATTGAGCCACACCGTTCATCGTCTGGTAATACAACAATTTAATAAGTGGAAACTGAAACATGCATACCTTCTCAATAAGACAATTTATAAATAAATTGAAAAAAATATAGATAGCCCGAACTGGGAATCAAACCCAGACCATGTCGGTATCGCGCCGAGCGCTCTTCCAGTTGAGCTATCCGGTACTATACTTTATTCCGTTCAATTTAATCTATAACTTATTGAGCCACATCGTCCATCGTACGGTAATACACTAATCTAATAAGTGAAAGCCTAAACATGCAAACCTTCTCAATAAGACAATTTATAGATAAATTGAGAAGAACATAGATAGCCCGGACTGGAAATCGTACCCAGACCATGTCGGTATCGCGCCGAGTGCTCTACCAGATGAGCTATCCGGCACTATGCTATGTTCTGTTTAATTCAATCTTTAACTTATTGAGCCACACCGTCCATTGTACGGTAATACACCAATTTAATACGTGGGAACCTAAACATGCAAACCTTCTCAATAAGACAATTTATAGATAAATTTAGAAAAATATAGATAGCCTAAACTGGGAATCGAACCCAGACCATGTCGGTATCGCGCCGAGTCCACCACCAGTTGAGCTATCCGGCACTATACTATATTCCGTCCAATTTAATCTATAACTCATTGAGCCACACCGTCCATCGTGCGGTAATACACCAATTCCATAAGTGGAAACCTAAACATGCAAACCTTCTCAACAAGACAATTTATAGATAAATTGAGAAAAATATAGATAGCCCGAACTGCGAATCGAACCCAGACCATGTCGGTATTGCGCCGAGTGCTCGACTAGCTGAGCTATCCGGCACTATGCTATGTTCTGTTTAATTTAATCTATAACTTATTGAGCCGCACCGTCCAGTGTACGGTAATACACCAATTTAATAAGTAGTAACCTAAACATGCAAACCCTCTCAATAAGACAATTTATAGATAAATTGAGAAAAATATAGATCGCTCGAACTGGGAATCGAACCCAGACCATGTCGGTATCGGGCCGAGTGCTCTACCAGTTGAGCTATCGGGCACTATACTATATTTCGTTCAATTTAGACTGTAACTTATCGAGCCACACCGTCCATTGTACGGTAATACACCAATTTAATGAGTGGAAACCTAAACATGCAAACCTTCTCAATAAGACAATTAATAGATAAATCGAAAAAAACATAGATAGCCCAAAGTGGGAACCGAACCCAGAACATGTCGGTATCGCGCCGAGTGCTCTACCAGTTGAGCTATCCGGCACTATACTATATTCCGTTCAATTTAATCTATAACTTATTAAGCCAAACCGTCCATCGTACGGTAATACACCAATTCCATAAGTGAAAACCTAAACATGCAAACCTTCTCAATAAGACAATTTATAGATAAATTGAGAAAAATATAGATAGCCCGAACTGCGAAACGAACCCAGACCATGTCGGTATCGTGCCGAGTGCTCTACAAGTTTAGCTATCCGGCACTATGCTATGTTCTGTTTAATTTAAACTATAACTTATTGAGCCACACCGTCCAGTGTACGGTAATACACCAATTTAATAAGTGGAAACCTAAACATGCAAACCTTCTCAATAAGACAATTTATAGATAAATTGAGAAAAATATAGATTGCCCGAACTGGGAATCGAACCCAGACCATGTCGGTATTGGGCCGAGTGCTCTACCAGTTGAGCTATCGGGCACTATACTATATTCCGTTCAATTTAGACTATAACTTATCGAGACACACCGTCCATCGTACGGTAATACACCAATTCCATAAGTGAAAACCTAAACATGCAAACCTTCTCAATAAGACAATTTATAGATAAATTGAGAAAAATATAGATAGCCTAAAGTGGGAATCGAACCCAGACCATGTCGGTATCGCACCGAGTGCTGTACCAGTGGAGCTATCCGGCACTATACTATATTTCGTTTAATTTGATCTTTAACTTATTGAGCCACACCGTCCATCGTACGGTAATACACCAATTTGATAAGTGGAAACCTAAACATGCAAACCTTCTCAATAAGACAATTTATAGATGAATCGAGAAAAATATAGATAGCCTAAACTGGGAATCGAACCCAGACCATGTCGGTATCGCGCCGAGTGCACCACCAGTTGAGCTATCCGGCACTATACTATATTCCGTTTAATTTTATCTATAACTTATTGAGCCGAACCGTTCATCGTAGAGTAATACCCTAATTCCATAAGTGGAAACCTAAACATGCAAACCTTCTCAATAAGACAATTTATAGATAAATTGAGAAAAATATAGATAGCCCGAACTGGGAATCAAACCCAGACCATGTCGGTATCGCGCCGAGTGCTCTACCAGTTAAGCTATCCGGCACTATACTATATTCCGTTCAATTTAATCTATAACTTATTGAGCCACACCGTCCATCGTACGGTAATGCACCAATTCAATAAGTCGAAACCTAAACATGCAAACCTTCTCAATAAGACAATTTATAGATAAATTTAGAAAAATATAGATAGCCTAAACTGGGAATCGAACCCAGACCATGTCGGTATCGCGCCGAGTGCACCACCAGTTGAGCTATCCGGCACTATACTATATTCCGTTTAATTTTATCTATAACTTATTGAGCCGAACCGTTCATCGTAGAGTAATACCCTAATTCCATAAGTGGAAACCTAAACATGCAAACCTTCTCAATAAGACAATTTATAGATAAATTGAGAAAAATATAGATAGCCCGAACTGGGAATCAAACCCAGACCATGTCGGTATCGCGCCGAGTGCTCTACCAGTTAAGCTATCCGGCACTATACTATATTCCGTTCAATTTAATCTATAACTTATTGAGCCACACCGTCCATCGTACGGTAATGCACCAATTCAATAAGTCGAAACCTAAACATGCAAACTTTCTCAATAAGAGAATTAATAGATAAATTAAATAAATATATATATAGCCCGAACTGGGAATCGAACCCAGACCATGTCGGTATCGCGCCGAGTGCTCTTCCAGTTGAGCTATCCGGCACTATACTATATTTCGTTCAATTTAATCGATAACTTATTGAGCCACACCGTTCATCGTACGGTAATACACCAATTCCATAAGTGGAGACCTAAACATGCAAACCTTCTCAATAAGACAATTTATAGATGAATCGAGAAAAATATAGATAGCCTGAACTGGGAATCAAACCCAGACTATGTCGGTATCGCACCGAGTGCTGTACCAGTGGAGCTATCCGGCACTATACTATATTTCGTTTAATTCGATCTTTAACTTATTAAGCCACACCGTCCATTTTACGGTAATACACCAATTTAATGAGTGGAAACCTAAACATGCAAACCTTCTCAGAAAGACAATTTATAGATAAATTGAGAGAAATATAGATAGCCCGAACTGGGAATCGAACCCAGATCATGTCAGTATCGCGCCGAGTGCTCCACTAGTTGAGCTATCCGGCACTATACTATATTCCGTTTAATTTAATCTATAACTTATTGAGCAAAACCGCCCATCGTACAGTAATACTCTAATTCCATAAGTGGAAACCTAAACATGCAAACCTTCTCAATAAGACAATTTATAGATAAATCGAGAAAAATATAGATAGCCCGAACTGGTAATCGAACCCAGACCATGTCGGTATCGCGCCGAGTGCTCTACCAGTTGAGCTATCCAGCACTATACTATATTCCGTTTAATTTAATCTATAACTTATTGAGCCACACCGTCTATCGTACGGTAATACACCAATTTAATAAGTGGAAACCTAAACATGCAAACCTTCTCAATAAGATAATTGATAGATAAATTAAGAAGAATAAAGGTAGCCCGAACTGGGAATCGAACCCAGACCATGTCGGTATCGCGCCGAGTGCTCTACTAGTTGAGCTATCCGGCACTATACTATATTCCGTTTAATTTAATCTATAACTTATTGAGCCACACCGTCCATCGTACGGTAATACACCAATTTAATAAGTGGAAACCTAAACATGCAAACCTTCTCAATAAGACAATTAATAGATAAATTGAAAAAAATATAGATAGCCCAAAGTGAGAATCGAACCCAGAACATGTTGGTATCGCGCCGAGTGCTCTACCAGTTGAGCTATCCGGCACTATACTATATTCCGTTCAATTTAATCTATAACTCATTAAGCCAAACCGTCCATCGTACGGTAATACACCAATTCCATGAGTGGAAACCTAAACATGCAAACCTTTTCAATAAGACAATTTATAGATAAATTGAGAAAAATGTAGATATCCCGAACTGGTAATTGAACCCAGACCATGTCGGTATCGCGCCGAGTGCTCTTCCAGTTTAGCTATCCGGTACTATACTATATTCCGTTCAATTTAATCTATAACTAATTGAGCCACACCTGCCATCGTATGGTAATACATTAATTTAATAAGTGGAAACCTAAACATGCAAACCTTCTCAATAAGACAATTTATAGATAAATTGAGAAAAATATAGATAGCCCGAACTGGTAATTGAACCCAGACCATGTCGGTATCGCGCCAAGTGCTCTTCTATTCGAGCTATCCGGTACTATACTATATTCCGTTCAATTTAATCTATAACTAATTGAGCCACACCGTCCATCGAACGGTAATACACCAATTTGATAAGTGGAAACCTAAACATACAAACCTTCTCAATAAGACAACTTATAGATAAATTGAGAAGAATATAGATAGCCCGAACTGGGAATCGAACCCAGACCATGTCGGTATCGCGCCAAGTTTTCTACCAGTTGAGCTATCCAGCACTATACTATATTCCGTTCAATTTAATCTATAACTTATTGAGCCACACCGTCCATCGTACGGTAATACACCGATTTAATATAGTGAAAACCTAAACATGCAAATCTTCTCAATAAGACAATTAATAGATAAATTGAGAAAAATATAGATAGCCCGAAATGGGAATCGAACCCAGACAATATCGGTATCGCGCCGAGTGCTCTACCAGTTGAGCTATCCGGCTCTATACTATATTCCGTTTAATTTAATCTATAACTTATTGAGCCACACCGTCCATCGAACGGTAATACACAAATTTGATAAGTGGAAACCTAAACATGCAAACCTTTTCAATAAGACAATTTATAGATAAATTAAGAAAAATATAGATAGTCCGAACTGGGAATCGAACCCAGACCATGTCGGTATCGCGCCGAGTGCTCTACCAGTTGAGCTATCCGGGACTATACTATATTCCGTTCAATTCAATCTATAACTTATTGAGCCACACCGTCCATCGTACGGTAATACACCAATTTAATAAGTGGAAACCGAAACATGCAAACCTTCTCAATAAGACAATTTATAGATAAATTGAGAAAAATATAGATAGCCCGAACTGCGAAACGAACCCAGACCATGTCGGTATCGCGCCGAGTGCTCTACTAGTTGAGCTATCCGGCACTATGCTATGTTCTGTTTAATTTAATCTATAACTTATTGAGCCACACCGTCCAGTGTACGGTAATACACCAATTTAATAAGTGGAAACCTAAACATGCAAACCTTCTCAATAAGACAATTTATAGATAAATTAAGAAGAATATAGATAGCCCGAACTGGGAATCGAACCCAGACCATGTCGGTATCGCGCCAAGTGCTCTACCAGTTGAGCTATCCAGCACTATACTATATTCCGTTCAATTTAATCTATAACTTATTGAGCCACACCGTCCATCGTACGGTAATACACCGATTTAATATAGTGTAAACCTAAACATGCAAATCTTCTTAATGAGACAATTCATAGATAAATTGAGAAAAATATAGATAGCCCGAAATGGGAATCGAACCCAGACAATATCGGTATCGCGCCGAGTGCTCTACTAGTTGAGCTATCCGGCACTATGCTATGTTCCGTTTAATTTAATCTATAACTTATTGAGCCACACCGTCCAGTGTACGGTAATACACCAATTTAATAAGTGGAAACCTAAACATGCAAACCTTCTCAATAAGACAATTAATAGATAAATCGAAAAACATATAGATAGCCCAAAGTGGAAATCGAACCCAGAACATGTCGGTATCGCGCCGAGTGCTCTACCAGTTGAGCTATCGGGCACTATACTATATTCCGTTCAATTTAATCTATAACTTATTAAGCAAAACCGTCCATCGTACAGTAATACTTTATTTCCATAAGTGGAAACCTAAACATGCAAACCTTCTCAATAAGACAATTTATAGATAAATCGAGAAAAATATAGATAGCCCGAACTGGGAATCGAACCTAGACCATGTCGATATCGCGCCGAGTGCTCTCCCAGATGAGCTATCTGGCACTATACTATATTCCGTTCAATTTGATCTATAACTTATTGAACCACACCGTCCATTGTACAATAATACACAAATTTAATAAGTGGAAACCTAAACATGCAAACCTTCTCAATAAGACAATTTATAGATAAATTAAGAAGAATATAGATAGTCCGAACTGGGAATCGAACCCAGACCATGTCGGTATCGCGCCGAGTGCTCTACCAGTTGAGCTTTCCGGCACTATGCTATGTTCTGTTTAATTTAATCTATAACTTATCGAGCCACACCGTCCATCGTACGGTAATACACCAATTTAAAAAGTAGAAACCTAAACTAGCAAACCTTGTCAATAAGACAATTATTAGATGAATTGAAAAAAATATAGATAGCCCAAAGTGGGAATCGAACCCAGAACATGTCGGTATCGCGCCGAGTGCTCTACCAGTTGAGCTATCCGGCACTATACTATATTCCGTTCAATTTAATCTATAACTTATTGAGCCACACCGTCCATCGTACAATAAGACACAAATTTAATAAGTGGAAACCTAAACATGCAAACCTTCTCAATAAGACAATTTATAGATAAATTGAGAAAAATATAGATAGCCCGAACTGCGAAACGAACCCAGACCATGTCGGTATCAAGCCGAGTGCTGTACCAGTTGAGCTATCGGGCACTATACTATATTCCGTTCAATTTAGACTATAACTTATCGAGCCGCACCGTCCATCATACGGTAATACACCAATTTAATAAGTGGAAACCTAAACATGCAAACCTTCTCAATAAGACAATTAATAGATAAATCGAAAAAAATATAGATAGCCCAAAGTGGGAATCGAACCCAGAACATGTCGGTATCGCGCCGAGTGCTCTACCAGTTGAGCTATCGGGCACTATACTATATTCCGTTTAATTTAATCTATAACTTATTGAGCCAAACCGTCCATCGTACGGTAATACACAAATTTAATAAGTGGAAACCTAAACATGCAAACCTTCTTAATAAGACAATTGATAGATAAATTAAGAAGAATATAGATAGCCCGAACTGGGAATCGAACCCAGACCATGTCGGTAGCGCGCCGAGTGCTCTACTAGTTGAGCTATCCGGCGCTATACTATATTCCGTTTAATTTAATCTATAACTTATTGAGCCACACCGTCCATCGTACGGTAGTACGCCAATTTGATAAGTGGAAACCTAAACATGCAAACCTTCTGAATAAGACAATTTATAGATAAATTGAGAAAAATATAGATTGCCCGAACTGGGAATCGAACCCAGACCATGTCGGTATCGCGCTGAGTGCTGTACCAGTTGAGCTATCCGGCACTATACTATATTCCGATAAATTTAATCTATAACTTATTGAGCCACACCGTCCATCGTACATAATACATCAATTCTATAAGTGGAAACCTAAACATACAAACCTTCTCAATAAGACAATTTATAGATAAATTGAGAAGAATATAGATAGCCTAAACTGGGAATCGAACCCAGACCATGTTGGTATCGCGCCGAGTGCTCTTCCAGTTCAGCTATCCGGTACTATACTATATTCCGTTCAATTTAATCTATAACTTACTGAGCCACACCGTTTATCTTACGGTAATACACTAATTTAATAAGTGGAAGCCTAAACATGCAAACCTTCTCAATAAGACAATTTATAGATAAAATGAGAAGAACATAGATAGCCCGGACTGGGAATCGAACCTAGACCATGTCGGTATCGCGCCGAGTGCTCTACCAGATGAGCTATCCAGCACTATGCTATGCTTGTTCAATTTAATCTATAACTAATTGAGCAACAACGTCCATTGTACAGTAATACACCAATTTAATAAGTGGAAACCTAAACATGCAAACCTTCTCAATAAGACAATTCATAGATAAATTGAAAAAATGTAGATAGCCCGAAATAGGAATCGAACCCAGACCATGTCGGTATCGCGCCGAGTGCTCTACCAGTTGAGCTATCCGGCACTATACTATATTCGTTCAATTTGATCTTTAACTTATTGAGCTACACCGTTCATCGTCTGGTAATACACTAATTAAATAAGTGGAAACCTAAACATGCAAACCTTCTCAATAAGACGATTTATAGATAAATTGAGAAGAATATAGATAGTCCGAACTGGGAATCGAACCCAGACCATGTCGGTATCGCGCCGAGTGCTCTACCATTTGAGCTATCCGGGACTATACTATATTCCGTTCAATTTAATCTATAACTTATTGAGCCACATCGTCCATCGTACGGTAATACACCAATTTAATAAGTGGAAACCTAAACATGCAACCTTCTCAATAAGACAATTTATAGATAAATTGAGAAGAACATAGATAGCCCGGACTGGAAATCGTACCCAGACCATGTCGGTATCGTGCCGAGTGCTCTACCAGATGAGCTATCCAGCACTATGCTATGCTTGTTCAATTTAATCTATAACTTATTGAGCAACACCGTCCATTGTACAGTAATACACCAATTTAATAAGTGGAAACCTAAACATGCAAACCTTCTCAATAAGACAATTCATAGATAAATTGAAGAAATGTAGATAGCCCGAAATAGGAATCGAACCCAGACCATGTCAGTATCGCGCCGAATGCTCTACCAGTTGAGCTATCCGGCACTATACTATATTCGTTCAATTTGATCTTTAACTTATTGAGCTACACCGTTCATCGTCTGGTAATACACCAATTTAATAAGTGGAAACTGAAACATGCGTACCTTCTCAATAAGACAATTTATAAATAAATTGAAAAAAATATAGATAGTCCGAACTGGGAATCGAACCCAGACCATGTCGGTATCGCGCCGAGTGCTCTACCATTTGAGCTATCCGGGACTATACTATATTCCGTTCAATTCAATCTATAACTTATTAAGCCACACCGTCCATCGTACGGTAATACACCAATTTAATAAGTGGAAACCTAAACATGCAACCTTCTCAATAAGACAATTTATAGATAAATTAAGAAGAATATAGATAGCCCGAACTGGGAATCGAACCTAGACCATGTCGGTATCGCGCCGAGTGCTCTACCAGTTGAGCTATCCGGCACTATACTATATTCCGTTCAATTTAATCTATAACTTATTGAGCCACATCGTCCATCGTACGGTAATACACCAATTTAATAAGTGGAAACCTAAACATGCAACCTTCTCAATAAGACAATTTATAGATAAATTAAGAAGAATATAGATAGCCCGAACTGGGAATCGAACCTAGACCATGTCGGTATCGCGCCGAGTGCTCTACCAGTTGAGCTATCCGGCACTATACTATATTCCGTTCAATTTAATCTATAACTTATTGAGCCACATCGTCCATCGTACGGTAATACACCAATTTAATAAGTGGAAACCTAAACATGCAACCTTCTCAATAAGACAATTTATAGATAAATTGAGAAGAACATAGATAGCCCGGACTGGAAATCGTACCCAGACCATGTCAGTATCGCGCCGAGTGCTCCACTAGTTGAGCTATCCGGCACTATACTATATTCCGTTTAATTTAATCTATAAATTATTGAGCAAAACCGCCCATCGTACAGTAATACTCTAATTCCATAAGTGGAAACCTAAACATGCAAACCTTCTCAATAAGACAATTTATAGATAAATCGAGAAAAATATAGATAGCCCGAACTGGGAATCAAACCCAGACCATGTCGGTATCGCGCCGAGCGCTCTTCCAGTTGAGCTATCCGGTAATATACTTTATTCCGTTCAATTTAATCTATAACTTATTGAGCTACACCGTCCATCGTGCGGTAATACACTAATTAAATGAGTGGAAACCTAAACATGCAAACCTTCTCAATGAGACGATTTACAGATAAATTGAGAAGAATATAGATAGTCCGAACTGGGAATCGAACCTAGACCATGTCGGTATCGCGCCGAGTGCTCTACCATTTGAGCTATCCAGCACTATGCTATGCTTGTTCAATTTGATCTATAACTTATTGAGCAACACCGTCCATTGTACAGTAATACACCAATTTAATAAGTGGAAACCTAAACATGCAAACGTTCTCAATAAGACAATTTATAGATAAATTCAAGAAAATATAGATAGCCCGAACTGGGAATCGAACCCAGACCATGACTTATCGCGCCAAGTGCTCCACCAGTTGAGCTATCCGGCACTATACTATATACCGTTCAATTTAATCTATAACTCATTGAGCCACACCGTCCATCGTACAATAATACACAAATTTAATAAGTGGAAACCTAAACATGCAAACCTTCTCAATAAGACAATTTATAGATAAATTAAGAAGAATATAGATAGTCCGAACTGGGAATCGAACCCAGACCATGTCGGTATCGCGCCGAGTGCTCTACCAGTTGAGCTATCCGGGACTATACTATATTTCGTTCAATTCAATCTATAACTTATTAAGCCACACCGTCCATCGTACGGTAATACACCAATTTAATAAGTGGAAACCTAAACATGCAACCTTCTCAATAAGAGAATTAATAGATAAATTAAAAAAAATATAGATAGCCCGAACTGGGAATCGAACCCAGACCATGTCGGTATTGCGCCGAGTGCTCTTCCAGTTGAGCTATTCGGCACTATACTATATTTCGTTCAATTTAATCGATAACTTATTGAGCCACACCGTCCATCGTACGGTAATACACCGATTTAATGAGTGGAAACCTAAACATGCAAACCTTCTCAATAAGACAATTTATAGATGAATTAAGAATAATATAGATAGCCCGAACTGGGAATCGAACCTAGACCATGTCGATATCGCGCCGAGTGCTCTACCAGTTGAGCTATCCGGCACTATACTATATTCCGTTCCATTCAATCTATAACTTATTGAGCCACACCGTCCATCGTACGGTAATACACCAATTCCATAAGTGGAAACCTAAATATGCAAACGTTCTCAATAAGACAATTTATAGATAAATTGAGAAAAATATAGATAGCCCGAACTGCGAATCGAACCCAGACCATGTCGGTATCGCGCCGAGTGCTCTACCAGTTGAGCTATCCGGCACTATACTATATTCCGTTCAATTTAATCTATAACTTATTGAGCCACACCGTCCATCGTACGGTAATACATCAATTCTATAAGTGGAAACCTAAACATACAAACCTTCTCAATAAGACAATTTATAGATAAATTGAGAAGAATATAGATAGCCTAAACTGGGAATCGAACCCAGACCATGTCGGTATCGCGCCGAGTGCTCTTCCAGTTCAGCTATCCGGTACTATACTATATTCCGTTCAATTTAATCTATAACTTACTGAGCCACACCGTTTATCGTACGGTAATACACTAATTTAATAAGTGGAAGCCTAAACATGCAAACCTTCTCAATAAGACAATTCATAGATAAATTGAAAAAATGTAGATAGCCCGAAATAGGAATCGAACCCAGACCATGTCGGTATCGCGCCGAGTGCTCTACCAGTTGAGCTATCCAGCACTATACTATATTCGTTCAATTTGATTTTTAACTTATTGAGCCACACCGTTCATCGTCTGGTAATACACTAATTAAATAAGTGGAAACCTAAACATGCAAACCTTCTCAATAAGACGATTTATAGATAAATTGAGAAGAATATAGATAGTCCGAACTGGGAATCGAACCCAGACCATGTCGGTATCGCGCCGAGTGCTCTACCATTTGAGCTATCCGAGACTATACTATATTCCGTTCAATTCAATCTATAACTTATTGAGCCACACCGTCCATCGTACGGTAATACACCAATTTAATAAGTGGAAACCTAAACATGCAACCTTCTCAATAAGACAATTTATAGATAAATTAAGAAAAATATAGATAGCCCGAACTGGGAATCGAACCTAGACCATGTCGGTATCGCGCCGAGTGCTCTACCAGTTGAGCTATCCGGCACTATACTATATTCCGTTCAATTTAATCTATAACTTATTGAGCCACATCGTCCATCGTACGGTAATACACTAATCTAATAAGTGAAAGCCTAAACATGCAAACCTTCTCAATAAGACAATTTATAGATAAATTGAGAAGAACATATATAGCCCGGACTGGAAATCGTACCCAGACCATGTCGGTATCGCGCCGAGTGCTCTACCAGATGAGCTATCCAGCACTATGCTATGCTTGTTCAATTTAATCTATAACTTATTGAGCAACACCGTCCATTGTACAGTAATACACCAATTTAATAAGTGGAAACCTAAACATGCAAACCTTCTTAATAAGACAATTCATAGATAAATTGAAGAAATGTAGATAGCCCGAAATAGGAATCGAACCCAGACCATGTCAGTATCGCGCCGAGTGCTCTACCAGTTGAGCTATCCGGCACTATACTATATTCGTTCAATTTGATCTTTAACTTATTGAGCCACACCGTTCATCGTCTGGTAATACACCAATTTAATAAGTGGAAACTGAAACATGCATACCTTCTCAATAAGACAATTTATAAATAAATTGAAAAAAATATAGATAGCCCGAACTGGGAATCAAACCCAGACCATGTCGGTATCGCGCCGAGCGCTCTTCCAGTTGAGCTATCCGGTACTATACTATATTCCGTTCAATTTAATCTATAACTTATTGAGCCACACCGTCCATCGTACGGTAATGCACCAATTCAATAAGTCGAAACCTAAACATGCAAACCTTCTCAATAAGACAATTTATAGATAAATTTAGAAAAATATAGATAGCCTAAACTGGGAATCGAACCCAGACCATGTCGGTATCGCGCCGAGTGCACCACCAGTTGAGCTATCCGGCACTATACTATATTCCGTTTAATTTTATCTATAACTTATTGAGCCGAACCGTTCATCGTAGAGTAATACCCTAATTCCATAAGTGGTAACCTAAACATGCAAACCTTCTCAATAAGACAATTTATAGATAAATTGAGAAAAATATAGATAGCCCGAACTGGGAATCAAACCCAGACCATGTCGGTATCGCGCCGAGTGCTCTACCAGTTAAGCTATCCGGCACTATACTATATTCCGTTTAATTTAATCTATAACTTATTGAGCCACACCGTCCATCGTACGGTAATGCACCAATTCAATAAGTCGAAACCTAAACATGCAAACCTTCTCAATAAGACAATTTATAGATAAATTTAGAAAAATATAGATAGCCTAAACTGGGAATCGAACCCAGACCATGTCGGTATCGCGCCGAGTGCACCACCAGTTGAGCTATCCGGCACTATACTATATTCCGTTTAATTTTATCTATAACTTATTGAGCCGAACCGTTCATCGTAGAGTAATACCCTAATTCCATAAGTGGAAACCTAAACATGCAAACCTTCTCAATAAGACAATTTATAGATAAATTGAGAAAAATATAGATAGCCCGAACTGGGAATCAAACCCAGACCATGTCGGTATCGCGCCGAGTGCTCTACCAGTTAAGCTATCCGGCACTATACTATATTCCGTTCAATTTAATCTATAACTTATTGAGCCACACCGTCCATCGTACGGTAATGCACCAATTCAATAAGTCGAAACCTAAACATGCAAACTTTCTCAATAAGAGAATTAATAGATAAATTAAATGAATATATATATAGCCCGAACTGGGAATCGAACCCAGACCATGTCGGTATCGCGCCGAGTGCTCTTCCAGTTGAGCTATCTGGAACTATACTATATTTCGTTCAATTTAATCGATAACTTATTGAGCCACACCGTCCATCGTACGGTTATACACCTATTTAATGAGTGGAAATCTAAACATGCAAACCTTCTCAATAAGACAATTTATAGATAAATTAAGAAAAATATAGATAGCCCGAACTGGGAATCGGACCCAGACCATGTCGGTATCGCGCCGAGTGCTCTACCAGTTGAGCTATCCGGCACTATACTATATTTCGTTTAATTTGATCTTTAACTTATTGAGCCACACCGTCCATCGTACGGTAATACACCAATTTAATAAGTAGTAACCTAAACATGCAAACCCTCTCAACAAGACAATTTATAGATAAATTGAGAAAAATATAGATCGCTCGAACTGGGAATCGAACCCAGACCATGTCGGTATCGGGCCGAGTGCTCTACCAGTTGAGCTATCGGGCACTATACTATATTTCGTTCAATTTAGACTGTAACTTATCGTGCCACACCGTCCATCGTACGGTAATACACCAATTTAATGAGTGGAAACCTAAACATGCAAACCTTCTCAATAAGACAATTAATAGATAAATCGAAAAAAACATAGATAGCCCAAAGTGGGAACCGAACCCAGAACATGTCGGTATCGCGCCGAGTGCTCTACCAGTTGAGCTATCCGGCACTATACTATATTCCGTTCAATTTAATCTATAACTTATTGAGCCACACCGTCCATCGTACGGTAATACATCAATTCTATAAGTGGAAACCTAAACATACAAACCTTCTCAATAAGACAATTTATAGATAAATTGAGAAGAATATAGATAGCCTAAACTGGGAATCGAACCCAGACCATGTCGGTATCGCGCCGAGTGCTCTTCCAGTTCAGCTATCCGGTACTATACTATATTCCGTTCAATTTAATCTATAACTTACTGAGCCACACCGTTTATCGTACGGTAATACACTAATTTAATAAGTGGAAACCTAAACATGCAAACCTTCTCAATAAGACAATTCATAGATAAATTGAAAAAATGTAGATAGCCCGAAATAGGAATCGAACCCAGACCATGTCGGTATCGCGCCGAGTGCTCTACCAGTTGAGCTATCCGGCACTATACTATATTCGTTCAATTTGATTTTTAACTTATTGAGCCACACCGTTCATCGTCTGGTAATACACTAATTAAATAAGTGGAAACCTAAACATGCAAACCTTCTCAATAAGACGATTTATAGATAAATTGAGAAGAATATAGATAGTCCGAACTGGGAATCGAACCCAGACCATGTCGGTATCGCGCCGAGTGCTCTACCATTTGAGCTATCCGAGACTATACTATATTCCGTTCAATTCAATCTATAACTTATTGAGCCACACCGTCCATCGTACGCCAATACACCAATTTAATAAGTGGAAACCTAAACATGCAACCTTCTCAATAAGACAATTTATAGATAAATTAAGAAAAATATAGATTGCCCGAACTGAAAATCGAACCCAGACCATGTCGGTATCAGGCCGAGTGCTCTACCAGTTGAGCTATCGGGCACTATACTATATTCCGTTCAATTAAGACTATAACTTATCGAGCCACACAGTCCATCGTACGGTAATACACCAATTCAATAAGTGGAAACCTAAACATGCAAACCTTCTCAATAAGACAATTTATAGATAAATTGAGAAAAATATAGATTGCCCGAACTGAAAATCGAACCCAGACCATGTCGGTATCAGGCCGAGTGCTCTACCAGTTGAGCTATCGGGCACTATACTATATTCCGTTCAATTAAGACTATAACTTATCGAGCCACACAGTCCATCGTACGGTAATACACCAATTCAATAAGTGGAAACCTAAACATGCAAACCTTCTCAATAAGACAATCAATAGATAAATTGAAAAAAATATAGATAGCCCAAAGTGGGAATCGAACCCAGAACATGGTGGTATCGCGCCGAGTGCTCTACCAGTTGAGCTATCCAGCACTATACTATATTCCGTTCAATTTAATCTATAACTTATTGAGCCACACCGTCCATCGTACGGTAATATACCAATTTAATAAGTGGAAACCTAAACATGCAAACCTTCTCAATAAGATAATTGATAGATAAATTAAGAAGAATATAGATAGCCCGAACTGGGAATCGAACCCAGACCATGTCGGTATCGCGCCGAGTGCTCTACTAGTTGAGCTATCCGGCACTATACTATATTCCGTTTAATTTAATCTATAACTTATTGAGCCACACCGTCCATCGTACGGTAATAGACCGATTTAATATAGTGAAAACCTAAACATGCAAATCTTCTCAATAAGACAATTCATAGATAAATTGAGAAAAATATAGATAGCCCAAAATGGGAATCGAACCCAGACAATATCGGTATCGCACCGAGTGCTCTACCAGTTGAGCTATCCGGCTCTATACTATATTCCGTTTAATTTAATCTATAACTTATTGAGCCACACCGTCCATCGTACGGTAATGCACCAATTAAATAAGTGGAAACCTAGACATGCAAACCTTCTCAATAAGACAATTTATAGATAAATCTAGAAAAATATAGATAGCCCGAACGTGGAATCGAACCCAGACCATGTCGGTATCGCGCCGAGTGCTCCACCAGGTAAGCTATCCGGCACTATACTATATTCCGTTTAGATTAATCTATAACTTATTGAGCCAAACCGTCCATCGTACAATAATACACAAATTTAATAAGTGGAAACCTAAACATGCAAACCTTCTCAATTAGACAATTTATACATAAATCAAGAAGAATATAGATAGTCCGAACTGGGAATCGAACCCAGACCATGTCGGTATCGCGCCGAGTGCTCTACCAGTTGAGCTATCCGGGACTATACTATATTCCGTTCAATTCAATCTATAACTTATTGAGCCACACCGTCCATCGTACGGTAATACACCAATTTAATAAGTGGAAACCGAAACATGCAAACCTTCTCAATAAGAGAATTAATAGATAAATTGAAAAAAATATAGATAGCCCGAACTGGGAATCGAACCTAGACCATGTCAGTATCGCGCCGAGTGCTCTACCAGTTGAGCTATCCGGCACTATACTATATTCCGTTCAATTCAATCTATAACTTATTGAGCCACACCGCCCATCGTACGGTAATACACCAATTCCATAAGTGGAAACCGAAAAATGCAAACCTTCTCAATAAGACAATTTATAGATAAATTGAAAAAAATATAGATAGCCTGAACTGCGAAACGAACCCAGACCATGTCGGTATCGTGCCGAGTGCTCTACTAGTTGAGCTATCAGGCACTATGCTATGTTCTGTTTAATTTAATCTATAACTTATTGAGCCACACCGTCCAGTGTACGGTAATACACCAATTTAATAAGTGGAAACCTAAACATGCAAACCTTCTCAATAAGACAATTTATAGATAAATTGAGAAAAATATAGATTGCCCGAACTGGGAATCGAACCCAGACCATGTCGGTATCGGGCCGAGTGCTGTACCAGTTGAGCTATCGGGCACTATACTATATTCCGTTCAATTTAGACTATAACTTATCGAGCCACACAGTCCATCGTACGGTAATACACCAATTTAATAAGTGGAAACCTAAACATGCAAACCTTCTCAATAAGACAATCAATAGATAAATTGAAAAAAATATAGATAGCCCAAAGTGGGAATCGAACCCAGACAATATCGGTATCGCGCCGAGTGCTCTACCAGTTGAGCTATCCGGCTCTATACTATATTCCGTTTAATTTAATCTATAACTTATTGAGCCACACCGTCCATCGTACGGTAATGCACCAATTAAATAAGTGGAAACCTAGACATGCAAACCTTCTCAATAAGACAATTTATAGATAAATCTAAAAAAATATAGTTAGCCCGAACGTGGAATCGAACCCAGACCATGTCGGTATCGCGCCGAGTGCTCCACCAGGTAAGCTATCCGGCACTATACTATATTCCGTTTAGATTAATCTATAACTTATTGAGCCAAACCGTTCATCGTACAATAATACACAAATTTAATAAGTGGAAACCTAAACATGCAAACCTTCTCAATTAGACAATTTATAGATAAATCAATAAGAATATAGATAGTCCGAACTGGGAATCGAACCCAGACCATGTCGGTATCGCGCCGAGTGCTCTACCAGTTGAGCTATCCGGGACTATACTATATTCCGTTCAATTCAATCTATAACTTATTGAGCCACACCGTCCATCGTACGGTAATACACCAATTTAATAAGTGGAAACCGAAACATGCAAACCTTCTCAATAAGAGAATGAATAGATAAATTGAAAAAAATATAGATAGCCCGAACTGGGAATCGAACCTAGACCATGTCGTCATCGCGCCGAGTGCTCTACCAGTTGAGCTATCCGGCACTATACTATATTCCGTTCAATTTAATCTATAACTTATCGAGCCACACCGCCCATCGTACGGTAATACACCAATTCCATAAGTGGAAACCGAAACATGCAAACCTTCTCAATAAGACAATTTATAGATAAATTGAAAAAAATATAGATAGCCCGAACTGCGAAACGAACCCAGACCATGTCGGTATCGGGCCGAGTGCTGTATCAGTTGAGCTATCGGGCACTATACTATATTCCGTTCAATTTAGACTATAACTTATCGAGCCACACAGTCCATCGTACGGTAATACACCAATTTAATAAGTGGAAACCTAAACATGCAAACCTTCTCAATAAGACAATCAATAGATAAATTGAAAAAAATATAGATAGCCCAAAGTGGGAATCGAACCCAGAACATGGTGGTATCGCGCCGAGTGCTCTACCAGTTGAGCTATCCGGCACTATACTATATTCCGTTTAATTTAATCTATAACTTATTAAGATAAACCGTCCATCGTTCGGTAATACACCAATTCCATGAGTGGAAACCTAAACATGCAAACCTTCTCAATAAGACAATTTATAGATAAATTGAGAAGAATATAGATAGCCCGAACTGGGAATCGAACCCAGACCATGTCGGTATCGCGCCAAGTGCTCTACCAGTTGAGCTATCCAGCACTATACTATATTCCGTTCAATTTAATCTATATTTTATTGAGCCACACCGTCCATCGTACGGTAATATACCAATTTAATAAGTGGAAACCTAAACATGCAAACCTTCTCAATAAGATAATTGATAGATAAATTAAGAAGAATATAGATAGCCCGAACTGGGAATCGAACCCAGACCATGTCGGTATCGCGCCGAGTGCTCTACTAGTTGAGCTATCCGGCACTATACTATATTCCGTTTAATTTAATCTATAACTTATTGAGCCACACCGTCCATCGTACGGTAATACACCGATTTAATATAGTGAAAACCTAAACATGCAAATCTTCTCAATAAGACAATTTGTAGATAAATCTAGAAAAATATAGATAGCCCGAACGTGGAATCGAACCCAGACCATGTCGGTATCGCGCCGAGTGCTCCACCAGGTAAGCTATCCGGCACTATACTATATTCCGTTTAGATTAATCTATAACTTATTGAGCCAAACCGTCCATCGTACAATAATACACAAATTTAATAAGTGGAAACCTAAACATGCAAACCTTCTCAATTAGACAATTTATAGATAAATCAAGAAGAATATAGATAGTCCGAACTTGGAATCGAACCCAGACCATGTCGGTATCGCGCCGAGTGCTCTACCAGTTGAGCTATCCGGGACTACACTATATTCCGTTCAATTCAATCTATAACTGATTGAGCCACACCGTCCATCGTACGGTAATACACCAATTTAATAAGTGGAAACCGAAACATGCAAACCTTCTCAATAAGAGAATTAATAGATAAATTGAAAAAAATATAGATAGCCCGAACTGGGAATCGAACCTAGACCATGTCGGTATCGCGCCGAGTGCTCTACCAGTTGAGCTATCCAGCACTATACTATATTCCGTTCAATTTAATCTATAACTTATTGAGCCACACCGTCCATCGTACGGTAATACACCGATTTAATATAGTGAAAACCTAAACATGCAAATCTTCTCAATAAGACAATTCATAGATAAATTGAGAAAAATATAGATAGCCCGAAATGGGAATCGAACCCAGACAATATCGGTATCGCGCCGAGTGCTCTACTAGTTGAGCTATCAGGCACTATGCTATGTTCTGTTTAATTTAATCTATAACTTATTGAGCCACACCGTCCAGTGTACGGTAATACACCAATTTAATAAGTGGAAACCTAAACATGCAAACCTTCTCAATAAGACAATTTATAGATAAATTGAGAAAAATATAGATTGCCCGAACTGGGAATCGAACCCAGACCATGTCGGTATCGGGCCGAGTGCTGTATCAGTTGAGCTATCGGGCACTATACTATATTCCGTTCAATTTAGACTATAACTTATCGAGCCACACAGTCCATCGTACGGTAATACACCAATTTAATAAGTGGAAACCTAAACATGCAAACCTTCTCAATAAGACAATCAATAGATAAATTGAAAAAAATATAGATAGCCCAAAGTGGGAATCGAACCCAGAACATGGTGGTATCGCGCCGAGTGCTCTACCAGTTGAGCTATCCGGCACTATGCTATATTCCGTTTAATTTAATCTATAACTTATTAAGATAAACCGTCCATCGTTCGGTAATACACCAATTCCATGAGTGGAAACCTAAACATGCAAACCTTCTCAATAAGACAATTTATAGATAAATTGAGAAGAATATAGATAGCCCGAACTGGGAATCGAACCCAGACCATGTCGGTATCGCGCCAAGTGCTCTACCAGTTGAGCTATCCAGCACTATACTATATTCCGTTCAATTTAATCTATATTTTATTGAGCCACACCGTCCATCGTACGGTAATATACCAATTTAATAAGTGGAAACCTAAACATGCAAACCTTCTCAATAAGATAATTGATAGATAAATTAAGAAGAATATAGATAGCCCGAACTGGGAATCGAACCCAGACCATGTCGGTATCGCGCCGAGTGCTCCACCAGGTAAGCTATCCGGCACTATACTATATTCCGTTTAGATTAATCTATAACTTATTGAGCCAAACCGTCCATCGTACAATAATACACAAATTTAATAAGTGGAAACCTAAACATGCAAACCTTCTCAATTAGACAATTTATAGATAAATCAAGAAGAATATAGATAGTCCGAACTTGGAATCGAACCCAGACCATGTCGGTATCGCGCCGAGTGCTCTACCAGTTGAGCTATCCGGGACTACACTATATTCCGTTCAATTCAATCTATAACTGATTGAGCCACACCGTCCATCGTACGGTAATACACCAATTTAATAAGTGGAAACCGAAACATGCAAACCTTCTCAATAAGAGAATTAATAGATAAATTGAAAAAAATATAGATAGCCCGAACTGGGAATCGAACCTAGACCATGTCGGTATCGCGCCGAGTGCTCTACCAGTTGAGCTATCCAGCACTATACTATATTCCGTTCAATTTAATCTATAACTTATTGAGCCACACCGTCCATCGTACGGTAATACACCGATTTAATATAGTGAAAACCTAAACATGCAAATCTTCTCAATAAGACAATTCATAGATAAATTGAGAAAAATATAGATAGCCCGAAATGGGAATCGAACCCAGACAATATCGGTATCGCGCCGAGTGCTCTACTAGTTGAGCTATCAGGCACTATGCTATGTTCTGTTTAATTTAATCTATAACTTATTGAGCCACACCGTCCAGTGTACGGTAATACACCAATTTAATAAGTGGAAACCTAAACATGCAAACCTTCTCAATAAGACAATTTATAGATAAATTGAGAAAAATATAGATTGCCCGAACTGGGAATCGAACCCAGACCATGTCGGTATCGGGCCGAGTGCTGTATCAGTTGAGCTATCGGGCACTATACTATATTCCGTTCAATTTAGACTATAACTTATCGAGCCACACAGTCCATCGTACGGTAATACACCAATTTAATAAGTGGAAACCTAAACATGCAAACCTTCTCAATAAGACAATCAATAGATAAATTGAAAAAAATATAGATAGCCCAAAGTGGGAATCGAACCCAGAACATGGTGGTATCGCGCCGAGTGCTCTACCAGTTGAGCTATCCGGCACTATGCTATATTCCGTTTAATTTAATCTATAACTTATTAAGATAAACCGTCCATCGTTCGGTAATACACCAATTCCATGAGTGGAAACCTAAACATGCAAACCTTCTCAATAAGACAATTTATAGATAAATTGAGAAGAATATAGATAGCCCGAACTGGGAATCGAACCCAGACCATGTCGGTATCGCGCCAAGTGCTCTACCAGTTGAGCTATCCAGCACTATACTATATTCCGTTCAATTTAATCTATATTTTATTGAGCCACACCGTCCATCGTACGGTAATATACCAATTTAATAAGTGGAAACCTAAACATGCAAACCTTCTCAATAAGATAATTGATAGATAAATTAAGAAGAATATAGATAGCCCGAACTGGGAATCGAACCCAGACCATGTCGGTATCGCGCCGAGTGCTCCACCAGGTAAGCTATCCGGCACTATACTATATTCCGTTTAGATTAATCTATAACTTATTGAGCCAAACCGTCCATCGTACAATAATACACAAATTTAATAAGTGGAAACCTAAACATGCAAACCTTCTCAATTAGACAATTTATAGATAAATCAAGAAGAATATAGATAGTCCGAACTTGGAATCGAACCCAGACCATGTCGGTATCGCGCCGAGTGCTCTACCAGTTGAGCTATCCGGGACTACACTATATTCCGTTCAATTCAATCTATAACTGATTGAGCCACACCGTCCATCGTACGGTAATACACCAATTTAATAAGTGGAAACCGAAACATGCAAACCTTCTCAATAAGAGAATTAATAGATAAATTGAAAAAAATATAGATAGCCCGAACTGGGAATCGAACCTAGACCATGTCGGTATCGCGCCGAGTGCTCTACCAGTTGAGCTATCCAGCACTATACTATATTCCGTTCAATTTAATCTATAACTTATTGAGCCACACCGTCCATCGTACGGTAATACACCGATTTAATATAGTGAAAACCTAAACATGCAAATCTTCTCAATAAGACAATTCATAGATAAATTGAGAAAAATATAGATAGCCCGAAATGGGAATCGAACCCAGACAATATCGGTATCGCGCCGAGTGCTGTACCAGTTGAGCTATCCGGCTCTATACTATATTCCATTTAATTTAATCTATAACTTATTGAGCCACACCGTCCATCGTACGGTAATACACCAATTGAATAAGTGGAAACCTAGACATGCAAACCTTCTCAATAAGACAATTTATAGATAAATCTAGAAAAATATAGATAGCCCGAACGTGGAATCGAACCCAGGCCATGTCGGTTTCGCGCCGACCGCTCCACCAGGTGAGCTATCCGGCACTTTACTATATTCCGTTTAGATTAATCTATAACTTATTGAGCCAAACCGTCCATCGTACAATAATACACAAATTCAATAAGTGGAAACCTAAACATGCAAACCTTCTCAATAAGACAATTCATAGATAAATTAAGAAAAATATAGATAGTCCGAACTGGGAATCGAAGCCAGACCATGTCGGTATCGCGCCGAGTGCTCTACCAGTTGAGCTATCCGGGACTATACTATATTCCGTTCAATTCAATCTATAACTTATTGAGCCACACCGTCCATCGTACGGTAATACACCAATTTAATAAGTGGAAACCTAAACATGCAATCCTTTTCAATAAGACAATTTATAAATAAATTGAGAAAAATATAGATAGCCCGAACTGCGAAACGAACCCAGACCATGTCGGTATCGGGCCGAGTGCTCTACTAGTTGAGCTATCCGGCACTATGCTATGTTCTGTTTAATTTAATCTATAACTTATTGAGCCACACCGTCCAGTGTACGGTAATACACCAATTTAATAAGTGGAAACCTAAACATGCAAACCCTCTCAATAAGACAATTTATAGATGAATTGAGAAAAATATAGATTGCCCGAACTGGTAATTGAACCCAGACCATGTCGGTATCGGGCCGAGTGCTCTACCAGTTGAGCTATCGGGCACTATACTATATTCCGTTCAATTTAATCTATAACTAATTGAGCCACACCGTCCATCGTATGGTAATACACCAATTTGATAAGTGGAAACCTAAACATGCAAACCTTCTCAATAAGACAATTTATAGATAAATTGAGAAAAATATAGATAGCCCGAACTGGTAATTGAACCCAGACCATGTCGGTATCGCGCCGAGTGCTCTTCCATTCGAGCTATCCGGTACTATACTATATTCCGTTCAATTTAATCTATAACTAATTAAGCCACACCGTCCATCGAACGGTAATACACCAATTTAATAAGTGGAAACCGAAACATGCAAACCTTCTTAATAAGAGAATTAATAGATAAATTGAAAAAAATATAGATAGCCCGAACTGGGAATCGAACCTAGACCATGTCGGTATCGCGCCGAGTGCTCTACCAGTTGAGCTATCCAGCACTATACTATATTCCGTTCAATTTAATCTATAACTTATTGAGCCACACCGTCCATCGTACGGTAATACACCGATTTAATATAGTGAAAACCTAAACATGCAAATCTTCTCAATAAGACAATTCATAGATAAATTGAAAAAATGTAGATAGCCCGAAATAGGAATCGAACCCAGACCATGTCGGTATCGCGCCGAGTGCTCTACCAGTTGAGCTATCCAGCACTATACTATATTCGTTCAATTTGATTTTTAACTTATTGAGCCACACCGTTCATCGTCTGGTAATACACTAATTAAATAAGTGGAAACCTAAACATGCAAACCTTCTCAATAAGACGATTTATAGATAAATTGAGAAGAATATAGATAGTCCGAACTGGGAATCGAACCCAGACCATGTCGGTATCGCGCCGAGTGCTCTACCATTTGAGCTATCCGAGACTATACTATATTCCGTTCAATTCAATCTATAACTTATTGAGCCACACCGTCCATCGTACGGTAATACACCAATTTAATAAGTGGAAACCTAAACATGCAACCTTCTCAATAAGACAATTTATAGATAAATTAAGAAAAATATAGATAGCCCGAACTGGGAATCGAACCTAGACCATGTCGGTATCGCGCCGAGTGCTCTACCAGTTGAGCTATCCGGCACTATACTATATTCCGTTCAATTTAATCTATAACTTATTGAGCCACATCGTCCATCGTACGGTAATACACTAATCTAATAAGTGAAAGCCTAAACATGCAAACCTTCTCAATAAGACAATTTATAGATAAATTGAGAAGAACATATATAGCCCGGACTGGAAATCGTACCCAGACCATGTCGGTATCGCGCCGAGTGCTCTACCAGATGAGCTATCCAGCACTATGCTATGCTTGTTCAATTTAATCTATAACTTATTGAGCAACACCGTCCATTGTACAGTAATACACCAATTTAATAAGTGGAAACCTAAACATGCAAACCTTCTTAATAAGACAATTCATAGATAAATTGAAGAAATGTAGATAGCCCGAAATAGGAATCGAACCCAGACCATGTCAGTATCGCGCCGAGTGCTCTACCAGTTGAGCTATCCGGCACTATACTATATTCGTTCAATTTGATCTTTAACTTATTGAGCCACACCGTTCATCGTCTGGTAATACACCAATTTAATAAGTGGAAACTGAAACATGCATACCTTCTCAATAAGACAATTTATAAATAAATTGAAAAAAATATAGATAGCCCGAACTGGGAATCAAACCCAGACCATGTCGGTATCGCGCCGAGCGCTCTTCCAGTTGAGCTATCCGGTACTATACTATATTCCGTTCAATTTAATCTATAACTTATTGAGCCACACCGTCCATCGTACGGTAATGCACCAATTCAATAAGTCGAAACCTAAACATGCAAACCTTCTCAATAAGACAATTTATAGATAAATTTAGAAAAATATAGATAGCCTAAACTGGGAATCGAACCCAGACCATGTCGGTATCGCGCCGAGTGCACCACCAGTTGAGCTATCCGGCACTATACTATATTCCGTTTAATTTTATCTATAACTTATTGAGCCGAACCGTTCATCGTAGAGTAATACCCTAATTCCATAAGTGGTAACCTAAACATGCAAACCTTCTCAATAAGACAATTTATAGATAAATTGAGAAAAATATAGATAGCCCGAACTGGGAATCAAACCCAGACCATGTCGGTATCGCGCCGAGTGCTCTACCAGTTAAGCTATCCGGCACTATACTATATTCCGTTTAATTTAATCTATAACTTATTGAGCCACACCGTCCATCGTACGGTAATGCACCAATTCAATAAGTCGAAACCTAAACATGCAAACCTTCTCAATAAGACAATTTATAGATAAATTTAGAAAAATATAGATAGCCTAAACTGGGAATCGAACCCAGACCATGTCGGTATCGCGCCGAGTGCACCACCAGTTGAGCTATCCGGCACTATACTATATTCCGTTTAATTTTATCTATAACTTATTGAGCCGAACCGTTCATCGTAGAGTAATACCCTAATTCCATAAGTGGAAACCTAAACATGCAAACCTTCTCAATAAGACAATTTATAGATAAATTGAGAAAAATATAGATAGCCCGAACTGGGAATCAAACCCAGACCATGTCGGTATCGCGCCGAGTGCTCTACCAGTTAAGCTATCCGGCACTATACTATATTCCGTTCAATTTAATCTATAACTTATTGAGCCACACCGTCCATCGTACGGTAATGCACCAATTCAATAAGTCGAAACCTAAACATGCAAACTTTCTCAATAAGAGAATTAATAGATAAATTAAATAAATATATATATAGCCCGAACTGGGAATCGAACCCAGACCATGTCGGTATCGCGCCGAGTGCTCTTCCAGTTGAGCTATCTGGAACTATACTATATTTCGTTCAATTTAATCGATAACTTATTGAGCCACACCGTCCATCGTACGGTTATACACCAATTTAATGAGTGGAAATCTAAACATGCAAACCTTCTCAATAAGACAATTTATAGATAAATTAAGAAAAATATAGATAGCCCGAACTGGGAATCGGACCCAGACCATGTCGGTATCGCGCCGAGTGCTCTACCAGTTGAGCTATCCGGCACTATACTATATTTCGTTTAATTTGATCTTTAACTTATTGAGCCACACCGTCCATCGTACGGTAATACACCAATTTAATAAGTAGTAACCTAAACATGCAAACCCTCTCAACAAGACAATTTATAGATAAATTGAGAAAAATATAGATCGCTCGAACTGGGAATCGAACCCAGACCATGTCGGTATCGGGCCGAGTGCTCTACCAGTTGAGCTATCGGGCACTATACTATATTTCGTTCAATTTAGACTGTAACTTATCGAGCCACACCGTCCATCGTACGGTAATACACCAATTTAATGAGTGGAAACCTAAACATGCAAACCTTCTCAATAAGACAATTAATAGATAAATCGAAAAAAACATAGATAGCCCAAAGTGGGAACCGAACCCAGAACATGTCGGTATCGCGCCGAGTGCTCTACCAGTTGAGCTATCCGGCACTATACTATATTCCGTTCAATTTAATCTATAACTTATTGAGCCACACCGTCCATCGTACGGTAATACATCAATTCTATAAGTGGAAACCTAAACATACAAACCTTCTCAATAAGACAATTTATAGATAAATTGAGAAGAATATAGATAGCCTAAACTGGGAATCGAACCCAGACCATGTCGGTATCGCGCCGAGTGCTCTTCCAGTTCAGCTATCCGGTACTATACTATATTCCGTTCAATTTAATCTATAACTTACTGAGCCACACCGTTTATCGTACGGTAATACACTAATTTAATAAGTGGAAACCTAAACATGCAAACCTTCTCAATAAGACAATTCATAGATAAATTGAAAAAATGTAGATAGCCCGAAATAGGAATCGAACCCAGACCATGTCGGTATCGCGCCGAGTGCTCTACCAGTTGAGCTATCCGGCACTATACTATATTCGTTCAATTTGATTTTTAACTTATTGAGCCACACCGTTCATCGTCTGGTAATACACTAATTAAATAAGTGGAAACCTAAACATGCAAACCTTCTCAATAAGACGATTTATAGATAAATTGAGAAGAATATAGATAGTCCGAACTGGGAATCGAACCCAGACCATGTCGGTATCGCGCCGAGTGCTCTACCATTTGAGCTATCCGAGACTATACTATATTCCGTTCAATTCAATCTATAACTTATTGAGCCACACCGTCCATCGTACGGTAATACACCAATTTAATAAGTGGAAACCTAAACATGCAACCTTCTCAATAAGACAATTTATAGATAAATTAAGAAAAATATAGATAGCCCGAACTGGGAATCGAACCTAGACCATGTCGGTATCGCGCCGAGTGCTCTACCAGTTGAGCTATCCGGCACTATACTATATTCCGTTCAATTTAATCTATAACTTATTGAGCCACATCGTCCATCGTACGGTAATACACTAATCTAATAAGCGAAAGCCTAAACATGCAAACCTTCTCAATAAGACAATTTATAGATAAATTGAGAAAAATATAGATAGCCCGAACTGGGAATCAAACCCAGACCATGTCGGTATCGCGCCGAGTGCTCTACCAGTTAAGCTATCCGGCACTATACTATATTCCGTTTAATTTAATCTATAACTTATTGAGCCACACCGTCCATCGTACGGTAATGCACCAATTCAATAAGTCGAAACCTAAACATGCAAACCTTCTCAATAAGACAATTTATAGATAAATTTAGAAAAATATAGATAGCCTAAACTGGGAATCGAACCCAGACCATGTCGGTATCGCGCCGAGTGCACCACCAGTTGAGCTATCCGGCACTATACTATATTCCGTTTAATTTTATCTATAACTTATTGAGCCGAACCGTTCATCGTAGAGTAATACCCTAATTCCATAAGTGGAAACCTAAACATGCAAACCTTCTCAATAAGACAATTTATAGATAAATTGAGAAAAATATAGATAGCCCGAACTGGGAATCAAACCCAGACCATGTCGGTATCGCGCCGAGTGCTCTACCAGTTAAGCTATCCGGCACTATACTATATTCCGTTCAATTTAATCTATAACTTATTGAGCCACACCGTCCATCGTACGGTAATGCACCAATTCAATAAGTCGAAACCTAAACATGCAAACTTTCTCAATAAGAGAATTAATAGATAAATTAAATAAATATATATATAGCCCGAACAGGGAATCGAACCCAGACCATGTCGGTATCGCGCCGAGTGCTCTTCCAGTTGAGCTATCTGGAACTATACTATATTTCGTTCAATTTAATCGATAACTTATTGAGCCACACCGTCCATCGTACGGTTATACACCAATTTAATGAGTGGAAATCTAAACATGCAAACCTTCTCAATAAGACAATTTATAGATAAATTAAGAAAAATATAGATAGCCCGAACTGGGAATCGGACCCAGACCATGTCGGTATCGCGCCGAGTGCTCTACCAGTTGAGCTATCCGGCACTATACTATATTTCGTTCAATTTAATCGATAACTTATTGAGCCACACCGTTCATCGTACGGTAATACACCAATTCCATAAGTGGAAACCTAAACATGCAAACCTTCTCAATAAGACAATTTATAGATGAATCGAGAAAAATATAGATAGCCTGAACTGGGAATCAAACCCAGACTATGTCGGTATCGCACCGAGTGCTGTACCAGTGGAGCTATCCGGCACTATACTATATTTCGTTTAATTTGATCTTTAACTTATTGAGCCACACCGTCCATCGTACGGTAATACACCAATTTGATAAGTGGAAACCTAAACATGCAAACCTTCTCAATAAGACAATTTATAGATAAATTGAGAAAAATATAGATAGCCCGAACTGCGAATCGAACCCAGACCATGTCGGTATTGCGCCGAGTGCTCGACTAGCTGAGCTATCCGGCACTATGCTATGTTCTGTTTAATTTAATCTATAACTTATTGAGCCGCACCGTCCAGTGTACGGTAATACACCAATTCAATAAGTAGTAACCTAAACATGCAAACCCTCTCAACAAGACAATTTATAGATAAATTGAGAAAAATATAGATCGCTCGAACTGGGAATCGAACCCAGACCATGTCGGTATCGGGCCGAGTGCTCTACCAGTTGAGCTATCGGGCACTATACTATATTTCGTTCAATTTAGACTGTAACTTATCGAGCCACACCGTCCATCGTACGGTAATACACCAATTTAATGAGTGGAAACCTAAACATGCAAACCTTCTCAATAAGACAATTAATAGATAAATCGAAAAAAACATAGATAGCCCAAAGTGGGAACCGAACCCAGAACATGTCGGTATCGCGCCGAGTGCTCTACCAGTTGAGCTATCCGGCACTATACTATATTCCGTTCAATTTAATCTATAACTTATTGAGCCACACCGTCCATCGTACGGTAATACATCAATTCTATAAGTGGAAACCTAAACATACAAACCTTCTCAATAAGACAATTTATAGATAAATTGAGAAGAATATAGATAGCCTAAACTGGGAATCGAACCCAGACCATGTCGGTATCGCGCCGAGTGCTCTTCCAGTTCAGCTATCCGGTACTATACTATATTCCGTTCAATTTAATCTATAACTTACTGAGCCACACCGTTTATCGTACGGTAATACACTAATTTAATAAGTGGAAACCTAAACATGCAAACCTTCTCAATAAGACAATTCATAGATAAATTGAAAAAATGTAGATAGCCCAAAATAGGAATCGAACCCAGACCATGTCGGTATCGCGCCGAGTGCTCTACCAGTTGAGCTATCCGGCACTATACTATATTCGTTCAATTTGATTTTTAACTTATTGAGCCACACCGTTCATCGTCTGGTAATACACTAATTAAATAAGTGGAAACCTAAACATGCAAACCTTCTCAATAAGACGATTTATAGATAAATTGAGAAGAATATAGATAGTCCGAACTGGGAATCGAACCCAGACCATGTCGGTATCGCGCCGAGTGCTCTACCATTTGAGCTATCCGAGACTATACTATATTCCGTTCAATTCAATCTATAACTTATTGAGCCACACCGTCCATCGTACGGTAATACACCAATTTAATAAGTGGAAACCTAAACATGCAACCTTCTCAATAAGACAATTTATAGATAAATTAAGAAAAATATAGATAGCCCGGACTGGAAATCGTACCCAGACCATGTCGGTATCGCGCCGAGTGCTCTACCAGATGAGCTATCCAGCACTATGCTATGCTTGTTCAATTTAATCTATAACTTATTGAGCAACACCGTCCATTGTACAGTAATACACCAATTTAATAAGTGGAAACCTAAATATGCAAACCTTCTCAATAAGACAATTCATAGATAAATTGAAGAAATGTAGATAGCCCGAAATAGGAATCGAACCCAGACCATGTCAGTATCGCGCCGAGTGCTCTACCAGTTGAGCTATCTGGCACTATACTATATTCGTTCAATTTGATCTTTAACTTATTGAGCCACACCGTTCATCGTCTGGTAATACAACAATTTAATAAGTGGAAACTGAAACATGCATACCTTCTCAATAAGACAATTTATAAATAAATTGAAAAAAATATAGATAGCCCGAACTGGGAATCAAACCCAGACCATGTCGGTATCGCGCCGAGCGCTCTTCCAGTTGAGCTATCCGGTACTATACTTTATTCCGTTCAATTTAATCTATAACTTATTGAGCCACATCGTCCATCGTACGGTAATACACTAATCTAATAAGTGAAAGCCTAAACATGCAAACCTTCTCAATAAGACAATTTATAGATAAATTGAGAAGAACATAGATAGCCCGGACTGGAAATCGTACCCAGACCATGTCGGTATCGCGCCGAGTGCTCTACCAGATGAGCTATCCGGCACTATGCTATGTTCTGTTTAATTCAATCTTTAACTTATTGAGCCACACCGTCCATTGTACGGTAATACACCAATTTAATACGTGGGAACCTAAACATGCAAACCTTCTCAATAAGACAATTTATAGATAAATTTAGAAAAATATAGATAGCCTAAACTGGGAATCGAACCCAGACCATGTCGGTATCGCGCCGAGTCCACCACCAGTTGAGCTATCCGGCACTATACTATATTCCGTCCAATTTAATCTATAACTCATTGAGCCACACCGTCCATCGTGCGGTAATACACCAATTCCATAAGTGGAAACCTAAACATGCAAACCTTCTCAACAAGACAATTTATAGATAAATTGAGATAAATATAGATAGCCCGAACTGCGAATCGAACCCAGACCATGTCGGTATTGCGCCGAGTGCTCGACTAGCTGAGCTATCCGGCACTATGCTATGTTCTGTTTAATTTAATCTATAACTTATTGAGCCGCACCGTCCAGTGTACGGTAATACACCAATTTAATAAGTAGTAACCTAAACATGCAAACCCTCTCAATAAGACAATTTATAGATAAATTGAGAAAAATATAGATCGCTCGAACTGGGAATCGAACCCAGACCATGTCGGTATCGGGCCGAGTGCTCTACCAGTTGAGCTATCGGGCACTATACTATATTTCGTTCAATTTAGACTGTAACTTATCGAGCCACACCGTCCATTGTACGGTAATACACCAATTTAATGAGTGGAAACCTAAACATGCAAACCTTCTCAATAAGACAATTAATAGATAAATCGAAAAAAACATAGATAGCCCAAAGTGGGAACCGAACCCAGAACATGTCGGTATCGCGCCGAGTGCTCTACCAGTTGAGCTATCCGGCACTATACTATATTCCGTTCAATTTAATCTATAACTTATTAAGCCAAACCGTCCATCGTACGGTAATACACCAATTCCATAAGTGAAAACCTAAACATGCAAACCTTCTCAATAAGACAATTTATAGATAAATTGAGAAAAATATAGATAGCCCGAACTGCGAAACGAACCCAGACCATGTCGGTATCGTGCCGAGTGCTCTACAAGTTGAGCTATCCGGCACTATGCTATGTTCTGTTTAATTTAAACTATAACTTATTGAGCCACACCGTCCAGTGTACGGTAATACACCAATTTAATAAGTGGAAACCTAAACATGCAAACCTTCTCAATAAGACAATTTATAGATAAATTGAGAAAAATATAGATTGCCCGAACTGGGAATCGAACCCAGACCATGTCGGTATTGGGCCGAGTGCTCTACCAGTTGAGCTATCGGGCACTATACTATATTCCGTTCAATTTAGACTATAACTTATCGAGACACACCGTCCATCGTACGGTAATACACCAATTCCATAAGTGAAAACCTAAACATGCAAACCTTCTCAATAAGACAATTAATAGATAAATTGAAAAAAATATAGATAGCCTAAAGTGGGAATCGAACCCAGACCATGTCGGTATCGCACCGAGTGCTGTACCAGTGGAGCTATCCGGCACTATACTATATTCCGTTTAATTTAATCTATAACTTATTGAGCCACACCGTCCATCGTACGGTAATACACCAATTTAATAAGTGGAAACCTAAACATGCAAACCTTCTCAATAAGACAATTAATAGATAAATTGAAAAAAATATAGATAGCCCAAAGTGAGAATCGAACCCAGAACATGTTGGTATCGCGCCGAGTGCTCTACCAGTTGAGCTATCCGGCACTATACTATATTCCGTTCAATTTAATCTATAACTCATTAAGCCAAACCGTCCATCGTACGGTAATACACCAATTCCATGAGTGGAAACCTAAACATGCAAACCTTTTCAATAAGACAATTTATAGATAAATTGAGAAAAATGTAGATATCCCGAACTGGTAATTGAACCCAGACCATGTCGGTATCGCGCCGAGTGCTCTTCCAGTTTAGCTATCCGGTACTATACTATATTCCGTTCAATTTAATCTATAACTAATTGAGCCACACCTGCCATCGTATGGTAATACATTAATTTAATAAGTGGAAACCTAAACATGCAAACCTTCTCAATAAGACAATTTATAGATAAATTGAGAAAAATATAGATAGCCCGAACTGGTAATTGAACCCAGACCATGTCGGTATCGCGCCAAGTGCTCTTCTATTCGAGCTATCCGGTACTATACTATATTCCGTTCAATTTAATCTATAACTAATTGAGCCACACCGTCCATCGAACGGTAATACACCAATTTGATAAGTGGAAACCTAAACATACAAACCTTCTCAATAAGACAACTTATAGATAAATTGAGAAGAATATAGATAGCCCGAACTGGGAATCGAACCCAGACCATGTCGGTATCGCGCCAAGTTTTCTACCAGTTGAGCTATCCAGCACTATACTATATTCCGTTCAATTTAATCTATAACTTATTGAGCCACACCGTCCATCGTACGGTAATACACCGATTTAATATAGTGAAAACCTAAACATGCAAATCTTCTCAATAAGACAATTAATAGATGAATTGAGAAAAATATAGATAGCCCGAAATGGGAATCGAACCCAGACAATATCGGTATCGCGCCGAGTGCTCTACCAGTTGAGCTATCCGGCTCTATACTATATTCCGTTTAATTTAATCTATAACTTATTGAGCCACACCGTCCATCGAACGGTAATACACAAATTTGATAAGTGGAAACCTAAACATGCAAACCTTTTCAATAAGACAATTTATAGATAAATTAAGAAAAATATAGATAGTCCGAACTGGGAATCGAACCCAGACCATGTCGGTATCGCGCCGAGTGCTCTACCAGTTGAGCTATCCGGGACTATACTATATTCCGTTCAATTCAATCTATAACTTATTGAGCCACACCGTCCATCGTACGGTAATACACCAATTTAATAAGTGGAAACCGAAACATGCAAACCTTCTCAATAAGACAATTTATAGATAAATTGAGAAAAATATAGATAGCCCGAACTGCGAAACGAACCCAGACCATGTCGGTATCGCGCCGAGTGCTCTACTAGTTGAGCTATCCGGCACTATGCTATGTTCTGTTTAATTTAATCTATAACTTATTGAGCCACACCGTCCAGTGTACGGTAATACACCAATTTAATAAGTGGAAACCTAAACATGCAAACCTTCTCAATAAGACAATTTATAGATAAATTAAGAAGAATATAGATAGCCCGAACTGGGAATCGAACCCAGACCATGTCGGTATCGCGCCAAGTGCTCTACCAGTTGAGCTATCCAGCACTATACTATATTCCGTTCAATTTAATCTATAACTTATTGAGCCACACCGTCCATCGTACGGTAATACACCGATTTAATATAGTGTAAACCTAAACATGCAAATCTTCTTAATGAGACAATTCATAGATAAATTGAGAAAAATATAGATAGCCCGAAATGGGAATCGAACCCAGACAATATCGGTATCGCGCCGAGTGCTCTACTAGTTGAGCTATCCGGCACTATGCTATGTTCCGTTTAATTTAATCTATAACTTATTGAGCCACACCGTCCAGTGTACGGTAATACACCAATTTAATAAGTGGAAACCTAAACATGCAAACCTTCTCAATAAGACAATTAATAGATAAATCGAAAAACATATAGATAGCCCAAAGTGGAAATCGAACCCAGAACATGTCGGTATCGCGCCGAGTGCTCTACCAGTTGAGCTATCGGGCACTATACTATATTCCGTTCAATTTAATCTATAACTTATTAAGCAAAACCGTCCATCGTACAGTAATACTTTATTTCCATAAGTGGAAACCTAAACATGCAAACCTTCTCAATAAGACAATTTATAGATAAATCGAGAAAAATATAGATAGCCCGAACTGGGAATCGAACCTAGACCATGTCGATATCGCGCCGAGTGCTCTCCCAGATGAGCTATCTGGCACTATACTATATTCCGTTCAATTTGATCTATAACTTATTGAACCACACCGTCCATTGTACAATAATACACAAATTTAATAAGTGGAAACCTAAACATGCAAACCTTCTCAATAAGACAATTTATAGATAAATTAAGAAGAATATAGATAGTCCGAACTGGGAATCGAACCCAGACCATGTCGGTATCGCGCCGAGTGCTCTACCAGTTGAGCTTTCCGGCACTATGCTATGTTCTGTTTAATTTAATCTATAACTTATCGAGCCACACCGTCCATCGTACGGTAATACACCAATTTAAAAAGTAGAAACCTAAACTAGCAAACCTTCTCAATAAGACAATTATTAGATGAATTGAAAAAAATATAGATAGCCCAAAGTGGGAATCGAACCCAGAACATGTCGGTATCGCGCCGAGTGCTCTACCAGTTGAGCTATCCGGCACTATACTATATTCCGTTCAATTTAATCTATAACTTATTGAGCCACACCGTCCATCGTACAATAAGACACAAATTTAATAAGTGGAAACCTAAACATGCAAACCTTCTCAATAAGACAATTTATAGATAAATTGAGAAAAATATAGATAGCCCGAACTGCGAAACGAACCCAGACCATGTCGGTATCAAGCCGAGTGCTGTACCAGTTGAGCTATCGGGCACTATACTATATTCCGTTCAATTTAGACTATAACTTATCGAGCCGCACCGTCCATCATACGGTAATACACCAATTTAATAAGTGGAAACCTAAACATGCAAACCTTCTCAATAAGACAATTAATAGATAAATCGAAAAAAATATAGATAGCCCAAAGTGGGAATCGAACCCAGAACATGTCGGTATCGCGCCGAGTGCTCTACCAGTTGAGCTATCGGGCACTATACTATATTCCGTTTAATTTAATCTATAACTTATTGAGCCAAACCGTCCATCGTACGGTAATACACAAATTTAATAAGTGGAAACCTAAACATGCAAACCTTCTTAATAAGACAATTGATAGATAAATTAAGAAGAATATAGATAGCCCGAACTGGGAATCGAACCCAGACCATGTCGGTAGCGCGCCGAGTGCTCTACTAGTTGAGCTATCCGGCGCTATACTATATTCCGTTTAATTTAATCTATAACTTATTGAGCCACACCGTCCATCGTACGGTAGTACGCCAATTTGATAAGTGGAAACCTAAACATGCAAACCTTCTCAATAAGACAATTTATAGATAAATTGAGAAAAATATAGATTGCCCGAACTGGGAATCGAACCCAGACCATGTCGGTATCGCGCTGAGTGCTGTACCAGTTGAGCTATCCGGCACTATACTATATTCCGATAAATTTAATCTATAACTTATTGAGCCACACCGTCCATCGTACATAATACATCAATTCTATAAGTGGAAACCTAAACATACAAACCTTCTCAATAAGACAATTTATAGATAAATTGAGAAGAATATAGATAGCCTAAACTGGGAATCGAACCCAGACCATGTTGGTATCGCGCCGAGTGCTCTTCCAGTTCAGCTATCCGGTACTATACTATATTCCGTTCAATTTAATCTATAACTTACTGAGCCACACCGTTTATCTTACGGTAATACACTAATTTAATAAGTGGAAGCCTAAACATGCAAACCTTCTCAATAAGACAATTTATAGATAAAATGAGAAGAACATAGATAGCCCGGACTGGGAATCGAACCTAGACCATGTCGGTATCGCGCCGAGTGCTCTACCAGATGAGCTATCCAGCACTATGCTATGCTTGTTCAATTTAATCTATAACTAATTGAGCAACAACGTCCATTGTACAGTAATACACCAATTTAATAAGTGGAAACCTAAACATGCAAACCTTCTCAATAAGACAATTCATAGATAAATTGAAAAAATGTAGATAGCCCGAAATAGGAATCGAACCCAGACCATGTCGGTATCGCGCCGAGTGCTCTACCAGTTGAGCTATCCGGCACTATACTATATTCGTTCAATTTGATCTTTAACTTATTGAGCTACACCGTTCATCGTCTGGTAATACACTAATTAAATAAGTGGAAACCTAAACATGCAAACCTTCTCAATAAGACGATTTATAGATAAATTGAGAAGAATATAGATAGTCCGAACTGGGAATCGAACCCAGACCATGTCGGTATCGCGCCGAGTGCTCTACCATTTGAGCTATCCGGGACTATACTATATTCCGTTCAATTTAATCTATAACTTATTGAGCCACATCGTCCATCGTACGGTAATACACCAATTTAATAAGTGGAAACCTAAACATGCAACCTTCTCAATAAGACAATTTATAGATAAATTGAGAAGAACATAGATAGCCCGGACTGGAAATCGTACCCAGACCATGTCGGTATCGTGCCGAGTGCTCTACCAGATGAGCTATCCAGCACTATGCTATGCTTGTTCAATTTAATCTATAACTTATTGAGCAACACCGTCCATTGTACAGTAATACACCAATTTAATAAGTGGAAACCTAAACATGCAAACCTTCTCAATAAGACAATTCATAGATAAATTGAAGAAATGTAGATAGCCCGAAATAGGAATCGAACCCAGACCATGTCAGTATCGCGCCGAATGCTCTACCAGTTGAGCTATCCGGCACTATACTATATTCGTTCAATTTGATCTTTAACTTATTGAGCTACACCGTTCATCGTCTGGTAATACACCAATTTAATAAGTGGAAACTGAAACATGCGTACCTTCTCAATAAGACAATTTATAAATAAATTGAAAAAAATATAGATAGTCCGAACTGGGAATCGAACCCAGACCATGTCGGTATCGCGCCGAGTGCTCTACCATTTGAGCTATCCGGGACTATACTATATTCCGTTCAATTCAATCTATAACTTATTAAGCCACACCGTCCATCGTACGGTAATACACCAATTTAATAAGTGGAAACCTAAACATGCAACCTTCTCAATAAGACAATTTATAGATAAATTAAGAAGAATATAGATAGCCCGAACTGGGAATCGAACCTAGACCATGTCGGTATCGCGCCGAGTGCTCTACCAGTTGAGCTATCCGGCACTATACTATATTCCGTTCAATTTAATCTATAACTTATTGAGCCACATCGTCCATCGTACGGTAATACACCAATTTAATAAGTGGAAACCTAAACATGCAACCTTCTCAATAAGACAATTTATAGATAAATTGAGAAGAACATAGATAGCCCGGACTGGAAATCGTACCCAGACCATGTCAGTATCGCGCCGAGTGCTCCACTAGTTGAGCTATCCGGCACTATACTATATTCCGTTTAATTTAATCTATAAATTATTGAGCAAAACCGCCCATCGTACAGTAATACTCTAATTCCATAAGTGGAAACCTAAACATGCAAACCTTCTCAATAAGACAATTTATAGATAAATCGAGAAAAATATAGATAGCCCGAACTGGGAATCAAACCCAGACCATGTCGGTATCGCGCCGAGCGCTCTTCCAGTTGAGCTATCCGGTAATATACTTTATTCCGTTCAATTTAATCTATAACTTATTGAGCTACACCGTCCATCGTGCGGTAATACACTAATTAAATGAGTGGAAACCTAAACATGCAACCTTCTCAATAAGACAATTTATAGATAAATTAAGAAAAATATAGATAGCCCGAACTGGGAATCGAACCTAGACCATGTCGGTATCGCGCCGAGTGCTCTACCAGTTGAGCTATCCGGCACTATACTATATTCCGTTCAATTTAATCTATAACTTATTGAGCCACATCGTCCATCGTACGGTAATACACTAATCTAATAAGTGAAAGCCTAAACATGCAAACCTTCTCAATAAGACAATTTATAGATAAATTGAGAAGAACATATATAGCCCGGACTGGAAATCGTACCCAGACCATGTCGGTATCGCGCCGAGTGCTCTACCAGATGAGCTATCCAGCACTATGCTATGCTTGTTCAATTTAATCTATAACTTATTGAGCAACACCGTCCATTGTACAGTAATACACCAATTTAATAAGTGGAAACCTAAACATGCAAACCTTCTTAATAAGACAATTCATAGATAAATTGAAGAAATGTAGATAGCCCGAAATAGGAATCGAACCCAGACCATGTCAGTATCGCGCCGAGTGCTCTACCAGTTGAGCTATCCGGCACTATACTATATTCGTTCAATTTGATCTTTAACTTATTGAGCCACACCGTTCATCGTCTGGTAATACACCAATTTAATAAGTGGAAACTGAAACATGCATACCTTCTCAATAAGACAATTTATAAATAAATTGAAAAAAATATAGATAGCCCGAACTGGGAATCAAACCCAGACCATGTCGGTATCGCGCCGAGCGCTCTTCCAGTTGAGCTATCCGGTACTATACTATATTCCGTTCAATTTAATCTATAACTTATTGAGCCACACCGTCCATCGTACGGTAATGCACCAATTCAATAAGTCGAAACCTAAACATGCAAACCTTCTCAATAAGACAATTTATAGATAAATTTAGAAAAATATAGATAGCCTAAACTGGGAATCGAACCCAGACCATGTCGGTATCGCGCCGAGTGCACCACCAGTTGAGCTATCCGGCACTATACTATATTCCGTTTAATTTTATCTATAACTTATTGAGCCGAACCGTTCATCGTAGAGTAATACCCTAATTCCATAAGTGGTAACCTAAACATGCAAACCTTCTCAATAAGACAATTTATAGATAAATTGAGAAAAATATAGATAGCCCGAACTGGGAATCAAACCCAGACCATGTCGGTATCGCGCCGAGTGCTCTACCAGTTAAGCTATCCGGCACTATACTATATTCCGTTTAATTTAATCTATAACTTATTGAGCCACACCGTCCATCGTACGGTAATGCACCAATTCAATAAGTCGAAACCTAAACATGCAAACTTTCTCAATAAGACAATTTATAGATAAATTTAGAAAAATATAGATAGCCTAAACTGGGAATCGAACCCAGACCATGTCGGTATCGCGCCGAGTGCACCACCAGTTGAGCTATCCGGCACTATACTATATTCCGTTTAATTTTATCTATAACTTATTGAGCCGAACCGTTCATCGTAGAGTAATACCCTAATTCCATAAGTGGAAACCTAAACATGCAAACCTTCTCAATAAGACAATTTATAGATAAATTGAGAAAAATATAGATAGCCCGAACTGGGAATCAAACCCAGACCATGTCGGTATCGCGCCGAGTGCTCTACCAGTTAAGCTATCCGGCACTATACTATATTCCGTTCAATTTAATCTATAACTTATTGAGCCACACCGTCCATCGTACGGTAATGCACCAATTCAATAAGTCGAAACCTAAACATGCAAACTTTCTCAATAAGAGAATTAATAGATAAATTAAATAAATATATATATAGCCCGAACTGGGAATCGAACCCAGACCATGTCGGTATCGCGCCGAGTGCTCTTCCAGTTGAGCTATCTGGAACTATACTATATTTCGTTCAATTTAATCGATAACTTATTGAGCCACACCGTCCATCGTACGGTTATACACCAATTTAATGAGTGGAAATCTAAACATGCAAACCTTCTCAATAAGACAATTTATAGATAAATTAAGAAAAATATAGATAGCCCGAACTGGGAATCGGACCCAGACCATGTCGGTATCGCGCCGAGTGCTCTACCAGTTGAGCTATCCGGCACTATACTATATTTCGTTTAATTTGATCTTTAACTTATTGAGCCACACCGTCCATCGTACGGTAATACACCAATTTAATAAGTAGTAACCTAAACATGCAAACCCTCTCAACAAGACAATTTATAGATAAATTGAGAAAAATATAGATCGCTCGAACTGGGAATCGAACCCAGACCATGTCGGTATCGGGCCGAGTGCTCTACCAGTTGAGCTATCGGGCACTATACTATATTTCGTTCAATTTAGACTGTAACTTATCGAGCCACACCGTCCATCGTACGGTAATACACCAATTTAATGAGTGGAAACCTAAACATGCAAACCTTCTCAATAAGACAATTAATAGATAAATCGAAAAAAACATAGATAGCCCAAAGTGGGAACCGAACCCAGAACATGTCGGTATCGCGCCGAGTGCTCTACCAGTTGAGCTATCCGGCACTATACTATATTCCGTTCAATTTAATCTATAACTTATTGAGCCACACCGTCCATCGTACGGTAATACATCAATTCTATAAGTGGAAACCTAAACATACAAACCTTCTCAATAAGACAATTTATAGATAAATTGAGAAGAATATAGATAGCCTAAACTGGGAATCGAACCCAGACCATGTCGGTATCGCGCCGAGTGCTCTTCCAGTTCAGCTATCCGGTACTATACTATATTCCGTTCAATTTAATCTATAACTTACTGAGCCACACCGTTTATCGTACGGTAATACACTAATTTAATAAGTGGAAACCTAAACATGCAAACCTTCTCAATAAGACAATTCATAGATAAATTGAAAAAATGTAGATAGCCCGAAATAGGAATCGAACCCAGACCATGTCGGTATCGCGCCGAGTGCTCTACCAGTTGAGCTATCCGGCACTATACTATATTCGTTCAATTTGATTTTTAACTTATTGAGCCACACCGTTCATCGTCTGGTAATACACTAATTAAATAAGTGGAAACCTAAACATGCAAACCTTCTCAATAAGACGATTTATAGATAAATTGAGAAGAATATAGATAGTCCGAACTGGGAATCGAACCCAGACCATGTCGGTATCGCGCCGAGTGCTCTACCATTTGAGCTATCCGAGACTATACTATATTCCGTTCAATTCAATCTATAACTTATTGAGCCACACCGTCCATCGTACGGTAATACACCAATTTAATAAGTGGAAACCTAAACATGCAACCTTCTCAATAAGACAATTTATAGATAAATTAAGAAAAATATAGATAGCCCGAACTGGGAATCGAACCTAGACCATGTCGGTATCGCGCCGAGTGCTCTACCAGTTGAGCTATCCGGCACTATACTATATTCCGTTCAATTTAATCTATAACTTATTGAGCCACATCGTCCATCGTACGGTAATACACTAATCTAATAAGCGAAAGCCTAAACATGCAAACCTTCTCAATAAGACAATTTATAGATAAATTGAGAAAAATATAGATAGCCCGAACTGGGAATCAAACCCAGACCATGTCGGTATCGCGCCGAGTGCTCTACCAGTTAAGCTATCCGGCACTATACTATATTCCGTTTAATTTAATCTATAACTTATTGAGCCACACCGTCCATCGTACGGTAATGCACCAATTCAATAAGTCGAAACCTAAACATGCAAACCTTCTCAATAAGACAATTTATAGATAAATTTAGAAAAATATAGATAGCCTAAACTGGGAATCGAACCCAGACCATGTCGGTATCGCGCCGAGTGCACCACCAGTTGAGCTATCCGGCACTATACTATATTCCGTTTAATTTTATCTATAACTTATTGAGCCGAACCGTTCATCGTAGAGTAATACCCTAATTCCATAAGTGGAAACCTAAACATGCAAACCTTCTCAATAAGACAATTTATAGATAAATTGAGAAAAATATAGATAGCCCGAACTGGGAATCAAACCCAGACCATGTCGGTATCGCGCCGAGTGCTCTACCAGTTAAGCTATCCGGCACTATACTATATTCCGTTCAATTTAATCTATAACTTATTGAGCCACACCGTCCATCGTACGGTAATGCACCAATTCAATAAGTCGAAACCTAAACATGCAAACTTTCTCAATAAGAGAATTAATAGATAAATTAAATAAATATATATATAGCCCGAACTGGGAATCGAACCCAGACCATGTCGGTATCGCGCCGAGTGCTCTTCCAGTTGAGCTATCTGGAACTATACTATATTTCGTTCAATTTAATCGATAACTTATTGAGCCACACCGTCCATCGTACGGTTATACACCAATTTAATGAGTGGAAATCTAAACATGCAAACCTTCTCAATAAGACAATTTATAGATAAATTAAGAAAAATATAGATAGCCCGAACTGGGAATCGGACCCAGACCATGTCGGTATCGCGCCGAGTGCTCTACCAGTTGAGCTATCCGGCACTATACTATATTTCGTTCAATTTAATCGATAACTTATTGAGCCACACCGTTCATCGTACGGTAATACACCAATTCCATAAGTGGAAACCTAAACATGCAAACCTTCTCAATAAGACAATTTATAGATGAATCGAGAAAAATATAGATAGCCCGAACTGGGAATCGGACCCAGACCATGTCGGTATCGCGCCGAGTGCTCTACCAGTTGAGCTATCCGGCACTATACTATATTTCGTTCAATTTAATCGATAACTTATTGAGCCACACCGTTCATCGTACGGTAATACACCAATTCCATAAGTGGAAACCTAAACATGCAAACCTTCTCAATAAGACAATTTATAGATAAATTGAGAAAAATATAGATAGCCCGAACTGCGAATCGAACCCAGACCATGTCGGTATTGCGCCGAGTGCTCGACTAGCTGAGCTATCCGGCACTATGCTATGTTCTGTTTAATTTAATCTATAACTTATTGAGCCGCACCGTCCAGTGTACGGTAATACACCAATTCAATAAGTAGTAACCTAAACATGCAAACCCTCTCAACAAGACAATTTATAGATAAATTGAGAAAAATATAGATCGCTCGAACTGGGAATCGAACCCAGACCATGTCGGTATCGGGCCGAGTGCTCTACCAGTTGAGCTATCGGGCACTATACTATATTTCGTTCAATTTAGACTGTAACTTATCGAGCCACACCGTCCATCGTACGGTAATACACCAATTTAATGAGTGGAAACCTAAACATGCAAACCTTCTCAATAAGACAATTAATAGATAAATCGAAAAAAACATAGATAGCCCAAAGTGGGAACCGAACCCATAACATGTCGGTATCGCGCCGAGTGCTCTACCAGTTGAGCTATCCGGCACTATACTATATTCCGTTCAATTTAATCTATAACTTATTGAGCCACACCGTCCATCGTACGGTAATACATCAATTCTATAAGTGGAAACCTAAACATACAAACCTTCTCAATAAGACAATTTATAGATAAATTGAGAAGAATATAGATAGCCTAAACTGGGAATCGAACCCAGACCATGTCGGTATCGCGCCGAGTGTTCTTCCAGTTCAGCTATCCGGTACTATACTATATTCCGTTCAATTTAATCTATAACTTACTGAGCCACACCGTTTATCGTACGGTAATACACTAATTTAATAAGTGGAAACCTAAACATGCAAACCTTCTCAATAAGACAATTCATAGATAAATTGAAAAAATGTAGATAGCCCAAAATAGGAATCGAACCCAGACCATGTCGGTATCGCGCCGAGTGCTCTACCAGTTGAGCTATCCGGCACTATACTATATTCGTTCAATTTGATTTTTAACTTATTGAGCCACACCGTTCATCGTCTGGTAATACACTAATTAAATAAGTGGAAACCTAAACATGCAAACCTTCTCAATAAGACGATTTATAGATAAATTGAGAAGAATATAGATAGTCCGAACTGGGAATCGAACCCAGACCATGTCGGTATCGCGCCGAGTGCTCTACCATTTGAGCTATCCGAGACTATACTATATTCCGTTCAATTCAATCTATAACTTATTGAGCCACACCGTCCATCGTACGGTAATACACCAATTTAATAAGTGGAAACCTAAACATGCAACCTTCTCAATAAGACAATTTATAGATAAATTAAGAAAAATATAGATAGCCCGAACTGGGAATCGAACCTAGACCATGTCGGTATCGCGCCGAGTGCTCTACCAGTTGAGCTATCCGGCACTATACTATATTCCGTTCAATTTAATCTATAACTTATTGAGCCACATCGTCCATCGTACGGTAATACACTAATCTAATAAGCGAAAGCCTAAACATGCAAACCTTCTCAATAAGACAATTTATAGATAAATTGAGAAGAACATAGATAGCCCGGACTGGAAATCGTACCCAGACCATGTCGGTATCGCGCCGAGTGCTCTACCAGATGAGCTATCCAGCACTATGCTATGCTTGTTCAATTTAATCTATAACTTATTGAGCAACACCGTCCATTGTACAGTAATACACCAATTTAATAAGTGGAAACCTAAATATGCAAACCTTCTCAATAAGACAATTCATAGATAAATTGAAGAAATGTAGATAGCCCGAAATAGGAATCGAACCCAGACCATGTCAGTATCGCGCCGAGTGCTCTACCAGTTGAGCTATCTGGCACTATACTATATTCGTTCAATTTGATCTTTAACTTATTGAGCCACACCGTTCATCGTCTGGTAATACAACAATTTAATAAGTGGAAACTGAAACATGCATACCTTCTCAATAAGACAATTTATAAATAAATTGAAAAAAATATAGATAGCCCGAACTGGGAATCAAACCCAGACCATGTCGGTATCGCGCCGAGCGCTCTTCCAGTTGAGCTATCCGGTACTATACTTTATTCCGTTCAATTTAATCTATAACTTATTGAGCCACATCGTCCATCGTACGGTAATACACTAATCTAATAAGTGAAAGCCTAAACATGCAAACCTTCTCAATAAGACAATTTATAGATAAATTGAGAAGAACATAGATAGCTTGGACTGGAAATCGTACCCAGACCATGTCGGTATCGCGCCGAGTGCTCTACCAGATGAGCTATCCGGCACTATGCTATGTTCTGTTTAATTCAATCTTTAACTTATTGAGCCACACCGTCCATTGTACGGTAATACACCAATTTAATACGTGGGAACCTAAACATGCAAACCTTCTCAATAAGACAATTTATAGATAAATTTAGAAAAATATAGATAGCCTAAACTGGGAATCGAACCCAGACCATGTCGGTATCGCGCCGAGTCCACCACCAGTTGAGCTATCCGGCACTATACTATATTCCGTCCAATTTAATCTATAACTCATTGAGCCACACCGTCCATCGTGCGGTAATACACCAATTCCATAAGTGGAAACCTAAACATGCAAACCTTCTCAACAAGACAATTTATAGATAAATTGAGAAAAATATAGATAGCCCGAACTGCGAATCGAACCCAGACCATGTCGGTATTGCGCCGAGTGCTCGACTAGCTGAGCTATCCGGCACTATGCTATGTTCTGTTTAATTTAATCTATAACTTATTGAGCCGCACCGTCCAGTGTACGGTAATACACCAATTTAATAAGTAGTAACCTAAACATGCAAACCCTCTCAATAAGACAATTTATAGATAAATTGAGAAAAATATAGATCGCTCGAACTGGGAATCGAACCCAGACCATGTCGGTATCGGGCCGAGTGCTCTACCAGTTGAGCTATCGGGCACTATACTATATTTCGTTCAATTTAGACTGTAACTTATCGAGCCACACCGTCCATTGTACGGTAATACACCAATTTAATGAGTGGAAACCTAAACATGCAAACCTTCTCAATAAGACAATTAATAGATAAATCGAAAAAAACATAGATAGCCCAAAGTGGGAACCGAACCCAGAACATGTCGGTATCGCGCCGAGTGCTCTACCAGTTGAGCTATCCGGCACTATACTATATTCCGTTCAATTTAATCTATAACTTATTAAGCCAAACCGTCCATCGTACGGTAATACACCAATTCCATAAGTGAAAACCTAAACATGCAAACCTTCTCAATAAGACAATTTATAGATAAATTGAGAAAAATATAGATAGCCCGAACTGCGAAACGAACCCAGACCATGTCGGTATCGTGCCGAGTGCTCTACAAGTTGAGCTATCCGGCACTATGCTATGTTCTGTTTAATTTAAACTATAACTTATTGAGCCACACCGTCCAGTGTACGGTAATACACCAATTTAATAAGTGGAAACCTAAACATGCAAACCTTCTCAATAAGACAATTTATAGATAAATTGAGAAAAATATAGATTGCCCGAACTGGGAATCGAACCCAGACCATGTCGGTATTGGGCCGAGTGCTCTACCAGTTGAGCTATCGGGCACTATACTATATTCCGTTCAATTTAGACTATAACTTATCGAGACACACCGTCCATCGTACGGTAATACACCAATTCCATAAGTGAAAACCTAAACATGCAAACCTTCTCAATAAGACAATTTATAGATAAATTGAGAAAAATATAGATAGCCTAAAGTGGGAATCGAACCCAGACCATGTCGGTATCGCACCGAGTGCTGTACCAGTGGAGCTATCCGGCACTATACTATATTTCGTTTAATTTGATCTTTAACTTATTGAGCCACACCGTCCATCGTACGGTAATACACCAATTTGATAAGTGGAAACCTAAACATGCAAACCTTCTCAATAAGACAATTTATAGATGAATCGAGAAAAATATAGATAGCCTAAACTGGGAATCGAACCCAGACCATGTCGGTATCGCGCCGAGTGCACCACCAGTTGAGCTATCCGGCACTATACTATATTCCGTTTAATTTTATCTATAACTTATTGAGCCGAACCGTTCATCGTAGAGTAATACCCTAATTCCATAAGTGGAAACCTAAACATGCAAACCTTCTCAATAAGACAATTTATAGATAAATTGAGAAAAATATAGATAGCCCGAACTGGGAATCAAACCCAGACCATGTCGGTATCGCGCCGAGTGCTCTACCAGTTAAGCTATCCGGCACTATACTATATTCCGTTCAATTTAATCTATAACTTATTGAGCCACACCGTCCATCGTACGGTAATGCACCAATTCAATAAGTCGAAACCTAAACATGCAAACCTTCTCAATAAGACAATTTATAGATAAATTTAGAAAAATATAGATAGCCTAAACTGGGAATCGAACCCAGACCATGTCGGTATCGCGCCGAGTGCACCACCAGTTGAGCTATCCGGCACTATACTATATTCCGTTTAATTTTATCTATAACTTATTGAGCCGAACCGTTCATCGTAGAGTAATACCCTAATTCCATAAGTGGAAACCTAAACATGCAAACCTTCTCAATAAGACAATTTATAGATAAATTAAGAAAAATATAGATAGCCCGAACTGGGAATCAAACCCAGACCATGTCGGTATCGCGCCGAGTGCTCTACCAGTTAAGCTATCCGGCACTATACTATATTCCGTTCAATTTAATCTATAACTTATTGAGCCACACCGTCCATCGTACGGTAATGCACCAATTCAATAAGTCGAAACCTAAACATGCAAACTTTCTCAATAAGAGAATTAATAGATAAATTAAATAAATATATATATAGCCCGAACTGGGAATCGAACCCAGACCATGTCGGTATCGCGCCGAGTGCTCTTCCAGTTGAGCTATCCGGCACTATACTATATTTCGTTCAATTTAATCGATAACTTATTGAGCCACACCGTTCATCGTACGGTAATACACCAATTCCATAAGTGGAGACCTAAACATGCAAACCTTCTCAATAAGACAATTTATAGATGAATCGAGAAAAATATAGATAGCCTGAACTGGGAATCAAACCCAGACTATGTCGGTATCGCACCGAGTGCTGTACCAGTGGAGCTATCCGGCACTATACTATATTTCGTTTAATTCGATCTTTAACTTATTGAGCCACACCGTCCATTTTACGGTAATACACCAATTTAATGAGTGGAAACCTAAACATGCAAACCTTCTCAGAAAGACAATTTATAGATAAATTGAGAGAAATATAGATAGCCCGAACTGGGAATCGAACCCAGATCATGTCAGTATCGCGCCGAGTGCTCCACTAGTTGAGCTATCCGGCACTATACTATATTCCGTTTAATTTAATCTATAACTTATTGAGCAAAACCGCCCATCGTACAGTAATACTCTAATTCCATAAGTGGAAACCTAAACATGCAAACCTTCTCAATAAGACAATTTATAGATAAATCGAGAAAAATATAGATAGCCCGAACTGGTAATCGAACCCAGACCATGTCGGTATCGCGCCGAGTGCTCTACCAGTTGAGCTATCCAGCACTATACTATATTCCGTTTAATTTAATCTATAACTTATTGAGCCACACCGTCTATCGTACGGTAATACACCAATTTAATAAGTGGAAACCTAAACATGCAAACCTTCTCAATAAGATAATTGATAGATAAATTAAGAAGAATAAAGGTAGCCCGAACTGGGAATCGAACCCAGACCATGTCGGTATCGCGCCGAGTGCTCTACTAGTTGAGCTATCCGGCACTATACTATATTCCGTTTAATTTAATCTATAACTTATTGAGCCACACCGTCCATCGTACGGTAATACACCAATTTAATAAGTGGAAACCTAAACATGCAAACCTTCTCAATAAGACAATTAATAGATAAATTGAAAAAAATATAGATAGCCCAAAGTGAGAATCGAACCCAGAACATGTTGGTATCGCGCCGAGTGCTCTACCAGTTGAGCTATCCGGCACTATACTATATTCCGTTCAATTTAATCTATAACTCATTAAGCCAAACCGTCCATCGTACGGTAATACACCAATTCCATGAGTGGAAACCTAAACATGCAAACCTTTTCAATAAGACAATTTATAGATAAATTGAGAAAAATGTAGATATCCCGAACTGGTAATTGAACCCAGACCATGTCGGTATCGCGCCGAGTGCTCTTCCAGTTTAGCTATCCGGTACTATACTATATTCCGTTCAATTTAATCTATAACTAATTGAGCCACACCTGCCATCGTATGGTAATACATTAATTTAATAAGTGGAAACCTAAACATGCAAACCTTCTCAATAAGACAATTTATAGATAAATTGAGAAAAATATAGATAGCCCGAACTGGTAATTGAACCCAGACCATGTCGGTATCGCGCCAAGTGCTCTTCTATTCGAGCTATCCGGTACTATACTATATTCCGTTCAATTTAATCTATAACTAATTGAGCCACACCGTCCATCGAACGGTAATACACCAATTTGATAAGTGGAAACCTAAACATACAAACCTTCTCAATAAGACAACTTATAGATAAATTGAGAAGAATATAGATAGCCCGAACTGGGAATCGAACCCAGACCATGTCGGTATCGCGCCAAGTTTTCTACCAGTTGAGCTATCCAGCACTATACTATATTCCGTTCAATTTAATCTATAACTTATTGAGCCACACCGTCCATCGTACGGTAATACACCGATTTAATATAGTGAAAACCTAAACATGCAAATCTTCTCAATAAGACAATTAATAGATAAATTGAGAAAAATATAGATAGCCCGAAATGGGAATCGAACCCAGACAATATCGGTATCGCGCCGAGTGCTCTACCAGTTGAGCTATCCGGCTCTATACTATATTCCGTTTAATTTAATCTATAACTTATTGAGCCACACCGTCCATCGAACGGTAATACACAAATTTGATAAGTGGAAACCTAAACATGCAAACCTTTTCAATAAGACAATTTATAGATAAATTAAGAAAAATATAGATAGTCCGAACTGGGAATCGAACCCAGACCATGTCGGTATCGCGCCGAGTGCTCTACCAGTTGAGCTATCCGGGACTATACTATATTCCGTTCAATTCAATCTATAACTTATTGAGCCACACCGTCCATCGTACGGTAATACACCAATTTAATAAGTGGAAACCGAAACATGCAAACCTTCTCAATAAGACAATTTATAGATAAATTGAGAAAAATATAGATAGCCCGAACTGCGAAACGAACCCAGACCATGTCGGTATCGCGCCGAGTGCTCTACTAGTTGAGCTATCCGGCACTATGCTATGTTCTGTTTAATTTAATCTATAACTTATTGAGCCACACCGTCCAGTGTACGGTAATACACCAATTTAATAAGTGGAAACCTAAACATGCAAACCTTCTCAATAAGACAATTTATAGATAAATTAAGAAGAATATAGATAGCCCGAACTGGGAATCGAACCCAGACCATGTCGGTATCGCGCCAAGTGCTCTACCAGTTGAGCTATCCAGCACTATACTATATTCCGTTCAATTTAATCTATAACTTATTGAGCCACACCGTCCATCGTACGGTAATACACCGATTTAATATAGTGTAAACCTAAACATGCAAATCTTCTTAATGAGACAATTCATAGATAAATTGAGAAAAATATAGATAGCCCGAAATGGGAATCGAACCCAGACAATATCGGTATCGCGCCGAGTGCTCTACTAGTTGAGCTATCCGGCACTATGCTATGTTCCGTTTAATTTAATCTATAACTTATTGAGCCACACCGTCCAGTGTACGGTAATACACCAATTTAATAAGTGGAAACCTAAACATGCAAACCTTCTCAATAAGACAATTAATAGATAAATCGAAAAACATATAGATAGCCCAAAGTGGAAATCGAACCCAGAACATGTCGGTATCGCGCCGAGTGCTCTACCAGTTGAGCTATCGGGCACTATACTATATTCCGTTCAATTTAATCTATAACTTATTAAGCAAAACCGTCCATCGTACAGTAATACTTTATTTCCATAAGTGGAAACCTAAACATGCAAACCTTCTCAATAAGACAATTTATAGATAAATCGAGAAAAATATAGATAGCCCGAACTGGGAATCGAACCTAGACCATGTCGATATCGCGCCGAGTGCTCTCCCAGATGAGCTATCTGGCACTATACTATATTCCGTTCAATTTGATCTATAACTTATTGAACCACACCGTCCATTGTACAATAATACACAAATTTAATAAGTGGAAACCTAAACATGCAAACCTTCTCAATAAGACAATTTATAGATAAATTAAGAAGAATATAGATAGTCCGAACTGGGAATCGAACCCAGACCATGTCGGTATCGCGCCGAGTGCTCTACCAGTTGAGCTTTCCGGCACTATGCTATGTTCTGTTTAATTTAATCTATAACTTATCGAGCCACACCGTCCATCGTACGGTAATACACCAATTTAAAAAGTAGAAACCTAAACTAGCAAACCTTCTCAATAAGACAATTATTAGATGAATTGAAAAAAATATAGATAGCCCAAAGTGGGAATCGAACCCAGAACATGTCGGTATCGCGCCGAGTGCTCTACCAGTTGAGCTATCCGGCACTATACTATATTCCGTTCAATTTAATCTATAACTTATTGAGCCACACCGTCCATCGTACAATAAGACACAAATTTAATAAGTGGAAACCTAAACATGCAAACCTTCTCAATAAGACAATTTATAGATAAATTGAGAAAAATATAGATAGCCCGAACTGCGAAACGAACCCAGACCATGTCGGTATCAAGCCGAGTGCTGTACCAGTTGAGCTATCGGGCACTATACTATATTCCGTTCAATTTAGACTATAACTTATCGAGCCGCACCGTCCATCATACGGTAATACACCAATTTAATAAGTGGAAACCTAAACATGCAAACCTTCTCAATAAGACAATTAATAGATAAATCGAAAAAAATATAGATAGCCCAAAGTGGGAATCGAACCCAGAACATGTCGGTATCGCGCCGAGTGCTCTACCAGTTGAGCTATCGGGCACTATACTATATTCCGTTTAATTTAATCTATAACTTATTGAGCCAAACCGTCCATCGTACGGTAATACACAAATTTAATAAGTGGAAACCTAAACATGCAAACCTTCTTAATAAGACAATTGATAGATAAATTAAGAAGAATATAGATAGCCCGAACTGGGAATCGAACCCAGACCATGTCGGTAGCGCGCCGAGTGCTCTACTAGTTGAGCTATCCGGCGCTATACTATATTCCGTTTAATTTAATCTATAACTTATTGAGCCACACCGTCCATCGTACGGTAGTACGCCAATTTGATAAGTGGAAACCTAAACATGCAAACCTTCTCAATAAGACAATTTATAGATAAATTGAGAAAAATATAGATTGCCCGAACTGGGAATCGAACCCAGACCATGTCGGTATCGCGCTGAGTGCTGTACCAGTTGAGCTATCCGGCACTATACTATATTCCGATAAATTTAATCTATAACTTATTGAGCCACACCGTCCATCGTACATAATACATCAATTCTATAAGTGGAAACCTAAACATACAAACCTTCTCAATAAGACAATTTATAGATAAATTGAGAAGAATATAGATAGCCTAAACTGGGAATCGAACCCAGACCATGTTGGTATCGCGCCGAGTGCTCTTCCAGTTCAGCTATCCGGTACTATACTATATTCCGTTCAATTTAATCTATAACTTACTGAGCCACACCGTTTATCTTACGGTAATACACTAATTTAATAAGTGGAAGCCTAAACATGCAAACCTTCTCAATAAGACAATTTATAGATAAAATGAGAAGAACATAGATAGCCCGGACTGGGAATCGAACCTAGACCATGTCGGTATCGCGCCGAGTGCTCTACCAGATGAGCTATCCAGCACTATGCTATGCTTGTTCAATTTAATCTATAACTAATTGAGCAACAACGTCCATTGTACAGTAATACACCAATTTAATAAGTGGAAACCTAAACATGCAAACCTTCTCAATAAGACAATTCATAGATAAATTGAAAAAATGTAGATAGCCCGAAATAGGAATCGAACCCAGACCATGTCGGTATCGCGCCGAGTGCTCTACCAGTTGAGCTATCCGGCACTATACTATATTCGTTCAATTTGATCTTTAACTTATTGAGCTACACCGTTCATCGTCTGGTAATACACTAATTAAATAAGTGGAAACCTAAACATGCAAACCTTCTCAATAAGACGATTTATAGATAAATTGAGAAGAATATAGATAGTCCGAACTGGGAATCGAACCCAGACCATGTCGGTATCGCGCCGAGTGCTCTACCATTTGAGCTATCCGGGACTATACTATATTCCGTTCAATTTAATCTATAACTTATTGAGCCACATCGTCCATCGTACGGTAATACACCAATTTAATAAGTGGAAACCTAAACATGCAACCTTCTCAATAAGACAATTTATAGATAAATTGAGAAGAACATAGATAGCCCGGACTGGAAATCGTACCCAGACCATGTCGGTATCGTGCCGAGTGCTCTACCAGATGAGCTATCCAGCACTATGCTATGCTTGTTCAATTTAATCTATAACTTATTGAGCAACACCGTCCATTGTACAGTAATACACCAATTTAATAAGTGGAAACCTAAACATGCAAACCTTCTCAATAAGACAATTCATAGATAAATTGAAGAAATGTAGATAGCCCGAAATAGGAATCGAACCCAGACCATGTCAGTATCGCGCCGAATGCTCTACCAGTTGAGCTATCCGGCACTATACTATATTCGTTCAATTTGATCTTTAACTTATTGAGCTACACCGTTCATCGTCTGGTAATACACCAATTTAATAAGTGGAAACTGAAACATGCGTACCTTCTCAATAAGACAATTTATAAATAAATTGAAAAAAATATAGATAGTCCGAACTGGGAATCGAACCCAGACCATGTCGGTATCGCGCCGAGTGCTCTACCATTTGAGCTATCCGGGACTATACTATATTCCGTTCAATTCAATCTATAACTTATTAAGCCACACCGTCCATCGTACGGTAATACACCAATTTAATAAGTGGAAACCTAAACATGCAACCTTCTCAATAAGACAATTTATAGATAAATTAAGAAGAATATAGATAGCCCGAACTGGGAATCGAACCTAGACCATGTCGGTATCGCGCCGAGTGCTCTACCAGTTGAGCTATCCGGCACTATACTATATTCCGTTCAATTTAATCTATAACTTATTGAGCCACATCGTCCATCGTACGGTAATACACCAATTTAATAAGTGGAAACCTAAACATGCAACCTTCTCAATAAGACAATTTATAGATAAATTAAGAAGAATATAGATAGCCCGAACTGGGAATCGAACCTAGACCATGTCGGTATCGCGCCGAGTGCTCTACCAGTTGAGCTATCCGGCACTATACTATATTCCGTTCAATTTAATCTATAACTTATTGAGCCACATCGTCCATCGTACGGTAATACACCAATTTAATAAGTGGAAACCTAAACATGCAACCTTCTCAATAAGACAATTTATAGATAAATTGAGAAGAACATAGATAGCCCGGACTGGAAATCGTACCCAGACCATGTCAGTATCGCGCCGAGTGCTCCACTAGTTGAGCTATCCGGCACTATACTATATTCCGTTTAATTTAATCTATAAATTATTGAGCAAAACCGCCCATCGTACAGTAATACTCTAATTCCATAAGTGGAAACCTAAACATGCAAACCTTCTCAATAAGACAATTTATAGATAAATCGAGAAAAATATAGATAGCCCGAACTGGGAATCAAACCCAGACCATGTCGGTATCGCGCCGAGCGCTCTTCCAGTTGAGCTATCCGGTAATATACTTTATTCCGTTCAATTTAATCTATAACTTATTGAGCTACACCGTCCATCGTGCGGTAATACACTAATTAAATGAGTGGAAACCTAAACATGCAAACCTTCTCAATGAGACGATTTACAGATAAATTGAGAAGAATATAGATAGTCCGAACTGGGAATCGAACCTAGACCATGTCGGTATCGCGCCGAGTGCTCTACCATTTGAGCTATCCAGCACTATGCTATGCTTGTTCAATTTGATCTATAACTTATTGAGCAACACCGTCCATTGTACAGTAATACACCAATTTAATAAGTGGAAACCTAAACATGCAAACGTTCTCAATAAGACAATTTATAGATAAATTCAAGAAAATATAGATAGCCCGAACTGGGAATCGAACCCAGACCATGACTTATCGCGCCAAGTGCTCCACCAGTTGAGCTATCCGGCACTATACTATATACCGTTCAATTTAATCTATAACTCATTGAGCCACACCGTCCATCGTACAATAATACACAAATTTAATAAGTGGAAACCTAAACATGCAAACCTTCTCAATAAGACAATTTATAGATAAATTAAGAAGAATATAGATAGTCCGAACTGGGAATCGAACCCAGACCATGTCGGTATCGCGCCGAGTGCTCTACCAGTTGAGCTATCCGGGACTATACTATATTTCGTTCAATTCAATCTATAACTTATTAAGCCACACCGTCCATCGTACGGTAATACACCAATTTAATAAGTGGAAACCTAAACATGCAACCTTCTCAATAAGAGAATTAATAGATAAATTAAAAAAAATATAGATAGCCCGAACTGGGAATCGAACCCAGACCATGTCGGTATTGCGCCGAGTGCTCTTCCAGTTGAGCTATTCGGCACTATACTATATTTCGTTCAATTTAATCGATAACTTATTGAGCCACACCGTCCATCGTACGGTAATACACCGATTTAATGAGTGGAAACCTAAACATGCAAACCTTCTCAATAAGACAATTTATAGATGAATTAAGAATAATATAGATAGCCCGAACTGGGAATCGAACCTAGACCATGTCGATATCGCGCCGAGTGCTCTACCAGTTGAGCTATCCGGCACTATACTATATTCCGTTCCATTCAATCTATAACTTATTGAGCCACACCGTCCATCGTACGGTAATACACCAATTCCATAAGTGGAAACCTAAATATGCAAACGTTCTCAATAAGACAATTTATAGATAAATTGAGAAAAATATAGATAGCCCGAACTGCGAATCGAACCCAGACCATGTCGGTATCGCGCCGAGTGCTCTACCAGTTGAGCTATCCGGCACTATACTATATTCCGTTCAATTTAATCTATAACTTATTGAGCCACACCGTCCATCGTACGGTAATACATCAATTCTATAAGTGGAAACCTAAACATACAAACCTTCTCAATAAGACAATTTATAGATAAATTGAGAAGAATATAGATAGCCTAAACTGGGAATCGAACCCAGACCATGTCGGTATCGCGCCGAGTGCTCTTCCAGTTCAGCTATCCGGTACTATACTATATTCCGTTCAATTTAATCTATAACTTACTGAGCCACACCGTTTATCGTACGGTAATACACTAATTTAATAAGTGGAAGCCTAAACATGCAAACCTTCTCAATAAGACAATTCATAGATAAATTGAAAAAATGTAGATAGCCCGAAATAGGAATCGAACCCAGACCATGTCGGTATCGCGCCGAGTGCTCTACCAGTTGAGCTATCCAGCACTATACTATATTCGTTCAATTTGATTTTTAACTTATTGAGCCACACCGTTCATCGTCTGGTAATACACTAATTAAATAAGTGGAAACCTAAACATGCAAACCTTCTCAATAAGACGATTTATAGATAAATTGAGAAGAATATAGATAGTCCGAACTGGGAATCGAACCCAGACCATGTCGGTATCGCGCCGAGTGCTCTACCATTTGAGCTATCCGAGACTATACTATATTCCGTTCAATTCAATCTATAACTTATTGAGCCACACCGTCCATCGTACGGTAATACACCAATTTAATAAGTGGAAACCTAAACATGCAACCTTCTCAATAAGACAATTTATAGATAAATTAAGAAAAATATAGATAGCCCGAACTGGGAATCGAACCTAGACCATGTCGGTATCGCGCCGAGTGCTCTACCAGTTGAGCTATCCGGCACTATACTATATTCCGTTCAATTTAATCTATAACTTATTGAGCCACATCGTCCATCGTACGGTAATACACTAATCTAATAAGTGAAAGCCTAAACATGCAAACCTTCTCAATAAGACAATTTATAGATAAATTGAGAAGAACATATATAGCCCGGACTGGAAATCGTACCCAGACCATGTCGGTATCGCGCCGAGTGCTCTACCAGATGAGCTATCCAGCACTATGCTATGCTTGTTCAATTTAATCTATAACTTATTGAGCAACACCGTCCATTGTACAGTAATACACCAATTTAATAAGTGGAAACCTAAACATGCAAACCTTCTTAATAAGACAATTCATAGATAAATTGAAGAAATGTAGATAGCCCGAAATAGGAATCGAACCCAGACCATGTCAGTATCGCGCCGAGTGCTCTACCAGTTGAGCTATCCGGCACTATACTATATTCGTTCAATTTGATCTTTAACTTATTGAGCCACACCGTTCATCGTCTGGTAATACACCAATTTAATAAGTGGAAACTGAAACATGCATACCTTCTCAATAAGACAATTTATAAATAAATTGAAAAAAATATAGATAGCCCGAACTGGGAATCAAACCCAGACCATGTCGGTATCGCGCCGAGCGCTCTTCCAGTTGAGCTATCCGGTACTATACTATATTCCGTTCAATTTAATCTATAACTTATTGAGCCACACCGTCCATCGTACGGTAATGCACCAATTCAATAAGTCGAAACCTAAACATGCAAACCTTCTCAATAAGACAATTTATAGATAAATTTAGAAAAATATAGATAGCCTAAACTGGGAATCGAACCCAGACCATGTCGGTATCGCGCCGAGTGCACCACCAGTTGAGCTATCCGGCACTATACTATATTCCGTTTAATTTTATCTATAACTTATTGAGCCGAACCGTTCATCGTAGAGTAATACCCTAATTCCATAAGTGGTAACCTAAACATGCAAACCTTCTCAATAAGACAATTTATAGATAAATTGAGAAAAATATAGATAGCCCGAACTGGGAATCAAACCCAGACCATGTCGGTATCGCGCCGAGTGCTCTACCAGTTAAGCTATCCGGCACTATACTATATTCCGTTTAATTTAATCTATAACTTATTGAGCCACACCGTCCATCGTACGGTAATGCACCAATTCAATAAGTCGAAACCTAAACATGCAAACCTTCTCAATAAGACAATTTATAGATAAATTTAGAAAAATATAGATAGCCTAAACTGGGAATCGAACCCAGACCATGTCGGTATCGCGCCGAGTGCACCACCAGTTGAGCTATCCGGCACTATACTATATTCCGTTTAATTTTATCTATAACTTATTGAGCCGAACCGTTCATCGTAGAGTAATACCCTAATTCCATAAGTGGAAACCTAAACATGCAAACCTTCTCAATAAGACAATTTATAGATAAATTGAGAAAAATATAGATAGCCCGAACTGGGAATCAAACCCAGACCATGTCGGTATCGCGCCGAGTGCTCTACCAGTTAAGCTATCCGGCACTATACTATATTCCGTTCAATTTAATCTATAACTTATTGAGCCACACCGTCCATCGTACGGTAATGCACCAATTCAATAAGTCGAAACCTAAACATGCAAACTTTCTCAATAAGAGAATTAATAGATAAATTAAATGAATATATATATAGCCCGAACTGGGAATCGAACCCAGACCATGTCGGTATCGCGCCGAGTGCTCTTCCAGTTGAGCTATCTGGAACTATACTATATTTCGTTCAATTTAATCGATAACTTATTGAGCCACACCGTCCATCGTACGGTTATACACCTATTTAATGAGTGGAAATCTAAACATGCAAACCTTCTCAATAAGACAATTTATAGATAAATTAAGAAAAATATAGATAGCCCGAACTGGGAATCGGACCCAGACCATGTCGGTATCGCGCCGAGTGCTCTACCAGTTGAGCTATCCGGCACTATACTATATTTCGTTTAATTTGATCTTTAACTTATTGAGCCACACCGTCCATCGTACGGTAATACACCAATTTAATAAGTAGTAACCTAAACATGCAAACCCTCTCAACAAGACAATTTATAGATAAATTGAGAAAAATATAGATCGCTCGAACTGGGAATCGAACCCAGACCATGTCGGTATCGGGCCGAGTGCTCTACCAGTTGAGCTATCGGGCACTATACTATATTTCGTTCAATTTAGACTGTAACTTATCGTGCCACACCGTCCATCGTACGGTAATACACCAATTTAATGAGTGGAAACCTAAACATGCAAACCTTCTCAATAAGACAATTAATAGATAAATCGAAAAAAACATAGATAGCCCAAAGTGGGAACCGAACCCAGAACATGTCGGTATCGCGCCGAGTGCTCTACCAGTTGAGCTATCCGGCACTATACTATATTCCGTTCAATTTAATCTATAACTTATTGAGCCACACCGTCCATCGTACGGTAATACATCAATTCTATAAGTGGAAACCTAAACATACAAACCTTCTCAATAAGACAATTTATAGATAAATTGAGAAGAATATAGATAGCCTAAACTGGGAATCGAACCCAGACCATGTCGGTATCGCGCCGAGTGCTCTTCCAGTTCAGCTATCCGGTACTATACTATATTCCGTTCAATTTAATCTATAACTTACTGAGCCACACCGTTTATCGTACGGTAATACACTAATTTAATAAGTGGAAACCTAAACATGCAAACCTTCTCAATAAGACAATTCATAGATAAATTGAAAAAATGTAGATAGCCCGAAATAGGAATCGAACCCAGACCATGTCGGTATCGCGCCGAGTGCTCTACCAGTTGAGCTATCCGGCACTATACTATATTCGTTCAATTTGATTTTTAACTTATTGAGCCACACCGTTTATCGTCTGGTAATACACTAATTAAATAAGTGGAAACCTAAACATGCAAACCTTCTCAATAAGACGATTTATAGATAAATTGAGAAGAATATAGATAGTCCGAACTGGGAATCGAACCCAGACCATGTCGGTATCGCGCCGAGTGCTCTACCATTTGAGCTATCCGAGACTATACTATATTCCGTTCAATTCAATCTATAACTTATTGAGCCACACCGTCCATCGTACGCCAATACACCAATTTAATAAGTGGAAACCTAAACATGCAACCTTCTCAATAAGACAATTTATAGATAAATTAAGAAAAATATAGATAGCCCGAACTGGGAATCGAACCTAGACCATGTCGGTATCGCGCCGAGTGCTCTACCAGTTGAGCTATCCGGCACTATACTATATTCCGTTCAATTTAATCTATAACTTATTGAGCCACATCGTCCATCGTACGGTAATACACTAATCTAATAAGCGAAAGCCTAAACATGCAAACCTTCTCAATAAGACAATTTATAGATAAATTGAGAAAAATATAGATAGCCCGAACTGGGAATCAAACCCAGACCATGTCGGTATCGCGCCGAGTGCTCTACCAGTTAAGCTATCCGGCACTATACTATATTCCGTTTAATTTAATCTATAACTTATTGAGCCACACCGTCCATCGTACGGTAATGCACCAATTCAATAAGTCGAAACCTAAACATGCAAACCTTCTCAATAAGACAATTTATAGATAAATTTAGAAAAATATAGATAGCCTAAACTGGGAATCGAACCCAGACCATGTCGGTATCGCGCCGAGTGCACCACCAGTTGAGCTATCCGGCACTATACTATATTCCGTTTAATTTTATCTATAACTTATTGAGCCGAACCGTTCATCGTAGAGTAATACCCTAATTCCATAAGTGGAAACCTAAACATGCAAACCTTCTCAATAAGACAATTTATAGATAAATTGAGAAAAATATAGATAGCCCGAACTGGGAATCAAACCCAGACCATGTCGGTATCGCGCCGAGTGCTCTACCAGTTAAGCTATCCGGCACTATACTATATTCCGTTCAATTTAATCTATAACTTATTGAGCCACACCGTCCATCGTACGGTAATGCACCAATTCAATAAGTCGAAACCTAAACATGCAAACTTTCTCAATAAGAGAATTAATAGATAAATTAAATAAATATATATATAGCCCGAACTTGGAATCGAACCCAGACCATGTCGGTATCGCGCCGAGTGCTCTTCCAGTTGAGCTATCTGGAACTATACTATATTTCGTTCAATTTAATCGATAACTTATTGAGCCACACCGTCCATCGTACGGTTATACACCAATTTAATGAGTGGAAATCTAAACATGCAAACCTTCTCAATAAGACAATTTATAGATAAATTAAGAAAAATATAGATAGCCCGAACTGGGAATCGGACCCAGACCATGTCGGTATCGCGCCGAGTGCTCTACCAGTTGAGCTATCCGGCACTATACTATATTTCGTTCAATTTAATCGATAACTTATTGAGCCACACCGTTCATCGTACGGTAATACACCAATTCCATAAGTGGAAACCTAAACATGCAAACCTTCTCAATAAGACAATTTATAGATGAATCGAGAAAAATATAGATAGCCTGAACTGGGAATCAAACCCAGACTATGTCGGTATCGCACCGAGTGCTGTACCAGTGGAGCTATCCGGCACTATACTATATTTCGTTTAATTTGATCTTTAACTTATTGAGCCACACCGTCCATCGTACGGTAATACACCAATTTGATAAGTGGAAACCTAAACATGCAAACCTTCTCAATAAGACAATTTATAGATAAATTGAGAAAAATAAAGATAGCCCGAACTGCGAATCGAACCCAGACCATGTCGGTATTGCGCCGAGTGCTCGACTAGCTGAGCTATCCGGCACTATGCTATGTTCTGTTTAATTTAATCTATAACTTATTGAGCCGCACCGTCCAGTGTACGGTAATACACCAATTTAATAAGTAGTAACCTAAACATGCAAACCCTCTCAACAAGACAATTTATAGATAAATTGAGAAAAATATAGATCGCTCGAACTGGGAATCGAACCCAGACCATGTCGGTATCAAGCCGAGTGCTCTACCAGTTGAGCTATCGGGCACTATACTATATTTCGTTCAATTTAGACTGTAACTTATCGAGCCACACCGTCCATCGTACGGTAATACACCAATTTAATGAGTGGAAACCTAAACATGCAAACCTTCTCAATAAGACAATTAATAGATAAATCGAAAAAAACATAGATAGCCCAAAGTGGGAACCGAACCCAGAACATGTCGGTATCGCGCCGAGTGCTCTACCAGTTGAGCTATCCGGCACTATACTATATTCCGTTCAATTTAATCTATAACTTATTGAGCCACACCGTCCATCGTACGGTAATACATCAATTCTATAAGTGGAAACCTAAACATACAAACCTTCTCAATAAGACAATTTATAGATAAATTGAGAAGAATATAGATAGCCTAAACTGGGAATCGAACCCAGACCATGTCGGTATCGCGCCGAGTGCTCTTCCAGTTCAGCTATCCGGTACTATACTATATTCCGTTCAATTTAATCTATAACTTACTGAGCCACACCGTTTATCGTACGGTAATACACTAATTTAATAAGTGGAAACCTAAACATGCAAACCTTCTCAATAAGACAATTCATAGATAAATTGAAAAAATGTAGATAGCCCGAAATAGGAATCGAACCCAGACCATGTCGGTATCGCGCCGAGTGCTCTACCAGTTGAGCTATCCGGCACTATACTATATTCGTTCAATTTGATTTTTAACTTATTGAGCCACACCGTTCATCGTCTGGTAATACACTAATTAAATAAGTGGAAACCTAAACATGCAAACCTTCTCAATAAGACGATTTATAGATAAATTGAGAAGAATATAGATAGTCCGAACTGGGAATCGAACCCAGACCATGTCGGTATCGCGCCGAGTGCTCTACCATTTGAGCTATCCGAGACTATACTATATTCCGTTCAATTCAATCTATAACTTATTGAGCCACACCGTCCATCGTACGGTAATACACCAATTTAATAAGTGGAAACCTAAACATGCAACCTTCTCAATAAGACAATTTATAGATAAATTAAGAAAAATATAGATAGCCCGAACTGGGAATCGAACCTAGACCATGTCGGTATCGCGCCGAGTGCTCGACCAGTTGAGCTATCCGGCACTATACTATATTCCGTTCAATTTAATCTATAACTTATTGAGCCACATCGTCCATCGTACGGTAATACACTAATCTAATAAGCGAAAGCCTAAACATGCAAACCTTCTCAATAAGACAATTTATAGATAAATTGAGAAGAACATAGATAGCCCGGACTGGAAATCGTACCCAGACCATGTCGGTATCGCGCCGAGTGCTCTACCAGATGAGCTATCCAGCACTATGCTATGCTTGTTCAATTTAATCTATAACTTATTGAGCAACACCGTCCATTGTACAGTAATACACCAATTTAATAAGTGGAAACCTAAACATGCAAACCTTCTCAATAAGACAATTCATAGATAAATTGAAGAAATGTAGATAGCCCGAAATAGGAATCGAACCCAGACCATGTCAGTATCGCGCCGAGTGCTCTACCAGTTGAGCTATCTGGCACTATACTATATTCGTTCAATTTGATCTTTAACTTATTGAGCCACACCGTTCATCGTCTGGTAATACAACAATTTAATAAGTGGAAACTGAAACATGCATACCTTCTCAATAAGACAATTTATAAATAAATTGAAAAAAATATAGATAGCCCGAACTGGGAATCAAACCCAGACCATGTCGGTATCGCGCCGAGCGCTCTTCCAGTTGAGCTATCCGGTACTATACTTTATTCCGTTCAATTTAATCTATAACTTATTGAGCCACATCGTCCATCGTACGGTAATACACTAATCTAATAAGTGAAAGCCTAAACATGCAAACCTTCTCAATAAGACAATTTATAGATAAATTGAGAAGAACATAGATAGCCCGGACTGGAAATCGTACCCAGACCATGTCGGTATCGCGCCGAGTGCTCTACCAGATGAGCTATCCGGCACTATGCTATGTTCTGTTTAATTCAATCTTTAACTTATTGAGCCACACCGTCCATTGTACGGTAATACACCAATTTAATACGTGGGAACCTAAACATGCAAACCTTCTCAATAAGACAATTTATAGATAAATTTAGAAAAATATAGATAGCCTAAACTGGGAATCGAACCCAGACCATGTCGGTATCGCGCCGAGTGCACCACCAGTTGAGCTATCCGGCACTATACTATATTCCGTCCAATTTAATCTATAACTCATTGAGCCACACCGTCCATCGTGCGGTAATACACCAATTTTATAAGTGGAAACCTAAACATGCAAACCTTCTCAATACGACAATTTATAGATAAATTGAGAAAAATATAGATAGCCCGAACTGCGAATCGAACCCAGACCATGTCGGTATTGCGCCGAGTGCTCGACTAGCTGAGCTATCCGGCACTATGCTATGTTCTGTTTAATTTAATCTATAACTTATTGAGCCGCACCGTTCAGTGTACGGTAATACACCAATTTAATAAGTAGTAACCTAAACATGCAAACCCTCTCAATAAGACAATTTATAGATAAATTGAGAAAAATATAGATCGCTCGAACTGGGAATCGAACCCAGACCATGTCGGTATCGGGCCGAGTGCTCTACCAGTTGAGCTATCGGGCACTATACTATATTTCGTTCAATTTAGACTGTAACTTATCGAGCCACACCGTCCATTGTACGGTAATACACCAATTTAATGAGTGGAAACCTAAACATGCAAACCTTCTCAATAAGACAATTAATAGATAAATCGAAAAAAACATAGATAGCCCAAAGTGGGAACCGAACCCAGAACATGTCGGTATCGCGCCGAGTGCTCTACCAGTTGAGCTATCCGGCACTATACTATATTCCGTTCAATTTAATCTATAACTTATTAAGCCAAACCGTCCATCGTACGGTAATACACCAATTCCATAAGTGAAAACCTAAACATGCAAACCTTCTCAATAAGACAATTTATAGATAAATTGAGAAAAATATAGATAGCCCGAACTGCGAAACGAACCCAGACCATGTCGGTATCGTGCCGAGTGCTCTACAAGTTGAGCTATCCGGCACTATGCTATGTTCTGTTTAATTTAAACTATAACTTATTGAGCCACACCGTCCAGTGTACGGTAATACACCAATTTAATAAGTGGAAACCTAAACATGCAAACCTTCTCAATAAGACAATTTATAGATAAATTGAGAAAAATATAGATTGCCCGAACTGGGAATCGAACCCAGACCATGTCGGTATTGGGCCGAGTGCTCTACCAGTTGAGCTATCGGGCACTATACTATATTCCGTTCAATTTAGACTATAACTTATCGAGACACACCGTCCATCGTACGGTAATACACCAATTCCATAAGTGAAAACCTAAACATGCAAACCTTCTCAATAAGACAATTTATAGATAAATTGAGAAAAATATAGATAGCCTAAAGTGGGAATCGAACCCAGACCATGTCGGTATCGCACCGAGTGCTGTACCAGTGGAGCTATCCGGCACTATACTATATTTCGTTTAATTTGATCTTTAACTTATTGAGCCACACCGTCCATCGTACGGTAATACACCAATTTGATAAGTGGAAACCTAAACATGCAAACCTTCTCAATAAGACAATTTATAGATGAATCGAGAAAAATATAGATAGCCTAAACTGGGGATCGAACCCAGACCATGTCGGTATCGCGCCGAGTGCACCACCAGTTGAGCTATCCGGCACTATACTATATTCCGTTTAATTTTATCTATAACTTATTGAGCCGAACCGTTCATCGTAGAGTAATACCCTAATTCCATAAGTGGAAACCTAAACATGCAAACCTTCTCAATAAGACAATTTATAGATAAATTGAGAAAAATATAGATAGCCCGAACTGGGAATCAAACCCAGACCATGTCGGTATCGCGCCGAGTGCTCTACCAGTTAAGCTATCCGGCACTATACTATATTCCGTTCAATTTAATCTATAACTTATCGAGCCACACCGTCCATCGTACGGTAATGCACCAATTCAATAAGTCGAAACCTAAACATGCAAACTTTCTCAATAAGAGAATTAATAGATAAATTAAATAAATATATATATAGCCCGAACTGGGAATCGAACCCAGACCATGTCGGTATCGCGCCGAGTGCTCTTCCAGTTGAGCTATCTGGCACTATACTATATTTCGTTCAATTTAATCGATAACTTATTGAGCCACACCTTTCATCGTACGGTAATACACCAATTCCATAAGTGGAGACCTAAACATGCAAACCTTCTCAATAAGACAATTTATAGATGAATCGAGAAAAATATAGATAGCCTGAACTGGGAATCAAACCCAGACTATGTCGGTATCGCACCGAGTGCTGTACCAGTGGAGCTATCCGGCACTATACTATATTTCGTTTAATTCGATCTTTAACTTATTGAGCCACACCGTCCATCGTACGGTAATACACCAATTTGATAAGTGGAAACCTAAACATGCAAACCTTCTCAATAAGACAATTTATAGATAAATTGAGAAGAATATAGATAGCCCGGACCGGGAATCGAACCCAGACCATGTCGGTATCGCGCCGATTGCTCTACCAGATGAGCTATCCGGCACTAGGCTATGTTCTGTTTAATTCAATCTATAACTTATTGAGCCACACCGTCCATTTTACGGTAATACACCAATTTAATGAGTGGAAACCTAAACATGCAAACCTTCTCAGAAAGACAATTTATAGATAAATTGAGAGAAATATAGATAGCCCGAACTGGGAATCGAACCCAGACCATGTCAGTATCGCGCCGAGTGCTCCACTAGTTGAGCTATCCGGCACTATACTATATTCCGTTTAATTTGATCTATAACTTATTGAGCAAAACCGCCCATCGTACAGTAATACTCTAATTCCATAAGTGGAAACCTAAACATGCAAACCTTCTCAATAAGACAATTTATAGATAAATCGAGAAAAATATAGATAGCCCGAACTGGTAATCGAACCCAGACCATGTCGGTATCGCGCCGAGTGCTCTACCAGTTGAGCTATCCGGCACTATACTATATTCCGTTCAATTTAATCTATAACTTATTGAGCCGCACCGTCCATCGTACGGTAATACACAAATTTAATAAGTGGAAACCTAAACATGCAAACCATCTCAATAAGACAATTTATAGATAAATTGAGAAGAATATAGATAGTCCGAACTGGGAATCGAACCCAGACCATGTCGGTATCAGGCCGAGTGCTCTACCAGTTGAGCTATCCGGGACTATACTATATTCCGTTCAATTCAATCTATAACTTATTGAGCAACACCGTTTATTGTACGGTAATACACCAATTTAATAAGTGAAAACCTAAACATGCAAACCTTCTCAATAAGAGAATTAATAGATAAATTGAAAAAAATACAGATAGCCCGAACTGGGAATCGAACCCAGACCATGTCGGTATCGCGCCGAGTGCTCTACCAGATGAGCTATCCGGTACTATACTATATTACGTTCAATTTAATCTATAACTTATTGAGCCACACCGTCCATCGTACGGTAATACGCTAATTTAAAAAGTGGAAGCCTAAACATGCAAAACTTCTCAATAAGACAATTTATAGATGAAATGAGAAAAACATAGATAGCCCGGACTGGGAATCGAACACAGACCATGTCGGTATCGCGCCGAGTGCTCTACCAGACGAGCTATCCAGAACTATGCTATGTTCTGTTCAATTTAATCTATAACTTATTGAGCCACACCGTCCATTGTACAGTAATACACCAATTTGATAAGTGGAAACCTAAACATGCAAACCTTCTCAATAAGACAATTCATAGATAAATTGAAAAAAATATAGATAGCCCGAAATAGGAATCGAACCCAGACCATGTCGGTATCGCGCCGAGTGCTCTACCAGTTGAGCTATCCGGCACTATACTATATTCGTTCAATTTGATCTCTAACTTATTGACCCACACCGTCCATCGTACGGTAATACACCAATTTAATGAGTGGAAACCTAAACATGCAAACCTCCTCAATAAGACAATTTATAGATAAATTAAGAAAAATATAGATAGCCCGAACTGGGAATCGAACCTAGACCATGTCGGTATCGCGCCGAGTGCTCTACCAGTTGAGCTATCCGGCACTATACTATATTCCGTCCAATTTAATCTATAACTCATTGAGCCACACCGTCCATCGTGCGGTAATACACCAATTCCATAAGTGGAAACCTAAACATGCAAACCTTCTCAATAAGACAATTTATAGATAAATTGAGAAAAATATAGATAGCCCGAACTGGGAATCAAACCCAGACCATGTCGGTATCGCGCCGAGTGCTCTACCAGTTAAGCTATCCGGCACTATACTATATTCCGTTCAATTTAATCTATAACTTATTGAGCCACACCGTCCATCGTACGGTAATGCACCAATTCAATAAGTCGAAACCTAAACATGCAAACTTTCTCAATAAGAGAATTAATAGATAAATTAAATAAATATATATATAGCCCGAACTGGGAATCGAACCCAGACCATGTCGGTATCGCGCCGAGTGCTCTTCCAGTTGAGCTATCCGGCACTATACTATATTTCGTTCAATTTAATCGATAACTTATTGAGCCACACCTTTCATCGTACGGTAATACACCAATTCCATAAGTGGAGACCTAAACATGCAAACCTTCTCAATAAGACAATTTATAGATGAATCGAGAAAAATATAGATAGCCTGAACTGGGAATCAAACCCAGACTATGTCGGTATCGCACCGAGTGCTGTACCAGTGGAGCTATCCGGCACTATACTATATTTCGTTTAATTCGATCTTTAACTTATTGAGCCACACCGTCCATCGTACGGTAATACACCAATTTGATAAGTGGAAACCTAAACATGCAAACCTTCTCAATAAGACAATTTATAGATAAATTGAGAAGAATATAGATAGCCCGGACCGGGAATCGAACCCAGACCATGTCGGTATCGCGCCGATTGCTCTACCAGATGAGCTATCCGGCACTAGGCTATGTTCTGTTTAATTCAATCTATAACTTATTGAGCCACACCGTCCATTTTACGGTAATACACCAATTTAATGAGTGGAAACCTAAACATGCAAACCTTCTCAGAAAGACAATTTATAGATAAATTGAGAGAAATATAGATAGCCCGAACTGGGAATCGAACCCAGACCATGTCAGTATCGCGCCGAGTGCTCCACTAGTTGAGCTATCCGGCACTATACTATATTCCGTTTAATTTAATCTATAACTTATTGAGCAAAACCGCCCATCGTACAGTAATACTCTAATTCCATAAGTGGAAACCAAACATGCAAACCTTCTCAATAAGACAATTTATAGATAAATCGAGAAAAATATAGATAGCCCGAACTGGTAATCGAACCCAGACCATGTCGGTATCGCGCCGAGTGCTCTACCAGTTGAGCTATCCGGCACTATACTATATTCCGTTCAATTTAATCTATAACTTATTGAGCCACACCGTCCATCGTACGGTAATACACAAATTTAATAAGTGGAAACCTAAACATGCAAACCATCTCAATAAGACAATTTATAGATAAATTGAGAAGAATATAGATAGTCCGAACTGGGAATCGAACCCAGACCATGTCGGTATCAGGCCGAGTGCTCTACCAGTTGAGCTATCCGGGACTATACTATATTCCGTTCAATTCAATCTATAACTTATTGAGCAACACCGTTTATTGTACGGTAATACACCAATTTAATAAGTGAAAACCTAAACATGCAAACCTTCTCAATAAGAGAATTAATAGATAAATTGAAAAAAATATAGATAGCCCGAACTGGGAATCGAACCCAGACCATGTCGGTATCGCGCCGAGTGCTCTACCAGATGAGCTATCCGGTACTATACTATATTACGTTCAATTTAATCTATAACTTATTGAGCCACACCGTCCATCGTACGGTAATACGCTAATTTAAAAAGTGGAAGCCTAAACATGCAAAACTTCTCAATAAGACAATTTATAGATGAAATGAGAAAAACATAGATAGCCCGGACTGGGAATCGAACACAGACCATGTCGGTATCGCGCCGAGTGCTCTACCAGACGAGCTATCCAGAACTATGCTATGTTCTGTTCAATTTAATCTATAACTTATTGAGCCACACCGTCCATTGTACAGTAATACACCAATTTGATAAGTGGAAACCTAAACATGCAAACCTTCTCAATAAGACAATTCATAGATAAATTGAAAAAAATATAGATAGCCCGAAATAGGAATCGAACCCAGACCATGTCGGTATCGCGCCGAGTGCTCTACCAGTTGAGCTATCCGGCACTATACTATATTCGTTCAATTTGATCTCTAACTTATTGAGCCACACCGTCCATCGTACGGTAATACACCAATTTAATGAGTGGAAACCTAAACATGCAAACCTCCTCAATAAGACAATTTATAGATAAATTAAGAAAAATATAGATAGCCCGAACTGGGAATCGAACCTAGACCATGTCGGTATCGCGCCGAGTGCTCTACCAGTTGAGCTATCCGGCACTATACTATATTCCGTCCAATTTAATCTATAACTCATTGAGCCACACCGTCCATCGTGCGGTAATACACCAATTCCATAAGTGGAAACCTAAACATGCAAACCTTCTCAATAAGACAATTTATAGATAAATTGAGAAAAATATAGATAGCCCGAACTGCGAATCGAACCCAGACCATGTCGGGTTTGCGCCGAGTGCACGACTAGCTGAGCTATCCGGCACTATGCTATGTTCTGTTTAATTTAATCTATAACTTATTGAGCCGCACCGTCCAGTGTACGGTAATACTCCAATTTAATAAGTAGTAACCTAAACATGCAAACCCTCTCAATAAGACAATTAATAGATAAATCGAAAAAAACATAGATAGCCCAAAGTGGGAACCGAACCCAGAACATGTCGGTATCGCGCCGAGTGCTCTACCAGTTGAGCTATCCGGCACTATACTATATTCCGTTCAATTTAATCTATAACTTATTGAGCCACACCGTCCATCGTACGGTAATACATCAATTCTATAAGTGGAAACCTAAACATACAAACCTTCTCAATAAGACAATTTATAGATAAATTGAGAAGAATATAGATAGCCTAAACTGGGAATCGAACTCAGACCATGTCGGTATCGCGCCGAGTGCTCTTCCAGTTCAGCTATCCGGTACTATACTATATTCCGTTCAATTTAATCTATAACTTACTGAGCCACAGCGTTTATCGTACGGTAATACACTAATTTAATAAGTGGAAGCCTAAACATGCAAACCTTCTCAATAAGACAATTCATAGATAAATTGAAAAAATGTAGATAGCCCGAAATAGGAATCGAACCCAGACCATGTCGGTATCGCGCCGAGTGCTCTACCAGTTGAGCTATCCGGCACTATACTATATTCGTTCAATTTGATTTTTAACTTATTGAGCCACACCGTTCATCGTCTGGTAATACACTAATTAAATAAGTGGAAACCTAAACATGCAAACCTTCTCAATAAGACGATTTATAGATAAATTGTGAAGAATATAGATAGTCCGAACTGGGAATCGAACCCAGACCATGTCGGTATCGCGCCGAGTGCTCTACCATTTGAGCTATCCGAGACTATACTATATTCCGTTCAATTCAATCTATAACTTATTGAGCCACACCGTCCATCGTACGGTAATACACCAATTTAATAAGTGGAAACCTAAACATGCAACCTTCTCAATAAGACAATTTATAGATAAATTAAGAAAAATATAGATAGCCCGAACTGGGAATCGAACCTAGACCATGTCGGTATCGCGCCGAGTGCTCTACCAGTTGAGGTATCCGGCACTATACTATATTCCGTTCAATTTAATCTATAACTTATTGAGCCACATCGTCCATCGTACGGTAATACACTAATCTAATAAGTGAAAGCCTAAACATGCAAACCTTCTCAATAAGACAATTTATAGATAAATTGAGAAGAACATAGATAGCCCGGACTGGAAATCGTACCCAGACCATGTCGGTATCGCGCCGAGTGCTCTACCAGATGAGCTATCCAGCACTATGCTATGCTTGTTCAATTTAATCTATAACTTATTGAGCAACACCGTCCATTGTACAGTAATACACCAATTTAATAAATGGAAACCTAAACATGCAAACCTTCTCAATAAGACAATTCATAGATAAATTGAAGAAATGTAGATAGCCCGAAATAGGAATCGAACCCAGACCATGTCAGTATCGCGCCGAGTGCTCTACCAGTTGAGCTATCCGGCACTATACTATATTCGTTCAATTTGATCTTTAACTTATTGAGCCACACCGTTCATCGTCTGGTAATACACCAATTTAATAAGTGGAAACCTAAACATGCAACCTTCTCAATAAGACAATTTATAGATAAATTAAGAAAAATATAGATAGCCCGAACTGGGAATCGAACCTAGACCATGTCGGTATCGCGCCGAGTGCTCTACCAGTTGAGCTATCCGGCACTATACTATATTCCGTTCAATTTAATCTATAACTTATTGAGCCACATCGTCCATCGTACGGTAATACACTAATCTAATAAGTGAAAGCCTAAACATGCAAACCTTCTCAATAAGACAATTTATAGATAAATTGAGAAGAACATAGATAGCCCGGACTGGAAATCGTACCCAGACCATGTCGGTATCGCGCCGAGTGCTCTACCAGATGAGCTATCCAGCACTATGCTATGCTTGTTCAATTTAATCTATAACTTATTGAGCAACACCGTCCATTGTACAGTAATACACCAATTTAATAAGTGGAAACCTAAACATGCAAACCTTCTCAATAAGACAATTCATAGATAAATTGAAGAAATGTAGATAGCCCGAAATAGGAATCGAACCCAGACCATGTCAGTATCGCGCCGAGTGCTCTACCAGTTGAGCTATCCGGCACTATACTATATTCGTTCAATTTGATCTTTAACTTATTGAGCCACACCGTTCATCGTCTGGTAATACACCAATTTAATAAGTGGAAACTGAAACATGCATACCTTCTCAATAAGACAATTTATAAATAAATTGAAAAAAATATAGATAGCCCTAACTGGGAATCAAACCCAGACCATGTCGGTATCGCGCCGAGCGCTCTTCCAGTTGAGCTATCCGGTACTATACTTTATTCCGTTCAATTTAATCTATAACTTATTGAGCCACATCGTCCATCGTACGGTAATACACTAATCTAATAAGTGAAAGCCTAAACATGCAAACCTTCTCAATAAGACAATTTATAGATAAATTGAGAAGAACATAGATAGCCCGGACTGGAAATCGTACCCAGACCATGTCGGTATCGCGCCGAGTGCTCTACCAGATGAGCTATCCGGCACTATGCTATGTTCTGTTTAATTCAATCTTTAACTTATTGAGCCACACCGTCCATTGTACGTTAATACACCAATTTCATACGTGGGAACCTAAACATGCAAACCTTCTCAATAAGACAATTTATAGATAAATTTAGAAAAATATAGATAGCCTAAACTGGGAATCGAACCCAGACCATGTCGGTATCGCGCCGAGTGCACCACCAGTTGAGCTATCCGGCACTATACTATATTCTGTTTAATTTTATCTATAACTTATTGAGCCGAACCGTTCATCGTAGAGTAATACCCTAATTCCATAAGTGGAAACCTAAACATGCAAACCTTCTCAATAAGACAATTTATAGATAAATTGAGAAAAATATAGATAGCCCGAACTGGGAATCAAACCCAGACCATGTCGGTATCGCGCCGAGTGCTCTACCAGTTAAGCTATCCGGCACTATACTATATTCCGTTCAATTTAATCTATAACTTATTGAGCCACACCGTCCATCGTACGGTAATGCACCAATTCAATAAGTCGAAACCTAAACATGCAAACCTTCTCAATAAGACAATTTATAGATAAATTTAGAAAAATATAGATAGCCTAAACTGGGAATCGAACCCAGACCATGTCGGTATCGCGCCGAGTGCACCACCAGTTGAGCTATCCGGCACTATACTATATTCCGTTTAATTTTATCTATAACTTATTGAGCCGAACCGTTCATCGTAGAGTAATACCCTAATTCCATAAGTGGAAACCTAAACATGCAAACCTTCTCAATAAGACAATTTATAGATAAATTGAGAAAAATATAGATAGCCCGAACTGGGAATCAAACCCAGACCATGTCGGTATCGCGCCGAGTGCTCTACCAGTTAAGGTATCCGGCACTATACTATATTCCGTTCAATTTAATCTATAACTTATTGAGTCACACCGTCCATCGTACGGTAATGCACCAATTCAATAAGTCGAAACCTAAACATGCAAACTTTCTCAATAAGAGAATTAATAGATAAATTAAATAAATATATATATAGCCCGAACTGGGAATCGAACCCAGACCATGTCGGTATCGCGCCGAGTGCTCTTCCAGTTGAGCTATCCGGCACTATACTATATTCCGTTCAATTTAATCTATAACTTATTGAGCCGAACCGTTCATCGTAGAGTAATACCCTAATTCCATAAGTGGAAACCTAAACATGCAAACCTTCTCAATAAGACAATTTATAGATAAATTAAGAAAAATATAGATAGCCCGAACTGGGAATCGAACCTAGACCATGTCGGTATCGCGCCGAGTGCTCTACCAGTTGAGCTATCCGGCACTATACTATATTCCGTTCAATTTAATCTATAACTTATTGAGCCACATCGTCAATCGTACGGTAATACACTAATCTAATAAGTGAAAGCCTAAACATGCAAACCTTCTCAATAAGACAATTTATAGATAAATTGAGAAGAACATAGATAGCCCGGACTGGAAATCGTACCCAGACCATGTCGGTATCGCGCCGAGTGCTCTACCAGATGAGCTATCCAGCACTATGCTATGCTTGTTCAATTTAATCTATAACTTATTGAGCAACACCGTCCATTGTACAGTAATACACCAATTTAATAAATGGAAACCTAAACATGCAAACCTTCTCAATAAGACAATTCATAGATAAATTGAAGAAATGTAGATAGCCCGAAATAGGAATCGAACCCAGACCATGTCAGTATCGCGCCGAGTGCTCTACCAGTTGAGCTATCCGGCACTATACTATATTCGTTCAATTTGATCTTTAACTTATTGAGCCACACCGTTCATCGTCTGGTAATACACCAATTTAATAAGTGGGAACTGAAACATGCATACCTTCTCAATAAGACAATTTATAACTAAATTGAAAAAAATATAGATAGCCCTAACTGGGAATCAAACCCAGACCATGTCGGTATCGCGCCGAGCGCTCTTCCAGTTGAGCTATCCGGTACTATACTTTATTCCGTTCAATTTAATCTATAACTTATTGAGCCACATCGTCCATCGTACGGTAATACACTAATCTAATAAGTGAAAGCCTAAACATGCAAACCTTCTCAATAAGACAATTTATAGATAAATTGAGAAGAACATAGATAGCCCGGACTGGAAATCGTACCCAGACCATGTCGGTATCGCGCCGAGTGCTCTACCAGATGAGCTATCCGGCACTATGCTATGTTCTGTTTAATTCAATCTTTAACTTATTGAGCCACACCGTCCATTGTACGTTAATACACCAATTTCATACGTGGGAACCTAAACATGCAAACCTTCTCAATAAGACAATTTATAGATAAATTTAGAAAAATATAGATAGCCTAAACTGGGAATCGAACCCAGACCATGTCGGTATCGCGCCGAGTGCACCACCAGTTGAGCTATCCGGCACTATACTATATTCTGTTTAATTTTATCTATAACTTATTGAGCCGAACCGTTCATCGTAGAGTAATACCCTAATTCCATAAGTGGAAACCTAAACATGCAAACCTTCTCAATAAGACAATTTATAGATAAATTGAGAAAAATATAGATAGCCCGAACTGGGAATCAAACCCAGACCATGTCGGTATCGCGCCGAGTGCTCTACCAGTTAAGCTATCCGGCACTATACTATATTCCGTTCAATTTAATCTATAACTTATTGAGCCACACCGTCCATCGTACGGTAATGCACCAATTCAATAAGTCGAAACCTAAACATGCAAACCTTCTCAATAAGACAATTTATAGATAAATTTAGAAAAATATAGATAGCCTAAACTGGGAATCGAACCCAGACCATGTCGGTATCGCGCCGAGTGCACCACCAGTTGAGCTATCCGGCACTATACTATATTCCGTTTAATTTTATTTATAACTTATTGAGCCGAACCGTTCATCGTAGAGTAATACCCTAATTCCATAAGTGGAAACCTAAACATGCAAACCTTCTCAATAAGACAATTTATAGATAAATTGAGAAAAATATAGATAGCCCGAACTGGGAATCAAACCCAGACCATGTCGGTATCACGCCGAGTGCTCTACCAGTTAAGCTATCCGGCACTATACTATATTCCGTTCAATTTAATCTATAACTTATTGAGTCACACCGTCCATCGTACGGTAATGCACCAATTCAATAAGTCGAAACCTAAACATGCAAACTTTCTCAATAAGAGAATTAATAGATAAATTAAATAAATATATATATAGCCCGAACTGGGAATCGAACCCAGACCATGTCGGTATCGCGCCGAGTGCTCTTCCAGTTGAGCTATCTGGAACTATACTATATTTCGTTCAATTTAATCGATAACTTATTGAGCCACACCGTCCATCGTACGGTTATACACCAATTTAATGACTGGAAATCTAAACATGCAAACCTTCTCAATAAGACAATTTATAGATAAATTGAGAAGAATATAGATAGCCCGGACCGGGAATCAAACCCAGACCATGTCGGTATCGCGCCGATTGCTCTACCAGATGAGCTATCCGGCACTAGGCTATGTTCTGTTTAATTCAATCTATAACTTATTGAGCCACACCGTCCATTTTACGGTAATACACCAATTTAATGAGTGGAAACCTAAACATGCAAACCTTCTCAGAAAGACAATTTATAGATAAATTGAGAGAAATATAGATAGCCCGAACTGGGAATCGAACCCAGACCATGTCGGTATCAGGCCGAGTGCTCTACCAGTTGAGCTATCCGGGACTATACTATATTCCGTTCAATTCAATCTATAACTTATTGAGCAACACCGTTTATTGTACGGTAATACACCAATTTAATAAGTGAAAACCTAAACATGCAAACCTTCTCAATAAGAGAATTAATAGATAAATTGAAAAAAATATAGATAGCCCGAACTGGGAATCGAACCCAGACCATGTCGGTATCGCGCCGAGTGCTCTACCAGATGAGCTATCCGGTACTATACTTTATTACGTTCAATTTAATCTATAACTTATTGAGCCACACCGTCCATCGTACGGTAATACACTAATTTAATAAGTGGAAGCCTAAACATGCAAACCTTCTTAATAAGACAATTTATAGATGAAATGAGAAAAACATAGATAGCCCGGACTGGGAATCGAACACAGACCATGTCGGTATCGCGCCGAGTGCTCTACCAGACGAGCTATCCAGAACTATGCTATGTTCTGTTCAATTTAATCTATAACTTATTGAGCCACACCGTCCATTGTACAGTAATACACCAATTTAATAAGTGGAAACCTAAACATGCAAACCTTCTCAATAAGACAATTCATAGATAAATTGAAAAAAATATAGATAGCCCGAAATAGGAATCGAACCCAGACCATGTCGGTATCGCGCCGAGTGCTCTACCAGTTGAGCTATCCGGCACTATACAATATTCGTTCAATTTGATCTTTAACTTATTGAGCCACACCGTCCATCGTACGGTAATACACCAATTTAATGAGTGGAAACCTAAACATGCAAACCTCCTCAATAAGACAATTTATAGATAAATTAAGAAAAATATAGATAGCCCGAACTGGGAATCGAACCTAGACCATGTCGGTGTCGCGCCGAGTGCTCTACCAGTTGAGCTATCCGGCACTATACTATATTCCGTCCAATTTAATCTATAACTCATTGAGCCACACCGTCCATCGTGCGGTAATACACCAATTCCATAAGTGGAAACCTAAACATGCAAACCTTCTCAATAAGACAATTTATAGATAAATTGAGAAAAATATAGATAGCCCGAACTGCGAATCGAACCCAGACCATGTCGGTATTGCGCCGAGTGCTCGACTAGCTGAGCTATCCGGCACTATGCTATGTTCTGTTTAATTTAATCTATAACTTATTGAGCCGCACCGTCCAGTGTACGGTAATACACCAATTTAATAAGTAGTAACCTAAACATGCAAACCCTCTCAATAAGACAATTTATAGATAAATTGAGAAAAATATAGATCGCTCGAACTGGGAATCGAACCCAGACCATGTCGGTATCGGGCCGAGTGCTCTACCAGTTGAGCTATCGGGCACTATACTATATTTCGTTCAAATTAGGCTGTAACTTATCGAGCTACACCGTCCATCGTACGGTAATACACCAATTTAATGAGTGGAAACCGAAACATGCAAACCTTCTCAATAAGACAATTAATAGATAAATCGAAAAAAACATAGATAGCCCAAAGTGGGAACCGAACCCAGAACATGTCGGTATCGCGCCGAGTGCTCCACCAGTCGAGCTATCCGGAACTATACTATATTCCGTTTAATTTAATCTATAACTTATTGAGCAAAACCGTCCATCGTACAGTAATACTCTAATTCCATAAGTGGAAACCTAAACATGCAAACCTTCTCAATAAGACAATTTATAGATAAATCGAGAAAAATATAGATAGCCCGAACTGGGAATCGAACCTAGTCCATGTCGATATCGCGCCGAGTGCTCTACCAGATGAGCTATCCGGCACTATACTATATTCCGTTCAATTTGATCTATAACTTATTGAGCCACACCGTCCAGTGTACGGTAATACACCGATTCAATAAGTGGTAACCTAAACATGCAAACCCTCTCAATAAGACAATTTATAGATGAATTGAGAAAAATATAGATTGCCGGAACTGGGAATCGAACCCAGACCATGTCGGTATTTGGCCGAGTGCTCTACTAGTTGAGCTATCGGGCACTATACTATATTCCGTTCAATTAAGACTATAACTTATCGAGCCACACAGTCCATCGTACGGTAATACACCAATTTAATAAGTGGAAACCTAAACATGCAAACCTTCTCAATAAGACAATTAATAGATAAATTGAAAAAAATATAGATAGCCCAAAGTGAGAATCGAACCCAGAACATGTTGGTATCGCGCCGAGTGCTCTACCAGTTGAGCTATCCGGCACTATACTATATTCCGTTCAATTTAATCTATAACTCATTAAGCCAAACCGTCCATCGTACGGTAATACACCAATTCCATGAGTGGAAACCTAAACATGCAAACCTTTTCAATAAGACAATTTATAGATAAATTGAGAAAAATGTAGATATCCCGAACTGGTAATTAAACCCAGACCATGTCGGTATCGCGCCGAGTGCTCTTCCAGTTTAGCTATCCGGTACTATACTATATTCCGTTTAATTTAATCTATAACTAATTGAGCCACACCTGCCATCGTATGGTAATACATTAATTTAATAAGTGGAAACCTAAACATGCAAACCTTCTCAATAAGACAATTTATAGATAAATTGAGAAAAATATAGATAGCCCGAACTGGTAATTGAACCCAGACCATGTCGGTATCGCGCCAAGTGCACTTCTATTCGAGCTATCCGGTACTATACTATATTCCGTTCAATTTAATCTATAACTAATTGAGCCACACCGTCCATCGAACGGTAATACACCAATTTGATAAGTGGAAACCTAAACATACAAACCTTCTCAATAAGACAACTTATAGATAAATTGAGAAGAATATAGATAGCCCGAACTGGGAATCGAACCCAGACCATGTCGGTATCGCGCCGAGTGCTCTACCAGTTGAGCTATCCGGCACTATACTATATTCGTTCAATTTGATCTTTAACTTATTGAGCCACACCGTTTATCGTCTGGTAATACACTAATTAAATAAGTGGAAACCTAAACATGCCAACCTTCTCAATAAGACGATTTATAGATAAATTGAGAAGAATATAGATAGTCCGAACTGGGAATCGAACCCAGACCATGTCGGTATCGCGCCGAGTGCTCTACCATTTGAGCTATCCGGGACTATACTATATTCCGTTCAATTTAATCTATAACTTATTGAGCCACATCGTCCATCGTACGGTAATACACCAATTTAATAAGTGGAAACCTAAACATGCAACCTTCTCAATAAGACAATTTATAGATAAATTGAGAAGAACATAGATAGCCCGGACTGGAAATCGTACCCAGACCATGTCGGTATCGCGCCGAGTGCTCTACCAGATGAGCTATCCAGCACTATGCTATGCTTGTTCAATTTAATCTATAACTTATTGAGCAACACCGTCCATTGTACAGTAATACACCAATTTAATAAGTGGAAACCTAAACATGCAAACCTTCTCAATAAGACAATTCATAGATAAATTGAAATAAATATAGATAGCCCGAAATAGGAATCGAACCCAGACCATGTCGGTATCGCGCCGAGTGCTCTACCAGTTGAGCTATCCGGCACTATACAATATTCGTTCAATTTGATCTTTAACTTATTGAGCCACACCGTCCATCGTACGGTAATACACCAATTTAATGAGTGGAAACCTAAACATGCAAACCTCCTCAATAAGACAATTTATAGATAAATTAAGAAAAATATAGATAGCCCGAACTGGGAATCGAACCTAGACCATGTCGGTGTCGCGCCGAGTGCTCTACCAGTTGAGCTATCCGGCACTATACTATATTCCGTCCAATTTAATCTATAACTCATTGAGCCACACCGTCCATCGTGCGGTAATACACCAATTCCATAAGTGTAAACCTAAACATGCAAACCTTCTCAATAAGACAATTTATAGATAAATTGAGAAAAATATAGATAGCCCGAACTGCGAATCGAACCCAGACCATGTCGGTATTGCGCCGAGTGCTCGACTAGCTGAGCTATCCGGCACTATGCTATGTTCTGTTTAATTTAATCTATAACTTATTGAGCCGCACCGTCCAGTGTACGGTAATACACCAATTTAATAAGTAGTAACCTAAACATGCAAACCCTCTCAATAAGACAATTTATAGATAAATTGAGAAAAATATAGATCGCTCGAACTGGGAATCGAACCCAGACCATGTCGGTATCGGGCCGAGTGCTCTACCAGTTGAGCTATCGGGCACTATACTATATTTCGTTCAATTTAGACTGTAACTTATCGAGCTACACCGTCCATCGTACGGTAATACACCAATTTAATGAGTGGAAACCGAAACATGCAAACCTTCTCAATAAGACAATTAATAGATAAATCGAAAAAAACATAGATAGCCCAAAGTGGGAACCGAACCCAGAACATGTCGGTATCGCGCCGAGTGCTCCACCAGTCGAGCTATCCGGAACTATACTATATTCCGTTTAATTTAATCTATAACTTATTGAGCAAAACCGTCCATCGTACAGTAATACTCTAATTCCATAAGTGGAAACCTAAACATGCAAACCTTCTCAATAAGACAATTTATAGATAAATCGAGAAAAATATAGATAGCCCGAACTGGGAATCGAACCTAGTCCATGTCGATATCGCGCCGAGTGCTCTACCAGATGAGCTATCCGGCACTATACTATATTCCGTTCAATTTGATCTATAACTTATTGAGCCACACCGTCCAGTGTACGGTAATACACCGATTCAATAAGTGGTAACCTAAACATGCAAACCCTCTCAATAAGACAATTTATAGATGAATTGAGAAAAATATAGATTGCCGGAACTGGGAATCGAACCCAGACCATGTCGGTATTTGGCCGAGTGCTCTACTAGTTGAGCTATCGGGCACTATACTATATTCCGTTCAATTAAGACTATAACTTATCGAGCCACACAGTCCATCGTACGGTAATACACCAATTTAATAAGTGGAAACCTAAACATGCAAACCTTCTCAATAAGACAATTAATAGATAAATTGAAAAAAATATAGATAGCCCAAAGTGAGAATCGAACCCAGAACATGTTGGTATCGCGCCGAGTGCTCTACCAGTTGAGCTATCCGGCACTATACTATATTCCGTTCAATTTAATCTATAACTCATTAAGCCAAACCGTCCATCGTACGGTAATACACCAATTCCATGAGTGGAAACCTAAACATGCAAACCTTTTCAATAAGACAATTTATAGATAAATTGAGAAAAATGTAGATATCCCGAACTGGTAATTAAACCCAGACCATGTCGGTATCGCGCCGAGTGCTCTTCCAGTTTAGCTATCCGGTACTATACTATATTCCGTTCAATTTAATCTATAACTAATTGAGCCACACCTGCCATCGTATGGTAATACATTAATTTAATAAGTGGAAACCTAAACATGCAAACCTTCTCAATAAGACAATTTATAGATAAATTGAGAAAAATATAGATAGCCCGAACTGGTAATTGAACCCAGACCATGTCGGTATCGCGCCAAGTGCTCTTCTATTCGAGCTATCCGGTACTATACTATATTCCGTTCAATTTAATCTATAACTAATTGAGCCACACCGTCCATCGAACGGTAATACACCAATTTGATAAGTGGAAACCTAAACATACAAACCTTCTCAATAAGACAACTTATAGATAAATTGAGAAGAATATAGATAGCCCGAACTGGGAATCGAACTCAGACCATGTCGGTATCGCGCCAAGTTTTCTACCAGTTGAGCTATCCAGCACTATACTATATTCCGTTCAATTTAATCTATAACTTATTGAGCCACACCGTCCATCGTACGGTAATACACCGATTTAATATAGTAAAAACCTAAACATGCAAATCTTCTCAATAAGACAATTAATAGATAAATTGAGAAAAATATAGATAGCCCGAAATGGGAATCGAACCCAGACAATATCGGTATCGCGCCGAGTGCTCTACCAGTTGAGCTATCCGGCTCTATACTATATTCCGTTTAATTTAATCTATAACTTATTGAGCCACACCGTCCATCGAACGGTAATACACAAATTTGATAAGTGGAAACCTAAACATGCAAACCTTTTCAATAAGACAATTTATAGATAAATTAAGAAAAATATAGATAGTCCGAACTGGGAATCGAACCCAGACCATGTCGGTATCGCGCCGAGTGCTCTACCAGTTGAGCTATCCGGGACTATACTATATTCCGTTCAATTCAATCTATAACTTATTGAGCCACACCGTCCATCGTACGGTAATACACCAATTTAATAAGTGGAAACCGAAACATGCAAACCTTCTCAATAAGACAATTTATAGATAAATTGAGAAAAATATAGATAGCCCGAACTGCGAAACGAACCCAGACCATGTCGGTATCGCGCCGAGTGCTCTACTAGTTGAGCTATCCGGCACTATGCTATGTTCTGTTTAATTTAATCTATAACTTATTGAGCCACACCGTCCAGTGTACGGTAATACACCAATTTAATAAGTGGGAACCTAAACATGCAAACCTTCTCAATAAGACAATTTATAGATAAATTAAGAAGAATATAGATAGCCCGAACTGGGAATCGAACCCAGACCATGTCGGTATCGCGCCAAGTGCTCTACCAGTTGAGCTATCCAGCACTATACTATATTCCGTTCAATTTAATCTATAACTTATTGAGCCACACCGTCCATCGTACGGTAATACACCGATTTAATATAGTGTAAACCTAAACATGCAAATCTTCTTAATGAGACAATTCATAGATAAATTGAGAAAAATATAGATAGCCCGAAATGGGAATCGAACCCAGACAATATCGGTATCGCGCCGAGTGCTCTACTAGTTGAGCTATCCGGCACTATGCTATGTTCCGTTTAATTTAATCTATAACTTATTGAGCCACACCGTCCAGTGTACGGTAATACACCAATTTAATAAGTGGAAACCTAAACATGCAAACCTTCTCAATAAGACAATTAATAGATAAATCGAAAAACATATAGATAGCCCAAAGTGGAAATCGAACCCAGAACATGTCGGTATCGCGCCGAGTGCTCTACCAGTTGAGCTATCGGGCACTATACTATATTCCGTTCAATTTAATCTATAACTTATTAAGCAAAACCGTCCATCGTACAGTAATACTTTATTTCCATAAGTGGAAACCTAAACATGCAAACCTTCTCAATAAGACAATTTATAGATAAATCGAGAAAAATATAGATAGCCCGAACTGGGAATCGAACCTAGACCATGTCGATATCGCGCCGAGTGCTCTCCCAGATGAGCTATCTGGCACTATACTATATTCCGTTCAATTTGATCTATAACTTATTGAACCACACCGTCCATTGTACAATAATACACAAATATAATAAGTGGAAACCTAAACATGCAAACCTTCTCAATAAGACAATTTAAAGATAAATTAAGAAGAATATAGATAGTCCGAACTGGGAATCGAACCCAGACCATGTCGGTATCGCGCCGAGTGCTCTACCAGTTGAGCTTTCCGGCACTATGCTATGTTCTGTTTAATTTAATCTATAACTTATCGAGCCACACCGTCCATCGTACGATAATACACCAATTTAAAAAGTAGAAACCTAAACTAGCAAACCTTCTCAATAAGACAATTATTAGATGAATTGAAAAAAATATAGATAGCCCAAAGTGGGAATCGAACCCAGAACATGTCGGTATCGCGCCGAGTGCTCTACCAGTTGAGCTATCCGGCACTATACTATATTCCGTTCAATTTAATCTATAACTTATTGAGCCACACCGTCCATCGTACAATAAGACACAAATTTAATAAGTGGAAACCTAAACATGCAAACCTTCTCAATAAGACAATTTATAGATAAATTGAGAAAAATATAGATAGCCCGAACTGCGAAACGAACCCAGACCATGTCGGTATCAAGCCGAGTGCTGTACCAGTTGAGCTATCGGGCACTATACTATATTCCGTTCAATTTAGACTATAACTTATCGAGCCGCACCGTCCATCGTACGGTAATACACCAATTTAATAAGTGGAAACCTAAACATGCAAACCTTCTCAATAAGACAATTAATAGATAAATCGAAAAAAATATAGATAGCCCAAAGTGGGAATCGAACCCAGAACATGTCGGTATCGCGCCGAGTGCTCTACCAGTTGAGCTATCGGGCACTATACTATATTCCGTTTAATTTAATCTATAACTTATTGAGCCAAACCGTCCATCGTACGGTAATACACAAATTTAATAAGTGGAAACCTAAACATGCAAACCTTCTTAATAAGACAATTGATAGATAAATTAAGAAGAATATAGATAGCCCGAACTGGGAATCGAACCCAGACCATGTCGGTAGCGCGCCGAGTGCTCTACCATTTGAGCTATCCGGGACTATACTATATTCCGTTTAATTTAATCTATAACTTATTGAGCCACACCGTCCATCGTACGGTAGTACGCCAATTTGATAAGTGGAAACCTAAACATGCAAACCTTCTCAATAAGACAATTTATAGATAAATTGAGAAAAATATAGATTGCCCGAACTGGGAATCGAACCCAGACCATGTCGGTATCGCGCTGAGTGCTGTACCAGTTGAGCTATCCGGCACTATACTATATTCCGATAAATTTAATCTATAACTTATTGAGCCACACCGTCCATCGTACATAATACATCAATTCTATAAGTGGAAACCTAAACATACAAACCTTCTCAATAAGACAATTTATAGATAAATTGAGAAGAATATAGATAGCCTAAACTGGGAATCGAACCCAGACCATGTTGGTATCGCGCCGAGTGCTCTTCCAGTTCAGCTATCCGGTACTATACTATATTCCGTTCAATTTAATCTATAACTTACTGAGCCACACCGTTTATCTTACGGTAATACACTAATTTAATAAGTGGAAGCCTAAACATGCAAACCTTCTCAATAAGACAATTTATAGATAAAATGAGAAGAACATAGATAGCCCGGACTGGGAATCGAACCTAGACCATGTCGGTATCGCGCCGAGTGCTCTACCAGATGAGCTATCCAGCACTATGCTATGCTTGTTCAATTTAATCTATAACTAATTGAGCAACAACGTCCATTGTACAGTAATACACCAATTTAATAAGTGGAAACCTAAACATGCAAACCTTCTCAATAAGACAATTCATAGATAAATTGAAAAAATGTAGATAGCCCGAAATAGGAATCGAACCCAGACCATGTCGGTATCGCGCCGAGTGCTCTACCAGTTGAGCTATCCGGCACTATACTATATTCGTTCAATTTGATCTTTAACTTATTGAGCCACACCGTTTATCGTCTGGTAATACACTAATTAAATAAGTGGAAACCTAAACATGCAAACCTTCTCAATAAGACGATTTATAGATAAATTGAGAAGAATATAGATAGTCCGAACTGGGAATCGAACCCAGACCATGTCGGTATCGCGCCGAGTGCTCTACCATTTGAGCTATCCGGGACTATACTATATTCCGTTCAATTTAATCTATAACTTATTGAGCCACATCGTCCATCGTACGGTAATACACCAATTTAATAAGTGGAAACCTAAACATGCAACCTTCTCAATAAGACAATTTATAGATAAATTGAGAAGAACATAGATAGCCCGGACTGGAAATCGTACCCAGACCATGTCGGTATCGCGCCGAGTGCTCTACCAGATGAGCTATCCAGCACTATGCTATGCTTGTTCAATTTAATCTATAACTAATTGAGCAACAACGTCCATTGTACAGTAATACACCAATTTAATAAGTGGAAACCTAAACATGCAAACCTTCTCAATAAGACAATTCATAGATAAATTGAAAAAATGTAGATAGCCCGAAATAGGAATCGAACCCAGACCATGTCGGTATCGCGCCGAGTGCTCTACCAGTTGAGCTATCCGGCACTATACTATATTCGTTCAATTTGATCTTTAACTTATTGAGCCACACCGTTTATCGTCTGGTAATACACTAATTAAATAAGTGGAAACCTAAACATGCAAACCTTCTCAATAAGACGATTTATAGATAAATTGAGAAGAATATAGATAGTCCGAACTGGGAATCGAACCCAGACCATGTCGGTATCGCGCCGAGTGCTCTACCATTTGAGCTATCCGGGACTATACTATATTCCGTTCAATTTAATCTATAACTTATTGAGCCACATCGTCCATCGTACGGTAATACACCAATTTAATAAGTGGAAACCTAAACATGCAACCTTCTCAATAAGACAATTTATAGATAAATTGAGAAGAACATAGATAGCCCGGACTGGAAATCGTACCCAGACCATGTCGGTATCGCGCCGAGTGCTCTACCAGATGAGCTATCCAGCACTATGCTATGCTTGTTCAATTTAATCTATAACTTATTGAGCAACACCGTCCATTGTACAGTAATACACCAATTTAATAAGTGGAAACCTAAACATGCAAACCTTCTCAATAAGACAATTCATAGATAAATTGAAGAAATGTAGATAGCCCGAAATAGGAATCGAACCCAGACCATGTCAGTATCGCGCCGAGTGCTCTACCAGTTGAGCTATCCGGCACTATACTATATTCGTTCAATTTGATCTTTAACTTATTGAGCTACACCGTTCATCGTCTGGTAATACACCAATTTAATAAGTGGAAACTGAAACATGCGTACCTTCTCAATAAGACAATTTATAAATAAATTGAAAAAAATATAGATAGTCCGAACTGGGAATCGAACCCAGACCATGTCGGTATCGCGCCGAGTGCTCTACCATTTGAGCTATCCGGGACTATACTATATTCCGTTCAATTCAATCTATAACTTATTGAGCCACACCGTCCATCGTACGGTAATACACCAATTTAATAAGTGGAAACCTAAACATGCAACCTTCTCAATAAGACAATTTATAGATAAATTAAGAAGAATATAGATAGCCCGAACTGGGAATCGAACCTAGACCATGTCGGTATCGCGCCGAGTGCTCTACCAGTTGAGCTATCCGGCACTATACTATATTCCGTTCAATTTAATCTATAACTTATTGAGCCACATCGTCCATCGTACGGTAATACACCAATTTAATAAGTGGAAACCTAACCATGCAACCTTCTCAATAAGACAATTTATAGATAAATTGAGAAGAACATAGATAGCCCGGACTGGAAATCGTACCCAGACCATGTCAGTATCGCGCCGAGTGCTCCACTAGTTGAGCTATCCGGCACTATACTATATTCCGTTTAATTTAATCTATAACTTATTGAGCAAAACCGCCCATCGTACAGTAATACTCTAATTCCATAAGTGGAAACCTAAACATGCAAACCTTCTCAATAAGACAATTTATAGATAAATCGAAAAAAATATAGATAGCCCGAACTGGGAATCAAACCCAGACCATGTCGGTATCGCGCCGAGCGCTCTTCCAGTTGAGCTATCCGGTAATATACTTTATTCCGTTCAATTTAATCTATAACTTATTGAGCTACACCGTCCATCGTGCGGTAATACACTAATTAAATGAGTGGAAACCTAAACATGCAAACCTTCTCAATAAGACGATTTACAGATAAATTGAGAAGAATATAGATAGTCCGATCTGGGAATCGAACCTAGACCATGTCGGTATCGCGCCGAGTGCTCTACCATTTGAGCTATCCAGCACTATGCTATGCTTGTTCAATTTAATCTATAACTTATTGAGCAACACCGTCCATTGTACAGTAATACACCAATTTAATAAGTGGAAACCTAAACATGCAAACGTTCTCAATAAGACAATTTATAGATAAATTCAAAAAAATATAGATAGCCCGAACTGGGAATCGAACCCAGACCATGACTTATCGCGCCAAGTGCTCCACCAGTTGAGCTATCCGGGACTATACTATATTTCGTTCAATTCAATCTATAACTTATTAAGCCACACCGTCCATCGTACGGTAATACACCAATTTAATAAGTGGAAACCTAAACATGCAACCTTCTCAATAAGAGAATTAATAGATAAATTAAAAAAAATATAGATAGCCCGAACTGGGAATCGAACCCAGACCATGTCGGTATTGCGCCGAGTGCTCTTCCAGTTGAGCTATTCGGCACTATACTATATTTCGTTCAATTTAATCGATAACTTATTGAGCCACACCGTCCATCGTACGGTAATACACCGATTTAATGAGTGGAAACCTAAACATGCAAACCTTCTCAATAAGACAATTTATAGATGAATTAAGAATAATATAGATAGCCCGAACTGGGAATCGAACCTAGACCATGTCGATATCGCGCCGAGTGCTCTACCAGTTGAGCTATCCGGCACTATACTATATTCCGTTCCATTCAATCTATAACTTATTGAGCCACACCGTCCATCGTACGGTAATACACCAATTCCATAAGTGGAAACCTAAATATGCAAACGTTCTCAATAAGACAATTTATAGATAAATTGAGAAAAATATAGATAGCCCGAACTGCGAATCGAACCCAGACCATGTCGGTATCGCGCCGAGTGCTCTACCAGTTGAGCTATCCGGCACTATACTATATTCCGTTCAATTTAATCTATAACTTACTGAGCCACACCGTTTATCGTACAGTAATACACTAATTTAATAAGTGGAAGCCTAAACATGCAAACCTTCTCAATAAGACAATTCATAGATAAATTGAAAAAATGTAGATAGCCCGAAATAGGAATCGAACCCAGACCATGTCGGTATCGCGCCGAGTGCTCTACCAGTTGAGCTATCCAGCACTATACTATATTCGTTCAATTTGATTTTTAACTTATTGAGCCACACCGTTCATCGTCTGGTAATACACTAATTAAATAAGTGGAAACCTAAACATGCAAACCTTCTCAATAAGACGATTTATAGATAAATTGAGAAGAATATAGATAGTCCGAACTGGGAATCGAACCCAGACCATGTCGGTATCGCGCCGAGTGCTCTACCATTTGAGCTATCCGAGACTATACTATATTCCGTTCAATTCAATCTATAACTTATTGAGCCACACCGTCCATCGTACGGTAATACACCAATTTAATAAGTGGAAACCTAAACATGCAACCTTCTCAATAAGACAATTTATAGATAAATTAAGAAAAATATAGATAGCCCGAACTGGGAATCGAACCTAGACCATGTCGGTATCGCGCCGAGTGCTCTACCAGTTGAGCTATCCGGCACTATACTATATTCCGTTCAATTTAATCTATAACTTATTGAGCCACATCGTCCATCGTACGGTAATACACTAATCTAATAAGTGAAAGCCTAAACATGCAAACCTTCTCAATAAGACAATTTATAGATAAATTGAGAAGAACATATATAGCCCGGACTGGCAATCGTACCCAGACCATGTCGGTATCGCGCCGAGTGCTCTACCAGATGAGCTATCCAGCACTATGCTATGCTTGTTCAATTTAATCTATAACTTATTGAGCAACACCGTCCATTGTACAGTAATACACCAATTTAATAAGTGGAAACCTAAACATGCAAACCTTCTTAATAAGACAATTCATAGATAAATTGAAGAAATGTAGATAGCCCGAAATAGGAATCGAACCCAGACCATGTCAGTATCGCGCCGAGTGCTCTACCAGTTGAGCTATCCGGCACTATACTATATTCGTTCAATTTGATCTTTAACTTATTGAGCCACACCGTTCATCGTCTGGTAATACACCAATTTAATAAGTGGAAACTGAAACATGCATACCTTCTCAATAAGACAATTTATAAATAAATTGAAAAAAATATAGATAGCCCGAACTGGGAATCAAACCCAGACCATGTCGGTATCGCGCCGAGCGCTCTTCCAGTTGAGCTATCCGGTACTATACTATATTCCGTTCAATTTAATCTATAACTTATTGAGCCACACCGTCCATCGTACGGTAATGCACCAATTCAATAAGTCGAAACCTAAACATGCAAACCTTCTCAATAAGACAATTTATAGATAAATTTAGAAAAATATAGATAGCCTAAACTGGGAATCGAACCCAGACCATGTCGGTATCGCGCCGAGTGCACCACCAGTTGAGCTATCCGGCACTATACTATATTCCGTTTAATTTTATCTATAACTTATTGAGCCGAACCGTTCATCGTAGAGTAATACCCTAATTCCATAAGTGGTAACCTAAACATGCAAACCTTCTCAATAAGACAATTTATAGATAAATTGAGAAAAATATAGATAGCCCGAACTGGGAATCAAACCCAGACCATGTCGGTATCGCGCCGAGTGCTCTACCAGTTAAGCTATCCGGCACTATACTATATTCCGTTTAATTTAATCTATAACTTATTGAGCCACACCGTCCATCGTACGGTAATGCACCAATTCAATAAGTCGAAACCTAAACATGCAAACCTTCTCAATAAGACAATTTATAGATAAATTAAGAAAAATATAGATAGCCCGAACTGGGAATCGGACCCAGACCATGTCGGTATCGCGCCGAGTGCTCTACCAGTTGAGCTATCCGGCACTATACTATATTTCGTTTAATTTGATCTTTAACTTATTGAGCCACACCGTCCATCGTACGGTAATACACCAATTTAATAAGTAGTAACCTAAACATGCAAACCCTCTCAACAAGACAATTTATAGATAAATTGAGAAAAATATAGATCGCTCGAACTGGGAATCGAACCCAGACCATGTCGGTATCGGGCCGAGTGCTCTACCAGTTGAGCTATCGGGCACTATACTATATTTCGTTCAATTTAGACTGTAACTTATCGAGCCACACCGTCCATCGTACGGTAATACACCAATTTAATGAGTGGAAACCTAAACATGCAAACCTTCTCAATAAGACAATTAATAGATAAATCGAAAAAAACATAGATAGCCCAAAGTGGGAACCGAACCCAGAACATGTCGGTATCGCGCCGAGTGCTCTACCAGTTGAGCTATCCGGCACTATACTATATTCCGTTCAATTTAATCTATAACTTATTGAGCCACACCGTCCATCGTACGGTAATACATCAATTCTATAAGTGGAAACCTAAACATACAAACCTTCTCAATAAGACAATTTATAGATAAATTGAGAAGAATATAGATAGCCTAAACTGGGAATCGAACCCAGACCATGTCGGTATCGCGCCGAGTGCTCTTCCAGTTCAGCTATCCGGTACTATACTATATTCCGTTCAATTTAATCTATAACTTACTGAGCCACACCGTTTATCGTACGGTAATACACTAATTTAATAAGTGGAAACCTAAACATGCAAACCTTCTCAATAAGACAATTCATAGATAAATTGAAAAAATGTAGATAGCCCGAAATAGGAATCGAACCCAGACCATGTCGGTATCGCGCCGAGTGCTCTACCAGTTGAGCTATCCGGCACTATACTATATTCGTTCAATTTGATTTTTAACTTATTGAGCCACACCGTTCATCGTCTGGTAATACACTAATTAAATAAGTGGAAACCTAAACATGCAAACCTTCTCAATAAGACGATTTATAGATAAATTGAGAAGAATATAGATAGTCCGAACTGGGAATCGAACCCAGACCATGTCGGTATCGCGCCGAGTGCTCTACCATTCGAGCTATCCGAGACTATACTATATTCCGTTCAATTCAATCTATAACTTATTGAGCCACACCGTCCATCGTTCGGTAATACACCAATTTAATAAGTGGAAACCTAAACATGCAACCTTCTCAATAAGACAATTTATAGATAAATTAAGAAAAATATAGATAGCCCGAACTGGGAATCGAACCTAGACCATGTCGGTATCGCGCCGAGTGCTCTACCAGTTGAGCTATCCGGCACTATACTATATTCCGTTCAATTTAATCTATAACTTATTGAGCCACATCGTCCATCGTACGGTAATACACTAATCTAATAAGCGAAAGCCTAAACATGCAAACCTTCTCAATAAGACAATTTATAGATAAATTGAGAAAAATATAGATAGCCCGAACTGGGAATCAAACCCAGACCATGTCGGTATCGCGCCGAGTGCTCTACCAGTTAAGCTATCCGGCACTATACTATATTCCGTTTAATTTAATCTATAACTTATTGAGCCACACCGTCCATCGTACGGTAATGCACCAATTCAATAAGTCGAAAACTAAACATGCAAACCTTCTCAATAAGACAATTTATAGATAAATTTAGAAAAATATAGATAGCCTAAACTGGGAATCGAACCCAGACCATGTCGGTATCGCGCCGAGTGCACCACCAGTTGAGCTATCCGGCACTATACTATATTCCGTTTAATTTTATCTATAACTTATTGAGCCGAACCGTTCATCGTAGAGTAATACCCTAATTCCATAAGTGGAAACCTAAACATGCAAACCTTCTCAATAAGACAATTTATAGATAAATTGAGAAAAATATAGATAGCCCGAACTGGGAATCAAACCCAGACCATGTCGGTATCGCGCCGAGTGCTCTACCAGTTAAGCTATCCGGCACTATACTATATTCCGTTCAATTTAATCTATAACTTATTGAGCCACACCGTCCATCGTACGGTAATGCACCAATTCAATAAGTCGAAACCTAAACATGCAAACTTTCTCAATAAGAGAATTAATAGATAAATTAAATAAATATATATATAGCCCGAACTGGGAATCGAACCCAGACCATGTCGGTATCGCGCCGAGTGCTCTTCCAGTTGAGCTATCTGGAACTATACTATATTTCGTTCAATTTAATCGATAACTTATTGAGCCACACCGTCCATCGTACGGTTATACACCAATTTAATGAGTGGAAATCTAAACATGCAAACCTTCTCAATAAGACAATTTATAGATAAATTAAGAAAAATATAGATAGCCCGAACTGGGAATCGGACCCAGACCATGTCGGTATCGCGCCGAGTGCTCTACCAGTTGAGCTATCCGGCACTATACTATATTTCGTTCAATTTAATCGATAACTTATTGAGCCACACCGTTCATCGTACGGTAATACACCAATTCCATAAGTGGAAACCTAAACATGCAAACCTTCTCAATAAGACAATTTATAGATGAATCGAGAAAAATATAGATAGCCTGAACTGGGAATCAAACCCAGACTATGTCGGTATCGCACCGAGTGCTGTACCAGTGGAGCTATCCGGCACTATACTATATTTCGTTTAATTTGATCTTTAACTTATTGAGCCACACCGTCCATCGTACGGTAATACACCAATTTGATAAGTGGAAACCTAAACATGCAAACCTTCTCAATAAGACAATTTATAGATAAATTGAGAAAAATATAGATAGCCCGAACTGCGAATCGAACCCAGACCATGTCGGTATTGCGCCGAGTGCTCGACTAGCTGAGCTATCCGGCACTATGCTATGTTCTGTTTAATTTAATCTATAACTTATTGAGCCGCACCGTCCAGTGTACGGTAATACACCAATTTAATAAGTAGTAACCTAAACATGCAAACCCTCTCAACAAGACAATTTATAGATAAATTGAGAAAAATATAGATCGCTCGACCTGGGAATCGAACCCAGACCATGTCGGTATCGGGCCGAGTGCTCTACCAGTTGAGCTATCGGGCACTATACTATATTTCGTTCAATTTAGACTGTAACTTATCGAGCCACACCGTCCATCGTACGGTAATACACCAATTTAATGAGTGGAAACCTAAACATGCAAACCTTCTCAATAAGACAATTAATAGATAAATCGAAAAAAACATAGATAGCCCAAAGTGGGAACCGAACCCAGAACATGTCGGTATCGCGCCGAGTGCTTTACCAGTTGAGCTATCCGGCCCTATACTATATTCCGTTCAATTTAATCTATAACTTATTGAGCCACACCGTCCATCGTACGGTAATACATCAATTCTATAAGTGGAAACCTAAACATACAAACCTTCTCAATAAGACAATTTATAGATAAATTGAGAAGAATATAGATAGCCTAAACTGGGAATCGAACCCAGACCATGTCGGTATCGCGCCGAGTGCTCTTCCAGTTCAGCTATCCGGTACTATACTATATTCCGTTCAATTTAATCTATAACTTACTGAGCCACACCGTTTATCGTACGGTAATACACTAATTTAATAAGTGGAAACCTAAACATGCAAACCTTCTCAATAAGACAATTCATAGATAAATTGAAAAAATGTAGATAGCCCGAAATAGGAATCGAACCCAGACCATGTCGGTATCGCGCCGAGTGCTCTACCAGTTGAGCTATCCGGCACTATACTATATTCGTTCAATTTGATTTTTAACTTATTGAGCCACACCGTTCATCGTCTGGTAATACACTAATTAAATAAGTGGAAACCTAAACATGCAAACCTTCTTAATAAGACGATTTATAGATAAATTGAGAAGAATATAGATAGTCCGAACTGGGAATCGAACCCAGACCATGTCGGTATCGCGCCGAGTGCTCTACCATTTGAGCTATCCGAGACTATACTATATTCCGTTCAATTCAATCTATAACTTATTGAGCCACACCGTCCATCGTACGGTAATACACCAATTTAATAAGTGGAAACCTAAACATGCAACCTTCTCAATAAGACAATTTATAGATAAATTAAGAAAAATATAGATAGCCCGAACTGGGAATCGAACCTAGACCATGTCGGTATCGCGCCGAGTGCTCTACCAGTTGAGCTATCCGGCACTATACTATATTCCGTTCAATTTAATCTATAACTTATTGAGCCACATCGTCCATCGTACGGTAATACACTAATCTAATAAGCGAAAGCCTAAACATGCAAACCTTCTCAATAAGACAATTTATAGATAAATTGAGAAGAACATAGATAGCCCGGACTGGAAATCGTACCCAGACCATGTCGGTATCGCGCCGAGTGCTCTACCAGATGAGCTATCCAGCACTATGCTATGCTTGTTCAATTTAATCTATAACTTATTGAGCAACACCGTCCATTGTACAGTAATACACCAATTTAATAAGTGGAAACCTAAACATGCAAACCTTCTCAATAAGACAATTCATAGATAAATTGAAGAAATGTAGATAGCCCGAAATAGGAATCGAACCCAGACCATGTCAGTATCGCGCCGAGTGCTCTACCAGTTGAGCTATCCGGCACTATACTATATTCGTTCAATTTGATCTTTAACTTATTGAGCCACACCGTTCATCGTCTGGTAATACACCAATTTAATAAGTGGAAACTGAAACATGCATACCTTCTCAATAAGACAATTTATAAATAAATTGAAAAAAATATAGATAGCCCGAACTGGGAATCAAACCCAGACCATGTCGGTATCGCGCCGAGCGCTCTTCCAGTTGAGCTATCCGGTACTATACTTTATTCCGTTCAATTTAATCTATAACTTATTGAGCCACATCGTCCATCGTACGGTAATACACTAATCTAATAAGTGAAAGCCTAAACATGCAAACCTTCTCAATAAGACAATTTATAGATAAATTGAGAAGAACATAGATAGCCCGGACTGGAAATCGTACCCAGACCATGTCGGTATCGCGCCGAGTGCTCTACCAGATGAGCTATCCGGCACTATGCTATGTTCTGTTTAATTCAATCTTTAACTTATTGAGCCACACCGTCCATTGTACGGTAATACACCAATTTAATACGTGGGAACCTAAACATGCAAACCTTCTCAATAAGACAATTTATAGATAAATTTAGAAAAATATAGATAGCCTAAACTGGGAATCGAACCCAGACCATGTCGGTATCGCGCCGAGTGCACCACCAGTTGAGCTATCCGGCACTATACTATATTCCGTCCAATTTAATCTATAACTCATTGAGCCACACCGTCCATCGTGCGGTAATACACCAATTCCATAAGTGGAAACCTAAACATGCAAACCTTCTCAATAAGACAATTTATAGATAAATTGAGAAAAATATAGATAGCCCGAACTGCGAATCGAACCCAGACCATGTCGGTATTGCGCCGAGTGCTCGACTAGCTGAGCTATCCGGCACTATGCTATGTTCTGTTTAATTTAATCTATAACTCATTGAGCCGCACCGTCCAGTGTACGGTAATACACCAATTTAATAAGTAGTAACCTAAACATGCAAACCCTCTCAATAAGACAATTTATAGATAAATTTAGAAAAATATAGATCGCTCGAACTGGGAATCGAACCCAGACCATGTCGGTATCGCGCCGAGCGCTCTTCCAGTTGAGCTATCCGGTACTATACTTTATTCCGTTCAATTTAATCTATAACTTATTGAGCCACATCGTCCATCGTACGGTAATACACTAATCTAATAAGTGAAAGCCTAAACATGCAAACCTTCTCAATAAGACAATTTATAGATAAATTGAGAAGAACATAGATAGCCCGGACTGGAAATCGTACCCAGACCATGTCGGTATCGCGCCGAGTGCTCTACCAGATGAGCTATCCGGCACTATGCTATGTTCTGTTTAATTCAATCTTTAACTTATTGAGCCACACCGTCCATTGTACGGTAATACACCAATTTAATAAGTAGTAACCTAAACATGCAAACCCTCTCAATAAGACAATTTATAGATAAATTGAGAAAAATATAGATCGCTCGAACTGGGAATCGAACCCAGACCATGTCGGTATCGGGCCGAGTGCTCTACCAGTTGAGCTATCGGGCACTATACTATATTTCGTTCAATTTAGACTGTAACTTATCGAGCCACACCGTCCATTGTACGGTAATACACCAATTTAATGAGTGGAAACCTAAACATGCAAACCTTCTCAATAAGACAATTAATAGATAAATCGAAAAAAACATAGATAGCCCAAAGTGGGAACCGAACCCAGAACATGTCGGTATCGCGCCGAGTGCTCTACCAGTTGAGCTATCCGGCACTATACTATATTCCGTTCAATTTAATCTATAACTTATTAAGCCAAACCGTCCATCGTACGGTAATACACCAATTCCATAAGTGAAAACCTAAACATGCAAACCTTCTCAATAAGACAATTTATAGATAAATTGAGAAAAATATAGATAGCCCGAACTGCGAAACGAACCCAGACCATGTCGGTATCGTGCCGAGTGCTCTACAAGTTGAGCTATCCGGCACTATGCTATGTTCTGTTTAATTTAAACTATAACTTATTGAGCCACACCGTCCAGTGTACGGTAATACACCAATTTAATAAGTGGAAACCTAAACATGCAAACCTTCTCAATAAGACAATTTATAGATAAATTGAGAAAAATATAGATTGCCCGAACTGGGAATCGAACCCAGACCATGTCGGTATTGGGCCGAGTGCTCTACCAGTTGAGCTATCGGGCACTATACTATATTCCGTTCAATTTAGACTATAACTTATCGAGACACACCGTCCATCGTACGGTAATACACCAATTCCATAAGTGAAAACCTAAACATGCAAACCTTCTCAATAAGACAATTTATAGATGAATCGAGAAAAATATAGATAGCCTAAACTGGGAATCGAACCCAGACCATGTCGGTATCGCGCCGAGTGCACCACCAGTTGAGCTATCCGGCACTATACTATATTCCGTTTAATTTTATCTATAACTTATTGAGCCGAACCGTTCATCGTAGAGTAATACCCTAATTCCATAAGTGGAAACCTAAACATGCAAACCTTCTCAATAAGACAATTTATAGATAAATTGAGAAAAATATAGATAGCCCGAACTGGGAATCAAACCCAGACCATGTCGGTATCGCGCCGAGTGCTCTACCAGTTAAGCTATCCGGCACTATACTATATTCTGTTCAATTTAATCTATAACTTATTGAGCCACACCGTCCATCGTACGGTAATACACCAATTTAATAAGTGGAAACCTAAACATGCAAACCTTCTCAATAAGACAATTAATAGATAAATCGAAAAAAATATAGATAGCCCAAAGTGGGAATCGAACCCAGAACATGTCGGTATCGCGCCGAGTGCTCTACCAGTTGAGCTATCGGGCACTATACTATATTCCGTTTAATTTAATCTATAACTTATTGAGCCAAACCGTCCATCGTACGGTAATACACAAATTTAATAAGTGGAAACCTAAACATGCAAACCTTCTCAATAAGACAATTTATAGATAAATTGAGAAAAATATAGATAGCCCGAACTGGGAATCAAACCCAGACCATGTCGGTATCGCGCCGAGTGCTCTACCAGTTAAGCTATCCGGCACTATACTATATTCCGTTCAATTTAATCTATAACTTATTGAGCCACACCGTCCATCGTACGGTAATGCACCAATTCAATAAGTCGAAACCTAAACATGCAAACTTTCTCAATAAGAGAATTAATAGATAAATTAAATAAATATATATATAGCCCGAACTGGGAATCGAACCCAGACCATGTCGGTATCGCGCCGAGTGCTCTTCCAGTTGAGCTATCCGGCACTATACTATATTTCGTTCAATTTAATCGATAACTTATTGAGCCACACCGTTCATCGTACGTTAATACACCAATTCCATAAGTGGAGACCTAAACATGCAAACCTTCTTAATAAGACAATTTATAGATGAATCGAGAAAAATATAGATAGCCTGAACTGGGAATCAAACCCAGACTATGTCGGTATCGCACCGAGTGCTGTACCAGTGGAGCTATCCGGCACTATACTATATTTCGTTTAATTCGATCTTTAACTTATTGAGCCACACCGTCCATCGTACGGTAATACACCAATTTGATAAGTGGAAACCTAAACATGCAAACCTTCTCAATAAGACAATTTATAGATAAATTGAGAAGAATATAGATAGCCCGGACCGGGAATCGAACCCAGACAATGTCGGTATCGCGCCGATTGCTCTACCAGATGAGCTATCCGGCACTAGGCTATGTTCTGTTTAATTCAATCTATAACTTATTGAGCCACACCGTCCATTTTACGGTAATACACCAATTTAATGAGTGGAAACCTAAACATGCAAACCTTCTCAGAAAGACAATTTATAGATAAATTGAGAGAAATATAGATAGCCCGAACTGGGAATCGAACCCAGACCATGTCAGTATCGCGCCGAGTGCTCCACCAGATGAGCTATCCGGCACTATACTATATTCCGTTTAATTTTATCTATAACTTATTGAGCCGAACCGTTCATCGTAGAGTAATACCCTAATTCCATAAGTGGAAACCTAAACATGCAAACCTTCTCAATAAGACAATTTATAGATAAATTGAGAAAAATATAGATAGCCCGAACTGGGAATCAAACCCAGACCATGTCGGTATCGCGCCGAGTGCTCTACCAGTTAAGCTATCCGGCACTATACTATATTCCGTTCAATTTAATCTATAACTTATTGAGCCACACCGTCCATCGTACGGTAATGCACCAATTCAATAAGTCGAAACCTAAACATGCAAACTTTCTCAATAAGAGAATTAATAGATAAATTAAATAAATATATATATAGCCCGAACTGGGAATCGAACCCAGACCATGTCGGTATCGCGCCGAGTGCTCTTCCAGTTGAGCTATCCGGCACTATACTATATTTCGTTCAATTTAATCGATAACTTATTGAGCCACACCGTTCATCGTACGTTAATACACCAATTCCATAAGTGGAGACCTAAACATGCAAACCTTCTTAATAAGACAATTTATAGATGAATCGAGAAAAATATAGATAGCCTGAACTGGGAATCAAACCCAGACTATGTCGGTATCGCACCGAGTGCTGTACCAGTGGAGCTATCCGGCACTATACTATATTTCGTTTAATTCGATCTTTAACTTATTGAGCCACACCGTCCATCGTACGGTAATACACCAATTTGATAAGTGGAAACCTAAACATGCAAACCTTCTCAATAAGACAATTTATAGATAAATTGAGAAGAATATAGATAGCCCGGACCGGGAATCGAACCCAGACAATGTCGGTATCGCGCCGATTGCTCTACCAGATGAGCTATCCGGCACTAGGCTATGTTCTGTTTAATTCAATCTATAACTTATTGAGCCACACCGTCCATTTTACGGTAATACACCAATTTAATGAGTGGAAACCTAAACATGCAAACCTTCTCAGAAAGACAATTTATAGATAAATTGAGAGAAATATAGATAGCCCGAACTGGGAATCGAACCCAGACCATGTCAGTATCGCGCCGAGTGCTCCACTAGTTGAGCTATCCGGCACTATACTATATTCCGTTTAATTTAATCTATAACTTATTGAGCAAAACCGCCCATCGTACAGTAATACTTTAATTCCATAAGTGGAAACCTAAACATGCAAACCTTCTCAATAAGACAATTTATAGATAAATCGAGAAAAATATAGATAGCCCGAACTGGTAATCGAACCCAGACCATGTCGGTATCGCGCCGAGTGCTCTACCAGTTGAGCTATCCGGCACTATACTATATTCCGTCCAATTTAATCTATAACTCATTGAGCCACACCGTCCATCGTGCGGTAATACACCAATTCCATAAGTGGAAACCTAAACATGCAAACCTTCTCAATAAGACAATTTATAGATAAATTGAGAAAAATATAGATAGCCCGAACTGCGAATCGAACCCAGACCATGTCGGTATTGCGCCGAGTGCACGACTAGCTGAGCTATCCGGCACTATGCTATGTTCTGTTTAATTTAATCTATAACTTATTGAGCCGCACCGTCCAGTGTACGGTAATACTCCAATTTAATAAGTAGTAACCTAAACATGCAAACCCTCTCAATAAGACAATTTATAGATAAATTGAGAAAAATATAGATCGCTCGAACTGGGAATCGGACCCAGACCATGTCGGTATCGGGCCGAGTGCTCTACCAGTTGAGCTATCGGGCACTATACTATATTTTGTTCAATTTAGACTGTAACTTATCGAGCCACACCGTCCATCGTACGGTAATACACCAATTTAATGAGTGGAAACCTAAACATGCAAACCTTATCAATAAGACAATTAATAGATAAATCGAAAAAAACATAGATAGCCCAAAGTGGGAACCGAACCCAGAACATGTCAGTATCGCGCCGAGTGCTCTACCAGTTGAGCTATCCGGCACTATACTATATTCCGTTCAATTTAATCTATAACTTATTGAGCCACACCGTTTATCGTACGGTAATACACTAATTTAATAAGTGGAAGCCTAAACATGCAAACCTTCTCAATAAGACAATTCATAGATAAATTGAAAAAATGTAGATAGCCCGAAATAGGAATCGAACCCAGACCATGTCGGTATCGCGCCGAGTGCTCTACCAGTTGAGCTATCCGGCACTATACTATATTCGTTCAATTTGATTTTTAACTTATTGAGCCACACCGTTCATCGTCTGGTAATACACTAATTAAATAAGTGGAAACCTAAACATGCAAACCTTCTCAATAAGACGATTTATAGATAAATTGTGAAGAATATAGATAGTCCGAACTGGGAATCGAACCCAGACCATGTCGGTATCGCGCCGAGTGCTCTACCATTTGAGCTATCTGAGACTGTACTATATTCCGTTCAATTCAATCTATAACTTATTGAGCCACACCGTCCATCGTACGGTAATACACCAATTTAATAAGTGGAAACCTAAACATGCAACCTTCTCAATAAGACAATTTATAGATAAATTAAGAAAAATATAGATAGCCCGAACTGGGAATCGAACCTAGACCATGTCGGTATCGCGCCGAGTGCTCTACCAGTTGAGCTATCCGGCACTATACTATATTCCGTTCAATTTAATCTATAACTTATTGAGCCACATCGTCCATCGTACGGTAATACACTAATCTAATAAGTGAAAGCCTAAACATGCAAACCTTCTCAATAAGACAATTTATAGATAAATTGAGAAGAACATAGATAGCCCGGACTGGAAATCGTACCCAGACCATGTCGGTATCGCGCCGAGTGCTCTACCAGATGAGCTATCCAGCACTATGCTAAGCTTGTTCAATTTAATCTATAACTTATTGAGCAACACCGTCCATTGTACAGTAATACACCAATTTAATAAATGGAAACCTAAACATGCAAACCTTCTCAATAAGACAATTCATAGATAAATTGAAGAAATGTAGATAGCCCGAAATAGGAATCGAACCCAGACCATGTCAGTATCGCGCCGAGTGCTCTACCAGTTGAGCTATCCGGCACTATACTATATTCGTTCAATTTGATCTTTAACTTATTGAGCCACACCGTTCATCGTCTGGTAATACACCAATTTAATAAGTGGAAACTGAAACATGCATACCTTCTCAATAAGACAATTTATAAATAAATTGAAAAAAATATAGATAGCCCTAACTGGGAATCAAACCCAGACCATGTCGGTATCGCGCCGAGCGCTCTTCCAGTTGAGCTATCCGGTACTATACTTTATTCCGTTCAATTTAATCTATAACTTATTGAGCCACATCGTCCATCGTACGGTAATACACTAATCTAATAAGTGAAAGCCTAAACATGCAAACCTTCTCAATAAGACAATTTATAGATAAATTGAGAAGAACATAGATAGCCCGGACTGGAAATCGTACCCAGACCATGTCGGTATCGCGCCGAGTGCTCTACCAGATGAGCTATCCGGCACTATGCTATGTTCTGTTTAATTCAATCTTTAACTTATTGAGCCACACCGTCCATTGTACGTTAATACACCAATTTCATACGTGGGAACCTAAACATGCAAACCTTCTCAATAAGACAATTTATAGATAAATTTAGAAAAATATAGATAGCCCGAACTGGGAATCAAACCCAGACCATGTCGGTATCGCGCCGAGTGCTCTACCAGTTAAGCTATCCGGCACTATACTATATTCCGTTCAATTTAATCTATAACTTATTGAGCCACACCGTCCATCGTACGGTAATGCACCAATTCAATAAGTCGAAACCTAAACATGCAAACCTTCTCAATAAGACAATTTATAGATAAATTTAGAAAAATATAGATAGCCTAAACTGGGAATCGAACCCAGACCATGTCGGTATCGCGCCGAGTGCACCACCAGTTGAGCTATCCGGCACTATACTATATTCCGTTTAATTTTATCTATAACTTATTGAGCCGAACCGTTCATCGTAGAGTAATACCCTAATTCCATAAGTGGAAACCTAAACATGCAAACCTTCTCAATAAGACAATTTATAGATAAATTGAGAAAAATATAGATAGCCCGAACTGGGAATCAAACCCAGACCATGTCGGTATCACGCCGAGTGCTCTACCAGTTAAGCTATCCGGCACTATACTATATTCCGTTCAATTTAATCTATAACTTATTGAGTCACACCGTCCATCGTACGGTAATGCACCAATTCAATAAGTCGAAACCTAAACATGCAAACTTTCTCAATAAGAGAATTAATAGATAAATTAAATAAATATATATATAGCCCGAACTGGGAATCGAACCCAGACCATGTCGGTATCGCGCCGAGTGCTCTTCCAGTTGAGCTATCTGGAACTATACTATATTTCGTTCAATTTAATCGATAACTTATTGAGCCACACCGTCCATCGTACGGTTATACACCAATTTAATGACTGGAAATCTAAACATGCAAACCTTCTCAATAAGACAATTTATAGATAAATTAAGAAAAATATAGATAGCCCGAACTGGGAATCGGACCCAGACCATGTCGGTATCGCGCCGAGTGCTCTACCAGTTGAGCTATCCGGCACTATACTATATTTCGTTTAATTTGATCTTTAACTTATTGAGCCACACCGTCCATCGTACGGTAATACACCAATTTGATAAGTGGAAACCTAAACATGCAAACCTTCTCAATAAGACAATTTATAGATAAATTGAGAAGAATATAGATAGCCCGGACCGGGAATCAAACCCAGACCATGTCGGTATCGCGCCGATTGCTCTACCAGATGAGCTATCCGGCACTAGGCTATGTTCTGTTTAATTCAATCTATAACTTATTGAGCCACACCGTCCATTTTACGGTAATACACCAATTTAATGAGTGGAAACCTAAACATGCAAACCTTCTCAGAAAGACAATTTATAGATAAATTGAGAGAAATATAGATAGCCCGAACTGGGAATCGAACCCAGACCATGTCGGTATCAGGCCGAGTGCTCTACCAGTTGAGCTATCCGGGACTATACTATATTCCGTTCAATTCAATCTATAACTTATTGAGCAACACCGTTTATTGTACGGTAATACACCAATTTAATAAGTGAAAACCTAAACATGCAAACCTTCTCAATAAGAGAATTAATAGATAAATTGAAAAAAATATAGATAGCCCGAACTGGGAATCGAACCCAGACCATGTCGGTATCGCGCCGAGTGCTCTACCAGATGAGCTATCCGGTACTATACTATATTACGTTCAATTTAATCTATAACTTATTGAGCCACACCGTCCATCGTACGGTAATACACTAATTTAATAAGTGGAAGCCTAAACATGCAAACCTTCTTAATAAGACAATTTATAGATGAAATGAGAAAAACATAGATAGCCCGGACTGGGAATCGAACACAGACCATGTCGGTATCGCGCCGAGTGCTCTACCAGATGAGCTATCCGGCACTAGGCTATGTTCTGTTTAATTCAATCTATAACTTATTGAGCCACACCGTCCATTTTACGGTAATACACCAATTTAATGAGTGGAAACCTAAACATGCAAACCTTCTCAGAAAGACAATTTATAGATAAATTGAGAGAAATATAGATAGCCCGAACTGGGAATCGAACCCAGACCATGTCGGTATCAGGCCGAGTGCTCTACCAGTTGAGCTATCCGGGACTATACTATATTCCGTTCAATTCAATCTATAACTTATTGAGCAACACCGTTTATTGTACGGTAATACACCAATTTAATAAGTGAAAACCTAAACATGCAAACCTTCTCAATAAGAGAATTAATAGATAAATTGAAAAAAATATAGATAGCCCGAACTGGGAATCGAACCCAGACCATGTCGGTATCGCGCCGAGTGCTCTACCAGTTAAGCTATCCGGCACTATACTATATTCCGTTCAATTTAATCTATAACTTATTGAGCCACACCGTCCATCGTACGGTAATGCACCAATTCAATAAGTCGAAACCTAAACATGCAAACCTTCTCAATAAGACAATTTATAGATAAATTTAGAAAAATATAGATAGCCTAAACTGGGAATCGAACCCAGACCATGTCGGTATCGCGCCGAGTGCACCACCAGTTGAGCTATCCGGCACTATACTATATTCCGTTTAATTTTATCTATAACTTATTGAGCCGAACCGTTCATCGTAGAGTAATACCCTAATTCCATAAGTGGAAACCTAAACATGCAAACCTTCTCAATAAGACAATTTATAGATAAATTGAGAAAAATATAGATAGCCCGAACTGGGAATCAAACCCAGACCATGTCGGTATCACGCCGAGTGCTCTACCAGTTAAGCTATCCGGCACTATACTATATTCCGTTCAATTTAATCTATAACTTATTGAGTCACACCGTCCATCGTACGGTAATGCACCAATTCAATAAGTCGAAACCTAAACATGCAAACTTTCTCAATAAGAGAATTAATAGATAAATTAAATAAATATATATATAGCCCGAACTGGGAATCGAACCCAGACCATGTCGGTATCGCGCCGAGTGCTCTTCCAGTTGAGCTATCTGGAACTATACTATATTTCGTTCAATTTAATCGATAACTTATTGAGCCACACCGTCCATCGTACGGTTATACACCAATTTAATGACTGGAAATCTAAACATGCAAACCTTCTCAATAAGACAATTTATAGATAAATTAAGAAAAATATAGATAGCCCGAACTGGGAATCGGACCCAGACCATGTCGGTATCGCGCCGAGTGCTCTACCAGTTGAGCTATCCGGCACTATACTATATTTCGTTCAATTCAATCTATAACTTATTGAGCAACACCGTTTATTGTACGGTAATACACCAATTTAATAAGTGAAAACCTAAACATGCAAACCTTCTCAATAAGAGAATTAATAGATAAATTGAAAAAAATATAGATAGCCCGAACTGGGAATCGAACCCAGACCATGTCGGTATCGCGCCGAGTGCTCTACCAGATGAGCTATCCGGTACTATACTATATTACGTTCAATTTAATCTATAACTTATTGAGCCACACCGTCCATCGTACGGTAATACACTAATTTAATAAGTGGAAGCCTAAACATGCAAACCTTCTTAATAAGACAATTTATAGATGAAATGAGAAAAACATAGATAGCCCGGACTGGGAATCGAACACAGACCATGTCGGTATCGCGCCGAGTGCTCTACCAGACGAGCTATCCAGAACTATGCTATGTTCTGTTCAATTTAATCTATAACTTATTGAGCCACACCGTCCATTGTACAGTAATACACCAATTTAATAAGTGGAAACCTAAACATGCAAACCTTCTCAATAAGACAATTCATAGATAAATTGAAAAAAATATAGATAGCCCGAAATAGGAATCGAACCCAGACCATGTCGGTATCGCGCCGAGTGCTCTACCAGTTGAGCTATCCGGCACTATACAATATTCGTTCAATTTGATCTTTAACTTATTGAGCCACACCGTCCATCGTACGGTAATACACCAATTTAATGAGTGGAAACCTAAACATGCAAACCTCCTCAATAAGACAATTTATAGATAAATTAAGAAAAATATAGATAGCCCGAACTGGGAATCGAACCTAGACCATGTCGGTATCGCGCCGAGTGCTCTACCAGTTGAGCTATCCGGCACTATACTATATTCCGTCCAATTTAATCTATAACTCATTGAGCCACACCGTCCATCGTGCGGTAATACACCAATTCCATAAGTGGAAACCTAAACATGCAAACCTTCTCAATAAGACAATTTATAGATAAATTGAGAAAAATATAGATAGCCCGAACTGCGAATCGAACCCAGACCATGTCGGTATTGCGCCGAGTGCTCGACTAGCTGAGCTATCCGGCACTATGCTATGTTCTGTTTAATTTAATCTATAACTTATTGAGCCGCACCGTCCAGTGTACGGTAATACACCAATTTAATAAGTAGTAATCTAAACATGCAAACCCTCTCAATAAGACAATTTATAGATAAATTGAGAAAAATATAGATCGCTCGAACTGGGAATCGAACCCAGACCATGTCGGTATCGGGCCGAGTGCTCTACCAGTTGAGCTATCGGGCACTATACTATATTTCGTTCAATTTAGACTGTAACTTATCGAGCTACACCGTCCATCGTACGGTAATACACCAATTTAATGAGTGGAAACCTAAACATGCAAACCTTCTCAATAAGACAATTAATAGATAAATCGAAAAAAACATAGATAGCCCAAAGTGGGAACCGAACCCAGAACATGTCGGTATCGCGCCGAGTGCTCTACCAGTTGAGCTATCCGGCACTATACTATATTCCGTTCAATTTAATCTATAACTTATTAAGCCAAACCGTCCATCGTACGGTAATACACTAATTTAATAAGTGGAAGCCTAAACATGCAAACCTTCTTAATAAGACAATTTATAGATGAAATGAGAAAAACATAGATAGCCCGGACTGGGAATCGAACACAGACCATGTCGGTATCGCGCCGAGTGCTCTACCAGACGAGCTATCCAGAACTATGCTATGTTCTGTTCAATTTAATCTATAACTTATTGAGCCACACCGTCCATTGTACAGTAATACACCAATTTAATAAGTGGAAACCTAAACATGCAAACCTTCTCAATAAGACAATTCATAGATAAATTGAAAAAAATATAGATAGCCCGAAATAGGAATCGAACCCAGACCATGTCGGTATCGCGCCGAGTGCTCTACCAGTTGAGCTATCCGGCACTATACAATATTCGTTCAATTTGATCTTTAACTTATTGAGCCACACCGTCCATCGTACGGTAATACACCAATTTAATGAGTGGAAACCTAAACATGCAAACCTCCTCAATAAGACAATTTATAGATAAATTAAGAAAAATATAGATAGCCCGAACTGGGAATCGAACCTAGACCATGTCGGTATCGCGCCGAGTGCTCTACCAGTTGAGCTATCCGGCACTATACTATATTCCGTCCAATTTAATCTATAACTCATTGAGCCACACCGTCCATCGTGCGGTAATACACCAATTCCATAAGTGGAAACCTAAACATGCAAACCTTCTCAATAAGACAATTTATAGATAAATTGAGAAAAATATAGATAGCCCGAACTGCGAATCGAACCCAGACCATGTCGGTATTGCGCCGAGTGCTCGACTAGCTGAGCTATCCGGCACTATGCTATGTTCTGTTTAATTTAATCTATAACTTATTGAGCCGCACCGTCCAGTGTACGGTAATACACCAATTTAATAAGTAGTAATCTAAACATGCAAACCCTCTCAATAAGACAATTTATAGATAAATTGAGAAAAATATAGATCGCTCGAACTGGGAATCGAACCCAGACCATGTCGGTATCGGGCCGAGTGCTCTACCAGTTGAGCTATCGGGCACTATACTATATTTCGTTCAATTTAGACTGTAACTTATCGAGCTACACCGTCCATCGTACGGTAATACACCAATTTAATGAGTGGAAACCTAAACATGCAAACCTTCTCAATAAGACAATTAATAGATAAATCGAAAAAAACATAGATAGCCCAAAGTGGGAACCGAACCCAGAACATGTCGGTATCGCGCCGAGTGCTCTACCAGTTGAGCTATCCGGCACTATACTATATTCCGTTCAATTTAATCTATAACTTATTAAGCCAAACCGTCCATCGTACGGTAATACACCAATTCCATAAGTGAAAACCTAAACATGCAAACCTTCTCAATAAGACAATTTATAGATAAATTGAGAAAAATATAGATAGCCCGAACTGCGAAACGAACCCAGACCATGTCGGTATCGTGCCGAGTGCTCTACAAGTTGAGCTATCCGGCACTATGCTATGTTCTGTTTAATTTAAACTATAACTTATTGAGCCACACCGTCCAGTGTACGGTAATACACCAATTTAATAAGTGGAAACCTAAACATGCAAACCTTCTCAATAAGACAATTTATAGATAAATTGAGAAAAATATAGATTGCCCGGACCGGGAATCAAACCCAGACCATGTCGGTATCGCGCCGATTGCTCTACCAGATGAGCTATCCGGCACTAGGCTATGTTCTGTTTAATTCAATCTATAACATATTGAGCCACACCGTCCATTTTACGGTAATACACCAATTTAATGAGTGGAAACCTAAACATGCAAACCTTCTCAGAAAGACAATTTATAGATAAATTGAGAGAAATATAGATAGCCCGAACTGGGAATCGAACCCAGACCATGTCAGTATCGCGCCGAGTGCTCCACTAGTTGAGCTATCCGGCACTATACTATATTCCGTTTAATTTAATCTATAACTTATTGAGCAAAACCGCCCATCGTACAGTAATACTCTAATTCCATAAGTGGAAACCTAAACATGCAAACCTTCTTAATAAGACAATTTATAGATAAATCGAGAAAAATATAGATAGCCCGAACTGGTAATCGAACCCAGACCATGTCGGTATCGCGCCGAGTGCTCTACCAGTTGAGCTATCCGGCACTATACTATATTCCGTTCAATTTAATCTATAACTTATTGAGCCACACCGTCCATCGTACGGTAATACACAAATTTAATAAGTGGAAACCTAAACATGCAAACCATCTCAATAAGACAATTTATAGATAAATTGAGAAGAATATAGATAGTCCGATATGGAAATCGAACCCAGACCATGTCGGTATCAGGCCGAGTGCTCTACCAGTTGAGCTATCCGGGACTATACTATATTCCGTTCAATTCAATCTATAACTTATTGAGCAACACCGTTTATTGTACGGTAATACACCAATTTAATAAGTGAAAACCTAAACATGCAAACCTTCTCAATAAGAGAATTAATAGATAAATTGAAAAAAATATAGATAGCCCGAACTGGGAATCGAACCCAGACCATGTCGGTATCGCGCCGAGTGCTCTACCAGATGAGCTATTCGGTACTATACTATATTACGTTCAATTTAATCTATAACTTATTGAGCCACACCGTCCATCGTACGGTAATACACTAATTTAATAAGTGGAAGCCTAAACATGCAAACCTTCTTAATAAGACAATTTATAGATGAAATGAGAAAAACATAGATAGCCCGGACTGGGAATCGAACACAGACCATGTCGGTATCGCGCCGAGTGCTCTACCAGACGAGCTATCCAGAACTATGCTATGTTCTGTTCAATTTAATCTATAACTTATTGAGCCACACCGTCCATTGTACAGTAATACACCAATTTAATAAGTGGAAACCTAAACATGCAAACCTTCTCAATAAGACAATTCATAGATAAATTGAAAAAAATATAGATAGCCCGAAATAGGAATCGAACCCAGACCATGTCGGTATCGCGCCGAGTGCTCTACCAGTTGAGCTATCTGGCACTATACAATATTCGTTCAATTTGATCTTTAACTTATTGAGCCACACCGTCCATCGTACGGTAATACACCAATTTAATGAGTGGAAACCTAAACATGCAAACCTTCTCAATAAGACAATTTATAGATAAATTAAGAAAAATATAGATAGCCCGAACTGGGAATCGAACCTAGACCATGTCGGTATCGCGCCGAGTGCTCTACCAGTTGAGCTATCCGGCACTATACTATATTCCGTCCAATTTAATCTATAACTCATTGAGCCACACCGTCCATCGTGCGGTAATACACCAATTCCATAAGTGGAAACCTAAACATGCAAACCTTCTCAATAAGACAATTTATAGATAAATTGAGAAAAATATAGATAGCCCGAACTGCGAATCGAACCCAGACCATGTCGGTATTGCGCCGAGTGCTCGACTAGCTGAGCTATCCGGCACTATGCTATGTTCTGTTTAATTTAATCTATAACTTATTGAGCCGCACCGTCCAGTGTACGGTAATACACTAATTTAATAAGTAGTAACCTAAACATGCAAACCCTCTCAATAAGACAATTTATAGATAAATTGAGAAAAATATAGATCGCTCGAACTGGGAATCGAACCCAGACCATGTCGGTATCGGGCCGAGTGCTCTACCAGTTGAGCTATCCGGCACTATACTATATTCCGTTCAATTTAATCTATAACTTATTAAGCCAAACCGTCCATCGTACGGTAATACACCAATTCCATAAGTGAAAACCTAAACATGCAAACCTTCTCAATAAGACAATTTATAGATAAATTGAGAAAAATATAGATTGCCCGAACTGCGAAACGAACCCAGACCATGTCGGTATCGTGCCGAGTGCTCTACAAGTTGAGCTATCCGGCACTATGCTATGTTCTGTTTAATTTAAACTATAACTTATTGAGCCACACCGTCCAGTGTACGGTAATACACCAATTTAATAAGTGGAAACCTAAACATGCAAACCTTCTCAATAAGACAATTTATAGATAAATTGAGAAAAATATAGATTGCCCGAACTGGGAATCGAACCCAGACCATGTCGGTATTGGGCCGAGTGCTCTACCAGTTGAGCTATCGGGCACTATACTATATTCCGTTCAATTTAGACTATAACTTATCGAGACACACCGTCCATCGTACGGTAATACACCAATTCCATAAGTGAAAACCTAAACATGCAAACCTTCTCAATAAGACAATTTATAGATAAATAGGGAAAAATATAGATAGCCCAAAGTGGGAATCGAACCCAGACCATGTCGGTATCGCGCCGAGTGCTCTACCAGTTGAGCTATCCGGCACTATACTATATTCCGTTCAATTTAATCTATAACTTATTGAGCCACACCGTCCATCGTACGGTAATACACCAATTCCATAAGTGGAAACCTAAACATGCAAAACTTCTTAATAAGACAATTTATAGATAAATTGAGAAAAATATAGATAGCCCGAACTGCGAAACGAACCCAGACCATGTCGGTATCGTGCCGAGTGCTCTACAAGTTGAGCTATCCGGCACTATGCTATGTTCTGTTTAATTTAATCTATAACTTATTGAGCCACACCGTCCAGTGTACGGTAATACACTAATTTAATAAGTGGAAGCCTAAACATGCAAACCTTCTCAATAAGACAATTTATAGATAAAATGAGAAGAACATAGATAGCCCGGACTGGGAATCGAACCCAGACCATGTCGGTATCGCGCCGAGTGCTCTACCAGATGAGCTCTCCAGCACTATGCTATGCTTGTTCAATTTAATCTATAACTAATTGAGCAACAACGTCCATTGTACAGTAATACACCAATTTAATGAGTGGAAACCTAAACATGCAACCTTCTCAATAAGACGATTTATAGATAAATTGAGAAGAATATAGATAGTCCGAACTGGGAATCGAACCCAGACCATGTCGGTATCGCGCCGAGTGCTCTACCATTTGAGCTATCCGGGACTATACTATATTCCGTTCAATTCAATCTATAACTTATTGAGCCAAACCGTCCATCGTACGGTAATACACCAATTTAATAAGTGGAAACCTAAACATGCAACCTTCTCAATAAGACAATTTATAGATAAATTAAGAAAAATATAGATAGCCCGAACTGGGAATCGAACCTAGACCATGTCGGTATCGCGCCGAGTGCTCTACCAGTTGAGCTATCCGGCACTATACTATATTCCGTTCAATTTAATCTATAACTTATTGAGCCACATCGTCCATCGTACGGTAATACACTAATCTAATGAGTGAAAGCCTAAACATGCAAACCTTCTCAATAAGACAATTCATAGATAAATTGAAGAAATGTAGATAGCCCGAAATAGGAATCGAACCCAGACCATGTCAGTATCGCGCCGAGTGCTCTACCAGTTGAGCTATCCGGCACTATACTATATTCGTTCAATTTGATCTTTAACTTATTGAGCCACACCGTTCATCGTCTGGTAATACACCAATTTAATAAGTGGAAACTGAAACATGCATACCTTCCCAATAAGACAATTTATAAATAAATTGAAAAAAATATAGATAGCCCGAACTGGGAATCAAACCCAGACCATGTCGGTATCGCGCCGAGCGCTCTTCCAGTTGAGCTATCCGGTACTATATTTTATTCCGTTCAATTTAATCTATAACTTATTGAGCTACACCGTCCATCGTGCGGTAATACACTAATTAAATATGTGGAAACCTAAACATGCAAACCTTCTCAATAAGACGATTTACAGATAAATTGAGAAGAATATAGATAGTCCGAACTGGGAATCGAACCCAGAGCATGTCGGTATCGGGCCGAGTGCTCTACCAGTTGAGCTATCGGGCACTATACTATATTTCGTTCAATTTAGACTGTAACTTATCGAGCTACACCGTCCATCGTACGGTAATACACCAATTTAATGAGTGGAAACCTAAACATGCAAACCTTCTCAATAAGACAATTAATAGATAAATCGAAAAAAACATAGATAGCCCAAAGTGGGAACCGAACCCAGAACATGTCGGTATCGCGCCGAGTGCTCTACCAGTTGAGCTATCCGGCACTATACTATATTCCGTTCAATTTAATCTATAACTTATTAAGCCAAACCGTCCATCGTACGGTAATACACCAATTCCATAAGTGAAAACCTAAACATGCAAACCTTCTCAATAAGACAATTTATAGATAAATTGAGAAAAATATAGATAGCCCGAACTGCGAAACGAACCCAGACCATGTCGGTATCGTGCCGAGTGCTCTACAAGTTGAGCTATCCGGCACTATGCTATGTTCTGTTTAATTTAAACTATAACTTATTGAGCCACACCGTCCAGTGTACGGTAATACACCAATTTAATAAGTGGAAACCTAAACATGCAAACCTTCTCAATAAGACAATTTATAGATAAATTGAGAAAAATATAGATTGCCCGGACCGGGAATCAAACCCAGATTATGTCGGTATCGCGCCGATTGCTCTACCAGATGAGCTATCCGGCACTAGGCTATGTTCTGTTTAATTCAATCTATAACATATTGAGCCACACCGTCCATTTTACGGTAATACACCAATTTAATGAGTGGAAACCTAAACATGCAAACCTTCTCAGAAAGACAATTTATAGATAAATTGAGAGAAATATAGATAGCCCGAACTGGGAATCGAACCCAGACCATGTCAGTATCGCGCCGAGTGCTCCACTAGTTGAGCTATCCGGCACTATACTATATTCCGTTTAATTTAATCTATAACTTATTGAGCAAAACCGCCCATCGTACAGTAATACTCTATTTCCATAAGTGGAAACCTAAACATGCAAACCTTCTTAATAAGACAATTTATAGATAAATCGAGAAAAATATAGATAGCCCGAACTGGTAATCGAACCCAGACCATGTCGGTATCGCGCCGAGTGCTCTACCAGTTGAGCTATCCGGCACTATACTATATTCCGTTCAATTTAATCTATAACTTATTGAGCCACACCGTCCATCGTACGGTAATACACAAATTTAATAAGTGGAAACCTAAACATGCAAACCATCTCAATAAGACAATTTATAGATAAATTGAGAAGAATATAGATAGTCCGATATGGAAATCGAACCCAGACCATGTCGGTATCAGGCCGAGTGCTCTACCAGTTGAGCTATCCGGGACTATACTATATTCCGTTCAATTCAATCTATAACTTATTGAGCAACACCGTTTATTGTACGGTAATACACCAATTTAATAAGTGAAAACCTAAACATGCAAACCTTCTCAATAAGAGAATTAATAGATAAATTGAAAAAAATATAGATAGCCCGAACTGGGAATCGAACCCAGACCATGTCGGTATCGCGCCGAGTGCTCTACCAGATGAGCTATCCGGTACTATACTATATTACGTTCAATTTAATCTATAACTTATTGAGCCACACCGTCCATCGTACGGTAATACACTAATTTAATAAGTGGAAGCCTAAACATGCAAACCTTCTTAATAAGACAATTTATAGATGAAATGAGAAAAACATAGATAGCCCGGACTGGGAATCGAACACAGACCATGTCGGTATCGCGCCGAGTGCTCTACCAGACGAGCTATCCAGAACTATGCTATGTTCTGTTCAATTTAATCTATAACTTATTGAGCCACACCGTCCATTGTACAGTAATACACCAATTTAATAAGTGGAAACCTAAACATGCAAACCTTCTCAATAAGACAATTCATAGATAAATTGAAAAAAATATAGATAGCCCGAAATAGGAATCGAACCCAGACCATGTCGGTATCGCGCCGAGTGCTCTACCAGTTGAGCTATCCGGCACTATACAATATTCGTTCAATTTGATCTTTAACTTATTGAGCCACACCGTCCATCGTACGGTAATACACCAATTTAATGAGTGGAAACCTAAACATGCAAACCTCCTCAATAAGACAATTTATAGATAAATTAAGAAAAATATAGATAGCCCGAACTGGGAATCGAACCTAGACCATGTCGGTATCGCGCCGAGTGCTCTACCAGTTGAGCTATCCGGCACTATACTATATTCCGTCCAATTTAATCTATAACTCATTGAGCCACACCGTCCATCGTGCGGTAATACACCAATTCCATAAGTGGAAACCTAAACATGCAAACCTTCTCAATAAGACAATTTATAGATAAATTGAGAAAAATATAGATAGCCCGAACTGCGAATCGAACCCAGACCATGTCGGTATTGCGCCGAGTGCTCGACTAGCTGAGCTATCCGGCACTATGCTATGTTCTGTTTAATTTAATCTATAACTTATTGAGCCGCACCGTCCAGTGTACGGTAATACACCAATTTAATAAGTAGTAACCTAAACATGCAAACCCTCTCAATAAGACAATTTATAGATAAATTGAGAAAAATATAGATCGCTCGAACTGGGAATCGAACCCAGACCATGTCGGTATCGGGCCGAGTGCTCTACCAGTTGAGCTATCGGGCACTATACTATATTTCGTTCAATTTAGACTGTAACTTATCGAGCTACACCGTCCATCGTACGGTAATACACCAATTTAATGAGTGGAAACCTAAACATGCAAACCTTCTCAATAAGACAATTAATAGATAAATCGAAAAAAATATAGATAGCCCGAAATAGGAATCGAACCCAGACCATGTCGGTATCGCGCCGAGTGCTCTACCAGTTGAGCTATCCGGCACTATACAATATTCGTTCAATTTGATCTTTAACTTATTGAGCCACACCGTCCATCGTACGGTAATACACCAATTTAATGAGTGGAAACCTAAACATGCAAACCTCCTCAATAAGACAATTTATAGATAAATTAAGAAAAATATAGATAGCCCGAACTGGGAATCGAACCTAGACCATGTCGGTATCGCGCCGAGTGCTCTACCAGTTGAGCTATCCGGCACTATGCTATGTTCTGTTCAATTTAATCTATAACTTATTGAGGCACACCGTCCATTGTACAGTAATACACCAATTTAATAAGTGGAAACCTAAACATGCAAACCTTCTCAATAAGACAATTCATAGATAAATTGAAAAAAATATAGATAGCCCGAAATAGGAATCGAACCCAGACCATGTCGGTATCGCGCCGAGTGCTCTACCAGTTGAGCTATCCGGCACTATACAATATTCGTTCAATTTGATCTTTAACTTATTGAGCCACACCGTCCATCGTACGGTAATACACCAATTTAATGAGTGGAAACCTAAACATGCAAACCTCCTCAATAAGACAATTTATAGATAAATTAAGAAAAATATAGATAGCCTGAACTGGGAATCGAACCTAGACCATGTCGGTATCGCGCCGAGTGCTCTACCAGTTGAGCTATCCGGCACTATACTATATTCCGTCCAATTTAATCTATAACTCATTGAGCCACACCGTCCATCGTGCGGTAATACACCAATTCCATAAGTGGAAACCTAAACATGCAAACCTTCTCAATAAGACAATTTATAGATAAATTGAGAAAAATATAGATAGCCCGAACTGCGAATCGAACCCAGACCATGTCGGTATTGCGCCGAGTGCTCGACTAGCTGAGCTATCCGGCACTATGCTATGTTCTGTTTAATTTAATCTAAAACTTATTGAGCCGCACCGTCCAGTGTACGGTAATACACCAATTTAATAAGTAGTAACCTAAACATGCAAACCCTCTCAATAAGACAATTTATAGATAAATTGAGAAAAATGTAGATCGCTCGAACTGGGAATCGAACCCAGACCATGTCGGTATCGGGCCGAGTGCTCTACCAGTTGAGCTATCCGGCACTATACTATATTCCGTTCAATTTAATCTATAACTTATTAAGCCAAACCGTCCATCGTACGGTAATACACCAATTCCATAAGTGAAAACCTAAACATGCAAACCTTCTCAATAAGACAATTTATAGATAAATTGAGAAAAATATAGATAGCCCGAACTGCGAAACGAACCCAGACCATGTCGGTATCGTGCCGAGTGCTCTACAAGTTGAGCTATCCGGCACTATGCTATGTTTTGTTTAATTTAAACTATAACTTATTGAGCCACACCGTCCAGTGTACGGTAATACACCAATTTAATAAGTGGAAACCTAAACATGCAAACCTTCTCAATAAGACAATTTATAGATAAATTGAGAAAAATATAGATTGCCCGAACTGGGAATCGAACCCAGACCATGTCGGTATTGGGCCGAGTGCTCTACCAGTTGAGCTATCGGGCACTATACTATATTCCGTTCAATTTAGACTATAACTTATCGAGACACACCGTCCATCGTACGGTAATACACCAATTCCATAAGTGAAAACCTAAACATGCAAACCTTCTCAATAAGACAATTTATAGATAAATAGGGAAAAATATAGATAGCCCAAAGTGGGAATCGAACCCAGACCATGTCGGTATCGCGCCGAGTGCTCTACCAGTTGAGCTATCCGGCACTATACTATATTCCGTTCAATTTAATCTATAACTTATTGAGCCACACCGTCCATCGTACGGTAATACACCAATTCCATAAGTGGAAACCTAAACATGCAAAACTTCTTAATAAGACAATTTATAGATAAATTGAGAAAAATATAGATAGCCCGAACTGCGAAACGAACCCAGACCATGTCGGTATCGTGCCGAGTGCTCTACAAGTTGAGCTATCCGGCACTATGCTATGTTCTGTTTAATTTAATCTATAACTTATTGAGCCACACCGTCCAGTGTACGGTAATACACTAATTTAATAAGTGGAAGCCTAAACATGCAAACCTTCTCAATAAGACAATTTATAGATAAAATGAGAAGAACATAGATAGCCCGGACTGGGAATCGAACCCAGACCATGTCGGTATCGCGCCGAGTGCTCTACCAGATGAGCTCTCCAGCACTATGCTATGCTTGTTCAATTTAATCTATAACTAATTGAGCAACAACGTCCATTGTACAGTAATACACCAATTTAATGAGTGGAAACCTAAACATGCAAACCTTCTCAATAAGACAATTCATAGATAAATTGAAAAAATGTAGATAGCCCGAAATAGGAATCGAACCCAGACCATGTCGGTATCGCGCCGAGTGCTCTACCAGTTGAGCTATCCGGCACTATACTATATTCGTTCAATTTGATTTTTAACTTATTGAGTCACACCGTTCATCGTCTGGTAATACACTAATTAAATAAGTGGAAACCTAAACATGCAAACCTTCTCAATAAGACGATTTATAGATAAATTGAGAAGAATATAGATAGTCCGAACTGGGAATCGAACCCAGACCATGTCGGTATCGCGCCGAGTGCTCTACCATTTGAGCTATCCGGGACTATACTATATTCCGTTCAATTCAATCTATAACTTATTGAGCCAAACCGTCCATCGTACGGTAATACACCAATTTAATAAGTGGAAACCTAAACATGCAACCTTCTCAATAAGACAATTTATAGATAAATTAAGAAAAATATAGATAGCCCGAACTGGGAATCGAACCTAGACCATGTCGGTATCGCGCCGAGTGCTCTACCAGTTGAGCTATCCGGCACTATACTATATTCCGTTCAATTTAATCTATAACTTATTGAGCCACATCGTCCATCGTACGGTAATACACTAATCTAATGAGTGAAAGCCTAAACATGCAAACCTTCTCAATAAGACAATTCATAGATAAATTGAAGAAATGTAGATAGCCCGAAATAGGAATCGAACCAGACCATGTCAGTATCGCGCCGAGTGCTCTACCAGTTGAGCTATCCGGCACTATACTATATTCGTTCAATTTGATCTTTAACTTATTGAGCCACACCGTTCATCGTCTGGTAATACACCAATTTAATAAGTGGAAACTGAAACATGCATACCTTCTCAATAAGACAATTTATAAATAAATTGAAAAAAATATAGATAGCCCGAACTGGGAATCAAACCCAGACCATGTCGGTATCGCGCCGAGCGCTCTTCCAGTTGAGCTATCCGGTACTATATTTTATTCCGTTCAATTTAATCTATAACTTATTGAGCTACACCGTCCATCGTGCGGTAATACACTAATTAAATATGTGGAAACCTAAACATGCAAACCTTCTCAATAAGACGATTTACAGATAAATTGAGAAGAATATAGATAGTCCGAACTGGGAATCGAACCCAGAGCATGTCGGTATCGCGCCGAGTGTTTACCATTTGAGCTATCCGGGACTATACTATATTCCGTTCAATTCAATCTATAACTTATTGAGCCACACCGTCCATCGTACGGTAATACACCAATTTAATAAGTGGAAACCTAAACATGCAACCTTCTCAATAAGACAATTTATAGATAAATTAAGAAAAATATAGATAGCCCGAACTGGGAATCGAACCTAGACCATGTCGGTATCGCGCCGAGTGCTCTACCAGTTGAGCTATCCGGCACTATACTATATTCCGTTCAATTTAATCTATAACTTATTGAGCCACATCGTCCATCGTACGGTAATACACTAATCTAATAAGTGAAAGCCTAAACATGCAAACCTTCTCAATAAGACAATTTATAGATAAATTGAGAAGAACATAGATAGCCCGGACTGGAAATCGTACCCAGACCATGTCGGTATCGCGCCGAGTGCTCTACCAGATGAGCTATCCAGCACTATGCTATGCTTGTTCAATTTAATCTATAACTTATTGAGCAACACCGTCCATTGTACAGTAATACACCAATTTAATAAGTGGAAACCTAAACATGCAAACCTTCTCAATAAGACAATTCATAGATAAATTGAAGAAATGTAGATAGCCCGAAATAGGAATCGAACCCAGACCATGTCAGTATCGCGCCGAGTGCTCTACCAGTTGAGCTATCCGGCACTATACTATATTCGTTCAATTTGATCTTTAACTTATTGAGCCACACCGTTCATCGTCTGGTAATACACCAATTTAATAAGTGGAAACTGAAACATGCATACCTTCTCAATAAGACAATTTATAAATAAATTGAAAAAAATATAGATAGCCCGAACTGGGAATCAAACCCAGACCATGTCGGTATCGCGCCGAGCGCTCTTCCAGTTGAGCTATCCGGTACTATACTTTATTCCGTTCAATTTAATCTATAACTTATTGAGCTACACCGTCCATCGTGCGGTAATACACTAATTAAATATGTGGAAACCTAAACATGCAAACCTTCTCAATAAGACGATTTACAGATAAATTGAGAAGAATATAGATAGTCCGAACTGGGAATCGAACCCAGACCATGTCGGTATCGCGCCGAGTGCTCTACCATTTGAGCTATCCGGGACTATACTATATTCCGTTCAATTCAATCTATAACTTATTGAGCCACACCGTCCATCGTACGGTAATACACCAATTTAATAAGTGGAAACCTAAACATGCAACCTTCTCAATAAGACAATTTATATATAAATTAAGAAGAATATAGATAGCCCGAACTGGGAATCGAACCTAGACCATGTCGGTATCGCGCCGAGTGCTCTACCAGTTAAGCTATCCGGCACTATACTATATTCCGTTCAATTTAATCTATAACTTATTGAGCCACACCGTTCATCAAACGGTAATACACCAATTCAATAAGTCGAAACCTAAACATGCAAACTTTCTCAATAAGAGAATTAATAGATAAATTAAATAAATATATATATAGCCCGAACTGGGAATCGAACCCAGACCATGTCGGTATCGCGCCGAGTGCTCTACCAGTTGAGCTATCCGGCACTATACTATATTTCGTTCAATTTAATCGATAACTTATTGAGCCACACCGTTCATCGTACGGTAATACACCAATTCCATAAGTGGAAACCTAAACATGCAAACCTACTCAATAAGACAATTTATAGATGAATCGAGAAAAATATAGATAGCCTGAACTGGGAATCAAACCCAGACTATGTCGGTATCGCACCGAGTGCTGTACCAGTGGAGCTATCCGGCACTATACTATATTTCGTTTAATTTGATCTTTAACTTATTGAGCCACACCGTCCATCGTACGGTAATACACCAATTTGATAAGTGGAAACCTAAACATGCAAACCTTCTCAATAAGACAATTTATAGATAAATTGAGAAGAATATAGATAGCCCGGACCGGGAATCAAACCCAGACCATGTCGGTATCGCGCCGATTGCTCTACCAGATGAGCTATCCGGCACTAGGCTATGTTCTGTTTAATTCAATCTATAACTTATTGAGCCACACCATCCATTTTACGGTAATACACCAATTTAATGAGTGGAAACCTAAACATGCAAACCTTCTCAGAAAGACAATTTATAGATAAATTGAGAGAAATATAGATAGCCCGAACTGGGAATCGAACCCAGACCATGTCAGTATCGCGCCGAGTGCTCCACTAGTTGAGCTATCCGGCACTATACTATATTCCGTTTAATTTAATCTATAACTTATTGAGCAAAACCGCCCATCGTACAGTAATACTCTAATTCCATAAGTGGAAACCTAAACATGCAAACCTTCTCAATAAGACAATTTATAGATAAATCGAGAAAATTATAGATAGCCCGAACTGGTAATCGAACCCAGACTATGTCGGTATCGCGCCGAGTGCTCTACCAGTTGAGCTATTCGGCACTATACTATATTCCGTTCAATTTAATCTATAACTTATTGAGCCACACCGTCTATCGTACGGTAATACACAAATTTAATAAGTGGAAACCTAAACATGCAAACCATCTCAATAAGACAATTTATAGATAAATTAAGAAGAATATAGATAGTCCGAACTGGGAATCGAACCCAGACCATGTCGGTATCAGGCCGAGTGCTCTACCAGTTGAGCTATCCGGGACTATACTATATTCCGTTCAATTCAATCTATAACTTATTGAGCAACACCGTTTATTGTACGGTAATACACCAATTTAATAAGTGAAAACCTAAACATGCAAACCTTCTCAATAAGAGAATTAATAGATAAATTGAAAAAAATATAGATAGCCCGAACTGGGAATCGAACCCAGACCATGTCGGTATCGCGCCGAGTGCTCTACCAGATGAGCTATCCGGTACTATACTATATTACGTTCAATTTAATCTATAACTTATTGAGCCACACCGTCCATCGTACGGTAATACACTAATTTAATAAGTGGAAGCCTAAACATGCAAACCTTCTCAATAAGACAATTTATAGATGAAATGAGAAAAACATAGATAGCCCGGACTGGGAATCGAACACAGACCATGTCGGTATCGCGCCGAGTGCTCTACCAGATGAGCTATCCAGAACTATGCTATGTTCTGTTCAATTTAATCTATAACTAATTGAGCCACACCGTCCATTGTACAGTAATACACCAATTTAATAAGTGGAAACCTAAACATGCAAACCTTCTCAATAAGACAATTCATAGATAAATTGAAAAAAATATAGATAGCCCGAAATAGGAATCGAACCCAGACCATGTCGGTATCGCGCCGAGTGCTCTACCAGTTGAGCTATCCGGCACTATACTATATTCGTTCAATTTGATCTTTAACTTATTGAGCCACACCGTCCATCGTACGGTAATACACCAATTTAATGAGTGGAAACCTAAACATGCAAACCTCCTCAATAAGACAATTTATAGATAAATTAAGAAAAATATAGATAGCCCGAACTGGGAATCGAACCTAGACCATGTCGGTATCGCGCCGAGTGCTCTACCAGTTGAGCTATCTAGCACTATACTATATTCCGTCCAATTTAATCTATAACTCATTGAGCCACACCGTCTATCGTGCGGTAATACACCAATTCCATAAGTGGAAACCTAAACATGCAAACCTTCTCAATAAGACAATTTATAGATAAATTGAGAAAAATATAGATAGCCCGAACTGCGAATCGAACCCAGACCATGTCGGTATTGCGCCGAGTGCTCGACTAGCTGAGCTATCCGGCACTATGCTATGTTCTGTTTAATTTAATCTATAACTTATTGAGCCGCACCGTCCAGTGTACGGTAATACACCAATTTAATAAGTAGTAACCTAAACATGCAAACCCTCTCAATAAGACAATTTATAGATAAATTGAGAAAAATATAGATCGCTCGAACTGGGAATCGAACCCAGACCATGTCGGTATCGGGCCGAGTGCTCTACCAGTTGAGCTATCGGGCACTATACTATATTTCGTTCAATTTAGACTGTAACTTATCGAGCCACACTGTCCATCGTACGGTAATACACCAATTTAATGAGTGGAAACCTAAACATGCAAACCTTCTCAATAAGACAATTAATAGATAAATCGAAAAAAACATAGATAGCCCAAAGTGGGAACCGAACCCAGAACATGTCGGTATCGCGCCGAGTGCTCTACTCGTTGAGCTATCCGGCACTATACTATATTCCGTTCAATTTAATCTATAACTTATTAAGCCAAACCGTCCATCGTACGGTAATACACCAATTCCATAAGTGAAAACCTAAACATGCAAACCTTCTCAATAAGACAATTTATAGATAAATTGAGAAAAATATAGATAGCCCGAACTGCGAAACGAACCCAGACCATGTCGGTATCGTGCCGAGTGCTCTACAAGTTGAGCTATCCGGCACTATGCTATGTTCTGTTTAATTTAAACTATAACTTATTGAGCCACACCGTCCAGTGTACGGTAATACACCAATTTAATAAGTGGAAACCTAAACATGCAAACCTTCTCAATAAGACAATTTATAGATAAATTGAGAAAAATATAGATTGCCCGAACTGGGAATCGAACCCAGACCATGTCGGTATTGGGCCGAGTGCTCTACCAGTTGAGCTATCGGGCACTATACTATATTCCGTTCAATTTAGACTATAACTTATCGAGACACACCGTCCATCGTACGGTAATACACCAATTCCATAAGTGAAAACCTAAACATGCAAACCCTCTCAATAAGACAATTTATAGATAAATTGAGAAAAATATAGATTCCCCGAACTGGTAATTGAACCCAGACCATGTCGGTATCGGGCCGAGTGCTCTACCAGTTTAGCTATCGGGCACTATACTATATTCCGTTCAATTTAATCTATAACTAATTGAGCCACACCGTCCATCGTATGGTAATACACCAATTTAATGAGTGGAAACCTAAACATGCAAACCTCCTCAATAAGACAATTTATAGATAAATTAAAAAAAATATAGATAGCCCGAACTGGGAATCGAACCTAGACCATGTCGGTATTGCGCCGAGTGCTCTACCATTTGAGCTATCCGGCACTATACTATATTCCGTCCAATTTAATCTATAACTCATTGAGCCACACCGTCCATCGTGCGGTAATACACCAATTCCATAAGTGGAAACCTAAACATGAAACCTTCTCAATAAGACGATTTACAGATAAATTGAGAAGAATATAGATAGTCCGAACTGGGAATCGAACCCAGAGCATGTCGGTATCGCGCCGAGTGTTTACCATTTGAGCTATCCGGGACTATACTATATTCCGTTCAATTCAATCTATAACTTATTGAGCCACACCGTCCATCGTACGGTAATACACCAATTTAATAAGTGGAAACCTAAACATGCAACCTTCTCAATAAGACAATTTATAGATAAATTAAGAAAAATATAGATAGCCCGAACTGGGAATCGAACCTAGACCATGTCGGTATCGCGCCGAGTGCTCTACCAGTTGAGCTATCCGGCACTATACTATATTCCGTTCAATTTAATCTATAACTTATTGAGCCACATCGTCCATCGTACGGTAATACACTAATCTAATAAGTGAAAGCCTAAACATGCAAACCTTCTCAATAAGACAATTTATAGATAAATTGAGAAGAACATAGATAGCCCGGACTGGAAATCGTACCCAGACCATGTCGGTATCGCGCCGAGTGCTCTACCAGATGAGCTATCCAGCACTATGCTATGCTTGTTCAATTTAATCTATAACTTATTGAGCAACACCGTCCATTGTACAGTAATACACCAATTTAATAAGTGGAAACCTAAACATGCAAACCTTCTCAATAAGACAATTCATAGATAAATTGAAGAAATGTAGATAGCCCGAAATAGGAATCGAACCCAGACCATGTCAGTATCGCGCCGAGTGCTCTACCAGTTGAGCTATCCGGCACTATACTATATTCGTTCAATTTGATCTTTAACTTATTGAGCCACACCGTTCATCGTCTGGTAATACACCAATTTAATAAGTGGAAACTGAAACATGCATACCTTCTCAATAAGACAATTTATAAATAAATTGAAAAAAATATAGATAGCCCGAACTGGGAATCAAACCCAGACCATGTCGGTATCGCGCCGAGCGCTCTTCCAGTTGAGCTATCCGGTACTATACTTTATTCCGTTCAATTTAATCTATAACTTATTGAGCTACACCGTCCATCGTGCGGTAATACACTAATTAAATATGTGGAAACCTAAACATGCAAACCTTCTCAATAAGACGATTTACAGATAAATTGAGAAGAATATAGATAGTCCGAACTGGGAATCGAACCCAGACCATGTCGGTATCGCGCCGAGTGCTCTACCATTTGAGCTATCCGGGACTATACTATATTCCGTTCAATTCAATCTATAACTTATTGAGCCACACCGTCCATCGTACGGTAATACACCAATTTAATAAGTGGAAACCTAAACATGCAACCTTCTCAATAAGACAATTTATATATAAATTAAGAAGAATATAGATAGCCCGAACTGGGAATCGAACCTAGACCATGTCGGTATCGCGCCGAGTGCTCTACCAGTTAAGCTATCCGGCACTATACTATATTCCGTTCAATTTAATCTATAACTTATTGAGCCACACCGTTCATCAAACGGTAATACACCAATTCAATAAGTCGAAACCTAAACATGCAAACTTTCTCAATAAGAGAATTAATAGATAAATTAAATAAATATATATATAGCCCGAACTGGGAATCGAACCCAGACCATGTCGGTATCGCGCCGAGTGCTCTACCAGTTGAGCTATCCGGCACTATACTATATTTCGTTCAATTTAATCGATAACTTATTGAGCCACACCGTTCATCGTACGGTAATACACCAATTCCATAAGTGGAAACCTAAACATGCAAACCTACTCAATAAGACAATTTATAGATGAATCGAGAAAAATATAGATAGCCTGAACTGGGAATCAAACCCAGACTATGTCGGTATCGCACCGAGTGCTGTACCAGTGGAGCTATCCGGCACTATACTATATTTCGTTTAATTTGATCTTTAACTTATTGAGCCACACCGTCCATCGTACGGTAATACACCAATTTGATAAGTGGAAACCTAAACATGCAAACCTTCTCAATAAGACAATTTATAGATAAATTGAGAAGAATATAGATAGCCCGGACCGGGAATCAAACCCAGACCATGTCGGTATCGCGCCGATTGCTCTACCAGATGAGCTATCCGGCACTAGGCTATGTTCTGTTTAATTCAATCTATAACTTATTGAGCCACACCATCCATTTTACGGTAATACACCAATTTAATGAGTGGAAACCTAAACATGCAAACCTTCTCAGAAAGACAATTTATAGATAAATTGAGAGAAATATAGATAGCCCGAACTGGGAATCGAACCCAGACCATGTCAGTATCGCGCCGAGTGCTCCACTAGTTGAGCTATCCGGCACTATACTATATTCCGTTTAATTTAATCTATAACTTATTGAGCAAAACCGCCCATCGTACAGTAATACTCTAATTCCATAAGTGGAAACCTAAACATGCAAACCTTCTCAATAAGACAATTTATAGATAAATCGAGAAAATTATAGATAGCCCGAACTGGTAATCGAACCCAGACTATGTCGGTATCGCGCCGAGTGCTCTACCAGTTGAGCTATTCGGCACTATACTATATTCCGTTCAATTTAATCTATAACTTATTGAGCCACACCGTCTATCGTACGGTAATACACAAATTTAATAAGTGGAAACCTAAACATGCAAACCATCTCAATAAGACAATTTATAGATAAATTAAGAAGAATATAGATAGTCCGAACTGGGAATCGAACCCAGACCATGTCGGTATCAGGCCGAGTGCTCTACCAGTTGAGCTATCCGGGACTATACTATATTCCGTTCAATTCAATCTATAACTTATTGAGCAACACCGTTTATTGTACGGTAATACACCAATTTAATAAGTGAAAACCTAAACATGCAAACCTTCTCAATAAGAGAATTAATAGATAAATTGAAAAAAATATAGATAGCCCGAACTGGGAATCGAACCCAGACCATGTCGGTATCGCGCCGAGTGCTCTACCAGATGAGCTATCCGGTACTATACTATATTACGTTCAATTTAATCTATAACTTATTGAGCCACACCGTCCATCGTACGGTAATACACTAATTTAATAAGTGGAAGCCTAAACATGCAAACCTTCTCAATAAGACAATTTATAGATGAAATGAGAAAAACATAGATAGCCCGGACTGGGAATCGAACACAGACCATGTCGGTATCGCGCCGAGTGCTCTACCAGATGAGCTATCCAGAACTATGCTATGTTCTGTTCAATTTAATCTATAACTAATTGAGCCACACCGTCCATTGTACAGTAATACACCAATTTAATAAGTGGAAACCTAAACATGCAAACCTTCTCAATAAGACAATTCATAGATAAATTGAAAAAAATATAGATAGCCCGAAATAGGAATCGAACCCAGACCATGTCGGTATCGCGCCGAGTGCTCTACCAGTTGAGCTATCCGGCACTATACTATATTCGTTCAATTTGATCTTTAACTTATTGAGCCACACCGTCCATCGTACGGTAATACACCAATTTAATGAGTGGAAACCTAAACATGCAAACCTCCTCAATAAGACAATTTATAGATAAATTAAGAAAAATATAGATAGCCCGAACTGGGAATCGAACCTAGACCATGTCGGTATCGCGCCGAGTGCTCTACCAGTTGAGCTATCTAGCACTATACTATATTCCGTCCAATTTAATCTATAACTCATTGAGCCACACCGTCTATCGTGCGGTAATACACCAATTCCATAAGTGGAAACCTAAACATGCAAACCTTCTTAATAAGACAATTTATAGATAAATTGAGAAAAATATAGATAGCCCGAACTGCGAATCGAACCCAGACCATGTCGGTATTGCGCCGAGTGCTCGACTAGCTGAGCTATCCGGCACTATGCTATGTTCTGTTTAATTTAATCTATAACTTATTGAGCCGCACCGTCCAGTGTACGGTAATACACCAATTTAATAAGTAGTAACCTAAACATGCAAACCCTCTCAATAAGACAATTTATAGATAAATTGAGAAAAATATAGATCGCTCGAACTGGGAATCGAACCCAGACCATGTCGGTATCGGGCCGAGTGCTCTACCAGTTGAGCTATCGGGCACTATACTATATTTCGTTCAATTTAGACTGTAACTTATCGAGCCACACTGTCCATCGTACGGTAATACACCAATTTAATGAGTGGAAACCTAAACATGCAAACCTTCTCAATAAGACAATTAATAGATAAATCGAAAAAAACATAGATAGCCCAAAGTGGGAACCGAACCCAGAACATGTCGGTATCGCGCCGAGTGCTCTACTCGTTGAGCTATCCGGCACTATACTATATTCCGTTCAATTTAATCTATAACTTATTAAGCCAAACCGTCCATCGTACGGTAATACACCAATTCCATAAGTGAAAACCTAAACATGCAAACCTTCTCAATAAGACAATTTATAGATAAATTGAGAAAAATATAGATAGCCCGAACTGCGAAACGAACCCAGACCATGTCGGTATCGTGCCGAGTGCTCTACAAGTTGAGCTATCCGGCACTATGCTATGTTCTGTTTAATTTAAACTATAACTTATTGAGCCACACCGTCCAGTGTACGGTAATACACCAATTTAATAAGTGGAAACCTAAACATGCAAACCTTCTCAATAAGACAATTTATAGATAAATTGAGAAAAATATAGATTGCCCGAACTGGGAATCGAACCCAGACCATGTCGGTATTGGGCCGAGTGCTCTACCAGTTGAGCTATCGGGCACTATACTATATTCCGTTCAATTTAGACTATAACTTATCGAGACACACCGTCCATCGTACGGTAATACACCAATTCCATAAGTGAAAACCTAAACATGCAAACCCTCTCAATAAGACAATTTATAGATAAATTGAGAAAAATATAGATTCCCCGAACTGGTAATTGAACCCAGACCATGTCGGTATCGGGCCGAGTGCTCTACCAGTTTAGCTATCGGGCACTATACTATATTCCGTTCAATTTAATCTATAACTAATTGAGCCACACCGTCCATCGTATGGTAATACACCAATTTAATGAGTGGAAACCTAAACATGCAAACCTCCTCAATAAGACAATTTATAGATAAATTAAAAAAAATATAGATAGCCCGAACTGGGAATCGAACCTAGACCATGTCGGTATTGCGCCGAGTGCTCTACCATTTGAGCTATCCGGCACTATACTATATTCCGTCCAATTTAATCTATAACTCATTGAGCCACACCGTCCATCGTGCGGTAATACACCAATTCCATAAGTGGAAACCTAAACATGAAACCTTCTCAATAAGACAATTTATAGATAAATTGAGAAAAATATAGATAGCCCGAACTGCGAATCGAACCCAGACCATGTCGGTATTGCGCCGAGTGCTCGACTAGCTGAGCTATCCGGCACTATGCTATGTTCTGTTTAATTTAATCTATAACTTATTGAGCCGCACCGTCCAGTGTACGGTAATACACCAATTTAATAAGTAGTAACCTAAACATGCAAACCCTCTCAATAAGACAATTTATAGATAAATTGAGAAAAATATAGATCGCTCGAACTGGGAATCGAACCCAGACCATGTCGGTATCGGGCCGAGTGCTCTACCAGTTGAGCTATCGGGCACTATACTATATTTCGTTCAATTTAGACTGTAACTTATCGAGCCACACCGTCCATCGTACGGTAATACACCAATTTAATGAGTGGAAACCTAAACATGCAAACCTTCTCAATAAGACAATTAATAGATAAATCGAAAAAAACATAGATAGCCCAAAGTGGGAACCGAACCCAGAACATGTCGGTATCGCGCCGAGTGCTCTACCAGTTGAGCTATCCGGCACTATACTATATTCCGTTCAATTTAATCTATAACTTATTAAGCCAAACCGTCCATCGTACGGTAATACACCAATTCCATAAGTGAAAACCTAAACATGCAAACCTTCTCAATAAGACAATTTATAGATAAATTGAGAAAAATATAGATAGCCCGAACTGCGAAACGAACCCAGACCATGTCGGTATCGTGCCGAGTGCTCTACAAGTTGAGCTATCCGGCACTATGCTATGTTCTGTTTAATTTAAACTATAACTTATTGAGCCACACCGTCCAGTGTACGGTAATACACCAATTTAATAAGTGGAAACCTAAACATGCAAACCTTCTCAATAAGACAATTTATAGATAAATTGAGAAAAATATAGATTGCCCGAACTGGGAATCGAACCCAGACCATGTCGGTATTGGGCCGAGTGCTCTACCAGTTGAGCTATCGGGCACTATACTATATTCCGTTCAATTTAGACTATAACTTATCGAGCCACACCGTCCATCGTACGGTAATACACCAATTCCATAAGTGAAAACCTAAACATGCAAACCTTCTCAATAAGACAATTTATAGATAAATTGAGAAAAATATAGATAGCCCAAAGTGGGAATCGAACCTAGACCATGTCGGTATCGCGCCGAGTGCTCTACCAGTTGAGCTATCCGGCACTATACTATATTCCGTTCAATTTAATCTATAACTTATTGAGCCACACTGTCCATCGTACGGTAATACACCAATTCCATAAGTGGAAACCTAAACATGCAAACCTTCTCAATAAGACGATTTACAGATAAATTGAGAAGAATATAGATAGTCCGAACTGGGAATCGAACCCAGACCATGTCGGTATCGCGCCGAGTGCTCTACCATTTGAGCTATCCGGGACTATACTATATTCCGTTCAATTCAATCTATAACTTATTGAGCCACACCGTCCATCGTACGGTAATACACCAATTTAATAAGTGGAAACCTAAACATGCAACCTTCTCAATAAGACAATTTATAGATAAATTAAGAAGAATATAGATAGCCCGAACTGGGAATCGAACCTAGACCATGTCGGTATCGCGCCGAGTGCTCTACCAGTTGAGCTATCCGGCACTATACTATATTCCGTTCAATTTAATCTATAACTTATTGAGCCACATCGTCCATCAAACGGTAATACACTAATCTAATAAGTGAAAGCCTAAACATGCAAACCTTCTCAATAAGACAATTTATAGATAAATTGAGAAGAACATAGATAGCCCGGACTGGAAATCGTACCCAGACCATGTCGGTATCGCGCCGAGTGCTCTACCAGATGAGCTATCCGGCACTATGCTATGTTCTGTTTAATTCAATCTTTAACTTATTGAGCCACACCGTCCATTGTACGGTAATACACCAATTTAATACGTGGAAACCTAAACATGCAAACCTTCTTAATAAGACAATTTATAGATAAATTTAGAAAAATATAGATAGCCTAAACTGGGAATCGAACCCAGACCATGTCGGTATCGCGCCGAGTGCACCACCAGTTGAGCTATCCGGCACTATACTATATTCCGTTTAATTTTATCTATAACTTATTGAGCCGAACCGTTCATCGTAGAGTAATACCCTAATTCCATAAGTGGAAACCTAAACATGCAAACCTTCTCAATAAGACAATTTATAGATAAATTGAGAAAAATATAGATAGCCCGAACTGGGAATCAAACCCAGACCATGTCGGTATCGCGCCGAGTGCTCTACCAGTTAAGCTATCCGGCACTATACTATATTCCGTTCAATTTAATCTATAACTTATTGAGCCACACCGTTCATCGTACGGTAATGCACCAATTCAATAAGTCGAAACCTAAACATGCAAACTTTCTCAATGAGAGAATTAATAGATAAATTAAATAAATATATATATAGCCCGAACTGGGAATCGAACCCAGACCATGTCGGTATCGCGCCGAGTGCTCTACCAGTTGAGCTATCCGGCACTATACTATATTTCGTACAATTTAATCGATAACTTATTGAGCCACACCGTTCATCGTACGGTAATACACCAATTCCATAAGTGGAAACCTAAACATGCAAACCTTCTCAATAAGACAATTTATAGATGAATCGAGAAAAATATAGATAGCCTGAACTGGGAATCAAACCCAGACTATGTCGGTATCGCACCGAGTGCTGTACCAGTGGAGCTATCCGGCACTATACTATATTTCGTTTAATTTGATCTTTAACTTATTGAGCCACACCGTCCATCGTACGGTAATACACCAATTTGATAAGTGGAAACCTAAACATGCAAACCTTCTCAATAAGACAATTTATAGATAAATTGAGAAGAATATAGATAGCCCGGACCGGGAATCAAACCCAGACCATGTCGGTATCGCGCCGATTGCTCTACCAGATGAGCTATCCGGCACTAGGCTATGTTCTGTTTAATTCAATCTATAACTTATTGAGCCACACCATCCATTTTACGGTAATACACCAATTTAATGAGTGGAAACCTAAACATGCAAACCTTCTCAGAAAGACAATTTATAGATAAATTGAGAGAAATATAGATAGCCCGAACTGGGAATCGAACCCAGACCATGTCAGTATCGCGCCGAGTGCTCCACTAGTTGAGCTATCCGGCACTATACTATATTTCGTTCAATTTAATCGATAACTTATTGAGCCACACCGTTCATCGTACGGTAATACACCAATTACATAAGTGGAAACCTAAACATGCAAACCTTCTCAATAAGACAATTTATAGATGAATCGAGAAAAATATAGATAGCCTGAACTGGGAATCAAACCCAGACTATGTCGGTATCGCACCGAGTGCTGTACCAGTGGAGCTATCCGGCACTATACTATATTTCGTTTAATTTGATCTTTAACTTATTGAGCCACACCGTCCATCGTACGGTAATACACCAATTTGATAAGTGGAAACCTAAACATGCAAACCTTCTCAATAAGACAATTTATAGATAAATTGAGAAGAATATAGATAGCCCGGACCGGGAATCAAACCCAGACCATGTCGGTATCGCGCCGATTGCTCTACCAGATGAGCTATCCGGCACTAGGCTATGTTCTGTTTAATTCAATCTATAACTTATTGAGCCACACCGTCCATTTTACGGTAATACACCAATTTAATGAGTGGAAACCTAAACATGCAAACCTTCTCAGAAAGACAATTTATAGATAAATTGAAAAAAATATAGATAGCCCGAACTGGGAATCGAACCCAGACCATGTCGGTATCGCGCCGAGTGCTCTACCAGATGAGCTATCCGGTACTATACTATATTACGTTCAATTTAATCTATAACTTATTGAGCCACACCGTCCATCGTACGGTAATACACTAATTTAATAAGTGGAAGCCTAAACATGCAAACCTTCTCAATAAGACAATTTATAGATGAAATGAGAGAAACATAGATAGCCCGGACTGAAAATCGAACACAGACCATGTCGGTATCGCGCCGAGTGCTCTACCAGATGAGCTATCCAGAACTATGCTATGTTCTGTTCAATTTAATCTATAACTTATTGAGCCACACCGTCCATTGTACAGTAATACACCAATTTAATAAGTGGAAACCTAAACATGCAAACCTTCTCAATAAGACAATTCATAAATAAATTGAAAAAAATATAGATAGCCCGAAATAGGAATCGAACCCAGACCATGTCGGTATCGCGCCGAGTGCTCTACCAGTTGAGCTATCCGGCACTATACTATATTCGTTCAATTTGATCTTTAACTTATTGAGCCACACCGTCCATCGTACGGTAATACACCAATTTAATGAGTGGAAACCTAAACATGCAAACCTCCTCAATAAGACAATTTATAGATAAATTAAGAAAAATATAGATAGCCCGAACTGGGAATCGAACCTAGACCATGTCGGTATCGCGCCGAGTGCTCTACCAGTTGAGCTATCCGGCACTATACTATATTCCGTCCAATTTAATCTATAACTCATTGAGCCACACCGTCCATCGTGCGGTAATACACCAATTCCATAAGTGGAAACCTAAACATGCAAACCTTCTCAATAAGACAATTTATAGATAAATTGAGAAAAATATAGATAGCCCGAACTGCGAATCGAACCCAGACCATGTCGGTATTGCGCCGAGTGCTCGACTAGCTGAGCTATCCGGCACTATGCTATGTTCTGTTTAATTTAATCTATAACTTATTGAGCCGCACCGTCCAGTGTACGGTAATACACCAATTTAATAAGTAGTAACCTAAACATGCAAACCCTCTCAATAAGACAATTTATAGATAAATTGAGAAAAATATAGATTGCTCGAACTGGGAATCGAACCCAGACCATGTCGGTATCGGGCCGAGTGCTCCACCAGTTGAGCTATCGGGCACTATACTATATTTCGTTCAATTTAGACTGTAACTTATCGAGCCACACCGTCCATCGTACGGTAATACACCAATTTAATGAGTGGAAACCTAAACATGCAAACCTTCTCAATAAGACAATTTATAGATAAATTGAGAAAAATATAGATTGCCCGAACTGGGAATCGAACCCAGACCATGTCGGTATTGGGCCGACTGCTCTTCCAGTTGAGCTATCGGGCACTATACTATATTCCGTTCAATTTAGACTATAACTTATCGAGACACACCGTCCATCGTACGGTAATACACCAATTCCATAAGTGAAAACCTAAACATGCAAACCTTCTCAATAAGACAATTTATAGATAAATTGAGAAAAATATAGATAGCCCGAACTGCGAATCGAACCCAGACCATGTCGGTATTGCGCCGAGTGCTCGACTAGCTGAGCTATCCGGCACTATGCTATGTTCTGTTTAATTTAATCTATAACTTATTGAGCCGCACCGTCCAGTGTACGGTAATACACCAATTTAATAAGTAGTAACCTAAACATGCAAACCCTCTCAATAAGACAATTTATAGATAAATTGAGAAAAATATAGATCGCTCGAACTGGGAATCGAACCCAGACCATGTCGGTATCGGGCCGAGTGCTCTACCAGTTGAGCTATCGGGCACTATACTATATTTCGTTCAATTTAGACTGTAACTTATCGAGCCACACTGTCCATCGTACGGTAATACACCAATTTAATGAGTGGAAACCTAAACATGCAAACCTTCTCAATAAGACAATTAATAGATAAATCGAAAAAAACATAGATAGCCCAAAGTGGGAACCGAACCCAGAACATGTCGGTATCGCGCCGAGTGCTCTACTCGTTGAGCTATCCGGCACTATACTATATTCCGTTCAATTTAATCTATAACTTATTAAGCCAAACCGTCCATCGTACGGTAATACACCAATTCCATAAGTGAAAACCTAAACATGCAAACCTTCTCAATAAGACAATTTATAGATAAATTGAGAAAAATATAGATAGCCCGAACTGCGAAACGAACCCAGACCATGTCGGTATCGTGCCGAGTGCTCTACAAGTTGAGCTATCCGGCACTATGCTATGTTCTGTTTAATTTAAACTATAACTTATTGAGCCACACCGTCCAGTGTACGGTAATACACCAATTTAATAAGTGGAAACCTAAACATGCAAACCTTCTCAATAAGACAATTTATAGATAAATTGAGAAAAATATAGATTGCCCGAACTGGGAATCGAACCCAGACCATGTCGGTATTGGGCCGAGTGCTCTACCAGTTGAGCTATCGGGCACTATACTATATTCCGTTCAATTTAATCTATAACTAATTGAGCCACACCGTCCATCGTATGGTAATACACCAATTTAATGAGTGGAAACCTAAACATGCAAACCTCCTCAATAAGACAATTTATAGATAAATTAAAAAAAATATAGATAGCCCGAACTGGGAATCGAACCTAGACCATGTCGGTATTGCGCCGAGTGCTCTACCATTTGAGCTATCCGGCACTATACTATATTCCGTCCAATTTAATCTATAACTCATTGAGCCACACCGTCCATCGTGCGGTAATACACCAATTCCATAAGTGGAAACCTAAACATGAAACCTTCTCAATAAGACAATTTATAGATAAATTGAGAAAAATATAGATAGCCCGAACTGCGAATCGAACCCAGACCATGTCGGTATTGCGCCGAGTGCTCGACTAGCTGAGCTATCCGGCACTATGCTATGTTCTGTTTAATTTAATCTATAACTTATTGAGCCGCACCGTCCAGTGTACGGTAATACACCAATTTAATAAGTAGTAACCTAAACATGCAAACCCTCTCAATAAGACAATTTATAGATAAATTGAGAAAAATATAGATCGCTCGAACTGGGAATCGAACCCAGACCATGTCGGTATCGGGCCGAGTGCTCTACCAGTTGAGCTATCGGGCACTATACTATATTTCGTTCAATTTAGACTGTAACTTATCGAGCCACACCGTCCATCGTACGGTAATACACCAATTTAATGAGTGGAAACCTAAACATGCAAACCTTCTCAATAAGACAATTAATAGATAAATCGAAAAAAACATAGATAGCCCAAAGTGGGAACCGAACCCAGAACATGTCGGTATCGCGCCGAGTGCTCTACCAGTTGAGCTATCCGGCACTATACTATATTCCGTTCAATTTAATCTATAACTTATTAAGCCAAACCGTCCATCGTACGGTAATACACCAATTCCATAAGTGAAAACCTAAACATGCAAACCTTCTCAATAAGACAATTTATAGATAAATTGAGAAAAATATAGATAGCCCGAACTGCGAAACGAACCCAGACCATGTCGGTATCGTGCCGAGTGCTCTACAAGTTGAGCTATCCGGCACTATGCTATGTTCTGTTTAATTTAAACTATAACTTATTGAGCCACACCGTCCAGTGTACGGTAATACACCAATTTAATAAGTGGAAACCTAAACATGCAAACCTTCTCAATAAGACAATTTATAGATAAATTGAGAAAAATATAGATTGCCCGAACTGGGAATCGAACCCAGACCATGTCGGTATTGGGCCGAGTGCTCTACCAGTTGAGCTATCGGGCACTATACTATATTCCGTTCAATTTAGACTATAACTTATCGAGCCACACCGTCCATCGTACGGTAATACACCAATTCCATAAGTGAAAACCTAAACATGCAAACCTTCTCAATAAGACAATTTATAGATAAATTGAGAAAAATATAGATAGCCCAAAGTGGGAATCGAACCTAGACCATGTCGGTATCGCGCCGAGTGCTCTACCAGTTGAGCTATCCGGCACTATACTATATTCCGTTCAATTTAATCTATAACTTATTGAGCCACACTGTCCATCGTACGGTAATACACCAATTCCATAAGTGGAAACCTAAACATGCAAACCTTCTCAATAAGACGATTTACAGATAAATTGAGAAGAATATAGATAGTCCGAACTGGGAATCGAACCCAGACCATGTCGGTATCGCGCCGAGTGCTCTACCATTTGAGCTATCCGGGACTATACTATATTCCGTTCAATTCAATCTATAACTTATTGAGCCACACCGTCCATCGTACGGTAATACACCAATTTAATAAGTGGAAACCTAAACATGCAACCTTCTCAATAAGACAATTTATAGATAAATTAAGAAGAATATAGATAGCCCGAACTGGGAATCGAACCTAGACCATGTCGGTATCGCGCCGAGTGCTCTACCAGTTGAGCTATCCGGCACTATACTATATTCCGTTCAATTTAATCTATAACTTATTGAGCCACATCGTCCATCAAACGGTAATACACTAATCTAATAAGTGAAAGCCTAAACATGCAAACCTTCTCAATAAGACAATTTATAGATAAATTGAGAAGAACATAGATAGCCCGGACTGGAAATCGTACCCAGACCATGTCGGTATCGCGCCGAGTGCTCTACCAGATGAGCTATCCGGCACTATGCTATGTTCTGTTTAATTCAATCTTTAACTTATTGAGCCACACCGTCCATTGTACGGTAATACACCAATTTAATACGTGGAAACCTAAACATGCAAACCTTCTTAATAAGACAATTTATAGATAAATTTAGAAAAATATAGATAGCCTAAACTGGGAATCGAACCCAGACCATGTCGGTATCGCGCCGAGTGCACCACCAGTTGAGCTATCCGGCACTATACTATATTCCGTTTAATTTTATCTATAACTTATTGAGCCGAACCGTTCATCGTAGAGTAATACCCTAATTCCATAAGTGGAAACCTAAACATGCAAACCTTCTCAATAAGACAATTTATAGATAAATTGAGAAAAATATAGATAGCCCGAACTGGGAATCAAACCCAGACCATGTCGGTATCGCGCCGAGTGCTCTACCAGTTAAGCTATCCGGCACTATACTATATTCCGTTCAATTTAATCTATAACTTATTGAGCCACACCGTTCATCGTACGGTAATGCACCAATTCAATAAGTCGAAACCTAAACATGCAAACTTTCTCAATGAGAGAATTAATAGATAAATTAAATAAATATATATATAGCCCGAACTGGGAATCGAACCCAGACCATGTCGGTATCGCGCCGAGTGCTCTACCAGTTGAGCTATCCGGCACTATACTATATTTCGTTCAATTTAATCGATAACTTATTGAGCCACACCGTTCATCGTACGGTAATACACCAATTCCATAAGTGGAAACCTAAACATGCAAACCTTCTCAATAAGACAATTTATAGATGAATCGAGAAAAATATAGATAGCCTGAACTGGGAATCAAACCCAGACTATGTCGGTATCGCACCGAGTGCTGTACCAGTGGAGCTATCCGGCACTATACTATATTTCGTTTAATTTGATCTTTAACTTATTGAGCCACACCGTCCATCGTACGGTAATACACCAATTTGATAAGTGGAAACCTAAACATGCAAACCTTCTCAATAAGACAATTTATAGATAAATTGAGAAGAATATAGATAGCCCGGACCGGGAATCAAACCCAGACCATGTCGGTATCGCGCCGATTGCTCTACCAGATGAGCTATCCGGCACTAGGCTATGTTCTGTTTAATTCAATCTATAACTTATTGAGCCACACCATCCATTTTACGGTAATACACCAATTTAATGAGTGGAAACCTAAACATGCAAACCTTCTCAGAAAGACAATTTATAGATAAATTGAGAGAAATATAGATAGCCCGAACTGGGAATCGAACCCAGACCATGTCAGTATCGCGCCGAGTGCTCCACTAGTTGAGCTATCCGGCACTATACTATATTTCGTTCAATTTAATCGATAACTTATTGAGCCACACCGTTCATCGTACGGTAATACACCAATTACATAAGTGGAAACCTAAACATGCAAACCTTCTCAATAAGACAATTTATAGATGAATCGAGAAAAATATAGATAGCCTGAACTGGGAATCAAACCCAGACTATGTCGGTATCGCACCGAGTGCTGTACCAGTGGAGCTATCCGGCACTATACTATATTTCGTTTAATTTGATCTTTAACTTATTGAGCCACACCGTCCATCGTACGGTAATACACCAATTTGATAAGTGGAAACCTAAACATGCAAACCTTCTCAATAAGACAATTTATAGATAAATTGAGAAGAATATAGATAGCCCGGACCGGGAATCAAACCCAGACCATGTCGGTATCGCGCCGATTGCTCTACCAGATGAGCTATCCGGCACTAGGCTATGTTCTGTTTAATTCAATCTATAACTTATTGAGCCACACCGTCCATTTTACGGTAATACACCAATTTAATGAGTGGAAACCTAAACATGCAAACCTTCTCAGAAAGACAATTTATAGATAAATTGAAAAAAATATAGATAGCCCGAACTGGGAATCGAACCCAGACCATGTCGGTATCGCGCCGAGTGCTCTACCAGATGAGCTATCCGGTACTATACTATATTACGTTCAATTTAATCTATAACTTATTGAGCCACACCGTCCATCGTACGGTAATACACTAATTTAATAAGTGGAAGCCTAAACATGCAAACCTTCTCAATAAGACAATTTATAGATGAAATGAGAGAAACATAGATAGCCCGGACTGAAAATCGAACACAGACCATGTCGGTATCGCGCCGAGTGCTCTACCAGATGAGCTATCCAGAACTATGCTATGTTCTGTTCAATTTAATCTATAACTTATTGAGCCACACCGTCCATTGTACAGTAATACACCAATTTAATAAGTGGAAACCTAAACATGCAAACCTTCTCAATAAGACAATTCATAAATAAATTGAAAAAAATATAGATAGCCCGAAATAGGAATCGAACCCAGACCATGTCGGTATCGCGCCGAGTGCTCTACCAGTTGAGCTATCCGGCACTATACTATATTCGTTCAATTTGATCTTTAACTTAGTGAGCCACACCGTCCATCGTACGGTAATACACCAATTTAATGAGTGGAAACCTAAACATGCAAACCTCCTCAATAAGACAATTTATAGATAAATTAAGAAAAATATAGATAGCCCGAACTGGGAATCGAACCTAGACCATGTCGGTATCGCGCCGAGTGCTCTACCAGTTGAGCTATCCGGCACTATACTATATTCCGTCCAATTTAATCTATAACTCATTGAGCCACACCGTCCATCGTGCGGTAATACACCAATTCCATAAGTGGAAACCTAAACATGCAAACCTTCTCAATAAGACAATTTATAGATAAATTGAGAAAAATATAGATAGCCCGAACTGCGAATCGAACCCAGACCATGTCGGTATTGCGCCGAGTGCTCGACTAGCTGAGCTATCCGGCACTATGCTATGTTCTGTTTAATTTAATCTATAACTTATTGAGCCGCACCGTCCAGTGTACGGTAATACACCAATTTAATAAGTAGTAACCTAAACATGCAAACCCTCTCAATAAGACAATTTATAGATAAATTGAGAAAAATATAGATTGCTCGAACTGGGAATCGAACCCAGACCATGTCGGTATCGGGCCGAGTGCTCCACCAGTTGAGCTATCGGGCACTATACTATATTTCGTTCAATTTAGACTGTAACTTATCGAGCCACACCGTCCATCGTACGGTAATACACCAATTTAATGAGTGGAAACCTAAACATGCAAACCTTCTCAATAAGACAATTTATAGATAAATTGAGAAAAATATAGATTGCCCGAACTGGGAATCGAACCCAGACCATGTCGGTATTGGGCCGACTGCTCTTCCAGTTGAGCTATCGGGCACTATACTATATTCCGTTCAATTTAGACTATAACTTATCGAGACACACCGTCCATCGTACGGTAATACACCAATTCCATAAGTGAAAACCTAAACATGCAAACCTTCTCAATAAGACAATTTATAGATAAATTGAGAAAAATATAGATAGCCCAAAAAGGGAATCGAACCCAGACCATGTCGGTATCGCGCCGAGTGCTCTACCAGTTGAGCTATCCGGCACTATACTATATTCCGTTCAATTTAATCTATAACTTATTGAGCCACACCGTCCATCGTACGGTAATACACCAATTCCATAAGTGGAAACCTAAACATGCAAACCTTCTTAATAAGACAATTTATAGATAAATTGAGAAAAATATAGATAGCCCGAACTGCGAAACGAACCCAGACCATGTCGGTATCGTGCCGAGTGCTCTACAAGTTGAGCTATCCGGCACTATGCTATGTTCTGTTTAATTTAATCTATAACTTATTGAGCCACACCGTCCAGTGTACGGTAATACACCAATTCCATAAGTGGAAACCTAAACATGCAAACCTTCTCAATAATACAATTGATAGATAAATTAAGAAGAATATAGATAGCCCGAACTGGGAATCGAACCCAGACCATGTCGGTATCGCGCCGAGTAATCTTCCAGATGAGCTATCCGGCACTATGCTATGTTCTGTTTAATTCAATCTTTAACTTTTCGAGCCACACCGTCCATTGTACGGTAATACACCAATTTAATAAGTGGAAACCTAAACATGCAAACCTTCTCAATAAGACAATAAATAGATAAATTTAGAAAAATATAGATAGCCTAAACTGGGAATCGAACCCAGACCATGTCGGTATCGCGCCGAGTGCACCACCAGTTGAGCTATCCGGCACTATACTATATTCCGTTTAATTTAATCTATAACTTATAGAGCCAAACCGTCCATCGTACAGTAATAGCCTAATTCCATAAGTGGAAATCTAAACATGCAAACCTTCTCAATAAGACAATTTATAGATAAATTGAGAAAAATATAGATAGCCCGAACTGGGAATCGAACCCAGACCATGTCGGTATCGCGTCGAGTGCTCTTCCAGTTTAGCTATCCGGCACTATACTATATTTCGTTCAATTTAATCGATAACTTATTAAGCCACACCGTCCATCGTACGGTTATACACCAATTTAATAAGTGGATACCTAAACATGCAAGACTTCTCAATAAGATAATTAATAGATAAATTAAAAAAAATATAGATAGCCCAAAGTGGGAATCGAACCCAGAACATGTCGGTATCGCGCCGAGTGCTCTACCAGTTGAGCTATCCGGCACTATACTATATTTCGTTCGATTTAATCTATAACTCATTGAGCCAAATCGTCCATCGTACGGTAATACACCAATTCCATAAGTGGAAACCTAAACATGAAAACTTTTTCAATAAGACAATTAATAGATGAATTGAACAAAATATAGATAGCCCAAAGTGGGAATCGAACCCAGACCATGTCGGTATCGCGCCGAGTGCTCTACCAGTTAAGCTATCCGGCACTATACTATATTCCGTTCAATTTAATCTATAACTTATTGAGCCACACCGTCCATCGTACGGTAATACACCAATTTAATAAGTGGAAACCTAAACATGCAAACCTACTCAATAAGAGAATTAATAGATAAATTGAAAAAAATATCGATACCCCGAACTGGGAATCGAACCTAGACCATGTCGGTATCGCGCCGAGTGCTCTACCAGTTGAGCTATCCGGCACTATACTATATTTCGTTCAATTTAATCGATAACTTATTGAGCCACACCGTTCATCGTACGGTAATACACCAATTCCATAAGTGGAAACCTAAACATGCAAACCTTCTCAATAAGACAATTTATAGATGAATCGAGAAAAATATAGATAGACTGAACTGGGAATCAAACCCAGACTATGTCGGTATCGCACCGAGTGCTGTACCAGTGGAGCTATCCGGCACTATACTATATTTCGTTTAATTTGATCTTTAACTTATTGAGCCACACCGTCCATCGTACGGTAATACACCAATTTGATAAGTGGAAACCTAAACATGCAAACCTTCTCAATAAGACAATTTATAGATAAATTGAGAAGAATATAGATAGCCCGGACCGGGAATCAAACCCAGACCATGTCGGTATCGCGCCGATTGCTCTACCAGATGAGCTATCCGGCACTAGGCTATGTTCTGTTTAATTCAATCTATAACTTATTGAGCCACACCGTCCATTTTACGGTAATACACCAATTTAATGAGTGGAAACCTAAACATGCAAACCTTCTCAGAAAGACAATTTATAGATAAATTGAGAGAAATATAGATAGCCCGAACTGGGAATCGAACCCAGACCATGTCAGTATCGCGCCGAGTGCTCCACTAGTTGAGCTATCCGGCACTATACTATATTCCGTTTAATTTAATCTATAACTTATTGAGCAAAACCGCCCATCCTACAGTAATACTCTAATTCCATAAGTGGAAACCTAAACATGCAAACCTTCTCAATAAGACAATTTATAGATAAATCGAGAAAAATATAGATAGCCCGAACTGGTAATCGAACCCAGACCATGTCGGTATCGCGCCGAGTGCTCTACCAGTTGAGCTATCCGGCACTATACTATATTCCGTTCAATTTAATCTATAACTTATTGAGCCACACCGTCCATCGTACGGTAATACACAAATTTAATAAGTGGAACCCTAAACATGCAAACCATCTCAATAAGACAATTTATAGATAAATTAAGAAGAATATAGATAGTCCGAACTGGGAATCGAACCCAGACCATGTCGGTATCAGGCCGAGTGCTCTACCAGTTGAGCTATCCGGGACTATACTATATTCCGTTCAATTCAATCTATAACTTATTGAGCAACACCGTTTATTGTACGGTAATACACCAATTTAATAAGTGAAAACCTAAACATGCAAACCTTCTCAATAAGAGAATTAATAGATAAATTGAAAAAAATATAGATAGCCCGAACTGGGAATCGAACCCAGACCATGTCGGTATCGCGCCGAGTGCTCTACCAGATGAGCTATCCGGTACTATACTATATTACGTTCAATTTAATCTATAACTTATTGAGCCACACCGTCCATCGTACGGTAATACACTAATTTAATAAGTGGAAGCCTAAACATGCAAACCTTCTCAATAAGACAATTTATAGATGAAATGAGAAAAACATAGATAGCCCGGACTGGGAATCGAACACAGACCATGTCGGTATCGCGCCGAGTGCTCTACCAGATGAGCTATCCAGAACTATGCTATGTTCTGTTCAATTTAATCTATAACTTATTGAGCCACACCGTCCATTGTACAGTAATACACCAATTTAATAAGTGGAAACCTAAACATGCAAACCTTCTCAATAAGACAATTCATAGATAAATTGAAAAAAATATAGATAGCCCGAAATAGGAATCGAACCCAGACCATGTCGGTATCGCGCCGAGTGCTCTACCAGTTGAGCTATCCGGCACTATACTATATTCGTTCAATTTGATCTTTAACTTATTGAGCCACACCGTCCATCGTACGGTAATACACCAATTTAATGAGTGGAAACCTAAACATGCAAACCTCCTCAATAAGACAATTTATAGATAAATTAAGAAAAATATAGATAGCCCGAACTGGGAATCGAACCTAGACCATGTCGGTATCGCGCCGAGTGCTCTACCAGTTGAGCTATCCGGCACTATACTATATTCCGTCCAATTTAATCTATAACTCATTGAGCCACACCGTCCATCGTGCGGTAATACACCAATTCCATAAGTGGAAACCTAAACATGCAAACCTTCTCAATAAGACAATTTATAGATAAATTGAGAAAAATATAGATAGCCCGAACTGCGAATCGAACCCAGACCATGTCGGTATTGCGCCGAGTGCTCGACTAGCTGAGCTATCCGGCACTATGCTATGTTCTGTTTAATTTAATCTATAACTTATTGAGCCGCACCGTCCAGTGTACGGTAATACACCAATTTAATAAGTAGTAACCTAAACATGCAAACCCTCTCAATAAGACAATTTATAGATAAATTGAGAAAAATATAGATCGCTCGAACTGGGAATCGAACCCAGACCATGTCGGTATCGGGCCGAGTGCTCTACCAGTTGAGCTATCGGGCACTATACTATATTTCGTTCAATTTAGACTGTAACTTATCGAGCCACACCGTCCATCGTACGGTAATACACCAATTTAATGAGTGGAAACCTAAACATGCAAACCTTCTCAATAAGACAATTAATAGATAAATCGAAAAAAACATAGATAGCCCAAAGTGGGAACCGAACCCAGAACATGTCGGTATCGCGCCGAGTGCTCTACCAGTTGAGCTATCCGGCACTATACTATATTCCGTTCAATTTAATCTATAACTTATTAAGCCAAACCGTCCATCGTACGGTAATACACCAATTCCATAAGTGAAAACCTAAACATGCAAACCTTCTCAATAAGACAATTTATAGATAAATTGAGAAAAATATAGATAGCCCGAACTGCGAAACGAACCCAGACCATGTCGGTATCGTGCCGAGTGCTCTACAAGTTGAGCTATCCGGCACTATGCTATGTTCTGTTTAATTTAAACTATAACTTATTGAGCCACACAGTCCAGTGTACGGTAATACACCAATTTAATAAGTGGAAACCTAAACATGCAAACCTTCTCAATAAGACAATTTATAGATAAATTGAGAAAAATATAGATTGCCCGAACTGGGAATCGAACCCAGACCATGTCGGTATTGGGCCGAGTGCTCTACCAGTTGAGCTATCAGGCACTATACTATATTCCGTTCAATTTAGACTATAACTTATCGAGCCACACCGTCCATCGTACGGTAATACACCAATTCCATGAGTGAAAACCTAAACATGCAAACCTTCTCAATAAGACAATTTATAGATAAATTGAGAAAAATATAGATAGCCCAAAGTGGGAATCGAACCCAGACCATGTCGGTATCGCGCCGAGTGCTCTACCAGTTGAGCTATCCGGCACTATACTATATTCCGTTCAATTTAATCTATAACTTATTGAGCCACACCGTCCATCGTACGGTAATACACCAATTCCATAAGTGAAAACCTAAACATGCAAACCTTCTCAATAAGACAATTTATAGATAAATTGAGAAAAATATAGATTGCCCGAACTGGGAATCGAACCTAGACCATGTCGGTATCGCGCCGAGTGCTCTACCAGTTGAGCTATCCGGCACTATACTATATTCCGTCCAATTTAATCTATAACTCATTGAGCCACACCGTCCATCGTGCGGTAATACACCAATTCCATAAGTGGAAACCTAAACATGCAAACCTTCTCAATAAGACAATTTATAGATAAATTGAGAAAAATATAGATAGCCCGAACTGCGAATCGAACCCAGACCATGTCGGTATTGCGCCGAGTGCTCGACTAGCTGAGCTATCCGGCACTATGCTATGTTCTGTTTAATTTAATCTATAACTTATTGAGCCGCACCGTCCAGTGTACGGTAATACACCAATTTAATAAGTAGTAACCTAAACATGCAAACCCTCTCAATAAGACAATTTATAGATAAATTGAGAAAAATATAGATCGCTCGAACTGGGAATCGAACCCAGACCATGTCGGTATCGGGCCGAGTGCTCTACCAGTTGAGCTATCGGGCACTATACTATATTTCGTTCAATTTAGACTGTAACTTATCGAGCCACACCGTCCATCGTACGGTAATACACCAATTTAATGAGTGGAAACCTAAACATGCAAACCTTCTCAATAAGACAATTAATAGATAAATCGAAAAAAACATAGATAGCCCAAAGTGGGAACCGAACCCAGAACATGTCGGTATCGCGCCGAGTGCTCTACCAGTTGAGCTATCCGGCACTATACTATATTCCGTTCAATTTAATCTATAACTTATTAAGCCAAACCGTCCATCGTACGGTAATACACCAATTCCATAAGTGAAAACCTAAACATGCAAACCTTCTCAATAAGACAATTTATAGATAAATTGAGAAAAATATAGATAGCCCGAACTGCGAAACGAACCCAGACCATGTCGGTATCGTGCCGAGTGCTCTACAAGTTGAGCTATCCGGCACTATGCTATGTTCTGTTTAATTTAAACTATAACTTATTGAGCCACACAGTCCAGTGTACGGTAATACACCAATTTAATAAGTGGAAACCTAAACATGCAAACCTTCTCAATAAGACAATTTATAGATAAATTGAGAAAAATATAGATTGCCCGAACTGGGAATCGAACCCAGACCATGTCGGTATTGGGCCGAGTGCTCTACCAGTTGAGCTATCAGGCACTATACTATATTCCGTTCAATTTAGACTATAACTTATCGAGCCACACCGTCCATCGTACGGTAATACACCAATTCCATAAGTGAAAACCTAAACATGCAAACCTTCTCAATAAGACAATTTATAGATAAATTGAGAAAAATATAGATAGCCCAAAGTGGGAATCGAACCCAGACCATGTCGGTATCGCGCCGAGTGCTCTACCAGTTGAGCTATCCGGCACTATACTATATTCCGTTCAATTTAATCTATAACTTATTGAGCCACACCGTCCATCGTACGGTAATACACCAATTCCATAAGTGGAAACCTAAACATGCAAACCTTCTTATTAAGACAATTTATAGATAGATTGAGAAAAATATAGATAGCCCGAACTGCGAAACGAACCCAGACCATGTCGGTATCGTGCCGAGTGCTCTACAAGTTGAGCTATCCGGCACTATGCTATGTTCTGTTTAATTTAATCTATAACTTATTGAGCCACACCGTCCAGTGTACGGTAATACACCAATTCCATAAGTGGAAACCTAAACATGCAAACCTTCTCAATAATACAATTGATAGATAAATTAAGAAGAATATAGATAGCCCGAACTGGGAATCGAACCCAGACCATGTCGGTATCGCGCCGAGTAATCTTCCAGATGAGCTATCCGGCACTATGCTATGTTCTGTTTAATTCAATCTTTAACTTTTTGAGCCACACCGTCCATTGTACGGTAATACACCAATTTAATAAGTGGAAACCTAAACATGCAAACCTTCTCAATAAGACAATTAATAGATAAATTTAGAAAAATATAGATAGCCTAAACTGGGAATCGAACCCAGACCATGTCGGTATCGCGCCGAGTGCACCACCAGTTGAGCTATCCGGCACTATACTATATTCCGTTTAATTTAATCTATAACTTATTGAGCCAAACCGTCCATCGTACAGTAATAGCCTAATTCCATAAGTGGAAACCTAAACATGCAAACCTACTCAATAAGAGAATTAATAGATAAATTGAAAAGAATATAGATACCCCGAACTGGGAATCGAACCTAGACCATGTCGGTATCGCGCCGAGTGCTCTACCAGTTGAGCTATCCGGCACTATACTATATTCCGTTTAATTTAATCTCTAACTTATTGAGCCACACCGCCCATCGTACGGTAATACACCAATTCCATGAGTGGAAACCGGAACATGCAAACCTTCTCAATAAGACAATTTATAGATAAATTGAGAAAAATATAGATAGCCCGAACTGCGAAACGAACCCAGACCATGTCGATATCGCGCCGAGTGCTCTACTAGTTGAGCTATCCGGCACTATGCTATGTTCTGTTTAATTCAATCTATAACTTATTGAGCCACACCGTCCAGTGTACGGTAATACACCAATTTAATAAGTGGAAACCTAAACATGCAAACCCTCTCAATAAGACAATTTATAGATGATTTGAGAAAAATATAGATTCCCCGAACTGGTAATTGAACCCAGACCATGTCGGTATCGGGCCGAGTGCTCTACCAGTTTAGCTATCGGGCACTATACTATATTCCGTTCAATTTAATCTATAACTAATTGAGCCACACCGTCCATCGTATGGTAATACACCAATTTGATAAGTGGAAACCTAAACATGCAAACCTTCTCAATAAGACCATTCATAGATAAATTGAAAAAAATAAAGATAGCCCGAAATAGGAATCGAACCCAGACCATGTCGGTATCGCGCCGAGTGCTCTACCAGTTGAGCTATCCGGCACTATACTATATTCGTTCAATTTGATCTTTAACTTATTGAGCCACACCGTCCATCGTACGGTAATACACCAATTTAATGAGTGGAAACCTAAACATGCAAACCTCCTCAATAAGACAATTTATAGATAAATTAAAAAAAATATAGATAGCCCGAACTGGGAATCGAACCTAGACCATGTCGGTATTGCGCCGAGTGCTCTACCAGTTGAGCTATCCGGCACTATACTATATTCCGTCCAATTTAATCTATAACTTATTGAGCCACACCGTCCATCGTGCGGTAATACACCAATTCCATAAGTGGAAACCTAAACATGAAACCTTCTCAATAAGACAATTTATAGATAAATTGAGGAAAATATAGATAGCCCGAACTGCGAATCGAACCCAGACCATGTCGGTATTGCGCCGAGTGCTCGACTAGCTGAGCTATCCGGCACTATGCTATGTTCTGTTTAATTTAATCTATAACTTATTGAGCCGCACCGTCCAGTGTACGGTAATACACCAATTTAATAAGTAGTAACCTAAACATGCAAACCCTCTCAATAAGACAATTTATAGATAAATTGAGAAAAATATAGATCGCTCGAACTGGGAATCGAACCCAGACCATGTCGGTATCGGGCCGAGTGCTCTACCAGTTGAGCTATCGGGCACTATACTATATTTCGTTCAATTTAGACTGTAACTTATCGAGCCACACCGTCCATCGTACGGTAATACACCAATTTAATGAGTGGAAACCTAAACATGCAAACCTTCTCAATAAGACAATTAATAGATAAATCGAAAAAAACATAGATAGCCCAAAGTGGGAACCGAACCCAGAACATGTCGGTATCGCGCCGAGTGCTCTACCAGTTGAGCTATCCGGCACTATACTATATTCCGTTCAATTTAATCTATAACTTATTGAGCCAAACCGTCCATCGTACGGTAATACACCAATTCCATAAGTGAAAACCTAAACATGCAAACCTTCTCAATAAGACAATTTATAGATAAATTGAGAAAAATATAGATAGCCCGAACTGCGAACCGAACCCAGACCATGTCGGTATCGTGCCGAGTGCTCTACAAGTTGAGCTATCCGGCACTATGCTATGTTCTGTTTAATTTAAACTATAACTTATTGAGCCACACCGTCCAGTGTACGGTAATACACCAATTTAATAAGTGGAAACCTAAACATGCAAACCTTCTCAATAAGACAATTTATAGATAAATTGAGAAAAATATAGATTGCCCGAACTGGGAATCGAACCCAGACCATGTCGGTATTGGGCCGAGTGCTCTACCAGTTGAGCTATCGGGCACTGTACTATATTCCGTTCAATTTAGACTATAACTTATCGAGCCACACCGTCCATCGTACGGTAATACACCAATTCCATAAGTGAAAACCTAAACATGCAAACCTTCTCAATAAGACAATTTATAGATAAATTGAGAAAAATATAGATAGCCCAAAGTGGGAATCGAACCCAGACCATGTCGGTATCGCGCCGAGTGCTCTACCAGTTGAGCTATCCGGCACTATACTATATTCCGTTTAATTTAATCTATAACTTATTGAGCCACACCGTCCATCGTACGGTAATACACCAATTCCATAAGTGGAAACCTAAACATGCAAACCTTCTTAATAAGACAATTTATAGATAGATTGAGAAAAATATAGATAGCCCGAACTGCGAAACGAACCCAGACCATGTCGGTATCGTGCCGAGTGCTCTACAAGTTGAGCTATCCGGCACTATGCTATGTTCTGTTTAATTTAATCTATAACTTATTGAGCCACACCGTCCAGTGTACGGTAATACACCAATTCCATAAGTGGAAACCTAAACATGCAAACCTTCTCAATAATACAATTGATAGATAAATTAAGAAGAATATAGATAGCCCGAACTGGGAATCGAACCCAGACCATGTCGGTATCGCGCCGAGTAATCTTCCAGATGAGCTATCCGGCACTATGCTATGTTCTGTTTAATTCAATCTTTAACTTTTTGAGCCACACCGTCCATTGTACGGTAATACAACAATTTAATAAGTGGAAACCTAAACATGCAAACCTTCTCAATAAGACAATTAATAGATAAATTTAGAAAAATATAGATAGCCTAAACTGGGAATCGAACCCAGACCATGTCGGTATCGCGCCGAGTGCACCACCAGTTGAGCTATCCGGCACTATACTATATTCCGTTTAATTTAATCTATAACTTATTGAGCCAAACCGTCCATCGTACAGTAATAGCCTAATTCCATAAGTGGAAACCTAAACATGCAAACCTTCTCAATAAGACAATTTATAGATAAATTGAGAAAAATATAGATAGCTCGAACTGGGAATCGAACCCAGACCATGTCGGTATCGCGTCGAGTGCTCTTTCAGTTTAGCTATCCGGCACTATACTATATTTCGTTCAATTTAATCGATAACTTATTAAGCCACACCGTCCATCGTACGGTTATACACCAATTTAATAAGTGGATACCTAAACATGCAAGACTTCTCAATAAGATAATTAATAGATAAATTAAAAAAAATATAGATAGCCCAAAGTGGGAATCGAACCCAGAACATGTCGGTATCGCGCCGAGTGCTCTACCAGTTGAGCTATCCGGCACTATACTATATTTCGTTCGATTTAATCTATAACTCATTGAGCCAAATCGTCCATCGTACGGTAATACACTAATTCCATAAGTGGAAACCTAAACATGAAAACTTTTTCAATAAGACAATTAATAGATAAATTGAAAAAAATATAGATAGCCCAAAGTGGGAATCGAACCCAGACCATGTCGGTATCGCGCCGAGTGCTCTACCAGTTGAGCTATCCGGCACTATACTATATTCCGTTCAATTTAATCTATAACTTATTGAGCCACACCGTCCATCGTACGGTAATACACCAATTTAATAAGTGGAAACCTAAACATGCAAACCTACTCAATAAGAGAATTAATAGATAAATTGAGAAAAATATAGATACCCCGAACTGGGAATCGAACCTAGACCATGTCGGTATCGCGCCGAGTGCTCTACCAGTTGAGCTATCCGGCACTATACTATATTCCGTTTAATTTAATCTCTAACTTATTGAGCCACGCCGCCCATCGTACGGTAATACACCAATTCCATAAGTGGAAACCGAAACATGCAAACCTTTTTAATAAGACAATTTATAGATAAATTGAGAAAAATATAGATAGCCCGAACTGCGAAACGAACCCAGACCATGTCGGTATCGCGCCGAGTGCTCTACTAGTTGAGCTATCCGGCACTATGCTATGTTCTGTTTAATTTAATCTATAACTTATTGAGCCACACCGTCCAGTGTACGGTAATACACCAATTTAATAAGTGGAAACCTAAACATGCAAACCCTCTCAATAAGACAATTTATAGATAAATTGAGAAAAATATAGATTCCCCGAACTGGTAATTGAACCCAGACCATGTCGGTATCGCGCCGATTGCTCTACCAGTTGAGCTATCCGGCACTATACTATATTCCGTTCAATTTAATCTATAACTTATTGAGCCACGCCGCCCATCGTACGGTAATACACCAATTCCATAAGTGGAAACCGAAACATGCAAACCTTTTTAATAAGACAATTTATAGATAATTTGAGAAAAATATAGATAGCCCGAACTGCGAAACGAACCCAGACCATGTCGGTATCGCGCCAAGTGCTCTACTAGTTGAGCTATCCGGCACTATGCTATGTTCTGTACAATTTAATCTATAACTTATTGAGCCACACCGTCCAGTGTACGGTAATACACCAATTTAATAAGTGGGAACCTAAACATGCAAACCTCCTCAATAAGACAATTTATAGATAAATTGAGAAAAATATAGATTGCCCGAACTGGGAATCGAACCCAGACCATGTCGGTATCAGGCCGAGTGCTCTACCAGTTGAGCTATCGGGCACTATACTATATTCCGTTCAATTAAGACTATAACTTTTCGAGCCACACAGTCCATCGTACGGAAATACACCAATTTAATAAGTGGAAACCTAAACATGCATACCTTCGCAATAAGACAATTAATAGATAAATTGAAAAAAATATAGATAGCCCAAAGTGGGAATCGAACCCAGAACATGTTGGTATCGCGCCGAGTGCTCTACCAGTTGAGCTATCCGGCACTATACTATATTCCGTTCAATTTAATCTATAACTTATTAAGCCAAACCGTCCATCGTACGGTAATACACCAATTCCATGAGTGGAAACCTAAACATGCAAACCTTCTCAATAAGACAATTTATAGATAAATTGAAAAGAATATAGATAGCCCGAACTGAGAATCGAACCCAGACCATGTCGGTATCGCGCCAAGTGCTTTACCAGTTGAGCTATCCAGCACTATACTATATTCCGTTCAATTTAATCTATAACTTATTGAGCCACACCGTCCATCGTACGGTAATATACCAATTTAATAAGTGGAAACCTAAACATGCAAACCTTCTCAATAAGATAATTGATAGATAAATTAAGAAGAATATAGATAGCCCGAACTGGGAATCGAACCCAGACCATGTCGGTATCGCGCCGAGTGCTCTACTAGTTGAGCTATCCGGCACTATACTATATTCCGTTTAATTTAATCTATAACTTATTGAGCCACACCGTCCATCGTACGGTAATACACCGATTTAATATAGTAAAAACCTAAACATGCAAATCTTCTCAATAAGACAATACATAGATAAATTGAGAAAAATATAGATAGCCCGAAATGGGAATCGAACCCAGACAATATCGGTATCGCGCCGAGTGCTCTACCGGTTGAGCTATCCGGCTCTATACTATATTCCGTTTGATTTAATCTATAACTTATTGAGCCACACCGTCCATCGTACGGTAATACACCAATTAAATAAGTGGAAACCTAGACATGCAAACCTTCTCAATAAGACAATTTATAGATAAATCTAGAAAAATATAGATAGCCCGAACGTGGAATCGAACCCAGACCATGTCGGTATCGCGCCGAGTGCTCCACCAGGTAAGCTATCTGGCACTATACTATATTCCGTTTAGATTTATCTATAACTTATTGAGCCAAACCGTCCATCGTACAATAATACACAAATTTAATAAGTGGAAACCTAAACATGCAAACCTTCTCAATAAGACAATTTATAGATAAATACAGAAGAATATAGATAGTCCGAACTGGGAATCGAACCCAGACCATGTCGGTATCGCGCCGAGTGCTCTACCAGTTGAGCTATCCGGGACTATACTATATTCCGTTCAATTCAATCTATAACTTATTGAGCCACACCGTCCATCGTACGGTAATACACTAATTTAATAAGTGGAAACCTAAACATGCAAACCTTCTCAATAAGAGAATTAATAGATAAATTGAAAAAAATATAGATAGCCCGAACTGGGAATCGAACCTAGACCATGTCGGTATCGCACCGAGTGCTCTACCAGTTGAGCTATCCGGCACTATACTATATTCCGTTCAATTTAATCTATAACTTATTGAGCCACACCGCCCATCGTACGGTAATACACCAATTCCATAAGTGGAAACCGAAACATGCAAACCTTCTCAATAAGACAATTTATAGATAAATTGAAAAAAATATAGATAGCCCGAACTGCGAAACGAACCCAGACCATGTCGGTATCGCGCCGATTGCTCTACTAGTTGAGCTATCAGGCACTATGCTATGTTCTGTTTAATTTAATCTATAACTTATTGAGCCACACCGTCCAGTGTACGGTAATACACCAATTTAATAAGTGGAAACCTAAACATGCAAACCTTCTCAATAAGACAATTAATAGATAAATCGAAAAAAATATAGATAGCCCAAAGTGGGAATCGAACCCAGAACATGTCGGTATCGCGCCGAGTGCTCTACCAGTTGAGCTATCGGGCACTATACTATATTCCGTTCAATTTAATCTATAACTTATTGAGCAAAACCGTCCATCGTACAGTAATACTTTATTTCCATAAGTGGAAACCTAAACATGCAAACCTTCTCAATAAGACAATTTATAGATAAATCGAGAAAAATATAGATAGCCCGAACTGGGAATCGAACCTAGACCATGTCGATATCGCGCCGAGTGCTCTCCCAGATGAGCTATCTGGCACTATACTATATTCCGTTCAATTTGATCTATAACTTATTGAGCCACACCGTCCATCGTACAATAATACACAAATTTAATAAGTGGAAACCTAAACATGCAAACCTTCTCAATAAGACAATTTATAGATAAATTAAGAAGAATATAGATAGTCCGAACTGGGAATCGAACCCAGACCATGTCAGTATCGCGCCGAGTGCTCTACCAGTTGAGCTTTCCGGCACTATGCTATGTTCTGTTTAATTTAATCTATAACTTATCGAGCCACACCGTCCATCGTACGGTAATACACCAATTTAAAAAGTGGAAACCTAAACATGCAAACCTTCTCAATAAGACAATTATTAGATAAATTGAAAAAAATATAGATAGCCCAAAGTGGGAATCGAACCCAGAACATGTCGGTATCGCGCCGAGTGCTCTACCAGTTGAGCTATCCGGCACTATACTATATTCCGTTCAATTTGATCTATAACTTATTGAGCCACACCGTCCATCGTACAATAATACACAAATTTAATAAGTGGAAACCTAAACATGCAAACCTTCTCAATAAGACAATTTATAGATAAATTAAGAAGAATATAGATAGTCCGAACTGGGAATCGAACCCAGACCATGTCGGTATCGCGCCGAGTGCTCTACCAGTTAAGCTATCCGGGACTATACTATATTCCGTTCAATTCAATCTATAACTTATTGAGCTACACCGTCCATCGTACGGTAATACACCAATTTAATAAGTGGAAACCTAAACATGCGAAGTTCTCAATAAGAGAATTAATAGATAAATTGAAAAAAATATAGATAGCCCGAACTGGGAATCGAACCTAGACCATGTCGGTATCGCGCCGAGTGCTCTACCAGTTGAGCTATCCGGCACTATACTATATTCCGTTCAATTTAATCTATAACTTATTGAGCCACACCGCCTATCGGACGGTAATACACCAATTCCATAAGTGGAAACCTAAACATGCAAACCTTCTCAATAAGACAATTAATAGATAAATCGAAAAAAATATAGATAGCCCAAAGTGGGAATCGAACCCAGAACATGTCGGTATCGCGCCGAGTGCTCTACCAGTTGAGCTATCGGGCACTATACTATATTCCGTTTAATTTAATCTATAACTTATTGAGCCAAACCGTCCATCGTACGGTAATACACCAATTCCATAAGTGGAAACCTAAACATGCAAACCTTCTCAATAAGACAATATATAGATAAATTAAGAAGAATATAGATAGCCCGAACTGGGAATCGAACCCAGACCATGTCAGTAGCGCGCCGAGTGCTCTACTAGTTGAGCTATCCGGCACTATACTATATTCCGTTTAATTTAATCTATAACTTATTGAGCCACACCGTCCATCGTACGGTAGTACGCCAATTCGATAAGTGGAAACCTAAACATGCAAACCTTCTCAATAAGACAATTTATAGATAAATTGAGAAAAATATAGATTGCCCGAACTGGGAATCGAACCCAGACCATGTCGGTATCGCGCCGAGTGCTCTACCAGTTGAGCTATCCGGCACTATACTATATTCCGTTCAATTTAATCTATAACTTATTGAGCCACACCGCCCATCTTACAGTAATACACCAATTCCATAAGTGGAAACCGGAACATGCAAACCTTCTCAATAAGACAATTTATAGATAAATTGAGAAAAATATAGATTGCCCGAACTGGGAATCGAACCCAGACCATGTCGGTATCGCGCCGAGTGCTCTACTAGTTGAGCTATCCGGCACTATGCTATGTTCTGTTTAATTTAATCTATAACTTATTGAGCCACACCGTCCAGTGTACGGTAATACACCAATTTAATTAGTGGAAACCTGAACATGCAAACCTTCTCAATAAGACAATTTATAGATAAATTAAGAAGAATATAGATAGTCCGAACTGGGAATCGAACCCAGACCATGTCGGTATCGCGCCGAGTGCTCTACCAGTTGAGCTATCCGGCACTATACTATATTCCGTTTAATTTAATCTATAACTTATTGAGCCACACCGTCCATCGTACGGTAATACACCAATTAAATAAGTGGAAACCTAGACATGCAAACCTTCTCAATAAGACAATTTATAGATAAATATAGAAAAATATAGGTAGCCCGAACGTGGAATCGAACCCAGACCATGTCGGTATCGCGCCGAGTGACCACCAGGTGAGCTATCCGGCACTATACTATATTTCGTTTAGATTAATCTATAACTTATTGAGCCAAACCGTCCATCGTACAATAATACACAAATTTAATAAGTGGAAACCTAAACATGCAAACCTTCTCAATAAGACAATTTATAGATAAATTAAGAAGAATATAGATAGTCCGAACTGGGAATCGAACCCAGACCATGTCGGTATCGCGCCGAGTGCTCTACCAGTTGAGCTATCCGGGACTATACTATATTCCGTTCAATTCAATCTATAACTTATTGAGCCACACCGTCCATTGTACGGTTATACACCAATTTAATAAGTGGAAACCTAAACATGCAAACCTTCTCAATAAGACAATTTATAGATAAATTGAGAAAAATATAGATAGCCCGAACTGCGAAACGAACCCAGACCATGTCGGTATCGCGCCAAGTGCTCTACTAGTTAAGCTATGCGGTACTATGCTATATTCTGTTTAATTTAATCTATAACTTATTGAGCCACACCGTCCATCGTACGGTAATACACCAATTTAATAAGTGGAAACCTAAACATGCAAACCTTCTAAATAAGACAATTTATAGATAAATTAAGAAAAATATAGATTGCCCGAACTGGAAATCGAACCCAGACCATGTCGGTATCGGGCCGAGTGCTGTACCAGTTGAGCTATTGGGCACTATACTATATTCCGTTCAATTTAGACTATAACTTATCGAGCCACACCGTCCATCGTACGATAATACACCAATTTAATAAGTGGAAACCTAAACATGCAAACCTTCTCAATAAGACAATTAATAGATAAATCGTAAAAAATATAGATAGCCCAAAGTGGGAATCGAACCCCGACAATATCGGTATCGCGCCGAGTGCTCCACCAGTTGAGCTATCCGGCACTATACTATAGTCCGTTTAATTTAATCTATAACTTATTGAGCAAAACCGTCCATCGTACAGTAATACTTTATTTCCATCAGTGGAAACCTAAACATGCAAACCTTCTCAATAAGACAATTGATAGATAAATTAAGAAGAATATAGATAGCCCGAACTGGGAATCGAACCCAGACCATGTCGGTATCGCGCCGAGTAATCTTCCAGTGCAGCTATCCAGTACTATACTATATTCCGTTCAATTTAATCTATAACTTATTGAGCCACACCGTCCTTCGTACGATAATACACTAATCTAATAAGTGAAAGCCTAAACATGCAAACCTTCTCAATAAGACAATTTATAGATGAACTTAGAAAAATATAGATAGCCTAAACTGGGAATCGAACCCAGACCATGTCGGTATCACGCCGAGTGCACCACCACTTGAGCTATCCGGCACTATACTATATTCCGTTTAATTTAATCTATAACTCATTGAGCCAAACCGTCCATCGTACAGTAATACCCTAATTACATAAGTGGAAACCTAAATATGCAAACCTTCTCAATAAGACAATTTATAGATAAATTGAGAAAAAAATAGATAACCCGAACTGGGAATCGAACCCAAACCATGTCGGTATCGCGTCGAGTGCTCTTCCAGTTTAGCTATCCGGCACTATACAATATTCCGTTTAATTTAATCTATAACTTATTGAGCCACACCGTCCATCGTACGGTAATGCACCAATTCAATAAGTGGAAACCTAAACATGCAAACCTTCTCAATAAGAGAATTAATAGATAAATTGAAAAAAATATAGATAGCCCGAACTGGGAATCGAACCCAGACCATGTCGGTATCGCGCCGAGTGCTCTTCCAGTCGAGCTATCCGGAACTATACTATATTTCCTTCAATTTAATCGATAACTTATTGAGCCACACCGTCCATCGTACGGTTATACACCAATTTAATAAGTGGAAACCTAAACATGCAAACCTTCTCAATAAGACAATTTATAGATAAATTAAGAAAAATATAGATAGCCCGAACTGGGAATCGGACCCAGACCATGTCGGTATCGCGCCGAGTGCTTTACCAGTTGAGCTATCCGGCACTATACTATATTTCGTTTAATTTAATCTATAACTTATTGAGCCACACCGTTCATCGTACGGTAATACACTAATTCCATAAGTGGAAACCTAAACATGCAAACCTTCTCAATAAGACAATTGATAGATGAATTAAGAAGAATATAGATAGCCCGAACTGGGAATCGAACCCAGACCATGTCGGTATCGCGCCGAGTAATCTTCCAGTTCAGCTATCCAGTACTATACTATATTCCGTTATATTTAATCTATAACTTATTGAGCCACACCGTCCATCGTACGATAATACACTAATCTGATGAGTGAAATCCTAAACATGCAAACCTTCTCAATAAGACAATTTATAGATAAATTTAGAAAAATATAGATAGCCTAAACTGGGAATCGAACCCAGACCATGTCGGTATCACGCCGAGTGCTCTTCCAGTTTAGCTATCCGGCACTATACTATATTTCGTTCAATTTAATCGATAACTTATTGAGCCACACCGTCCATCGTACGGTAATACACCAATTCCATGAGTGGAAACCGGAACATGCGAACCTTCTCAATAAGACAATTTATAGATAAATTGAGAAAAATATAGATAGCCCGAACTGCGAAACGAACCCAGACCATGTCGATATCGCGCCGAGTGCTCTACTAGTTGAGCTATCCGGCACTATGCTATGTTCTGTTTAATTCAATCTATAACTTATTGAGCCACACCGTCCAGTGTACGGTAATACACCAATTTAATAAGTGGAAACCTAAACATGCAAACCCTCTCAATAAGACAATTTATAGATGAATTGAGAAAAATATAGATTCCCCGAACTGGTAATTGAACCCAGACCATGTCGGTATCGGGCCGAGTGCTCTACCAGTTTAGCTATCGGGCACTATACTATATTCCGTTCAATTTAATCTATAACTAATTGAGCCACACCGTCCATCGTATGGTAATACACCAATTTGATAAGTGGAAACCTAAACATGCAAACCTTCTCAATAAGACCATTCATAGATAAATTGAAAAAAATAAAGATAGCCCGAAATAGGAATCGAACCCAGACCATGTCGGTATCGCGCCGAGTGCTCTACCAGTTGAGCTATCCGGCACTATACTATATTCGTTCAATTTGATCTTTAACTTATTGAGCCACACCGTCCATCGTACGGTAATACACCAATTTAATGAGTGGAAACCTAAACATGCAAACCTCCTCAATAAGACAATTTATAGATAAATTAAAAAAAATATAGATAGCCCGAACTGGGAATCGAACCTAGACCATGTCGGTATTGCGCCGAGTGCTCTACCAGTTGAGCTATCCGGCACTATACTATATTCCGTCCAATTTAATCTATAACTTATTGAGCCACACCGTCCATCGTGCGGTAATACACCAATTCCATAAGTGGAAACCTAAACATGAAACCTTCTCAATAAGACAATTTATAGATAAATTGAGGAAAATATAGATAGCCCGAACTGCGAATCGAACCCAGACCATGTCGGTATTGCGCCGAGTGCTCGACTAGCTGAGCTATCCGGCACTATGCTATGTTCTGTTTAATTTAATCTATAACTTATTGAGCCGCACCGTCCAGTGTACGGTAATACACCAATTTAATAAGTAGTAACCTAAACATGCAAACCCTCTCAATAAGACAATTTATAGATAAATTGAGAAAAATATAGATCGCTCGAACTGGGAATCGAACCCAGACCATGTCGGTATCGGGCCGAGTGCTCTACCAGTTGAGCTATCGGGCACTATACTATATTTCGTTCAATTTAGACTGTAACTTATCGAGCCACACCGTCCATCGTACGGTAATACACCAATTTAATGAGTGGAAACCTAAACATGCAAACCTTCTCAATAAGACAATTAATAGATAAATCGAAAAAAACATAGATAGCCCAAAGTGGGAACCGAACCCAGAACATGTCGGTATCGCGCCGAGTGCTCTACCAGTTGAGCTATCCGGCACTATACTATATTCCGTTCAATTTAATCTATAACTTATTGAGCCAAACCGTCCATCGTACGGTAATACACCAATTCCATAAGTGAAAACCTAAACATGCAAACCTTCTCAATAAGACAATTTATAGATAAATTGAGAAAAATATAGATAGCCCGAACTGCGAACCGAACCCAGACCATGTCGGTATCGTGCCGAGTGCTCTACAAGTTGAGCTATCCGGCACTATGCTATGTTCTGTTTAATTTAAACTATAACTTATTGAGCCACACCGTCCAGTGTACGGTAATACACCAATTTAATAAGTGGAAACCTAAACATGCAAACCTTCTCAATAAGACAATTTATAGATAAATTGAGAAAAATATAGATTGCCCGAACTGGGAATCGAACCCAGACCATGTCGGTATTGGGCCGAGTGCTCTACCAGTTGAGCTATCGGGCACTGTACTATATTCCGTTCAATTTAGACTATAACTTATCGAGCCACACCGTCCATCGTACGGTAATACACCAATTCCATAAGTGAAAACCTAAACATGCAAACCTTCTCAATAAGACAATTTATAGATAAGTTGAGAAAAATATAGATAGCCCAAAGTGGGAATCGAACCCAGACCATGTCGGTATCGCGCCGAGTGCTCTACCAGTTGAGCTATCCGGCACTATACTATATTCCGTTTAATTTAATCTATAACTTATTGAGCCACACCGTCCATCGTACGGTAATACACCAATTCCATAAGTGGAAACCTAAACATGCAAACCTTCTTAATAAGACAATTTATAGATAGATTGAGAGAAATATAGATAGCCCGAACTGCGAAACGAACCCAGACCATGTCGGTATCGTGCCGAGTGCTCTACAAGTTGAGCTATCCGGCACTATGCTATGTTCTGTTTAATTTAATCTATAACTTATTGAGCCACACCGTCCAGTGTACGGTAATACACCAATTCCATAAGTGGAAACCTAAACATGCAAACCTTCTCAATAATACAATTGATAGATAAATTAAGAAGAATATAGATAGCCCGAACTGGGAATCGAACCCAGACCATGTCGGTATCGCGCCGAGTAATCTTCCAGATGAGCTATCCGGCACTATGCTATGTTCTGTTTAATTCAATCTTTAACTTTTTGAGCCACACCGTCCATTGTACGGTAATACAACAATTTAATAAGTGGAAACCTAAACATGCAAACCTTCTCAATAAGACAATTAATAGATAAATTTAGAAAAATATAGATAGCCTAAACTGGGAATCGAACCCAGACCATGTCGGTATCGCGCCGAGTGCACCACCAGTTGAGCTATCCGGCACTATACTATATTCCGTTTAATTTAATCTATAACTTATTGAGCCAAACCGTCCATCGTACAGTAATAGCCTAATTCCATAAGTGGAAACCTAAACATGCAAACCTTCTCAATAAGACAATTTATAGATAAATTGAGAAAAATATAGATAGCTCGAACTGGGAATCGAACCCAGACCATGTCGGTATCGCGTCGAGTGCTCTTTCAGTTTAGCTATCCGGCACTATACTATATTTCGTTCAATTTAATCGATAACTTATTAAGCCACACCGTCCATCGTACGGTTATACACCAATTTAATAAGTGGATACCTAAACATGCAAGACTTCTCAATAAGATAATTAATAGATAAATTAAAAAAAATATAGATAGCCCAAAGTGGGAATCGAACCCAGAACATGTCGGTATCGCGCCGAGTGCTCTACCAGTTGAGCTATCCGGCACTATACTATATTTCGTTCGATTTAATCTATAACTCATTGAGCCAAATCGTCCATCGTACGGTAATACACTAATTCCATAAGTGGAAACCTAAACATGAAAACTTTTTCAATAAGACAATTAATAGATAAATTGAAAAAAATATAGATAGCCCAAAGTGGGAATCGAACCCAGACCATGTCGGTATCGCGCCGAGTGCTCTACCAGTTGAGCTATCCGGCACTATACTATATTCCGTTCAATTTAATCTATAACTTATTGAGCCACACCGTCCATCGTACGGTAATACACCAATTTAATAAGTGGAAACCTAAACATGCAAACCTACTCAATAAGAGAATTAATAGATAAATTGAGAAAAATATAGATACCCCGAACTGGGAATCGAACCTAGACCATGTCGGTATCGCGCCGAGTGCTCTACCAGTTGAGCTATCCGGCACTATACTATATTCCGTTTAATTTAATCTCTAACTTATTGAGCCACGCCGCCCATCGTACGGTAATACACCAATTCCATAAGTGGAAACCGAAACATGCAAACCTTTTTAATAAGACAATTTATAGATAAATTGAGAAAAATATAGATAGCCCGAACTGCGAAACGAACCCAGACCATGTCGGTATCGCGCCGAGTGCTCTACTAGTTGAGCTATCCGGCACTATGCTATGTTCTGTTTAATTTAATCTATAACTTATTGAGCCACACCGTCCAGTGTACGGTAATACACCAATTTAATAAGTGGAAACCTAAACATGCAAACCCTCTCAATAAGACAATTTATAGATAAATTGAGAAAAATATAGATTCCCCGAACTGGTAATTGAACCCAGACCATGTCGGTATCGCGCCGATTGCTCTACCAGTTGAGCTATCCGGCACTATACTATATTCCGTTCAATTTAATCTATAACTTATTGAGCCACGCCGCCCATCGTACGGTAATACACCAATTCCATAAGTGGAAACCGAAACATGCAAACCTTTTTAATAAGACAATTTATAGATAAATTGAGAAAAATATAGATAGCCCGAACTGCGAAACGAACCCAGACCATGTCGGTATCGCGCCAAGTGCTCTACTAGTTGAGCTATCCGGCACTATGCTATGTTCTGTACAATTTAATCTATAACTTATTGAGCCACACCGTCCAGTGTACGGTAATACACCAATTTAATAAGTGGGAACCTAAACATGCAAACCTCCTCAATAAGACAATTTATAGATAAATTGAGAAAAATATAGATTGCCCGAACTGGGAATCGAACCCAGACCATGTCGGTATCAGGCCGAGTGCTCTACCAGTTGAGCTATCGGGCACTATACTATATTCCGTTCAATTAAGACTATAACTTTTCGAGCCACACAGTCCATCGTACGGAAATACACCAATTTAATAAGTGGAAACCTAAACATGCATACCTTCTCAATAAGACAATTAATAGATAAATTGAAAAAAATATAGATAGCCCAAAGTGGGAATCGAACCCAGAACATGTTGGTATCGCGCCGAGTGCTCTACCAGTTGAGCTATCCGGCACTATACTATATTCCGTTCAATTTAATCTATAACTTATTAAGCCAAACCGTCCATCGTACGGTAATACACCAATTCCATGAGTGGAAACCTAAACATGCAAACCTTCTCAATAAGACAATTTATAGATAAATTGAAAAGAATATAGATAGCCCGAACTGAGAATCGAACCCAGACCATGTCGGTATCGCGCCAAGTGCTTTACCAGTTGAGCTATCCAGCACTATACTATATTCCGTTCAATTTAATCTATAACTTATTGAGCCACACCGTCCATCGTACGGTAATATACCAATTTAATAAGTGGAAACCTAAACATGCAAACCTTCTCAATAAGATAATTGATAGATAAATTAAGAAGAATATAGATAGCCCGAACTGGGAATCGAACCCAGACCATGTCGGTATCGCGCCGAGTGCTCTACTAGTTGAGCTATCCGGCACTATACTATATTCCGTTTAATTTAATCTATAACTTATTGAGCCACACCGTCCATCGTACGGTAATACACCGATTTAATATAGTAAAAACCTAAACATGCAAATCTTCTCAATAAGACAATACATAGATAAATTGAGAAAAATATAGATAGCCCGAAATGGGAATCGAACCCAGACAATATCGGTATCGCGCCGAGTGCTCTACCGGTTGAGCTATCCGGCTCTATACTATATTCCGTTTGATTTAATCTATAACTTATTGAGCCACACCGTCCATCGTACGGTAATACACCAATTAAATAAGTGGAAACCTAGACATGCAAACCTTCTCAATAAGACAATTTATAGATAAATCTAGAAAAATATAGATAGCCCGAACGTGGAATCGAACCCAGACCATGTCGGTATCGCGCCGAGTGCTCCACCAGGTAAGCTATCTGGCACTATACTATATTCCGTTTAGATTTATCTATAACTTATTGAGCCAAACCGTCCATCGTACAATAATACACAAATTTAATAAGTGGAAACCTAAACATGCAAACCTTCTCAATAAGACAATTTATAGATAAATACAGAAGAATATAGATAGTCCGAACTGGGAATCGAACCCAGACCATGTCGGTATCGCGCCGAGTGCTCTACCAGTTGAGCTATCCGGGACTATACTATATTCCGTTCAATTCAATCTATAACTTATTGAGCCACACCGTCCATCGTACGGTAATACACTAATTTAATAAGTGGAAACCTAAACATGCAAACCTTCTCAATAAGAGAATTAATAGATAAATTGAAAAAAATATAGATAGCCCGAACTGGGAATCGAACCTAGACCATGTCGGTATCGCACCGAGTGCTCTACCAGTTGAGCTATCCGGCACTATACTATATTCCGTTCAATTTAATCTATAACTTATTGAGCCACACCGCCCATCGTACGGTAATACACCAATTCCATAAGTGGAAACCGAAACATGCAAACCTTCTCAATAAGACAATTTATAGATAAATTGAAAAAAATATAGATAGCCCGAACTGCGAAACGAACCCAGACCATGTCGGTATCGCGCCGATTGCTCTACTAGTTGAGCTATCAGGCACTATGCTATGTTCTGTTTAATTTAATCTATAACTTATTGAGCCACACCGTCCAGTGTACGGTAATACACCAATTTAATAAGTGGAAACCTAAACATGCAAACCTTCTCAATAAGACAATTAATAGATAAATCGAAAAAAATATAGATAGCCCAAAGTGGGAATCGAACCCAGAACATGTCGGTATCGCGCCGAGTGCTCTACCAGTTGAGCTATCGGGCACTATACTATATTCCGTTCAATTTAATCTATAACTTATTGAGCAAAACCGTCCATCGTACAGTAATACTTTATTTCCATAAGTGGAAACCTAAACATGCAAACCTTCTCAATAAGACAATTTATAGATAAATCGAGAAAAATATAGATAGCCCGAACTGGGAATCGAACCTAGACCATGTCGATATCGCGCCGAGTGCTCTCCCAGATGAGCTATCTGGCACTATACTATATTCCGTTCAATTTGATCTATAACTTATTGAGCCACACCGTCCATCGTACAATAATACACAAATTTAATAAGTGGAAACCTAAACATGCAAACCTTCTCAATAAGACAATTTATAGATAAATTAAGAAGAATATAGATAGTCCGAACTGGGAATCGAACCCAGACCATGTCAGTATCGCGCCGAGTGCTCTACCAGTTGAGCTTTCCGGCACTATGCTATGTTCTGTTTAATTTAATCTATAACTTATCGAGCCACACCGTCCATCGTACGGTAATACACCAATTTAAAAAGTGGAAACCTAAACATGCAAACCTTCTCAATAAGACAATTATTAGATAAATTGAAAAAAATATAGATAGCCCAAAGTGGGAATCGAACCCAGAACATGTCGGTATCGCGCCGAGTGCTCTACCAGTTGAGCTATCCGGCACTATACTATATTCCGTTCAATTTGATCTATAACTTATTGAGCCACACCGTCCATCGTACAATAATACACAAATTTAATAAGTGGAAACCTAAACATGCAAACCTTCTCAATAAGACAATTTATAGATAAATTAAGAAGAATATAGATAGTCCGAACTGGGAATCGAACCCAGACCATGTCGGTATCGCGCCGAGTGCTCTACCAGTTAAGCTATCCGGGACTATACTATATTCCGTTCAATTCAATCTATAACTTATTGAGCTACACCGTCCATCGTACGGTAATACACCAATTTAATAAGTGGAAACCTAAACATGCGAAGTTCTCAATAAGAGAATTAATAGATAAATTGAAAAAAATATAGATAGCCCGAACTGGGAATCGAACCTAGACCATGTCGGTATCGCGCCGAGTGCTCTACCAGTTGAGCTATCCGGCACTATACTATATTCCGTTCAATTTAATCTATAACTTATTGAGCCACACCGCCTATCGGACGGTAATACACCAATTCCATAAGTGGAAACCTAAACATGCAAACCTTCTCAATAAGACAATTAATAGATAAATCGAAAAAAATATAGATAGCCCAAAGTGGGAATCGAACCCAGAACATGTCGGTATCGCGCCGAGTGCTCTACCAGTTGAGCTATCGGGCACTATACTATATTCCGTTTAATTTAATCTATAACTTATTGAGCCAAACCGTCCATCGTACGGTAATACACCAATTCCATAAGTGGAAACCTAAACATGCAAACCTTCTCAATAAGACAATATATAGATAAATTAAGAAGAATATAGATAGCCCGAACTGGGAATCGAACCCAGACCATGTCAGTAGCGCGCCGAGTGCTCTACTAGTTGAGCTATCCGGCACTATACTATATTCCGTTTAATTTAATCTATAACTTATTGAGCCACACCGTCCATCGTACGGTAGTACGCCAATTCGATAAGTGGAAACCTAAACATGCAAACCTTCTCAATAAGACAATTTATAGATAAATTGAGAAAAATATAGATTGCCCGAACTGGGAATCGAACCCAGACCATGTCGGTATCGCGCCGAGTGCTCTACCAGTTGAGCTATCCGGCACTATACTATATTCCGTTCAATTTAATCTATAACTTATTGAGCCACACCGCCCATCTTACAGTAATACACCAATTCCATAAGTGGAAACCGGAACATGCAAACCTTCTCAATAAGACAATTTATAGATAAATTGAGAAAAATATAGATTGCCCGAACTGGGAATCGAACCCAGACCATGTCGGTATCGCGCCGAGTGCTCTACTAGTTGAGCTATCCGGCACTATGCTATGTTCTGTTTAATTTAATCTATAACTTATTGAGCCACACCGTCTAGTGTACGGTAATACACCAATTTAATTAGTGGAAACCTTAACATGCAAACCTTCTCAATAAGACAATTTATAGATAAATTAAGAAGAATATAGATAGTCCGAACTGGGAATCGAACCCAGACCATGTCGGTATCGCGCCGAGTGCTCTACCAGTTGAGCTATCCGGCACTATACTATATTCCGTTTAATTTAATCTATAACTTATTGAGCCACACCGTCCATCGTACGGTAATACACCAATTAAATAAGTGGAAACCTAGACATGCAAACCTTCTCAATAAGACAATTTATAGATAAATCTAGAAAAATATAGGTAGCCCGAACGTGGAATCGAACCCAGACCATGTCGGTATCGCGCCGAGTGCTCCACCAGGTGAGCTATCCGGCACTATACTATATTTCGTTTAGATTAATCTATAACTTATTGAGCCAAACCGTCCATCGTACAATAATACACAAATTTAATAAGTGGAAACCTAAACATGCAAACCTTCTCAATAAGACAATTTATAGATAAATTAAGAAGAATATAGATAGTCCGAACTGGGAATCGAACCCAGACCATGTCGGTATCGCGCCGAGTGCTCTACCAGTTGAGCTATCCGGGACTATACTATATTCCGTTCAATTCAATCTATAACTTATTGAGCCACACCGTCCATTGTACGGTTATACACCAATTTAATAAGTGGAAACCTAAACATGCAAACCTTCTCAATAAGACAATTTATAGATAAATTGAGAAAAATATAGATAGCCCGAACTGCGAAACGAACCCAGACCATGTCGGTATCGCGCCAAGTGCTCTACTAGTTAAGCTATGCGGTACTATGCTATATTCTGTTTAATTTAATCTATAACTTATTGAGCCACACCGTCCATCGTACGGTAATACACCAATTTAATAAGTGGAAACCTAAACATGCAAACCTTCTAAATAAGACAATTTATAGATAAATTAAGAAAAATATAGATTGCCCGAACTGGAAATCGAACCCAGACCATGTCGGTATCGGGCCGAGTGCTGTACCAGTTGAGCTATTGGGCACTATACTATATTCCGTTCAATTTAGACTATAACTTATCGAGCCACACCGTCCATCGTACGATAATACACCAATTTAATAAGTGGAAACCTAAACATGCAAACCTTCTCAATAAGACAATTAATAGATAAATCGTAAAAAATATAGATAGCCCAAAGTGGGAATCGAACCCCGACAATATCGGTATCGCGCCGAGTGCTCCACCAGTTGAGCTATCCGGCACTATACTATAGTCCGTTTAATTTAATCTATAACTTATTGAGCAAAACCGTCCATCGTACAGTAATACTTTATTTCCATCAGTGGAAACCTAAACATGCAAACCTTCTCAATAAGACAATTGATAGATAAATTAAGAAGAATATAGATAGCCCGAACTGGGAATCGAACCCAGACCATGTCGGTATCGCGCCGAGTAATCTTCCAGTGCAGCTATCCAGTACTATACTATATTCCGTTCAATTTAATCTATAACTTATTGAGCCACACCGTCCTTCGTACGATAATACACTAATCTAATAAGTGAAAGCCTAAACATGCAAACCTTCTCAATAAGACAATTTATAGATGAACTTAGAAAAATATAGATAGCCTAAACTGGGAATCGAACCCAGACCATGTCGGTATCACGCCGAGTGCACCACCACTTGAGCTATCCGGCACTATACTATATTCCGTTTAATTTAATCTATAACTCATTGAGCCAAACCGTCCATCGTACAGTAATACCGTAATTACATAAGTGGAAACCTAAATATGCAAACCTTCTCAATAAGACAATTTATAGATAAATTGAGAAAAAAATAGATAACCCGAACTGGGAATCGAACCCAAACCATGTCGGTATCGCGTCGAGTGCTCTTCCAGTTTAGCTATCCGGCACTATACAATATTCCGTTTAATTTAATCTATAACTTATTGAGCCACACCGTCCATCGTACGGTAATGCACCAATTCAATAAGTGGAAACCTAAACATGCAAACCTTCTCAATAAGAGAATTAATAGATAAATTGAAAAAAATATAGATAGCCCGAACTGGGAATCGAACCCAGACCATGTCGGTATCGCGCCGAGTGCTCTTCCAGTCGAGCTATCCGGAACTATACTATATTTCGTTCAATTTAATCGATAACTTATTGAGCCACACCGTCCATCGTACGGTTATACACCAATTTAATAAGTGGAAACCTAAACATGCAAACCTTCTCAATAAGACAATTTATAGATAAATTAAGAAAAATATAGATAGCCCGAACTGGGAATCGGACCCAGACCATGTCGGTATCGCGCCGAGTGCTTTACCAGTTGAGCTATCCGGCACTATACTATATTTCGTTTAATTTAATCTATAACTTATTGAGCCACACCGTTCATCGTACGGTAATACACTAATTCCATAAGTGGAAACCTAAACATGCAAACCTTCTCAATAAGACAATTGATAGATGAATTAAGAAGAATATAGATAGCCCGAACTGGGAATCGAACCCAGACCATGTCGGTATCGCGCCGAGTAATCTTCCAGTTCAGCTATCCAGTACTATACTATATTCCGTTATATTTAATCTATAACTTATTGAGCCACACCGTCCATCGTACGATAATACACTAATCTGATGAGTGAAATCCTAAACATGCAAACCTTCTCAATAAGACAATTTATAGATAAATTTAGAAAAATATAGATAGCCTAAACTGGGAATCGAACCCAGACCATGTCGGTATCACGCCGAGTGCTCTTCCAGTTTAGCTATCCGGCACTATACTATATTTCGTTCAATTTAATCGATAACTTATTGAGCCACACCGTCCATCGTACGGTAATACACCAATTTAATAAGTGGAAACCTAAACATGCAAACCTTCTCAATAAGACAATTTATAGATGAATTGAGAAAAATATAGATAGTCCGAACTAGAAATCGAACCCAGACCATGTCGGTATCCCGTCAAGTGCTTTACTAGTTGAGCTATCCCGCACTATACTATATTCCGTTCAATTTAATCTATAACTTATTGAGCCACACCGTCCATCGTACGGTAATACACCAAATTGATAAGTGGAAACCTAAACATGCAAACCTTCTCCATAAGACAATTTATAGATGAATTGAGAAAAATATAGATAGCCCGAACTGGAAATCGAACCCAGACCATGTCGGTATCGCGCCGAGTGCTCTTCTAGTTGAGCTATCTGGCACTATACTATATTTCGTTTAATTTAATCGATAACTTATTGAGCCACACCGTCCATCGTACGGTAATACACCAATTCCATAAGTGGAAACCTAAACATGCAAACCTTCTCAATAAGACAATTGATAGATAACTTAAGAAGAATATAGATAGCCCGAACTGAGAATCGAACCCAGACCATGTCGGTATCGCGCCGAGTGCTCTTCCAGTTCAGCCATCCGGTACTATACTATATTCCGTTCAATTTAATCTATAACTTATTGAGCCACACCGTCCATCGTACGGTAATAACCTAATTTAATAAGTGAAAGCCTAAACATGCAAACCTTCTCAATAAGACAATTTATAGATAAATTGAGAAGAACATAGATAGCCCGGACTGGAAATCAAACCCAGACCATGTCGGTATCGCGCCGAGTGCTGTACCAGATGAGCTATCCGGCACTATGCTATGTTCTTTTTAATTCAATCTTTGACTTATTGAGCCACACCGTCCATTGTACGGTAATACACCAATTTAATAAGTAGATACCCAAACATGCAAACCTTCTCAATAAGACAATTTATAGATAAATTTAGAAAAATATAAATAGCCTAAACTGGGAATCGAACCCAGACCATGTCGGTATCGCGCCGAGTGCACCACCAGTTGAGCTATCCGGCACTATACTATATTCCGTTTAATTTAATCTATAACTTATTGAGCCATACCGTTCATCGTACAGTAATACCCTAATTCCATAAGTGGAAACCTAAACATGCAAACCTTCTCAATAAGACAATTTAAAGATAAATTGAGAAAAATATAGATAGCCCGAACTGGGAATCGAACCCAGACCATGTCGGTATCGCGCCGAGTGCTCCACCAGTTGAGCTATCCGGCACTATACTATATTCCGTTTAATTTAATCTATAACTTATTGAGCCAAACCGTCCATCGTACAGTAATATTCTAATTCGATAAGTGGAAACCTAAACATGCAAACCTTCTCGATAAGACAATTTATAGATGAATTGAGAAAAATATAGATAGCTCGAACTGGGAATCGAACCCAGACCATGTCGGTATCGCGCCAAGTGCTCTACCAGTTAAGCTATCCGGCACTATACTATATTCCGTTCAATTTAATCTATAACTTATTGAGCCACACCGTCCATCGTACGGTAATGCACCAATTCAATAAGTGGAAACCTAAACATGCAAACCTTCTCAATAAGAGAATTGATAGATAAATTTAAAAAAATATAGATAGCCCGAACTGGGAATCGAACCCAGACCATGTCGGTATCGCGCCGAGTGCTCTTCCAGTCGAGCTATCCGGAACTATACTATATTTCGTTCAATTTAATCGATAACTCATTGAGCCACACCGTCCATCGTACGGTTATACACCAATTTAATAAGTGGAAACCTAAACATGCAAACCTTCTCAATAAGACAATTTATAGATAAATTAAAAAAAAAAATAGATAGCCCGAACTGGGAAGCGGACCTAGACCATGTCGGTATCGCGCCGAGTGCTCTACCAGTTGAGCTATCCGGCACTATACTATATTCCATTCAATTTAATCTATAACTTATTGAGCCACACCGTCCATCGTACGGTAATACACCAATTCCATTAGTGGAAACCTAAACATGCAAACCTTCTCAATGAGACAATTTATAGATAAATTAAGAAGAATATAGATAGCCCGAACTGGGAATCGAACCCAGACCATGTCGGTATCGCGCCGAGTAATCTTCCAGTTCAGCTATCCGGTACTATACTATATTCCGTTCAATTTAATTTATAACTTATCAAGCCACACCGTCCATCGTACGATAATACACTAATTTAATAAGTGAAAGCCTAAACATGCAAACCTTCTCAATAAGACAATTTATAGATAAATTGAGAAGAATATAGATAGCCCGAACTGGGAATCGAACCCAGACCATGTCGGTATCGCGCCGAGTGCTCTTCCAGTCGAGCTATCCGGAACTATACTATATTTCGTTCAATTTAATCGATAACTCATTGAGCCACACCGTCCATCGTACGGTTATACACCAATTTAATAAGTGGAAACCTAAACATGCAAACCATCTCAGAAAGACAATTTATAGATAAATTGAGAGAAATATAGATTGCCCGAACTTGGAATCGAACCCAGACCATGTCGGTATCGTGCCTAGTGCTCTACCAGTTGAGCCATCGGGCACTATCATATATTCCGTTCAATTTAGACTATAACTTATTGAGCCACACCGTCCATCGTACGGTAATACACCGATTTGATATACTGAAAACCTAAACATGCAAACCTTCTCAATAAGACAATTCATAGATAAATTGAGAAAAATATAGATAGCCCGAAATGGAAATCGAACCCAGACCATATCGGTATCGCGCCGAGTGCTCCACCAGTTGAGCTATTCGGCACTATACTATATTCCGTTTAATTTAATCTATAACTTATTGAGCCAAACCGTCCATCGTACAGTAATATTCTTATTCCATAAGTGGAAACCTAAACATGGAAACCTTTTCAATAAGACAATTTATAGATAAATTGAGAAAAATATAGATAGCCCGAACTGGGAATCGAACCCAGACCATGTCGGTATCGCGCCGAGTGCTCTACCAGTTGAGCTATCCGGCACTATACTATATTCCGTTCAATTTAATCTATAACTTATTGAGCCACACCGTCCATCGTACAATAATACACAAATTTAATAAGTGGAAACCTAAACATGCAAACCTTTTCAATAAGACAATTAATAGATAAATTAAGAAGAATATAGATAGTCCGAACCGGGAATCGAACCCAGACCATGTCGGTATCGCGCCGAGTGCTCTACCAGTTGCGCTATGCGGCTCTATACTATATTCCGTTCAATTTAATCTATAACTTATTGAGCCACACCGTCCATCGTACGGTAATACACTAATTCCATAAGTGGAAACCTAAACATGCAAACCTTCTCAATAAGACAATTTATAGATAAATTGAGAAGAATATAGATAGCCTGAACTGGGAATCGAACCCAGACCATGTCGGTATCGCGCCGAGTGCTCTCCCAGTTGAGCTATCCGGTACTATACTATATTTCGTTCAATTAAAACTATAACTTATTGAGCCACACCGTCCATTGTACAGTAATACACCAATTTAATAAGTGGAAACCTGAACATGCAAACCTTCTCAATAAGACAATTCATAGATAAATTGAAAAAAATATAGATAGTTCGAAATAGGAATCGAACCCAGACCATGTCGGTATCGCGCCGATTGCTCTACCAGTTGAGCTATCCAGCACTATACTATATTCGTTCAATTTGATCTTTAACTTATTTAGCCACACCGTTCATCGTCTGGTAATACACCAATTTAATAAGTGGAAACTTAAACATGCATACCTTCTCAATAAGACAATTTATAAATAAATTGAAAAAAATATAGATAGCCCGAACTGGGAATCAAACCCAGACCATGTCGGTATCGCACCGAGCGCTCTTCCAGTTGAGCTATCCGGTACTATACTATATTCCGTTCAATTTAGACTATAACTTATCGAGCCACACCGTCCATCGTACAGTAATACACCAATTTAATAAGTGGAAACCTAAACATGCAAACCTTCTCAATAAGACAATTTATAGATAAATTGAGAAGAATATAGATCGCCCGAACAAGGAATCGAACCCAGACGTGTCGGTATCGCGCCGAGTGCTCTACCAGTTGAGCTATCCGGCACTATACTATATTCCGTTCAATTTAATCTATAACTTATTGAGCCACACCGTCCATCGTACAATAATACACAAATTTAATAAGTGGAAACCTAAACATGCAAACCTTCTCAATAAGACAATTTATAGATAAATTAAGAAGAATATAGATAGTCCGAACTGGGAATCGAACCCAGACCATGTCGGTATTGCGCCGAGTGCTCTACCAGTTGAGCTATCCGGGACTATACTATATTCCGTTCAATTCAATCTATAACTTATTGAGCCACACCGTCCATTGTACAGTAATACACCAATTTAATAAGTGGAAACCTAAACATGCAAACCTTCTCAATAAGAGAATTAATAGATAAATTGAAAAAAATATAGATAGCCCGAACTGGGAATCGAACCCAGACCATGTCGATATCGCGCCGAGTGCTCTTCCAGTTGAGCTATCCGGCACTATACTATATTTCGTTCAATTTAATTGATAACTTATTGAGCCACACCGTCCATCGTACGGTAATACACCAATTTAATGAGTGGAAACCTAAACATGCAAACATTCTCAATAAGACAATTTATAGATAAATTAAGAAGAATATAGATAGCCCGAACTGGGAATCGAACCCAGACCATGTCGGTATCGCGCCGAGTGCTCTTCCAGTTGAGCTATCCGGCACTATACTATATTACGTTCAATTTAATCTATACTTTATTGGGCCACACCGTCCATCGTACGGTAATACACTAATTTAATGAGTGGAAGCCTAAACATGCAAACCTTCTCAATAAGACAATTTATAGATAAAATGAAAAGAACATAGATAGCCCGGACTGGGAATCGAACCCAGACCATGTCGGTATCGCGCCGAGTGCTCTACCAGATGAGCTAACCAGCACTATGCTATGCTTGGTCAATTTAATCTATAACTCATTGAGCCACACCGTCCATTGTACAGTAATACACCAATTTAATAAGTGGAAACCTAAACATGCAAACCTTCTCAATAAGACAATTTATAGATAAATTAAGAAGAATATAGATAGTCCGAACTGGGAATCGAAACCAGACCATGTCGGTATTGCGCCGAGTGCTCTACCAGTTGAGCTATCCGGGACTATACTATATTCCGTTCAATTCAATCTATAACTTATTGAGCCACACCGTTTATTGTACGGTAATACACCAATTTAATAAGTGGAAACCTAAACATGCAAACCTTCTCAATAAGAGAATTAATAGATAAATTGAAAAAAATATAGATAGCCCGAACTGGGAATCGAACCCAGACCATGTCGGTATCGCGCCGAGTGCTCTTCCAGTTGAGCTATCCGGCACTATACTATATTTCGTTCAATTTAATTGATAACTTATTGAGCCACACCGTCCATCGTACGGTAATACACCAATTTAATGAGTGGAAACCTAAACATGCAAACATTTTCAATAAGACAATTTATAGATAAATTAAGAAGAATATAGATAGCCTGAACTGGGAATCGAACCGAGACCATGTCGGTATCGCGCCGAGTGCTCTTCCAGTTCAGCTATCCGGTACTATACTATATTACGTTCAATTTAATCTATAACTTATTGGGCCACACTGTCCATCGTACGGTAATACACTAATTTAATGAGTGGAAGCCTAAACATGCAAACCTTCTCAATAAGACAATTTATAGATAAAATGAAAAGAACATAAATAGCCCGGACTGGGAATCGAACCCAGACCATGTCGGTATCGCGCCGAGTGCTCTACCAGATGAGCTATCCAGCACTATGCTATGCTTGTTCAATTTAATCTATAACTTATTGAGCCACACCGTCCATTGTACAGTAATACACCAATTTAATAAGTGGAAACCTAAACATGCAAACCTTCTCAATAAGACAATTCATAGATAAATTGAAAAAATGTAGATAGCCCGAACTGGGAATCGAACCCAGACCATGTCTGTATCGCGCCGAGTGCTCCACCAGTTGAGCTATCCGGCACTATACTATATTCCGTTTAATTTAATCTATAACTTATTGAGCCAAACCGTCCATCGTACAGTAATACTCTAATTCGATAAGTGGAAACCTAAACATGCAAACCTTCTCGATAAGACAATTTATAGATAAATTGAAAAAAATATAGATAGTTCGAAATAGGAATCGAACCCAGACCATGTCGGTATCGCGCCGATTGCTCTACCAGTTGAGCTATCCAGCACTATACTATATTCGTTCAATTTGATCTTTAACTTATTTAGCCACACCGTTCATCGTCTGGTAATACACCAATTTAATAAGTGGAAACTTAAACATGCATACCTTCTCAATAAGACAATTTATAAATAAATTGAAAAAAATATAGATAGCCCGAACTGGGAATCAAACCCAGACCATGTCGGTATCGCACCGAGCGCTCTTCCAGTTGAGCTATCCGGTACTATACTATATTCCGTTCAATTTAGACTATAACTTATCGAGCCACACCGTCCATCGTACAGTAATACACCAATTTAATAAGTGGAAACCTAAACATGCAAACCTTCTCAATAAGACAATTTATAGATAAATTGAGAAGAATATAGATCGCCCGAACAAGGAATCGAACCCAGACGTGTCGGTATCGCGCCGAGTGCTCTACCAGTTGAGCTATCCGGCACTATACTATATTCCGTTCAATTTAATCTATAACTTATTGAGCCACACCGTCCATCGTACAATAATACACAAATTTAATAAGTGGAAACCTAAACATGCAAACCTTCTCAATAAGACAATTTATAGATAAATTAAGAAGAATATAGATAGTCCGAACTGGGAATCGAACCCAGACCATGTCGGTATTGCGCCGAGTGCTCTACCAGTTGAGCTATCCGGGACTATACTATATTCCGTTCAATTCAATCTATAACTTATTGAGCCACACCGTCCATTGTACAGTAATACACCAATTTAATAAGTGGAAACCTAAACATGCAAACCTTCTCAATAAGAGAATTAATAGATAAATTGAAAAAAATATAGATAGCCCGAACTGGGAATCGAACCCAGACCATGTCGATATCGCGCCGAGTGCTCTTCCAGTTGAGCTATCCGGCACTATACTATATTTCGTTCAATTTAATTGATAACTTATTGAGCCACACCGTCCATCGTACGGTAATACACCAATTTAATGAGTGGAAACCTAAACATGCAAACATTCTCAATAAGACAATTTATAGATAAATTAAGAAGAATATAGATAGCCCGAACTGGGAATCGAACCCAGACCATGTCGGTATCGCGCCGAGTGCTCTTCCAGTTGAGCTATCCGGCACTATACTATATTACGTTCAATTTAATCTATACTTTATTGGGCCACACCGTCCATCGTACGGTAATACACTAATTTAATGAGTGGAAGCCTAAACATGCAAACCTTCTCAATAAGACAATTTATAGATAAAATGAAAAGAACATAGATAGCCCGGACTGGGAATCGAACCCAGACCATGTCGGTATCGCGCCGAGTGCTCTACCAGATGAGCTAACCAGCACTATGCTATGCTTGGTCAATTTAATCTATAACTCATTGAGCCACACCGTCCATTGTACAGTAATACACCAATTTAATAAGTGGAAACCTAAACATGCAAACCTTCTCAATAAGACAATTTATAGATAAATTAAGAAGAATATAGATAGTCCGAACTGGGAATCGAAACCAGACCATGTCGGTATTGCGCCGAGTGCTCTACCAGTTGAGCTATCCGGGACTATACTATATTCCGTTCAATTCAATCTATAACTTATTGAGCCACACCGTTTATTGTACGGTAATACACCAATTTAATAAGTGGAAACCTAAACATGCAAACCTTCTCAATAAGAGAATTAATAGATAAATTGAAAAAAATATAGATAGCCCGAACTGGGAATCGAACCCAGACCATGTCGGTATCGCGCCGAGTGCTCTTCCAGTTGAGCTATCCGGCACTATACTATATTTCGTTCAATTTAATTGATAACTTATTGAGCCACACCGTCCATCGTACGGTAATACACCAATTTAATGAGTGGAAACCTAAACATGCAAACATTTTCAATAAGACAATTTATAGATAAATTAAGAAGAATATAGATAGCCTGAACTGGGAATCGAACCGAGACCATGTCGGTATCGCGCCGAGTGCTCTTCCAGTTCAGCTATCCGGTACTATACTATATTACGTTCAATTTAATCTATAACTTATTGGGCCACACTGTCCATCGTACGGTAATACACTAATTTAATGAGTGGAAGCCTAAACATGCAAACCTTCTCAATAAGACAATTTATAGATAAAATGAAAAGAACATAAATAGCCCGGACTGGGAATCGAACCCAGACCATGTCGGTATCGCGCCGAGTGCTCTACCAGATGAGCTATCCAGCACTATGCTATGCTTGTTCAATTTAATCTATAACTTATTGAGCCACACCGTCCATTGTACAGTAATACACCAATTTAATAAGTGGAAACCTAAACATGCAAACCTTCTCAATAAGACAATTCATAGATAAATTGAAAAAATGTAGATAGCCCGAACTGGGAATCGAACCCAGACCATGTCTGTATCGCGCCGAGTGCTCCACCAGTTGAGCTATCCGGCACTATACTATATTCCGTTTAATTTAATCTATAACTTATTGAGCCAAACCGTCCATCGTACAGTAATACTCTAATTCGATAAGTGGAAACCTAAACATGCAAACCTTCTCGATAAGACAATTTATAGATAAATTGAGAAAAATATAGATAGCCCGAACTGGGAATCGAACCCAGACCATGTCGGTATCTTGCCGAGTGCTCTTCCAGTTGAGCTATCCGGCACTATACTATATTCCGTTCAATTTAATCTATAACTTATTGAGCCACACCGTCCATCGTACGGTAATACACCAATTTAATAAGTGGAAACCTAAACATGCAAACCTTCTCAATAAGACAATGTATAGATAAATTGAAAAGAATATAGATAGCTTGAACTGGGAATCGAACCCAGACCATGTCGGTATCGCGCCGAGTGCTCTTCCAGTTGAGCTATCCGGCACTATACTACATTTCGTTCAATTTAATCGATAACTTATTGAGCCACACCGTCCATCGTACGTTAATACACCAATTTAATGAGTGGAAACCTAAACATGCAAACCTTTTCAATAAGACATTTTATAGATAAATTGAGAAAAATATAGATAGCCCGAACTGGGAATCGAACCTAGACCATGTCGGTATCGCGCCCAGTGCTCTACCAGTTGAGCTATCCGGCACTATACTATATTCCGTTCAATTTAATCTATAACTTATTGAGCCACACCGTCCATCGTACGGTAATACACCAATTTCATAAGTGGAAACCTAAACATGCAAACCTTCTCAATGAGACAATTTATAGATAAATTGAGGAAAATATAGATAGCCCGAACTGCGAATCGAACCCAGACCATGTCGGTATCGCGCCGAGTGCTCTACCAGTTGAGCTATCCGGCACTATACTATATTCCGTTCAATTTAATCTATAACTTTTCGAGCCACACCGTCCATCGTACGGTAATACACCAATTCCATAAGTGGAAACCTAAACATGCAAACCTTCTCAATAAGACAATTTATAGATAAATTGAGAAGAATATAGATAGCCTGAACTGGGAATCGAACCCAGACCATGTCGGTATCGCGCCGAATGCTCTACCAGTTGAGCTATCCGGGACTATACTATATTCCGTTCAATTCAATCTATAACTTATTGAGCCACACCGTCCATTGTACGGTAATACACCAATTTAATAAGTGGAAACCTAAACATGCAAACCTTCTCAATAAGAGAATTAATAGATAAATTGAAAAAAAAATAGATAGCCCGAACTGGGAATCGAACCCAGACCATGTCGGTATCGCGCCGAGTGCTCTTCCAGTTGAGTTATCCGGCACTATACTATATTTCGTTCAATTTAATCGATAACTTATTAAGCCACACCGTCCATCGTACGGTAATACACCAATTTAATGAGTGGAAACCTAAACATGCAAACCTTCTTAATAAGACAATTTATAGATAAAATGAGAAGAACATTAATAGCCCGGACAAGGAATCGAACTCAGACCATGTCGGTATCGCGCCGAGTGCTCTACCAGATGAGCTATCCATCACTATGCTATGCTTGTTCAATTTAATCTATAACTTATTGAGCCACACCGTCCATTGTACAGTAATACACCAATTTAATAAGTGGAAACCTAAACATGCAAACATTCTCAATAAAACAATTCATAGATAAATTGAAAAAATGTAGATAGCCCGAAATAGGAATCGACCCCAGACCATGTCGGTATCGCGCCGAGTGCTCTTCCAGTTGAGCTATCCGGCACTATACTATATTTCGTTCAATTTAATCGATAACTTATTGAGCCACACCGTCCATCGTACGGTAATACACCAATTTAATGAGTGGAAACCTAAACATGCAAACCTTCTCAATAAGACAATTTATAGATAAAATGAGAAGAACATCGATAGCCCGGACTGGGAATCGAACCCAGACCATGTCGGTATCGCGCCGAGTGCTCTACCAGATGAGCTATCCAGCACTATGCTATGCTTGTCCAATTTAATCTATAACTTATTGAGCCACACCGTCCATTGTACAGTAATACACCAATTTAATAAGTGGAAACCTAAACATGCAAACATTCTCAATAAAACAATTCATAGATAAATTGAAAAAATGTAGATAGCCCGAAATAGGAATCGAACCCAGACCATGTCGGTATCGCGCCGAGTGCTCTACCAGTTGAGCTATCCGGGACTATACTATATTCCGTTCAATTCAATCTATAACTTATTGAGCCACACCGTCCATTGCACGGTAATACACCAATTTAATAAGTGGAAACCTAAACATGCAAACCTTCTCAATAAGAGAATTAATAAATAAATTGAAAAAAATATAGATAGCCCGAACTGGGAATCGAACCCAGACCATGTCGGTATCGTGCCGAGTGCTCTTCCAGTTGAGCTATCCGGCACTATACTATATTTCGTTCAATTTAATCGATAACTTATTGAGCCACACCGTATATCGTACGGTAATACACCAATTTAATGAGTGGAAACCTAAACATGCAAACCTTCTCAATAAGACAATTTATAGATAAAATGAGAAGAACATAGATAGCCCGGACTGGGAATCGAATTCAGACCATGTCGGTATCGCGCCGAGTGCTCTACCAGATGAGCTATCCAGCACTATGCTATGCTTGTACAATTTAATCTATAACTTATTGAGCCACACCGTCCATTGTACAGTAATACACCAATTTAATAAGTGGAAACCTAAACATGCAAACCTTCTCAATAAGACAATTTATAGATAAATTGAGAAGAATATAGATCGCCCGAACTAGGAATCGAACCCAGACGTGTCGGTATTGCGCCGAGTGCTCTACCAGTTAAGCTATCCGGCACTATACTATATTCCGTTCAATTTAATCTATAACTTATTGAGCCACACCGTCCATCGTACAATAATACACAAATTTAATAAGTGGAAACCTAAACATGCAAACCTTCTCAATAAGACAATTTATAGATGAATTAAGAAGAATATAGATAGTCCGAACTGGGAATCGAACCCAGACCATGTCGGTATTGCGCCGAGTGCTCTACCAGTTGAGCTATCCGGGACTATACTATATTCCGTTCAATTCAATCTATAACTTATTGAGCCACACCGTCCATTGTACGGTAATACACCAATTCAATAAGTGGAAACCTAAACATGCAAACCTTCTTAATAAGAGAATTAATAGATAAATTGAAAAAAATATAGATAGCCCGAACTGGGAATCGAACCCAGACCATGTCGGTATCGCGCCGAGTGCTCTTCCAGTTGAGCTATCCGGCACTATACTATATTTCGTTCAATTTAATCGATAACTTATTGAGCCACACCGTCCATCGTACGGTAATACACCAATTTAATGAGTGGAAACCTTAACATGCAAACATTCTCAATAAGACAATTTATAGATAAATTAAGAAGAATATAGATAGCCTGAACTGGGAATCGAACCCAGACCATGTCGGTATCGCGCCGAGTGCTCTTCCAGTTCAGCTATCCGGTACTATACTATATTACGTTTAATTTAATCTATACTTTATTGGGCCACACCGTCCATCGTACGGTAATACACTAATTTAATGAGTGGAAGCCTAAACATGCAAACCTTCTCAATAAGACAATTTATAGATAAAATGAAAAAAACATAGATAGCCCGGACTGGGAATCGAACCCAGACCATGTCGGTATCGCGCCGAGTGCTCTACCAGATGAGCTATCCAGCACTATGCTATGTTCTGTTTAATTTAATCTATAACTTATTGAGCCACACCGTCCAGTGTACGGTAATACACCAATTTAATAAGTGGGAACCTAAACATGCAAACCTCCTCAATAAGACAATTTATAGATAAATTGAGAAAAATATAGATTGCCCGAATGGGGAATCGAACCCAGACCATGTCGGTATCAGGCCGAGTGCTCTACCAGTTGAGCTATCGGGCACTATACTATATTCCGTTCAATTAAGACTATAACTTTTCGAGCCACACAGTCCATCGTACGGAAATACACCAATTTAATAAGTGGAAACCTAAACATGCATACCTTCTCAATAAGACAATTAATAGATAAATTGAAAAAAATATAGATAGCCCGAACTGAGAATCGAACCCAGACCATGTCGGTATCGCGCCAAGTGCTTTACCAGTTGAGCTATCCAGCAGTATACTATATTCCGTTCAATTTAATCTATAACTTATTGAGCCACACCGTCCATCGTACGGTAATATACCAATTAAATAAGTGGAAACCTAAACATGCAAACCTTCTCAATAAGATAATTGATAGATAAATTAAGAAGAATATAGATAGCCCGAACTGGGAATCGAACCCAGACCATGTCGGTATCGCGCCGAGTGCTCTACTAGTTGAGCTATCCGGCACTATACTATATTCCGTTCAATTAAGACTATAACTTTTCGAGCCACACAGTCCATCGTACGGAAATACACCAATTTAATAAGTGGAAACCTAAACATGCATACCTTCTCAATAAGACAATTAATAGATAAATTGAAAAAAATATAGATAGCCCGAACTGAGAATCGAACCCAGACCATGTCGGTATCGCGCCAAGTGCTTTACCAGTTGAGCTATCCAGCAGTATACTATATTCCGTTCAATTTAATCTATAACTTATTGAGCCACACCGTCCATCGTACGGTAATATACCAATTAAATAAGTGGAAACCTAAACATGCAAACCTTCTCAATAAGATAATTGATAGATAAATTAAGAAGAATATAGATAGCCCGAACTGGGAATCGAACCCAGACCATGTCGGTATCGCGCCGAGTGCTCTACTAGTTGAGCTATCCGGCACTATACTATATTCCGTTTAATTTAATCTATAACTAATTGAGCCACACCGTCCATCGTACGGTAATACACCGATTTAATATAGTAAAAACCTAAACATGCAAATCTTCTCAATAAGACAATACATAGATAAATTGAGAAAAATATAGATAGCCCGAAATGGGAATCGAACCCAGACAATATCGGTATCGCGCCGAGTGCTCTACCGGTTGAGCTATCCGGCTCTATACTATATTCCGTTTAATTTAATCTATAACTTATTGAGCCACACCGTCCATCGTACGGTAATACACCAATTAAATAAGTGGAAACCTAGACATGCAAACCTTCTCAATAAGACAATTTATAGATAAATCTAGAAAAATATAGATAGCCCGAACGTGGAATCGAACCCAGACCATGTCGGTATCGCGCCGAGTGCTCCACCAGGTAAGCTATCTGGCACTATACTATATTCCGTTTAGATTTATCTATAACTTATTGAGCCAAACCGTCCATCGTACAATAATACACAAATTTCATAAGTGGAAACCTAAACATGCAAACCTTCTCAATAAGACAATTTATAGATAAATACAGAAGAATATAGATAGTCCGAACTGGGAATCGAACCCAGACCATGTCGGTATCGCGCCGAGTGCTCTACCAGTTGAGCTATCCGGGACTATACTATATTCCGTTCAATTCAATCTATAACTTATTGAGCCACACCGTCCATCGTACGGTAATACACTCATTTAATAAGTGGAAACCTAAACATGCAAACCTTCTCAATAAGAGAATTAATAGATAAATTGAAAAAAATATAGATAGCCCGAACTGGGAATCGAACCTAGACCATGTCGGTATCGCGCCGAGTGCTCTACCAGTTGAGCTATCCGGCACTATACTATATTCCGTTCAATTTAATCTATAACTTATTGAGCCACACCGCCCATCGTACGGTAATACACCAATTCCATAAGTGGAAACCGAAACATGCAAACCTTCTCAATAAGACAATTTATAGATAAATTGAAAAAAATATAGATAGCCCGAACTGCGAAACGAACCCAGACCATGTCGGTATCGCGCCGAGTGCTCTACTAGTTGAGCTATCGGGCACTATGCTATGTTCTGTTTAATTTAATCTATAACTTATTGAGCCACACCGTCCAGTGTACGGTAATACACCAATTTAATAAGTGGAAACCTAAACATGCAAACCTTCTCAATAAGACAATTAATAGATAAATCGAAAAAAATATAGATAGCCCAAAGTGGGAATCGAACCCAGAACATGTCGGTATCGCGCCGAGTGCTCTACCAGTTGAGCTATCGGGCACTATACTATATTCCGTTCAATTTAATCTATAACTTATTGAGCAAAACCGTCCATCGTACAGTAATACTTTATTTCCATAAGTGGAAACCTAAACATGCAAACCTTCTCAATAAGACAATTTATAGATAAATCGAGAAAAATATAGATAGCCCGAACTGGGAATCGAACCTAGACCATGTCGATATCGCGCCGAGTGCTCTCTCAGATGAGCTATCTGGCACTATACTATATTCCGTTCAATTTGATCTATAACTTATTGAGCCACACCGTCCATCGTACAATAATACACAAATTTAATAAGTGGAAACCTAAACATGCAAACCTTCTCAATAAGACAATTTATAGATAAATTAAGAAGAATATAGATAGTCCGAACTGGGAATCGAACCCAGACCATGTCGGTATCGCGCTGAGTGCTCTACCAGTTGAGCTTTCCGGCACTATGCTATGTTCTGTTTAATTTAATCTATAACTTATCGAGCCACACCGTCCATCGTACGGTAATACACCAATTTAAAAAGTGGAAACCTAAACATGCAAACCTTCTCAATAAGACAATTATTAGATAAATTGAAAAAAATATAGATAGCCCAAAGTGGGAATCGAACCCAGAACATGTCGGTATCGCGCCGAGTGCTCTACCAGTTGAGCTATCTGGCACTATACTATATTCCGTTCAATTTGATCTATAACTTATTGAGCCACACCGTCCATCGTACAATAATACACAAATTTAATAAGTGGAAACCTAAACATGCAAACCTTCTCAATAAGACAATTTATAGATAAATTAAGAAGAATATAGATAGTCCGAACTGGGAATCGAACCCAGACCATGTCGGTATCGCGCCGAGTGCTCTACCAGTTAAGCTATCCGGGACTATACTATATTTCGTTCAATTTAATCGATAACTCATTGAGCCACACCGTCCATCGTACGGTTATACACCAATTTAATAAGTGGAAACCTAAACATGCAAACCTTCTCAATAAGACAATTTATAGATAAATTAAAAAAAAAAATAGATAGCCCGAACTGGGAAGCGGACCTAGACCATGTCGGTATCGCGCCGAGTGCTCTACCAGTTGAGCTATCCGGCACTATACTATATTCCATTCAATTTAATCTATAACTTATTGAGCCACACCGTCCATCGTACGGTAATACACCAATTCCATTAGTGGAAACCTAAACATGCAAACCTTCTCAATGAGACAATTTATAGATAAATTAAGAAGAATATAGATAGCCCGAACTGGGAATCGAACCCAGACCATGTCGGTATCGCGCCGAGTAATCTTCCAGTTCAGCTATCCGGTACTATACTATATTCCGTTCAATTCAATTTATAACTTATCAAGCCACACCGTCCATCGTACGATAATACACTAATCTAATAAGTGAAAGCCTAAACATGCAAACCTTCTCAATAAGACAATTTATAGATAAATTGAGAAGAATATAGATAGCCCGAACTGGGAATCGAACCCAGACCATGTCGGTATCGCGCCGAGTGCTCTTCCAGTCGAGCTATCCGGAACTATACTATATTTCGTTCAATTTAATCGATAACTCATTGAGCCACACCGTCCATCGTACGGTTATACACCAATTTAATAAGTGGAAACCTAAACATGCAAACCATCTCAGAAAGACAATTTATAGATAAATTGAGAGAAATATAGATTGCCCGAACTTGGAATCGAACCCAGACCATGTCGGTATCGTGCCTAGTGCTCTACCAGTTGAGCCATCGGGCACTATCATATATTCCGTTCAATTTAGACTATAACTTATTGAGCCACACCGTCCATCGTACGGTAATACACCGATTTGATATACTGAAAACCTAAACATGCAAACCTTCTCAATAAGACAATTCATAGATAAATTGAGAAAAATATAGATAGCCCGAAATGGAAATCGAACCCAGACCATATCGGTATCGCGCCGAGTGCTCCACCAGTTGAGCTATTCGGCACTATACTATATTCCGTTTAATTTAATCTATAACTTATTGAGCCAAACCGTCCATCGTACAGTAATATTCTTATTCCATAAGTGGAAACCTAAACATGGAAACCTTTTCAATAAGACAATTTATAGATAAATTGAGAAAAATATAGATAGCCCGAACTGGGAATCGAACCCAGACCATGTCGGTATCGCGCCGAGTGCTCTACCAGTTGAGCTATCCGGCACTATACTATATTCCGTTCAATTTAATCTATAACTTATTGAGCCACACCGTCCATCGTACAATAATACACAAATTTAATAAGTGGAAACCTAAACATGCAAACCTTTTCAATAAGACAATTAATAGATAAATTAAGAAGAATATAGATAGTCCGAACCGGGAATCGAACCCAGACCATGTCGGTATCGCGCCGAGTGCTCTACCAGTTGCGCTATGCGGCTCTATACTATATTCCGTTCAATTTAATCTATAACTTATTGAGCCACACCGTCCATCGTACGGTAATACACTAATTCCATAAGTGGAAACCTAAACATGCAAACCTTCTCAATAAGACAATTTATAGATAAATTGAGAAGAATATAGATAGCCTGAACTGGGAATCGAACCCAGACCATGTCGGTATCGCGCCGAGTGCTCTCCCAGTTGAGCTATCCGGTACTATACTATATTTCGTTCAATTAAAACTATAACTTATTGAGCCACACCGTCCATTGTACAGTAATACACCAATTTAATAAGTGGAAACCTGAACATGCAAACCTTCTCAATAAGACAATTCATAGATAAATTGAAAAAAATATAGATAGTTCGAAATAGGAATCGAACCCAGACCATGTCGGTATCGCGCCGATTGCTCTACCAGTTGAGCTATCCAGCACTATACTATATTCGTTCAATTTGATCTTTAACTTATTTAGCCACACCGTTCATCGTCTGGTAATACACCAATTTAATAAGTGGAAACTTAAACATGCATACCTTCTCAATAAGACAATTTATAAATAAATTGAAAAAAATATAGATAGCCCGAACTGGGAATCAAACCCAGACCATGTCGGTATCGCACCGAGCGCTCTTCCAGTTGAGCTATCCGGTACTATACTATATTCCGTTCAATTTAGACTATAACTTATCGAGCCACACCGTCCATCGTACAGTAATACACCAATTTAATAAGTGGAAACCTAAACATGCAAACCTTCTCAATAAGACAATTTATAGATAAATTGAGAAGAATATAGATCGCCCGAACAAGGAATCGAACCCAGACGTGTCGGTATCGCGCCGAGTGCTCTACCAGTTGAGCTATCCGGCACTATACTATATTCCGTTCAATTTAATCTATAACTTATTGAGCCACACCGTCCATCGTACAATAATACACAAATTTAATAAGTGGAAACCTAAACATGCAAACCTTCTCAATAAGACAATTTATAGATAAATTAAGAAGAATATAGATAGGCCGAACTGGGAATCGAACCCAGACCATGTCGGTATTGCGCCGAGTGCTCTACCAGTTGAGCTATCCGGGACTATACTATATTCCGTTCAATTCAATCTATAACTTATTGAGCCACACCGTCCATTGTACAGTAATACACCAATTTAATAAGTGGAAACCTAAACATGCAAACCTTCTCAATAAGAGAATTAATAGATAAATTGAAAAAAATATAGATAGCCCGAACTGGGAATCGAACCCAGACCATGTCGATATCGCGCCGAGTGCTCTTCCAGTTGAGCTATCCGGCACTATACTATATTTCGTTCAATTTAATTGATAACTTATTGAGCCACACCGTCCATCGTACGGTAATACACCAATTTAATGAGTGGAAACCTAAACATGCAAACATTCTCAATAAGACAATTTATAGATAAATTAAGAAGAATATAGATAGCCCGAACTGGGAATCGAACCCAGACCATGTCGGTATCGCGCCGAGTGCTCTTCCAGTTGAGCTATCCGGCACTATACTATATTACGTTCAATTTAATCTATACTTTATTGGGCCACACCGTCCATCGTACGGTAATACACTAATTTAATGAGTGGAAGCCTAAACATGCAAACCTTCTCAATAAGACAATTTATAGATAAAATGAAAAGAACATAGATAGCCCGGACTGGGAATCGAACCCAGACCATGTCGGTATCGCGCCGAGTGCTCTACCAGATGAGCTAACCAGCACTATGCTATGCTTGGTCAATTTAATCTATAACTCATTGAGCCACACCGTCCATTGTACAGTAATACACCAATTTAATAAGTGGAAACCTAAACATGCAAACCTTCTCAATAAGACAATTTATAGATAAATTAAGAAGAATATAGATAGTCCGAACTGGGAATCGAAACCAGACCATGTCGGTATTGCGCCGAGTGCTCTACCAGTTGAGCTATCCGGGACTATACTATATTCCGTTCAATTCAATCTATAACTTATTGAGCCACACCGTTTATTGTACGGTAATACACCAATTTAATAAGTGGAAACCTAAACATGCAAACCTTCTCAATAAGAGAATTAATAGATAAATTGAAAAAAATATAGATAGCCCGAACTGGGAATCGAACCCAGACCATGTCGGTATCGCGCCGAGTGCTCTTCCAGTTGAGCTATCCGGCACTATACTATATTTCGTTCAATTTAATTGATAACTTATTGAGCCACACCGTCCATCGTACGGTAATACACCAATTTAATGAGTGGAAACCTAAACATGCAAACATTTTCAATAAGACAATTTATAGATAAATTAAGGAGAATATAGATAGCCTGAACTGGGAATCGAACCGAGACCATGTCGGTATCGCGCCGAGTGCTCTTCCAGTTCAGCTATCCGGTACTATACTATATTACGTTCAATTTAATCTATAACTTATTGGGCCACACTGTCCATCGTACGGTAATACACTAATTTAATGAGTGGAAGCCTAAACATGCAAACCTTCTCAATAAGACAATTTATAGATAAAATGAAAAGAACATAAATAGCCCGGACTGGGAATCGAACCCAGACCATGTCGGTATCGCGCCGAGTGCTCTACCAGATGAGCTATCCAGCACTATGCTATGCTTGTTCAATTTAATCTATAACTTATTGAGCCACACCGTCCATTGTACAGTAATACACCAATTTAATAAGTGGAAACCTAAACATGCAAACCTTCTCAATAAGACAATTCATAGATAAATTGAAAAAATGTAGATAGCCCGAACTGGGAATCGAACCCAGACCATGTCTGTATCGCGCCGAGTGCTCCACCAGTTGAGCTATCCGGCACTATACTATATTCCGTTTAATTTAATCTATAACTTATTGAGCCAAACCGTCCATCGTACAGTAATACTCTAATTCGATAAGTGGAAACCTAAACATGCAAACCTTCTCGATAAGACAATTTATAGATAAATTGAGAAAAATATAGATAGCCCGAACTGGGAATCGAACCCAGACCATGTCGGTATCGCGCCGAGTGCTCTTCCAGTTGAGCTATCCGGCACTATACTATATTCCGTTCAATTTAATCTATAACTTATTGAGCCACACCGTCCATCGTACGGTAATACACCAATTTAATAAGTGGAAACCTAAACATGCAAACCTTCTCAATAAGACAATGTATAGATAAATTGAAAAGAATATAGATAGCTTGAACTGGGAATCGAACCCAGACCATGTCGGTATCGCGCCGAGTGCTCTTCCAGTTGAGCTATCCGGCACTATACTACATTTCGTTCAATTTAATCGATAACTTATTGAGCCACACCGTCCATCGTACGTTAATACACCAATTTAATGAGTGGAAACCTAAACATGCAAACCTTTTCAATAAGACATTTTATAGATAAATTGAGAAAAATATAGATAGCCCGAACTGGGAATCGAACCTAGACCATGTCGGTATCGCGCCGAGTGCTCTACCAGTTGAGCTATCCGGCACTATACTATATTCCGTTCAATTTAATCTATAACTTATTGAGCCACACCGTCCATCGTACGGTAATACACCAATTTCATAAGTGGAAACCTAAACATGCAAACCTTCTCAATGAGACAATTTATAGATAAATTGAGGAAAATATAGATAGCCCGAACTGCGAATCGAACCCAGACCATGTCGGTATCGCGCCGAGTGCTCTACCAGTTGAGCTATCCGGCACTATACTATATTCCGTTCAATTTAATCTATAACTTTTCGAGCCACACCGTCCATCGTACGGTAATACACCAATTCCATAAGTGGAAACCTAAACATGCAAACCTTCTCAATAAGACAATTTATAGATAAATTGAGAAGAATATAGATAGCCTGAACTGGGAATCGAACCCAGACCATGTCGGTATCGCGCCGAATGCTCTACCAGTTGAGCTATCCGGGACTATACTATATTCCGTTCAATTCAATCTATAACTTATTGAGCCACACCGTCCATTGTACGGTAATACACCAATTTAATAAGTGGAAACCTAAACATGCAAACCTTCTCAATAAGAGAATTAATAGATAAATTGAAAAAAAAATAGATAGCCCGAACTGGGAATCGAACCCAGACCATGTCGGTATCGCGCCGAGTGCTCTTCCAGTTGAGTTATCCGGCACTATACTATATTTCGTTCAATTTAATCGATAACTTATTAAGCCACACCGTCCATCGTACGGTAATACACCAATTTAATGAGTGGAAACCTAAACATGCAAACCTTCTTAATAAGACAATTTATAGATAAAATGAGAAGAACATTAATAGCCCGGACAAGGAATCGAACTCAGACCATGTCGGTATCGCGCCGAGTGCTCTACCAGATGAGCTATCCATCACTATGCTATGCTTGTTCAATTTAATCTATAACTTATTGAGCCACACCGTCCATTGTACAGTAATACACCAATTTAATAAGTGGAAACCTAAACATGCAAACATTCTCAATAAAACAATTCATAGATAAATTGAAAAAATGTAGATAGCCCGAAATAGGAATCGACCCCAGACCATGTCGGTATCGCGCCGAGTGCTCTTCCAGTTGAGCTATCCGGCACTATACTATATTTCGTTCAATTTAATCGATAACTTATTGAGCCACACCGTCCATCGTACGGTAATACACCAATTTAATGAGTGGAAACCTAAACATGCAAACCTTCTCAATAAGACAATTTATAGATAAAATGAGAAGAACATCGATAGCCCGGACTGGGAATCGAACCCAGACCATGTCGGTATCGCGCCGAGTGCTCTACCAGATGAGCTATCCAGCACTATGCTATGCTTGTCCAATTTAATCTATAACTTATTGAGCCACACCGTCCATTGTACAGTAATACACCAATTTAATAAGTGGAAACCTAAACATGCAAACATTCTCAATAAAACAATTCATAGATAAATTGAAAAAATGTAGATAGCCCGAAATAGGAATCGAACCCAGACCATGTCGGTATCGCGCCGAGTGCTCTACCAGTTGAGCTATCCGGGACTATACTATATTCCGTTCAATTCAATCTATAACTTATTGAGCCACACCGTCCATTGCACGGTAATACACCAATTTAATAAGTGGAAACCTAAACATGCAAACCTTCTCAATAAGAGAATTAATAAATAAATTGAAAAAAATATAGATAGCCCGAACTGGGAATCGAACCCAGACCATGTCGGTATCGTGCCGAGTGCTCTTCCAGTTGAGCTATCCGGCACTATACTATATTTCGTTCAATTTAATCGATAACTTATTGAGCCACACCGTATATCGTACGGTAATACACCAATTTAATGAGTGGAAACCTAAACATGCAAACCTTCTCAATAAGACAATTTATAGATAAAATGAGAAGAACATAGATAGCCCGGACTGGGAATCGAATTCAGACCATGTCGGTATCGCGCCGAGTGCTCTACCAGATGAGCTATCCAGCACTATGCTATGCTTGTTCAATTTAATCTATAACTTATTGAGCCACACCGTCCATTGTACAGTAATACACCAATTTAATAAGTGGAAACCTAAACATGCAAACCTTCTCAATAAGACAATTTATAGATAAATTGAGAAGAATATAGATCGCCCGAACTAGGAATCGAACCCAGACGTGTCGGTATTGCGCCGAGTGCTCTACCAGTTAAGCTATCCGGCACTATACTATATTCCGTTCAATTTAATCTATAACTTATTGAGCCACACCGTCCATCGTACAATAATACACAAATTTAATAAGTGGAAACCTAAACATGCAAACCTTCTCAATAAGACAATTTATAGATGAATTAAGAAGAATATAGATAGTCCGAACTGGGAATCGAACCCAGACCATGTCGGTATTGCGCCGAGTGCTCTACCAGTTGAGCTATCCGGGACTATACTATATTCCGTTCAATTCAATCTATAACTTATTGAGCCACACCGTCCATTGTACGGTAATACACCAATTCAATAAGTGGAAACCTAAACATGCAAACCTTCTTAATAAGAGAATTAATAGATAAATTGAAAAAAATATAGATAGCCCGAACTGGGAATCGAACCCAGACCATGTCGGTATCGCGCCGAGTGCTCTTCCAGTTGAGCTATCCGGCACTATACTATATTTCGTTCAATTTAATCGATAACTTATTGAGCCACACCGTCCATCGTACGGTAATACACCAATTTAATGAGTGGAAACCTTAACATGCAAACATTCTCAATAAGACAATTTATAGATAAATTAAGAAGAATATAGATAGCCTGAACTGGGAATCGAACCCAGACCATGTCGGTATCGCGCCGAGTGCTCTTCCAGTTCAGCTATCCGGTACTATACTATATTACGTTTAATTTAATCTATACTTTATTGGGCCACACCGTCCATCGTACGGTAATACACTAATTTAATGAGTGGAAGCCTAAACATGCAAACCTTCTCAATAAGACAATTTATAGATAAAATGAAAAAAACATAGATAGCCCGGACTGGGAATCGAACCCAGACCATGTCGGTATCGCGCCGAGTGCTCTACCAGATGAGCTATCCAGCACTATGCTATGTTCTGTTTAATTTAATCTATAACTTATTGAGCCACACCGTCCAGTGTACGGTAATACACCAATTTAATAAGTGGGAACCTAAACATGCAAACCTCCTCAATAAGACAATTTATAGATAAATTGAGAAAAATATAGATTGCCCGAATGGGGAATCGAACCCAGACCATGTCGGTATCAGGCCGAGTGCTCTACCACTTGAGCTATCGGGCACTATACTATATTCCGTTCAATTAAGACTATAACTTTTCGAGCCACACAGTCCATCGTACGGAAATACACCAATTTAATAAGTGGAAACCTAAACATGCATACCTTCTCAATAAGACAATTAATAGATAAATTGAAAAAAATATAGATAGCCCGAACTGAGAATCGAACCCAGACCATGTCGGTATCGCGCCAAGTGCTTTACCAGTTGAGCTATCCAGCAGTATACTATATTCCGTTCAATTTAATCTATAACTTATTGAGCCACACCGTCCATCGTACGGTAATATACCAATTAAATAAGTGGAAACCTAAACATGCAAACCTTCTCAATAAGATAATTGATAGATAAATTAAGAAGAATATAGATAGCCCGAACTGGGAATCGAACCCAGACCATGTCGGTATCGCGCCGAGTGCTCTACTAGTTGAGCTATCCGGCACTATACTATATTCCGTTCAATTAAGACTATAACTTTTCGAGCCACACAGTCCATCGTACGGAAATACACCAATTTAATAAGTGGAAACCTAAACATGCATACCTTCTCAATAAGACAATTAATAGATAAATTGAAAAAAATATAGATAGCCCGAACTGAGAATCGAACCCAGACCATGTCGGTATCGCGCCAAGTGCTTTACCAGTTGAGCTATCCAGCAGTATACTATATTCCGTTCAATTTAATCTATAACTTATTGAGCCACACCGTCCATCGTACGGTAATATACCAATTAAATAAGTGGAAACCTAAACATGCAAACCTTCTCAATAAGATAATTGATAGATAAATTAAGAAGAATATAGATAGCCCGAACTGGGAATCGAACCCAGACCATGTCGGTATCGCGCCGAGTGCTCTACTAGTTGAGCTATCCGGCACTATACTATATTCCGTTTAATTTAATCTATAACTAATTGAGCCACACCGTCCATCGTACGGTAATACACCGATTTAATATAGTAAAAACCTAAACATGCAAATCTTCTCAATAAGACAATACATAGATAAATTGAGAAAAATATAGATAGCCCGAAATGGGAATCGAACCCAGACAATATCGGTATCGCGCCGAGTGCTCTACCGGTTGAGCTATCCGGCTCTATACTATATTCCGTTTAATTTAATCTATAACTTATTGAGCCACACCGTCCATCGTACGGTAATACACCAATTAAATAAGTGGAAACCTAGACATGCAAACCTTCTCAATAAGACAATTTATAGATAAATCTAGAAAAATATAGATAGCCCGAACGTGGAATCGAACCCAGACCATGTCGGTATCGCGCCGAGTGCTCCACCAGGTAAGCTATCTGGCACTATACTATATTCCGTTTAGATTTATCTATAACTTATTGAGCCAAACCGTCCATCGTACAATAATACACAAATTTCATAAGTGGAAACCTAAACATGCAAACCTTCTCAATAAGACAATTTATAGATAAATACAGAAGAATATAGATAGTCCGAACTGGGAATCGAACCCAGACCATGTCGGTATCGCGCCGAGTGCTCTACCAGTTGAGCTATCCGGGACTATACTATATTCCGTTCAATTCAATCTATAACTTATTGAGCCACACCGTCCATCGTACGGTAATACACTCATTTAATAAGTGGAAACCTAAACATGCAAACCTTCTCAATAAGAGAATTAATAGATAAATTGAAAAAAATATAGATAGCCCGAACTGGGAATCGAACCTAGACCATGTCGGTATCGCGCCGAGTGCTCTACCAGTTGAGCTATCCGGCACTATACTATATTCCGTTCAATTTAATCTATAACTTATTGAGCCACACCGCCCATCGTACGGTAATACACCAATTCCATAAGTGGAAACCGAAACATGCAAACCTTCTCAATAAGACAATTTATAGATAAATTGAAAAAAATATAGATAGCCCGAACTGCGAAACGAACCCAGACCATGTCGGTATCGCGCCGAGTGCTCTACTAGTTGAGCTATCGGGCACTATGCTATGTTCTGTTTAATTTAATCTATAACTTATTGAGCCACACCGTCCAGTGTACGGTAATACACCAATTTAATAAGTGGAAACCTAAACATGCAAACCTTCTCAATAAGACAATTAATAGATAAATCGAAAAAAATATAGATAGCCCAAAGTGGGAATCGAACCCAGAACATGTCGGTATCGCGCCGAGTGCTCTACCAGTTGAGCTATCGGGCACTATACTATATTCCGTTCAATTTAATCTATAACTTATTGAGCAAAACCGTCCATCGTACAGTAATACTTTATTTCCATAAGTGGAAACCTAAACATGCAAACCTTCTCAATAAGACAATTTATAGATAAATCGAGAAAAATATAGATAGCCCGAACTGGGAATCGAACCTAGACCATGTCGATATCGCGCCGAGTGCTCTCTCAGATGAGCTATCTGGCACTATACTATATTCCGTTCAATTTGATCTATAACTTATTGAGCCACACCGTCCATCGTACAATAATACACAAATTTAATAAGTGGAAACCTAAACATGCAAACCTTCTCAATAAGACAATTTATAGATAAATTAAGAAGAATATAGATAGTCCGAACTGGGAATCGAACCCAGACCATGTCGGTATCGCGCTGAGTGCTCTACCAGTTGAGCTTTCCGGCACTATGCTATGTTCTGTTTAATTTAATCTATAACTTATCGAGCCACACCGTCCATCGTACGGTAATACACCAATTTAAAAAGTGGAAACCTAAACATGCAAACCTTCTCAATAAGACAATTATTAGATAAATTGAAAAAAATATAGATAGCCCAAAGTGGGAATCGAACCCAGAACATGTCGGTATCGCGCCGAGTGCTCTACCAGTTGAGCTATCTGGCACTATACTATATTCCGTTCAATTTGATCTATAACTTATTGAGCCACACCGTCCATCGTATAATAATACACAAATTTAATAAGTGGAAACCTAAACATGCAAACCTTCTCAATAAGACAATTTATAGATAAATTAAGAAGAATATAGATAGTCCGAACTGGGAATCGAACCCAGACCATGTCGGTATCGCGCCGAGTGCTCTACCAGTTAAGCTATCCGGGACTATACTATATTCCGTTCAATTCAATCTATAACTTATTGAGCTACACCGTCCATCGTACGGTAATACACCAATTTAATAAGTGGAAACCTAAACATGCGAAGTTCTCAATAAGAGAATTAATAGATAAATTAAAAAAAAATATAGATAGCCCGAACTGGGAATCGAACCTAGACCATGTCGGTATCGCGCCGAGTGCTCTACCAGTTGAGCTATCCGGCACTATACTATATTCCGTTCAATTTAATCTATAACTTATTGAGCCACACCGCCTATCGGACGGTAATACACCAACTCCATAAGTGGAAACCGAAACATGCAAACCTCCTCAATAAGACAATTTATAGATAAATTGAGAAAAATATAGATAGCCCGAACTGCGAAACGAACCCAGACCATGTCGGTATTGGGCCGAGTGCTGTACCAGTTGAGCTATCGGGCACTATACTATATTCCGTTCAATTTAGACTATAACTTATCGAGCCGCACCGTCCATCGTACGGTAATACACCAATTTAATAAGTGGAAACCTAAACATGCAAACCTTCTCAATAAGACAATTAATAGATAAATCGAAAAAAATATAGATAGCCCAAAGTGGGAATCGAACCCAGAACATGTCGGTATCGCGCCGAGTGCTCTACCAGTTGAGCTATCGGGCACTATACTATATTCCGTTTAATTTAATCTATAACTTATTGAGCCAAACCGTCCATCGTACGGTAATACACCAATTCCATAAGTGGAAACCTAAACATGCAAGACTTCTCAATAAGACAATTTATAGATAAATTGAGAAAAATATAGATAGCCCGAACTGGTAATTGAACCCAGACCATGTCGATATCGCGCCAAGTGCTCTTCCAGTTGAGCTATCCGGTATTATACTATATTCCGTTCAATTTAATCTATAACTAATTGAGCCACACCGTCCATCGCACGGTAATACACCAATTCCATAATTGGAAACCTAAACATGCAAACCTTCTCAATAAGACAATTGATAGATAAATTAAGAAGAATATAGATAGCCCGAACTGGGAATCGAACCCAGACCATGTCAGTAGCGCGCCGAGTGCTCTACTAGTTGAGCTATCCGGCACTATACTATATTCCGTTTAATTTAATCTATAACTTATTGAGCCACACCGTCCATCGTACGGTAGTACGCCAATTTGATAAGTGGAAACCTAAACATGCAAACCTTCTCAATAAGACAATTTATAGATAAATTGAGAAAAATATAGATTGCCCGAACTGGGAATCGAACCCAGACCATGTCGGTATCGCGCCGAGTGCTCTACCAGTTGAGCTATCCGACACTATACTATATTCCGTTCAATTTAATCTATAACTTATTGAGCCACACCGCCCATCGTACAGTAATACACCAATTCCATAAGTGGAAACCGGAACATGCAAACCTTCTCAATAAGACAATTTATAGATAAATTGAGAAAAATATAGATTGCCCGAACTGGGAATCGAACCCAGACCATGTCGGTATCGCGCCGAGTGCTCTACTAGTTGAGCTATCCGGCACTATGCTATGTTCTGTTTAATTTAATCTATAACTTATTGAGCCACACCGTCCAGTGTACGGTAATACACCAATTTAATTAGTGGAAACCTTAACATGCAAACCTTCTCAATAAGACAATTTATAGATAAATTAAGAAGAATATAGATAGTCCGAACTGGAAATCGAACCCAGACCATGTCGGTATCGCGCCGAGTGCTCTACCAGTTGAGCTATCCGGCACTATACTATATTCCGTTTAATTTAATCTATAACTTATTGAGCCACACCGTCCATCGTACGGTAATACACCAATTAAATAAGTGGAAACCTAGACATGCAAACCTTCTCAATAAGACAATTTATAGATAAATCTAGAAAAATATAGGTAGCCCGAACGTGGAATCGAACCCAGACCATGTCGGTATCGCGCCGAGTGCTCCACCAGGTGAGCTATCCGGCACTATACTATATTTCGTTTAGATTAATCTATAACTTATTGAGCCAAACCGTCCATCGTACAATAATACACAAATTTAATAAGTGGAAACCTAAACATGCAAACCTTCTCAATAAGACAATTTATAGATAAATTAAGAAGAATATAGATAGTCCGAACTGGGAATCGAACCCAGACCATGTCGGTATCGCGCCGAGTGCTCTACCAGTTGAGCTATCCGGGACTATACTATATTCCGTTCAATCCAATCTATAACTTATTGAGCCACACCGTCCATTGTACGGTTATACACCAATTTAATAAGTGGAAACCTAAACATGCAAACCTTCTCAATAAGACAATTTATAGATAAATTGAGAAAAATATAGATAGCCCGAACTGCGAAACGAACCCAGACCATGTCGGTATCGCGCCAAGTGCTCTACTAATTAAGCTATGCGGCACTATGCTATATTCTGTTTAATTTAATCTATAACTTATTGAGCCACACCGTCCATCGTACGGTAATACACCAATTTAATAAGTGGAAACCTAAACATGCAAACCTTCTAAATAAGACAATTTATATATAAATTAAGAAAAACATAGATTGCCCGAACTGGAAATCGAACCCAGACCATGTCGGTATCGGGCCGAGTGCTGTACCAGTTGAGCTATTGGGCACTATACTATATTCCGTTCAATTTAGACTATAACTTATCGAGCCACACCGTCCATCGTACGATAATACACCAATTTAATAAGTGGAAACCTAAACATGCAAACCTTCTCAATAATACAATTAATAGATAAATCGTAAAAAATATAGATAGCCCAAAGTGGGAATCGAACCCCGACAATATCGGTATCGCGCCGAGTGCTCCACCAGTTGAGCTATCCGGCACTATACTATAGTCCGTTTAATTTAATCTATAACTTATTGAGCAAAACCGTCCATCGTACAGTAATACTTTATTTCCATCAGTGGAAACCTAAACATGCAAACCTTATCAATAAGACAATTGATAGATAAATTAAGAAGAATATAGATAGCCCGAACTGGGAATCGAACCCAGACCATGTCGGTATCGCGCCGAGTAATCTTCCAGTGCAGCTATCCAGTACTATACTATATTCCGTTCAATTTAATCTATAACTTATTGAGCAACACCGTCCTTCGTACGATAATACACTAATCTAATAAGTGAAAGCCTAAACATGCAAACCTTCTCAATAAGACAATTTATAGATGAATTTAGAAAAATATAGATAGCCTAAACTGGGAATCGAACCCAGACCATGTCGGTATCACGCCGAGTGCACCACCACTTGAGCTATCCGGCACTATACTATATTCCGTTTAATTTAATCTATAACTCATTGAGCCAAACCGTCCATCGTACAGTAATACCCTAATTACATAAGTGGAAACCTAAATATGCAAACCTTCTCAATAAGACAATTTATAGATAAATTGAGAAAAAAATAGATAACCCGAACTGGGAATCGAACCCAAACCATGTCGGTATCGCGTCGAGTGCTCTTCCAGTTTAGCTATCCGGCACTATACAATATTCCGTTTAATTTAATCTATAACTTATTGAGCCACACCGTCCATCGTACGGTAATGCACCAATTCAATAAGTGGAAACCTAAACATGCAAACCTTCTCAATAAGAGAATTAATAGATAAATTGAAAAAAATATAGATAGCCCGAACTGGGAATCGAACCCAGACCATGTCGGTATCGCGCCGAGTGCTCTTCCAGTCGAGCTATCCGGAACTATACTATATTTCGTTCAATCTAATCGATAACTTATTGAGCCACACCGTCCATCGTACGGTTATACACCAATTTAATAAGTGGAAACCTAAACATGCAAACCTTCTCAATAAGACAATTTATAGATAAATTAAGAAAAATATAGATAGCCCGAACTGGGAATCGGACCCAGACCATGTCGGTTTTGCGCCGAGTGCTTTACCAGTTGAGCTATCCGGCACTATACTATATTTCGTTTAATTTAATCTATAACTTATTGAGCCACACCGTTTATCGTACGGTAATCCACTAATTCCATAAGTGGAAACCTAAACATGCAAACCTTCTCAATAAGACAATTGATAGATGAATTAAGAAGAATATAGATAGCCCGAACTGGGAATCGAACCCAGACCATGTCGGTATCGCGCCGAGTAATCTTCCAGTTCAGCTATCCAGTACTATACTATATTCCGTTCAATTTAATCTATAACTTATTGAGCCACACCGTCCATCGTACGATAATACACTAATCTGATGAGTGAAAGCCTAAACATGCAAACCTTCTCAATAAGACAATTTATAGATAAATTTAGAAAAATATAGATAGCCTAAACTGGGAATCGAACCCAGACCATGTCGGTATCACGCCGAGTGCTCTTCCAGTTTAGCTATCCGGCACTATACTATATTTCGTTCAATTTAATCGATAACTTATTGAGCCACACCGTCCATCGTACGGTAATACACCAATTTAATAAGTGGAAACCTAAACATGCAAACCTTTTCAATAAGACAATTTATAGATGAATTGAGAAAAATATAGATAGTCCGAACTAGAAATCGAACCCAGACCATGTCGGTATCGCGTCGAGTGCTTTACTAGTTGAGCTATCCCGCACTATACTATATTCCGTTCAATTTAATCTATAACTTATTGAGCCACACCGTCCATCGTACGGTAATACACCAAATTGATAAGTGGAAACCTAAACATGCAAACCTTCTCCATAAGACAATTTATAGATGAATTGAGAAAAATATAGATAGCCCGAACTGGAAATCGAACCCAGACCATGTCGGTATCGCGCCGAGTGCTCTTCTAGTTGAGCTATCTGGCACTATACTATATTTCGTTTAATTTAATCGATAACTTATTGAGCCACACCGTCCATCGAACGGTAATACACCAATTCCATAAGTGGAAACCTAAACATGCAAACCTTCTCAATAAGACAATTGATAGATAACTTAAGAAGAATATAGATAGCCCGAACTGGGAATCGAACCCAGACCATGTCGGTATCGCGCCGAGTGCTCTTCCAGTTCAGCCATCCGGTACTATACTATATTCCGTTCAATTTAATCTATAACTTATTGAGCCACACCGTCCATCGTACGGTAATACACTAATTTAATAAGTGAAAGCCTAACCATGCAAACCTTCTCAATAAGACAATTTATAGATAAATTGAGAAGAACATAGATAGCCCGCACTGGAAATCAAACCCAGACCATGTCGGTATCGCGCCGAGTGCTGTACCAGATGAGCTATCCGGCACTATGCTATGTTCTTTTTAATTCAATCTTTGACTTATTAAGCCACACCGTCCATTGTACGGTAATACACCAATTTAATAAGTAGATACCCAAACATGCAAACCTTCTCAATAAGACAATTTATAGATAAATTTAGAAAAATATAAATAGCCTAAACTGGGAATCGAACCCAGACCATGTCGGTATCGCGCCGAGTGCACCACCAGTTGAGCTATCCGGCACTATACTATATTCCGTTTAATTTAATCTATAACTTATTGAGCCATACCGTCCATCGTACGGTAATACACCAATTTAATAAGTGGAAACCTAAACATGCAAACCTTTTCAATAAGACAATTTATAGATGAATTGAGAAAAATATAGATAGTCCGAACTAGAAATCGAACCCAGACCATGTCGGTATCGCGTCGAGTGCTTTACTAGTTGAGCTATCCCGCACTATACTATATTCCGTTCAATTTAATCTATAACTTATTGAGCCACACCGTCCATCGTATGGTAATACACCAAATTGATAAGTGGAAACCTAAACATGCAAACCTTCTCCATAAGACAATTTATAGATGAATTGAGAAAAATATAGATAGCCCGAACTGGAAATCGAACCCAGACCATGTCGGTATCGCGCCAAGTGCTCTACCAGTTAAGCTATCCGGCACTATACTATATTCCGTTCAATTTAATCTATAACTTATTGAGCCACACCGTCCATCGTACGGTAATGCACCAATTCAATAAGTGGAAACCTAAGCATGCAAACCTTCTCAATAAGAGAATTGATAGATAAATTTAAAAAAATATAGATAGCCCGAACTGGGAATCGAACCCAGACCATGTCGGTATCGCGCCGAGTGCTCTTCCAGTCGAGCTATCCGGAACTATACTATATTTCGTTCAATTTAATCGATAACTCATTGAGCCACACCGTCCATCGTACGGTTATACACCAATTTAATAAGTGGAAACCTAAACATGCAAACCTTCTCAATAAGACAATTTATAGATAAATTAAAAAAAAAAAATAGATAGCCCGAACTGGGAAGCGGACCTAGACCATGTCGGTATCGCGCCGAGTGCTCTACCAGTTGAGCTATCCGGCACTATACTATATTCCATTCAATTTAATCTATAACTTATTGAGCCACACCGTCCATCGTACGGTAATACACCAATTCCATTAGTGGAAACCTAAACATGCAAACCTTCTCAATGAGACAATTTATAGATAAATTAAGAAGAATATAGATAGCCCGAACTGGGAATCGAACCCAGACCATGTCGGTATCGCGCCGAGTAATCTTCCAGTTCAGCTATCCGGTACTATACTATATTCCGTTCAATTTAATTTATAACTTATCAAGCCACACCGTCCATCGTACGATAATACACTAATCTAATAAGTGAAAGCCTAAACATGCAAACCTTCTCAATAAGACAATTTATAGATAAATTGAGAAGAATATAGATAGCCCGGACTGGGAATCAAACCCAGACCATGTCGGTATCGCGCCGACTGCTCTACCAGATGAGCTATCCGGCACTATGCTATGTTCTGTTTAATTCAATCTATAACTTATTGAGCCACACCGTCCATTGTACGGTAATACACCAATTTAATAAGTGGAAACCTAAACATGCAAACCATCTCAGAAAGACAATTTATAGATAAATTGAGAGAAATATAGATTGCCCGAACTTGGAATCGAACCCAGACCATGTTGGTATCGTGCCTAGTGCTCTACCAGTTGAGCCATCGGGCACTATCATATATTCCGTTCAATTTAGACTATAACTTATTGAGCCACACCGTCCATCGTACAGTAATACACCGATTTAATATACTGAAAACCTAAACATGCAAACCTTCTCAATAAGACAATTCATAGATAAATTGAGAAAAATATAGATAGCCCGAAATGGAAATCGAACCCAGACCATATCGGTATCGCGCCGAGTGCTCCACCAGTTGAGCTATTCGGCACTATACTATATTCCGTTTAATTTAATCTATAACTTATTGAGCCAAACCGTCCATCGTACAGTAATATTCTTATTCCATAAGTGGAAACCTAAACATGGAAACCTTTTTAATAAGACAATTTATAGATAAATTGAGAAAAATATAGATAGCCCGAACTGGGAATCGAACCCAGACCATGTCGGTATCGCGCCGAGTGCTCTACCAGTTGAGCTATCCGGCACTATACTATATTCCGTTCAATTTAATCTATAACTTATTGAGCCACACCGTCCATCGTACAATAATACACAAATTTAATAAGTGGAAACCTAAACATGCAAACCTTTTCAATAAGACAATTAATAGATAAATTAAGAAGAATATAGATAGTCCGAACCGGGAATCGAACCCAGACCATGTCGGTATCGCGCCGAGTGCTCTACCAGTTGCGCTATGCGGCTCTATACTATATTCCGTTCAATTTAATCTATAACTTATTGAGCCACACCGTCCATCGTACGGTAATACACCAATTCCATAAGTGGAAACCTAAACATGCAAACCTTCTCAATAAGACAATTTATAGATAAATTGAGAAGAATATAGATAGCCTGAACTGGGAATCGAACCCAGACCATGTCGGTATCGCGCCGAGTGCTCTCCCAGTTGAGCTATCCGGTACTATACTATATTCCGTTCAATTAAAACTATAACTTAATGAGCCACACCGTCCATTGTACAGTAATACACCAATTTAATAAGTGGAAACCTGAACATGCAAACCTTCTCAATAAGACAATTCATAGATAAATTGAAAAAAATATAGATAGTTCGAAATAGGAATCGAACCCAGACCATGTCGGTATCGCGCCGATTGCTCTACCAGTTGAGCTATCCAGCACTATACTATATTCGTTCAATTTGATCTTTAACTTATTTAGCCACACCGTTCATCGTCTGGTAATACACCAATTTAATAAGTGGAAACTTAAACATGCATACCTTCTCAATAAGACAATTTATAAATAAATTGAGAAAAATATAGATAGCCCGAACTGGGAATCAAACCCAGACCATGTCGGTATCGCACCGAGCGCTCTTCCAGTTGAGCTATCCGGTACTATACTATATTCCGTTCAATTTAGACTATAACTTATCGAGCCACACCGTCCATCGTACGGTAATACACCAATTTAATAAGTGGAAACCTAAACATGCAAACCTTCTCAATAAGACAATTTATAGATAAATTGAGAAGAATATAGATCGCCCGAACAAGGAATCGAACCCAGACGTGTCGGTATCGCGCCGAGTGCTCTACCAGTTGAGCTATCCGGCACTATACTATATTCCGTTCAATTTAATCTATAACTTATTGAGCCACACCGTCCATCGTACAATAATACACAAATTTAATAAGTGGAAACCTAAACATGCAAACCTTCTCAATAAGACAATTTATAGATAAATTAAGAAGAATATAGATAGTCCGAACTGGGAATCGAACCCAGACCATGTCGGTATTGCGCCGAGTGCTCTACCAGTTGAGCTATCCGGGACTATACTATATTCCGTTCAATTCAATCTATAACTTATTGAGCCACACCGTCCATCGTACGGTAATGCACCAATTCAATAAGTGGAAACCTAAGCATGCAAACCTTCTCAATAAGAGAATTGATAGATAAATTTAAAAAAATATAGATAGCCCGAACTGGGAATCGAACCCAGACCATGTCGGTATCGCGCCGAGTGCTCTTCCAGTCGAGCTATCCGGAACTATACTATATTTCGTTCAATTTAATCGATAACTCATTGAGCCACACCGTCCATCGTACGGTTATACACCAATTTAATAAGTGGAAACCTAAACATGCAAACCATCTCAGAAAGACAATTTATAGATAAATTGAGAGAAATATAGATTGCCCGAACTTGGAATCGAACCCAGACCATGTCGGTATCGTGCCTAGTGCTCTACCAGTTGAGCCATCGGGCACTATCATATATTCCGTTCAATTTAGACTATAACTTATTGAGCCACACCGTCCATCGTACGGTAATACACCGATTTGATATACTGAAAACCTAAACATGCAAACCTTCTCAATAAGACAATTCATAGATAAATTGAGAAAAATATAGATAGCCCGAAATGGAAATCGAACCCAGACCATATCGGTATCGCGCCGAGTGCTCCACCAGTTGAGCTATTCGGCACTATACTATATTCCGTTTAATTTAATCTATAACTTATTGAGCCAAACCGTCCATCGTACAGTAATATTCTTATTCCATAAGTGGAAACCTAAACATGGAAACCTTTTCAATAAGACAATTTATAGATAAATTGAGAAAAATATAGATAGCCCGAACTGGGAATCGAACCCAGACCATGTCGGTATCGCGCCGAGTGCTCTACCAGTTGAGCTATCCGGCACTATACTATATTCCGTTCAATTTAATCTATAACTTATTGAGCCACACCGTCCATCGTACAATAATACACAAATTTAATAAGTGGAAACCTAAACATGCAAACCTTTTCAATAAGACAATTAATAGATAAATTAAGAAGAATATAGATAGTCCGAACCGGGAATACCCAGACCATGTCGGTATCGCGCCGAGTGCTCTTCCAGTTGAGCTATCCGGTACTATACTATATTTCGTTCAATTTAATCGATAACTTATTGAGCCACACCGTCCATCGTACGGTAATACACCAATTTAATAAGTGGAAACCTAAACATGCAAACATTCTCAATAAGACAATTTATAGATAAATTAAGAAGAACATAGATAGCCTGAACTGGGAATCGAACCCAGACCATGTCGGTATCGCGCCGAGTGCTCTACCAGATGAGCTTTCCAGCACTATGCTATGCTTGGTCAATTTAATCTATAACTCATTGAGCCACACCGTCCATTGTACAGTAATACACCAATTTAATAAGTGGAAACCTAAACATGCAAACCTTCTCAATAAGACAATTTATAGATAAATTGAGAAGAATATAGATAGTCCGAACTGGGAATCGAACCCAGACCATGTCGGTATTGCGCCGAGTGCTCTACCAGTTGAGCTATCCGGGACTATACTATATTCCGTTCAATTCAATCTATAACTTATTGAGCCACACCGTTTATTGTACGGTAATACACCAATTTAATAAGTGGAAACCTAAACATGCAAACCTTCTCAATAAGAGAATTAATAGATAAATTGAAAAAAATATAGATAGCCCGAACTGGGAATCGAACCCAGACCATGTCGGTATCGCGCCGAGTGCTCTTCCAGTTGAGCTATCCGGCACTATACTATATTTCGTTCAATTTAATTGATAACTTATTGAGCCACACCGTCCATCGTACGGTAATACACCAATTTAATGAGTGGAAACCTAAACATGCAAACATTCTCAATAAGACAATTTATAGATAAATTAAGAAGAATATAGATAGCCTGAACTGGGAATCGAACCCAGACCATGTCGGTATCGCGCCGAGTGCTCTTCCAGTTCAGCTATCCGGTACTATACTATATTACGTTCAATTTAATCTATACTTTATTGGGCCACACCGTCCATCGTACGGTAATACACTAATTTAATGAGTGGAAGCCTAAACATGCAAACCTTCTCAATAAGACAATTTATAGATAAAATGAAAAGAACATAGATAGCCCGGACTGGGAATCGAACCCAGACCATGTCGGTATCGCGCCGAGTGCTCTACCAGATGAGCTTTCCAGCACTATGCTATGCTTGGTCAATTTAATCTATAACTCATTGAGCCACACCGTCCATTGTACAGTAATACACCAATTTAATAAGTGGAAACCTAAACATGCAAACCTTCTCAATAAGACAATTTATAGATAAATTAAGAAGAATATAGATAGTCCGAACTGGGAATCGAACCCAGACCATGTCGGTATTGCGCCGAGTGCTCTACCAGTTGAGCTATCCGGGACTATACTATATTCCGTTCAATTCAATCTATAACTTATTGAGCCACACCGTTTATTGTACGGTAATACACCAATTTAATAAGTGGAAACCTAAACATGCAAACATTCTCAATAAGACAATTTATAGATAAATTAAGAAGAATATAGATAGCCTGAACTGGGAATCGAACCCAGACCATGTCGGTATCGCGCCGAGTGCTCTTCCAGTTCAGCTATCCGGTACTATACTATATTACGTTCAATTTAATCTATAACTTATTGGGCCACACTGTCCATCGTACGGTAATACACTAATTTAATGAGTGGAAGCCTAAACATGCAAACCTTATCAATAAGACAATTTATAGATAAAATGAAAAGAACATAGATAGCCCGGACTGGGAATCGAACCCAGACCATGTCGGTATCGCGCCGAGTGCTCTACCAGATGAGCTATCCAGCACTATGCTATGCTTGTTCAATTTAATCTATAACTTATTGAGCCACACCGTCCATTGTACAGTAATACACCAATTTAATAAGTGGAAACCTAAACATGCAAACCTTCTCAATAAGACAATTCATAGATAAATTGAAAAAATGTAGATAGCCCGAACTGGGAATCGAACCCAGACCATGTCTGTATCGCGCCGAGTGCTCCACCAGTTGAGCTATCCGGCACTATACTATATTCCGTTTAATTTAATCTATAACTTATTGAGCCAAACCGTCCATCGTACAGTAATACTCTAATTCGATAAGTGGAAACCTAAACATGCAAACCTTTTCAATAAGACATTTTATAGATAAATTGAGAAAAATATGGATAGCCCGAACTGGGAATCGAACCTAGACCATGTCGGTATCGCGCCGAGTGCTCTACCAGTTGAGCTATCCGGCACTATACTATATTCCGTTCAATTTAATCTATAACTTATTGAGCCACACCGTCCATCGTACGGTAATACACCAATTTCATAAGTGGAAACCTAAACATGCAAACCTTCTCAATGAGACAATTTATAGATAAATTGAGGAAAATATAGATAGCCCGAACTGCGAATCGAACCCAGACCATGTCGGTATCGCGCCGAGTGCTCTACCAGTTGAGCTATCCGGCACTATACTATATTCCGTTCAATTTAATCTATAACTTTTCGAGCCACACCGTCCATCGTACGGTAATACACCAATTCCATAAGTGGAAACCTAAACATGCAAACCTTCTCAATAAGACAATTTATAGATAAATTGAGAAGAATATAGATAGCCTGAACTGGGAATCGAACCCAGACCATGTCGGTATCGCGCCGAGTGCTCTACCAGTTGAGCTATCCGGGACTATACTATATTCCGTTCAATTCAATCTATAACTTATTGAGCCACACCGTCCATTGTACGGTAATACACCAATTTAATAAGTGGAAACCTAAACATGCAAACCTTCTCAATAAGAGAATTAATAGATAAATTGAAAAAAAAATAGATAGCTCGAACTGGGAATCGAACCCAGACCATGTCGGTATCGCGCCGAGTGCTCTTCCAGTTGAGTTATCCGGCACTATACTATATTTCGTTCAATTTAATCGATAACTTATTGAGCCACACCGTCCATCGTACGGTAATACACCAATTTAATGAGTGGAAACCTAAACATGCAAACCTCCTTAATAAGACAATTTATAGATAAAATGAGAAGAACATTAATAGCCCGGACAAGGAATCGAACCCAGACCATGTCGGTATCGCGCCGAGTGCTCTACCAGATGAGCTATCCATCACTATGCTATGCTTGTTCAATTTAATCTATAACTTATTGAGCCACACCGTCCATTGTACAGTAATACACCAATTTAATAAGTGGAAACCTAAACATGCAAACATTCTCAATAAAACAATTCATAGATAAATTGAAAAAATGTAGATAGCCCGAAATAGGAATCGACCCCAGACCATGTCGGTATCGCGCCGAGTGCTCTTCCAGTTGAGCTATCCGGCACTATACTATATTTCGTTCAATTTAATCGATAACTTATTGAGCCACACCGTCCATCGTACGGTAATACACCGATTCCATAAGTGGAAACCTAAACATGCAAACCTTCTCAATAAGACAATTTATATATAAATTGAGAAGAATATAGATAGCCTGAACTGGGAATCGAACCCAGACCATGTCGGTATCGCGCCGAGTGCTCTACCAGTTGAGCTATCCGGGACTATACTATATTCCGTTCAATTCAATCTATAACTTATTGAGCCACACTGTCCATTGTACGGTAATACACCAATTTAATAAGTGGAAACCTAAACATGCAAACCTTCTCAATAAGAGAATTAATAGATAAATTGAAAAAAAAATAGATCGCCCGAACTGGGAATCGAACCCAGACCATGTCGGTATCGCGTCGAGTGCTCTTCCAGTTGAGCTATCCGGCACTATACTATATTTCGTTCAATTTAATCGATAACTTATTGAGCCACACCGTCCATCGTACGGTAATACACCAATTCAATGAGTGGAAACCTAAACATGCAAACCTTCTCAATAAGACAATTTATAGATAAAATGAGAAGAACATAGATAGCCCGGACTGGGAATCGAACCCAGACCATGTCGGTATCGCGCCGAGTGCTCTACCAGATGAGCTATCCAGCACTATGCTATGCTTGTCCAATTTAATCTATAACTTATGGAGCCACACCGTCCATTGTACAGTAATACACCAATTTAATAAGTGGAAACCTAAACATGCAAACATTCTCAATAAAACAATTCATAGATAAATTGAAAAAATGTAGATAGCCCGAAATAGGAATCGAACCCAGACCATGTCGGTATCGCGCCGAGTGCTCTACCAGTTGAGCTATCCGGGACTATACTATATTCCGTTCAATTCAATCTATAACTTATTGAGCCACACCGTCCATTGCACGGTAATACACCAATTTAATAAGTGGAAACCTAAACATGCAAACCTTCTCAATAAGAGAATTAATAAATAAATTGAAAAAAATATAGATAGCCCGAACTGGGAATCGAACCCAGACCATGTCGGTATCGCGCCGAGTGCTCTTCCAGTTGAGCTATCCGGCACTATACTATATTTCGTTCAATTTAATCGATAACTTATTGAGCCACACCGTATATCGTACGGTAATACACCAATTTAATGAGTGGAAACCTAAACATGCAAACCTTCTCAATAAGACAATTTATAGATAAAATGAGAAGAACATAGATAGCCCGGACTGGGAATCGAATTCAGACCATGTCGGTATCGCGCCGAGTGCTCTACCAGATGATCTATCCAGCACTATGCTATGCTTGTTTAATTTAATCTATAACTTATTGAGCCACACCGTCCATTGTACAGTAATACACCAATTTAATAAGTGGAAACCTAAACATGCAAACCTTCTCAATAAGACAATTTATAGATAAATTGAGAAGAATATAGATCGCCCGAACTAGGAATCGAACCCAGACGTGTCGGTATCGCGCCGAGTGCTCTACCAGTTGAGCTATCCGGCACTATACTATATTTCGTTCAATTTAATCTATAACTTATTGAGCCACACCGACCATCGTACAATAATACACAAATTTAATAAGTGGAAACCTAAACATGCAAACCTTCTCAATAAGACAATTTATAGATAAATTAAGAAGAATATAGATAGTCCGAACTGGGAATCGAACCCAGACCATGTCGGTATTGCGCCGAGTGCTCTACCAGTTGAGCTATCTGGGACTATACTATATTCCGTTCAATTCAATCTATAACTTATTGAGCCACACCGTCCATTGTACGGTAATACACCAATTCAATAAGTGGAAACCTAAACATGCAAACCTTCTTAATAAGAGAATTAATAGATAAATTGAAAAAAATATAGATAGCCCGAACTGGGAATCGAACCCAGACCATGTCGGTATCGCGCCGAGTGCTCTTCCAGTTGAGCTATCCGGCACTATACTATATTTCGTTCAATTTAATCGATAACTTATTGAGCCACACCGTCCATCGTACGGTAATACACCAATTTAATGAGTGGAAACCTTAACATGCAAACATTCTCAATAAGACAATTTATAGATAAATTAAGAAGAATATAGATAGCCTGAACTGGGAATCGAACCCAGACCGTGTCGGTATCGCGCCGAGTGCTCTTCCAGTTCAGCTATCCGGTACTATACTATATTACGTTCAATTTAATCTCTACTTTATTGGGCCACACCGTCCATCGTACGGTAATACACTAATTTAATGAGTGGAAGCCTAAACATGCAAACCTTCTCAATAAGACAATTTATAGATAAAATGAAAAAAACATAGATAGCCCGGACTGGGAATCGAACCCAGACCATGTCGGTATCGCGCCGAGTGCTCTACCAGATGAGCTATCCAGCACTATGCTATGCTTGTTCAATTTAATCTATAACTCATTGAGCCACACCGTCCATTGTACAGTAATACACCAATTTAATAAGTGGAAACCTAAACATGCAAACCTTCTCAATAAGACAATTTATAGATAAATTAAGAAGAATATAGATAGTCCGAACTGGGAATCGAACCCAGACCATGTCGGTATTGCGCCGAGTGCTCTACCAGTTGAGCTATCCGGGACTCTACTATATTCCGTTCAATTCAATCTATATTTTATTGAGCCACACCGTCCATTGTACGGTAATACACCAATTTAATAAGTGGAAACCTAAACATGCAAACCTTCTCAATAAGAGAATTAATAGATAAATTGAAAAAAATATAGATAGCCCGAACTGGGAATCGAACCCAGACCATGTCGGTATCGCGCCGAGTGCTCTTCCAGTTGAGCTATCCGGCACTATACTATATTTCGTTCAATTTAATCGATAACTTATTGAGCCACACCGTCCATCGTACGGTAATACACCAATTTAATGAGTGGAAACCTAAATATGCAAACATTCTCAATAAGACAATTTATAGATAAATTAAGAAGAATATAGATAGCCTGAACTGGGAATCGAACCCAGACCATGTCGGTATCGCGCCGAGTGCTCTTCCAGTTCAGCTATCCGGTACTATACTATATTACGTTCAATTTAATCTATAACTTATTGGGCCACACTGTCCATTGTACGGTAATACACTAATTCAATAAGTGGAAGCCTAAACATGCAAACCTTCTCAATAAGACAATTTATAGATAAAATGTAAAGAACATAGATAGCCCGGACTGGGAATCGAACCCAGACCATGTCGGTATCGCGCCGAGTGCTCTACCAGATGAGCTATCCAGCACTATGCTATGCTTGTTCAATTTAATCTATAACTTATTGAGCCACACCGTCCATTGTACAGTAATACACCAATTTAATAAGTGGAAACCTAAACATGCAAACCTTCTCAATAAGACAATTCATAGATAAATTGAAAAAATGTAGATAGCCCGAACTGGGAATCGAACCCAGACCATGTCTGTATCGCGCCGAGTGCTCCACCAGTTGAGCTATCCGGCACTATACTATATTCCGTTTAATTTAATCTATAACTTATTGAGCGAAACCGTCCATCGTACAGTAATACTCTGATTCGATAAGTGGAAACCTAAACATGCAAACCTTCTCGATAAGACAATTTATAGATAAATTGAGAAAAATATAGATAGCCCGAACTGGGAATCGAACCCAGACCATGTCGGTATCGCGCCGAGTGCTCTTCCAGTTGAGCTATCCGGCACTATACTATATTCCGTTCAATTTAATCTATAACTTATTGAGCCACACCGTCCATCGTACGGTAATACACCTATTTAATAAGTCGAAACCTAAACATGCAAACCTTCTCAATAAGACAATGTATAGATAAATTGAAAAGAATATAGATAGCTTGAACTGGGAATCGAACCCAGACCATGTCGATATCGCGCCGAGTGCTCTTCCAGTTGAGCTATCCGGCACTATACTATATTTCGTTCAATTTAATCGATAACTTATTGAGCCACACCGTCCATCGTACGTTAATACACCAATTTAATGAAAGGAAACTTAAACATGCAAACCTTCTCAATAAGACAATTTATAGATAAATTGAGAAAAATATAGATAGCCCGAACTGGGAATTGAACCTAGACCATGTCAGTATCGCGCCGAGTGCTCTACCAGTTGAGCTATCCGGCACTATACTATATTCCGTTCAATTTAATCTATAACTTATTGAGCCACACCGTCCATCGTACGGTAATACACCAATTCCATAAGTGGAAACCTAAACATGCAAACCTTCTCAATGAGACAATTTATGGATAAATTGAGGAAAATATAGATAGCCCGAACTGCGAATCGAACCCAGACCATGTCGGTATCGCGCCGAGTGCTCTACCAGTTGAGCTATCCGGCACTATACTATATTCCGTTCAATTTGATCTATAACTTATTGAGCCACACCGTCCATCGTACGGTAATACACCAATTCCATAAGTGGAAACCTAAACATGCAAACCTTCTCAATAAGACAATTTATAGGTAAATTGAGAAGAATATAGATAGCCTGAACTGGGAATCGAACCCAGACCATGTCGGTATCGCGCCGAGTGCTCTACCAGTTGAGCTATCCGGGACTATACTATATTCCGTTCAATTCAATCTATAACTTATTGAGCCACACCGTCCATTGTACGGTAATACACCAATTTAATAAGTGGAAACCTAAACATGCAAACCTTCTCAATAAGAGAATTGATAGATAAATTGAAAAAAAAATAGATCGCCCGAACTGGGAATCGAACCCAGACCATGTCGGTATCGCGTCGAGTGCTCTTCCAGTTGAGCTATCCGGCACTATACTATATTTCGTTCAATTTAATCGATAACTTATTGAGCCACACCGTCCATCGTACGGTAATACACCAATTCAATGAGTGGAAACCTAAACATGCAAACCTTCTCAATAAGACAATTTATAGATAAAATGAGAAGAACATAGATAGCCCGGACTGGGAATCGAACCCAGACCATGTCGGTATCGCGCCGAGTGCTCTACCAGATGAGCTATCCAGCACTATGCTATGCTTGTCCAATTTAATCTATAACTTATTGAGCCACACCGTCCATTGTACAGTAATACACTAATTTAATAAGTGGAAACCTAAACATGCAAACATTCTCAATAAAACAATTCATAGATAAATTGAAAAAATGTAGATAGCCCGAAATAGGAATCGAACCCAGACCATGTCGGTATCGCGCCGAGTGCTCTACCAGTTGAGCTATCCGGGACTATACTATATTCCGTTCAATTCAATCTATAACTTATTGAGCCACACCGTCCATTGCACGGTAATACACCAATTTAATGAGTGGAAACCTAAACATGCAAACCTTCTCAATAAGACAATTTATAGATAAAATGAGAAGAACATAGATAGCCCGGACTGGGAATCGAATTCAGACCATGTCGGTATCGCGCCGAGTGCTCTACCAGATGATCTATCCAGCACTATGCTATGCTTGTTTAATTTAATCTATAACTTATTGAGCCACACCGTCCATTGTACAGTAATACACCAATTTAATAAGTGGAAACCTAAACATGCAAACCTTCTCAATAAGACAATTTATAGATAAATTGAGAAGAATATAGATCGCCCGAACTAGGAATCGAACCCAGACGTGTCGGTATCGCGCCGAGTGCTCTACCAGTTGAGCTATCCGGCACTATACTATATTCCGTTCAATTTAATCTATAACTTATTGAGCCACACCGACCATCGTACAATAATACACAAATTTAATAAGTGGAAACCTAAACATGCAAACCTTCTCAATAAGACAATTTATAGATAAATTGAGAAGAATATAGATCGCCCGAACTAGGAATCGAACCCAGACGTGTCGGTATCGCGCCGAGTGCTCTACCAGTTGAGCTATCCGGCACTATACTATATTCCGTTCAATTTAATCTATAACTTATTGAGCCACACCGTCCATCGTACGGTAATACACCAATTTAATGAGTGGAAACCTTAACATGCAAACATTCTCAATAAGACAATTTATAGATAAATTAAGAAGAATATAGATAGCCTGAACTGGGAATCGAACCCAGACCGTGTCGGTATCGCGCCGAGTGCTCTTCCAGTTCAGCTATCCGGTACTATACTATATTACGTTCAATTTAATCTATACTTTATTGGGCCACACCGTCCATCGTACGGTAATACACTAATTTAATGAGTGGAAGCCTAAACATGCAAACCTTCTCAATAAGACAATTTATAGATAAAATGAAAAAAACATAGATAGCCCGGACTGGGAATCGAACCCAGACCATGTCGGTATCGCGCCGAGTGCTCTACCAGATGAGCTATCCAGCACTATGCTATGCTTGTTCAATTTAATCTATAACTCATTGAGCCACACCGTCCATTGTACAGTAATACACCAATTTAATAAGTGGAAACCTAAACATGCAAACCTTCTCAATAAGACAATTTATAGATAAATTAAGAAGAATATAGATAGTCCGAACTGGGAATCGAACCCAGACCATGTCGGTATTGCGCCGAGTGCTCTACCAGTTGAGCTATCCGGGACTCTACTATATTCCGTTCAATTCAATCTATATTTTATTGAGCCACACCGTCCATTGTACGGTAATACACCAATTTAATAAGTGGAAACCTAAACATGCAAACGTTCTCAATAAGAGAATTAATAGATAAATTGAAAAAAATATAGATAGCCCGAACTGGGAATCGAACCCAGACCATGTCGGTATCGCGCCGAGTGCTCTTCCAGTTGAGCTATCCGGCACTATACTATATTTCGTTCAATTTAATCGATAACTTATTGAGCCACACCGTCCATCGTACGGTAATACACCAATTTAATGAGTGGAAACCTAAATATGCAAACATTCTCAATAAGACAATTTATAGATAAATTAAGAAGAATATAGATAGCCTGAACTGGGAATCGAACCCAGACCATGTCGGTATCGCGCCGAGTGCTCTTCCAGTTCAGCTATCCGGTACTATACTATATTACGTTCAATTTAATCTATAACTTATTGGGCCACACTGTCCATTGTACGGTAATACACTAATTCAATGAGTGGAAGCCTAAACATGCAAACCTTCTCAATAAGACAATTTATAGATAAAATGTAAAGAACATAGATAGCCCGGACTGGGAATCGAACCCAGACCATGTCGGTATCGCGCCGAGTGCTCTACCAGATGAGCTATCCAGCACTATGCTATGCTTGTTCAATTTAATCTATAACTTATTGAGCCACACCGTCCATTGTACAGTAATACACCAATTTAATAAGTGGAAACCTAAACATGCAAACCTTCTCAATAAGACAATTCATAGATAAATTGAAAAAATGTAGATAGCCCGAACTGGGAATCGAACCCAGACCATGTCTGTATCGCGCCGAGTGCTCCACCAGTTGAGCTATCCGGCACTATACTATATTCCGTTTAATTTAATCTATAACTTATTGAGCGAAACCGTCCATCGTACAGTAATACTCTGATTCGATAAGTGGAAACCTAAACATGCAAACCTTCTCGATAAGACAATTTATAGATAAATTGAGAAAAATATAGATAGCCCGAACTGGGAATCGAACCCAGACCATGTCGGTATCGCGCCGAGTGCTCTTCCAGTTGAGCTATCCGGCACTATACTATATTCCGTTCAATTTAATCTATAACTTATTGAGCCACACCGTCCATCGTACGGTAATACACCTATTTAATAAGTCGAAACCTAAACATGCAAACCTTCTCAATAAGACAATGTATAGATAAATTGAAAAGAATATAGATAGCTTGAACTGGGAATCGAACCCAGACCATGTCGATATCGCGCCGAGTGCTCTTCCAGTTGAGCTATCCGGCACTATACTATATTTCGTTCAATTTAATCGATAACTTATTGAGCCACACCGTCCATCGTACGTTAATACACCAATTTAATGAAAGGAAACTTAAACATGCAAACCTTCTCAATAAGACAATTTATAGATAAATTGAGAAAAATATAGATAGCCCGAACTGGGAATTGAACCTAGACCATGTCGGTATCGCGCCGAGTGCTCTACCAGTTGAGCTATCCGGCACTATACTATATTCCGTTCAATTTAATCTATAACTTATTGAGCCACACCGTCCATCGTACGGTAATACACCAATTCCATAAGTGGAAACCTAAACATGCAAACCTTCTCAATGAGACTATTTATGGATAAATTGAGGAAAATATAGATAGCCCGAACTGCGAATCGAACCCAGACCATGTCGGTATCGCGCCAAGTGCTCTACCAGTTGAGCTATCCGGCACTATACTATATTCCGTTCAATTTAATCTATAACTTATTGAGCCACACCGTCCATCGTACGGTAATACACCAATTCCATAAGTGGAAACCTAAACATGCAAACCTTCTCAATAAGACAATTTATAGATAAATTGAGAAGAATATAGATAGCCTGAACTGGGAATCGAACCCAGACCATGTCGGTATCGCGCCGAGTGCTCTACCAGTTGAGCTATCCGGGACTATACTATATTCCGTTCAATTCAATCTATAACTTATTGAGCCACACCGTCCATTGTACGGTAATACACCAATTTAATAAGTGGAAACCTAAACATGCAAACCTTCTCAATAAGAGAATTGATAGATAAATTGAAAAAATGTAGATAGCCCGAAATAGGAATCGAACCCAGACCATGTCGGTATCGCGCCGAGTGCTCTACCAGTTGAGCTATCCATCACTATGCTATGCTTGTTCAATTTAATCTATAACTTATTGAGCCACACCGTCCATTGTACAGTAATACACCAATTTAATAAGTGGAAACCTAAACATGCAAACATTCTCAATAAAACAATTCATAGATAAATTGAAAAAATGTAGATAGCCCGAAATAGGAATCGACCCCAGACCATGTCGGTATCGCGCCGAGTGCTCTACCAGTTGAGCTATCCGGCACTATACTATATTCCGTTCAATTTAATCTTCAACTTATTAAGCCACACCGTTTATTGTCTGGTATTACACCAATTTTATAAGTGGAAACCTAAACATGCAAACCTTCTCAATAAGACAATTCATAGATAAATTGAAAAAATGTAGATAGCCCGAAATAGGAATCGAACCCAGACCATGTCGGTATCGCGCCGAGTGCTCTACCAGTTGAGCTATCCGGCACTATACTATATTCGTTCAATTTGATCTTTAACTTATTGAGCCATACCGTTTATCGTCTGGTAATACACCAATTTAATAAGTGGAAACTGAAACATGCATACCTTCTCAATAAGACAATTTATAAATAAATTGAGAAAAATATAAATAGCCCGAACTGGGAATCGAACCCAGACCATGTCGGTATCGCGCCGAGTGCTCTACCATTTGAGCTATGCGGGACTATACTATATTCCGTTCAATTCAATCTATAACTTATTGAGCCACACCGTTCATCGTACGGTAATACACCAATTTGATAAGTGGAAACCTAAACATGCAACCTTCTCAATAAGACAATTTATAGATAAATTAAGAAAAATATAGATAGCCCGAACTGGGAATCGAACCTAGACCATGTCGGTATCGCGCCGAGTGCTCTACCAGTTGAGCTATCCGGCACTATACTATATTCCGTTCAATTTAATCTATAACTTATTGAGCCACATCGTCCATCGTACGGTAATACACTAATCTAATAAGTGAAAGCCTAAGCATGCAAACCTTCTCAATAAGACAATTTATAGATAAATTGAGAAAAACATAGATAGCCCGGACTGGAAATCGTACCCAGACCATGTTGGTATCTTGCCGAGTGCTCTACCAGATGAGCTATCCAGCACTATGCTATGCTTGTTCAATTCAATCTATAACTTATTGAGCAACACCGTCCATTGTACAGTAATACACCAATTTAATAAGTGGAAACCTAAACATGCAAACCTTCTCAATAAGACAATTCATAGATAAATTGAAAAAATGTAGATAGCCCGAAATAGGAATCGAACCCAGACCATGTAAGTATCGCGCCGAGTGCTCTACCAGTTGAGCTATCCGGCACTATACTATATTCGTTCAATTTGATCTTTAACTTATTGAGCCACACCGTTCATCGTCTGGTAATACACCAATTTAATAAGTGGAAACTGAAACATGCATACCTTCTCAATAAGACAATTTATAAATAAATTGAAAAAAATATAGATAGTCCGAACTGGGAATCGAACCCAGACCATGTCGGTATCGCGCCGAGTGCTCTACCATTTGAGCTATCCGGGACTATACTATATTCTGTTCAATTCAATCTATAACTTATTGAGCCACACCGTCCATCGTACGGTAATACACCAATTTAATAAGTGGAAACCTAAACATGCAACCTTCTCAATAAGACAATTTATAGATAAATTAAGAAAAATATAGATAGCCCGAACTGGGAATCAAACCTAGACCATGTCGGTATCGCGCCGAGTGCTCTACCAGTTGAGCTATCCGGCACTATACTATATTCCGTTCAATTTAATCTATAACTTATTGAGCCACATCGTCCATCGTACGGTAATACACTAATCTAATAAGTGAAAGCCTAAACATGCAAACCTTCTCAATAAGACAATTTATAGATGAATTGAGAAGAACATAGATAGCCCGGACTGGAAATCGTACCCAGACCATGTCGGTATCGCGCCGAGTGCTCTACCAGATGAGCTATCCGGCACTATGCTATGTTCTGTTTAATTTAATCTTTAACTTATTGAGCCACACCGTCCATTGTACGGTAATACACCAATTTAATACGTGGAAACCTAAACATGCAAACCTTCTCAATAAGACAATTTATAGATAAATTTAGAAAAATATAGATAGCCTAAACTGGGAATCGAACCCAGACCATGTCGGTATCGCGCCGAGTGCACCACCAGTTGAGCTATCCGGCACTATGATATATTCCGTTAAATTTTATCTATAACTTATTGAGCCGAACCGTTCATCGTACAGTAATACCCTAATTCCATAAGTGGAAACCTAAACATGCAAACCTTCTCAATAAGACAATTTATAGATAAATTGAGAAAAATATAGATAGCCCGAACTGGGAATCAAACCCAGACCATGTCGGTATCGCGCCGAGTGCTCTACCAGTTAAGCTATCCGGCACTATACTATATTCCGTTCAATTTAATCTATAACTTATTGAGCCACACCGTCCATCGTACGGTAATGCACCAATTCAATAAGTCGAAACCTAAACATGCAAACCTTCTCAATAATAGAATTAATAGATAAATTGAAAAAAATATAGATAGCCCGAACTGGGAATCGAACCCAGACCATGTCGGTATCGCGCCGAGTGCTCTTCCAGTCGAGCTATCCGGAACTATACTATATTTCGTTCAATTTAATCGATAACTTATTGAGCCACACCGTCCATCGTACGGTTATACACCAATTTAATGAGTGGAAACCTAAACATGCAAACCTTCTCAATAAGACAATTTATAGATAAATTAAGAAAAATATAGATAGCCCGAACTGGGAATCGGACCCAGACCATGTCGGTATCGCGCCGAGTGCTCTACCAGTTGAGCTATCCGGCACTATACTATATTTCGTTCAATTTAATCGATAACTTATTGAGCCACACCGTTCATCGTACGGTAATACACCAATTCCATAAGTGGAAACCTAAACATGCAAACCTTCTCAATAAGACAATTTATAGATGAATCGAGAAAAATATAGATAGCCTGAACTGGGAATCAAACCCAGACTATGTCGGTATCGCGCCGAGTGCTGTACCAGTGGAGCTATCCGGGACTATACTATATTCCGTTCAATTCAATCTATAACTTATTAAGCCACACCGTCCATCGTACTGTAATACACCAATTTAATAAGTGGAAACCTAAACATGCAAACCTTCTCAATAAGAGAATTAATAGATAAATTGAAAAAAATATAGTTAGCCCGAAATAGGAATCGAACCCAGACCATGTCGGTATCGCGCCGAGTGCTCTACCAGTTGAGCTATCCAGCACTATACTATATTCGTTCAATTTAATCTTTAACTTATTGAGCCACACCGTTCATCGTCTAGTAATACACCAATTTAATAAGTGGAAACTTAAACGTGCATACCTTCACGATAAGACAATTTATAAATAAATTGAGAAAAATATAGATTCCCCGAACTGGGAATCGAACCCAGACCATGTCGGTATCGGGCCGAGTGCTCTACCAGTTGAGCTATCGGGCAATATACTATATTCCGTTCAATTTAATCTATAACTTATTGAGCCAAACCGTCCATCGTACGGTAATACACCAATTTGATAAGTGGAAACCTAAACATGCAAACCTTCTCAATAAGACAATTTATAGATGAATTGAGAAGAATATAGATAGCCCGAACTGGGAATCGAACCCAGGCCATGTCGGTATCGCGCCGAGTGCTCTACCAGTTGAGCTATCCGGCACTATACTATATTCCGTTCAATTTAATTTATAACTTATTGAGACACACCGTCCATCGTACAATAATACACAAATTCAATAAGTGGAAACCTAAACATGCAAACCTTCTCAATAAGCCAATTTATAGATAAATTGAGAAGAATATAGATAGCCTGAACTGGGAATCGAACCCAGACCATGTCGGTATCGCGCCGAGTGCTCTTCTAGTTCAGCTATCCGGTACTATACTATATTACGTTCAATTTAATCTATAACTTATTGAGCCACACCGTCCATGGTACGGTAATACACTAATTGAATAAGTGGAAGCCTTAACATGCAAACCTTCTCAATGACACAATTTATAGATAAATTGAGAAGAACATACATAGCCCGAACTGGGAATCGAACCCAGACCATGTCGGTATCGCGCCGAGTGCTCTACCAGTTGAGCTATCCGGCACTATACTATATTCCGTTCAATTTAATCTATAACTTATCGAGCCATACCGTCCATCGTACAATAATACACAAATTCAATAAGTGGAAACCTAAAAATGCAAACCTTCTCAATAAGACAATTTATAGATAAATTAAGAAGAATATAGATAGCCTGAACTGGGAATTGAACCCAGACCATGTCGGTATCGCGCCGAGTGCTCTTTCAGTTCAGCTATCCGGTACTATACTATATCAAGTTTAATTTAATCTATAACTTATTGAGCTACACCGTCCATCGTACGGTAATACACTAATTTAATAAGTGGAAGCCTAAACATGCAAACCTTCTCAATAAGACAATTTATAGATAAATTGAGAAGAACATAGATAGCCCGGACTGGGAATCGAACCCAGACCATGTCGGTATCGCGCGGAGTGCTCTACCAGTTGAGCTATCCGGCACTATACTATATTCCGTTCAATTTAATCTATAACTTATTGAGCCACACCGTCCAGTGTACGGTAATACACCAATTTAATAAGTGGAAACCTAAACATGCAAACCCTCTCAATAAGACAATTAATAGATAAATTGAGAAAAATATAGATTGCCCGAACTGGGAATCGAACCCAGACCATGTCGGTATCGGGCCGAGTGCTCTACCAGTTGAGCTATCGGGCACTATACTATATTCCGTTCAATTTAATCTATAACTTATTGAGCCAAACCGTCCATTGTACGGTAATACACCAATTTGATAAGTGGAAACCTAAACATGCAAACCTTCTCAATGAGACAATTTATAGATAAATTGAGAAGAATATAGATAGCCCGAACTGGGAATCGAACCCAGGCCATGTCGTTATCGCGCCGAGTGCTCTACCAGTTGAGCTATCCGGCACTATACTATATTCCGTTCAATTTAATCTATAACTTATTGAGCCACACCGTCCATCCTGCAATAATACACAAATTCAATAAGTGGAAACCTAAACATGCAAACCTTCTCAATAAGACAATTTATAGATAAATTGAGAAGAATATAGATAGCCTGAACTGGGAATCGAACCCAGACCATGTCGGTATCGCGCCGAGTGCTCTTCCAGTTCAGCTATCCGGTACTATACTATATTACGTTCAATTTAATCTTTAACTTATTGAGCCACACCGTCCATCGTACGGTAATACACTAATTGAATAAGTGGAAGCCTAAACATGCAAACCTTCTCAATAAGACAATTTAAAGATAAATTGAGAAGAACATACATAGCCCGGACTGGGAATCGTACCCAGACCATGTCGGTATCGCGCCGAGTGCTCTACCAGATGAGCTATCCAGCACTATGCTATGTTCTGTTCAATTTAATCTATAACTTATTGAGCCACACCGTCCATTGTACAGTAATACACCAATTTAATAAGTGGAAACCTAAACATGCAAACCTTCTCAATAAGACAATTCATAGATAAATTGAGAAAATATAGATAGCCCGAACTGGGAATCGAACCCAGACCATGTCGGTATCGCGCCGAGTGCTCTACCAGTTGAGCTATCCGGCACTATACTAGATTCCGTTCAATTTAATCTATAACTTATTGAGCCATACCGTCCATCGTACAATAATACACAAATTCAATAAGTGGAAACCTAAAAATGCAAACCTTCTCAATAAGACAATTCATAGATGAATTGAAAAAAATATAAATAGCCCGAAATAGGAATCGAACCCAGACCATGTCGGTATCGCGCCGAGTGCTCTTCCAGTTGAGCTATCCGGCACTATACTATATTCGTTCAATTTGATCTTTAACTTACTGAGCCACACCGTTTATCGTCTGGTAATACACCAATTTAATAAGTGGAAACTTAAACATGCATTCCTTCTCAACAAGACAATTTATAAATAAATTGAGAAAAATATAGGTAGCCCGAACTGGGAATCAAACCCAGACCATGTCGGTATCGCGCCGAGCGCTCTTCCAGTTGAGCTATCTGGTACTATACTTTATTCCGTTCAATTTAATCTATAACTTATTGAGCCACACCGTCCAGTGTACGGTAATACACCAATTTAATAAGTGGAAACCTAAACATGCAAACCCTCTCAATAAAACAATTTATAGATAAATTGAGAAAAATATAGATTGCCCGAACTAGGAATCGAACCCAGACCATGTCGGTATCGGGCCGAGTGCTCTACCAGTTGAGCTATCCGGCACTATACTATATTCCGTTCAATTTAATCTATAACTTATTGAGCCAAACCGTCCATAGTACGGTAATACACCAATTCCATAAGTGGAAACCTAAAATTGCAAACCTTCTCAATAAGACAATTTATAGATAAATTGAGAAAAATATAGATAGCCCGAACTGGTAATTGAACCCAGACCATGTCGGTATCGCGCCGAGTGCTCTTCCAGTTGAGCTATCCGGTACTATACTATATTCCGTTCAATTTAATCTATAACTAATTGAGCCACACCGTCCATCGTACGGTAATACACCAATTTAATAAATAGAAACCTAAACAGGCAAACCTTTTCAATAAGACAATTTATAGATAAATTGAGAAGAATATAGATAGCCCGAGCTAAGAATCGGACCCAGACCATGTCGTTATCGCGCCGAGTGCTCTACCAGTTGAGCTATTCAGCACTATACTATATTACGTTCAATTTAATCTATAACTTATTGAGCCACACCGTCCATCGTACGGTAATACACTTATTTAATAAGTGGAAGCCTAAACATGCAAACCTTCTCAATATGATAATTGATAGATAAATCAAAACGAATATAGATAGCCCGGACTGGGAATCGAACCCAGACCATGTCGGTATCGCGCCGAGTGCTCTACCAGATGAGCTATCCAGCATTATGCTATGTTCTGTTCAATTTAATCTATAACGTATTGAGCCACACCGTCCATTGTACAGTAATACACCAATTTAATAAGTGGAAACCTAAACATGCAAACCTTCTCAATAAGACAATTCATAGATAAATTGAAAAAAATATAGATAGCCCGGAATAGGAATCGAACCCAGACCATGTCGGTATCGCGCCGAGTGCTCTACCAGTTGAGCTATCCGGCACTATACTATATTCGTTCAATTTGATCTTTAACTTATTGAGCCACACCGTTCATCGTCTGGTAATACACCAATTTGATAAGTGGAAACTTAAACATGCATACCTTCTCAATAAGACGATTCATAAATAAATTGAGAAAAATATAGATAGCCCGAACTGGGAATCAAACCCAGAACATGTCGGTATCGCGCCGAGCGCTCTTCCAGTTGAGCTATCCGGTACTATACTTTATTCCGTACAATTTAATCTATCACTTATTGAGCCACACCGTCCATCGTACGGTAATACACCAATTAAATAAGTGGAAACCTAAACATGCAAACCTTCTCAATAAGACAATTTATAGATAAATTTATAAAAATATAGATAGCCCGAACTGGGAATCGAACCCAGACCATGTCTGTATCGCGCCGAGTGCTCTACAAGTTGAGCTATCCAGCACTATACTATATTCCGTTTAATTTAATCTATAACTTATTGAGCCAAACCGTCCATCGTACAGTAATACTCTAATTCGATAAGTGGAAACCTAAACATGCAAACCTTCTTGATAGGACATTTTATAGATAAATTGAGAAAAATATAGATAGCCCGAACTGGAAATCGAACCGAGACCATGTCTGTATCGCGCCGAGTGCTCTACCAGTTGAGCTATCCGGGACTATACTATATTCCGTTCAATTCAATCTATAACTTATTGAGCCACACCGTCCATCGTACGGTAATACACCAATTTTATAAGTGGAGACCTTAACATGCAAACCTTCTCAATAAGAGAATTAATAGATAAATTGAAAAAAATATAGATAGCCTGAACTGGGAATCGAACCCAGACCATGTCGGTATCGCGCCGAGTGCTCTTCCAGTTGAGCTATCCGGCACTATACTATATTTCGTTCAATTCAATCGATAACTTATTGAGCCACACCGTCCATCGTACGGTAATACACCAATTTAATGAGTGGAAACCTAAACATGCAAACTTTCTCAATAAGACAATTTATAGATAAATCAAGAAAAATATAGATAGCCCGAACTGGGAATCGAACCTAGACCATGTCGGTATCGCGCCGAGTGCTCTACCAGTTGAGCTATCCGGCACTATACTATATTCCGTTTAATTTAATCTATAACTTATTGAGCCACACCGTCCATCGTACAGTAATACTCTAATTCCATAAGTGGAAACCTAAACCTGCAAACCTTCTCAATGAGAAAATTTATAGAGAAATTAAGAAGAATATAGATAGTCCGAACTGGGAATCGAACCCAGACCATGTCGGTATCGCGCCGAGTGCTCTTCCAGTTGAGCTATTCGGCACTATACTATATTTCGTTCAATTTAATCGATAACTTATTGAGCCACACCGTCCATCGTACGGTCATACACCAATTTAATGAGTGGAAACCTAAACATGCAAACCTTCTCAATAAGACAATTTATAGATAAATTAAGAAAAATATAGATAGCCCGAACTGGGAATCGAACCTAGACCATGTCGGTATCGCGCCGAGTGCTCTACCAGTTGAGCTATCCGGCACTATACTATATTCCGTTCAATTTAATCTATAACTTATTGAGCCACACCGTCCATCGTACAGTAATACACCAATTCCATAAGTGGAAAGCTAAACATGCAAACCTTCTCAATAAGACAATTTATAGATGAATTGAGAAAAATATAGATCGCCCGAACTGCGAAACAAACCCAGACCATGTCGGTATCGCGCCGAGTGCTCTACTAGTTGAGCTATCCGGCACTATGCTATGTTCTGTTCAATTTAATCTATAACTTATTGAGCCACACCGTCCATCGTACAGTAATACTCTAATTCCATAAGTGGAGACCTAAACCTGCAAACCTTCTCAATAAGACAATTTATAGAGAAATTAAGAAGAATATAGATAGTCCGAACTGGGAATCGAACCCAGACCATGTCGGTATCGCGCCGAGTGCTCTTCCAGTTGAGCTATTCGGCACTATACTATATTTCGTTCAATTTAATCGATAACTTATTGAGCTACACCGTCCATTGTACAGTAATACACCAATTTAATAAGTGGAAACCTAAACATGCAAACCTTCTCAATAAGACAATTCATAGATAAATTGAAAAAAATATAGATAGCCCGGAATAGGAATCGAACCCAGACCATGTCGGTATCGCGCCGAGTGGTCTACCAGTTGAGCTATCGGGCACTATACTATATTTCGTTCAATTTAATCGATAACTTATTGAGCCACACCGTCCATCGTACGGTAATACACCGATTTAATATAGTGAAAACCTAAACATGCAAACCTTCTCAATAAGACAATTCATAGATAAATTGAGAAAAATATAGATAGCCCGAAATGGGAATCGAACCCAGACCACATTGGTATCGCGCCGAGTGCTCTACCAGTTGAGCTATCCGGCTCTATACTATATTCCGTTTAATTTAATTTATAACTTATTGAGCCACACCGTCCATCGTACGGTAATACACCAATTAAATAAGCTGAAACCTAAACATGCAAACCTTCTCAATAAGACAATTCATAGATAAATTGAGAAGAATATAGATAGTCCGAACTGGGAATCGAACCCAGACCATGTCGGTATCGCGCCGAGTGCTCTACCAGTTGAGCTATCCGGGACTATTCTATATTCCGTTCAATTCAATCTATAACTTATTGAGCCACACCGTCCATCGTACGGTAATACACCAATTTCATAAGTGGAAACCTAAACATGCAAACCTTCTCAATAAGACAATTTATAGATAAATTGAGGAAAATATAGATAGCCCGAACTGCAAATCGAACCCAGACCATGTCGGTATCGCGCCGAGTGCTCTACCAGTTGAGCTATCCGGGACTATACTATATTCCGTTCAATTTAATCTATAACTTATTGAGCCACACCGTCCATCGTACGGTAATACACCGATTCCATAAGTGGAAACCTAAACATGCAAACCTTCTCAATAAGACAATTTATATATAAATTGAGAAGAATATAGATAGCCTGAACTGGGAATCGAACCCAGACCATGTCGGTATCGCGCCGAGTGCTCTACCAGTTGAGCTATCCGGGACTATACTATATTCCGTTCAATTCAATCTATAACTTATTGAGCCACACTGTCCATTGTACGGTAATACACCAATTTAATAAGTGGAAACCTAAACATGCAAACCTTCTCAATAAGAGAATTAATAGATAAATTGAAAAAAAAATAGATCGCCCGAACTGGGAATCGAACCCAGACCATGTCGGTATCGCGTCGAGTGCTCTTTCAGTTGAGCTATCTGGCACTATACTATATTTCGTTCAATTTAATCGATAACTTATTGAGCCACACCGTCCATCGTACGGTAATACACCAATTTAATGAGTGGAAACCTAAACATGGAAACCTTCTCAATAAGACAATTTATAGATAAAATGAGAAGAACATAGATAGCCCGGACTGGGAATCGAACCCAGACCATGTCGGTATCGCGCCGAGTGCTCTACCAGATGAGCTATCCAGCACTATGCTATGCTTGTCCAATTTAATCTATAACTTATTGAGCCACACCGTCCATTGTACAGTAATACACCAATTTAATAAGTGGAAACCTAAACATGCAAACATTCTCAATAAAACAATTCATAGATAAATTGAAAAAATGTAGATAGCCCGAAATAGGAATCGAACCCAGACCATGTCGGTATCGCGCCGAGTGCTCTACCAGTTGAGCTATCCGGGACTATACTATATTCCGTTCAATTCAATCTATAACTTATTGAGCCACACCGTCCATTGTACGGTAATACACCAATTTAATAAGTGGAAACCTAAACATGCAAACCTTTTCAATAAGAGAATTAATAGATAAATTGAAAAAAATATAGATAGCCCGAACTGGGAATCGAACCCAGACCATGTCGGTATCGCGCCGAGTGCTCTTCCAGTTGAGCAATCCGGCACTATACTATATTTCGTTCAATTTAATCGATAACTTATTGAGCCACACCGTAAATCGTACGGTAATACACCAATTTAATGAGTGGAAACCTAAACATGCAAACCTTCTCAATAAGAAAATTTATAGATAAAATGAGAAGAACATAGATAGCCCGGACTGGGAATCGAATTCAGACCATGTCGGTATCGCGCCGAGTGCTCTACCAGATGAGCTATCCAGCACTATGCTATGCTTGTTCAATTTAATCTATAACTTATTGAGCCACACCGTCCATTGTACAGTAATACACCAATTTAATAAGTGGAAACCTAAACATGCAAACATTCTCAATAAAACAATTCATAGATAAATTGAAAAAATGTAGATAGCCCGAAATAGGAATCGAACCCAGACCATGTCGGTATCGCGCCGAGTGCTCTACCAGTTGAGCTATCCGGCACTATACTATATTCGTTAAATTTGATCTTTAACTTATTGAGCCACACCGTTCATCGTCTGGTAATACACTAATTCAATAGGTGGAAACTTAAACATGCATACCATCTAAATAAGACAATTTATAAATAAATTGAGAAAAATATAGATAGCCCGAACTGGAAATCAAACCCAGACCATGTCGGTATCGCGCCGAGCGCTCTTCCAGTTGAGCTATCCGGTACTATACTTTATTCCGTTCAATTTAATCTATAACTCATTGAGCCACACCGTCCATCGTACAGTAATACACCAATTAAATAAGTGGAAACCTAAACATGCAAACCTTCTCAATAAGACAATTTATAGATAAATTCAAAAAAATATAGATAGCCCGAACTGGGAATCGAACCCAGACCATGACTTATCGCGCCGAGTGCTCCACCAGTTGAGCTATCCGGCACTATACTATATACCGTTCAATTTAATCTATAACTCATTGAGCCACACCGTCCATCGTACAATAATACACAAATTTAATAAGTGGAAACCTAAACATGCAAACCTTCTCAATAAGACAATATATAGATAAATTGAGAAGAATATAGATAGTCCGAACTGGGAATCGAACCCAGACCATGTCGGTATCGCGCCGAGTGCTCTACCAGTTGAGCGATCCGGGACTATACTATATTCCGTTCAATTCAATCTATAACTTATTAAGGCACACCGTCCATCGTACGGTAATACACCAATTTAATAAGTGGAAACCTAAACATGCAAACCTTCTCAATAAGACAATTCATAGATAAATTGAAAAAAATATAGATAGCCCGGAATAGGAATCGAACCCAGACCATGTCGGTATCGCGCCGAGTGCTCTACCAGTTGAGCTATCCGGCACTATACTATATTCGTTCAATTTGATCTTTAACTTATTGAGCCACACCGTTCATCGTCTGGTAATACACCAATTTGATAAGTGGAAACTTAAACATGCATACCTTCTCAATAAGACGATTCATAAATAAATTGAGAAAAATATAGATAGCCCGAACTGGGAATCAAACCCAGAACATGTCGGTATCGCGCCGAGCGCTCTTCCAGTTGAGCTATCCGGTACTATACTTTATTCCGTACAATTTAATCTATCACTCATTGAGCCACACCGTCCATCGTACGGTAATACACCAATTAAATAAGTGGAAACCTAAACATGCAAACCTTCTCAATAAGACAATTTATAGATAAATTTATAAAAATATAGATAGCCCGAACTGGGAATCGAACCCAGACCATGTCTGTATCGCGCCGAGTGCTCTACAAGTTGAGCTATCCGGCACTATACTATATTCCGTTTAATTTAATCTATAACTTATTGAGCCAAACCGTCCATCGTACGGTAATACACCAATTTAATGAGTGGAAACCTAAACATGGAAACCTTCTCAATAAGACAATTTATAGATAAAATGAGAAGAACATAGATAGCCCGGACTGGGAATCGAACCCAGACCATGTCGGTATCGCGCCGAGTGCTCTACCAGATGAGCTATCCAGCACTATGCTATGCTTGTCCAATTTAATCTATAACTTATTGAGCCACACCGTCCATTGTACAGTAATACACCAATTTAATAAGTGGAAACCTAAACATGCAAACATTCTCAATAAAACAATTCATAGATAAATTGAAAAAATGTAGATAGCCCGAAATAGGAATCGAACCCAGACCATGTCGGTATCGCGCCGAGTGCTCTACCAGTTGAGCTATCCGGGACTATACTATATTCCGTTCAATTCAATCTATAACTTATTGAGCCACACCGTCCATTGTACGGTAATACACCAATTTAATAAGTGGAAACCTAAACATGCAAACCTTTTCAATAAGAGAATTAATAGATAAATTGAAAAAAATATAGATAGCCCGAACTGGGAATCGAACCCAGACCATGTCGGTATCGCGCCGAGTGCTCTTCCAGTTGAGCAATCCGGCACTATACTATATTTCGTTCAATTTAATCGATAACTTATTGAGCCACACCGTAAATCGTACGGTAATACACCAATTTAATGAGTGGAAACCTAAACATGCAAACCTTCTCAATAAGAAAATTTATAGATAAAATGAGATGAACATAGATAGCCCGGACTGGGAATCGAATTCAGACCATGTCGGTATCGCGCCGAGTGCTCTACCAGATGAGCTATCCAGCACTATGCTATGCTTGTTCAATTTAATCTATAACTTATTGAGCCACACCGTCCATTGTACAGTAATACACCAATTTAATAAGTGGAAACCTAAACATGCAAACATTCTCAATAAAACAATTCATAGATAAATTGAAAAAATGTAGATAGCCCGAAATAGGAATCGAACCCAGACCATGTCGGTATCGCGCCGAGTGCTCTACCAGTTGAGCTATCCGGCACTATACTATATTCGTTAAATTTGATCTTTAACTTATTGAGCCACACCGTTCATCGTCTGGTAATACACTAATTCAATAGGTGGAAACTTAAACATGCATACCATCTAAATAAGACAATTTATAAATAAATTGAGAAAAATATAGATAGCCCGAACTGGAAATCAAACCCAGACCATGTCGGTATCGCGCCGAGCGCTCTTCCAGTTGAGCTATCCGGTACTATACTTTATTCCGTTCAATTTAATCTATAACTCATTGAGCCACACCGTCCATCGTACAGTAATACACCAATTAAATAAGTGGAAACCTAAACATGCAAACCTTCTCAATAAGACAATTTATAGATAAATTCAAAAAAATATAGATAGCCCGAACTGGGAATCGAACCCAGACCATGACTTATCGCGCCGAGTGCTCCACCAGTTGAGCTATCCGGCACTATACTATATACCGTTCAATTTAATCTATAACTCATTGAGCCACACCGTCCATCGTACAATAATACACAAATTTAATAAGTGGAAACCTAAACATGCAAACCTTCTCAATAAGACAATATATAGATAAATTGAGAAGAATATAGATAGTCCGAACTGGGAATCGAACCCAGACCATGTCGGTATCGCGCCGAGTGCTCTACCAGTTGAGCGATCCGGGACTATACTATATTCCGTTCAATTCAATCTATAACTTATTAAGGCACACCGTCCATCGTACGGTAATACACCAATTTAATAAGTGGAAACCTAAACATGCAAACCTTCTCAATAAGACAATTCATAGATAAATTGAAAAAAATATAGATAGCCCGGAATAGGAATCGAACCCAGACCATGTCGGTATCGCGCCGAGTGCTCTACCAGTTGAGCTATCCGGCACTATACTATATTCGTTCAATTTGATCTTTAACTTATTGAGCCACACCGTTCATCGTCTGGTAATACACCAATTTGATAAGTGGAAACTTAAACATGCATACCTTCTCAATAAGACGATTCATAAATAAATTGAGAAAAATATAGATAGCCCGAACTGGGAATCAAACCCAGAACATGTCGGTATCGCGCCGAGCGCTCTTCCAGTTGAGCTATCCGGTACTATACTTTATTCCGTACAATTTAATCTATCACTTATTGAGCCACACCGTCCATCGTACGGTAATACACCAATTAAATAAGTGGAAACCTAAACATGCAAACCTTCTCAATAAGACAATTTATAGATAAATTTATAAAAATATAGATAGCCCGAACTGGGAATCGAACCCAGACCATGTCTGTATCGCGCCGAGTGCTCTACAAGTTGAGCTATCCGGCACTATACTATATTCCGTTTAATTTAATCTATAACTTATTGAGCCAAACCGTCCATCGTACAGTAATACTCTAATTCGATAAGTGGAAACCTAAACATGCAAAACTTCTTGATAGGACATTTTATAGATAAATTGAGAAAAATATAGATAGCCCGAACTGGAAATCGAACCGAGACCATGTCTGTATCGCGCCGAGTGCTCTACCAGTTGAGCTATCCGGGACTATACTATATTCCGTTCAATTCAATCTATAACTTATTGAGCCACACCGTCCATCGTACGGTAATACACCAATTTTATAAGTGGAGACCTTAACATGCAAACCTTCTCAATAAGAGAATTAATAGATAAATTGAAAAAAATATAGATAGCCCGAACTGGGAATCGAACCCAGACCATGTCGGTATCGCGCCGAGTGCTCTTCCAGTTGAGCTATCCGGCACTATACTATATTTCGTTCAATTCAATCGATAACTTATTGAGCCACACCGTCCATCGTACGGTAATACACCAATTTAATGAGTGGAAACCTAAACATGCAAACTTTCTCAATAAGACAATTTATAGATAAATCAAGAAAAATATAGATAGCCCGAACTGGGAATCGAACCTAGACCATGTCGGTATCGCGCCGAGTGCTCTACCAGTTGAGCTATCCGGCACTATACTATATTCCGTTTAATTTAATCTATAACTTATTGAGCCACACCGTCCATCGTACAGTAATACTCTAATTCCATAAGTGGAAACCTAAACCTGCAAACCTTCTCAATAAGAAAATTTATAGAGAAATTAAGAAGAATATAGATAGTCCGAACTGGGAATCGAACCCAGACCATGTCGGTATCGCGCCGAGTGCTCTTCCAGTTGAGCTATTCGGCACTATACTATATTTCGTTCAATTTAATCGATAACTTATTGAGCCACACCGTCCATCGTACGGTCATACACCAATTTAATGAGTGGAAACCTAAACATGCAAACCTTCTCAATAAGACAATTTATAGATAAATTAAGAAAAATATAGATAGCCCGAACTGGGAATCGAACCTAGACCATGTCGGTATCGCGCCGAGTGCTCTACCAGTTGAGCTATCCGGCACTATACTATATTCCGTTCAATTTAATCTATAACTTATTGAGCCACACCGTCCATCGTACAGTAATACACCAATTCCATAAGTGGAAAGCTAAACATGCAAACCTTCTCAATAAGACAATTTATAGATAAATTGAGAAAAATATAGATCGCCCGAACTGCGAAACAAACCCAGACCATGTCGGTATCGCGCCGAGTGCTCTACTAGTTGAGCTATCCGGCACTATGCTATGTTCTGTTCAATTTAATCTATAACTTATTGAGCCACACCGTCCATCGTACAGTAATACTCTAATTCCATAAGTGGAGACCTAAACCTGCAAACCTTCTCAATAAGACAATTTATAGAGAAATTAAGAAGAATATAGATAGTCCGAACTGGGAATCGAACCCAGACCATGTCGGTATCGCGCCGAGTGCTCTTCCAGTTGAGCTATTCGGCACTATACTATATTTCGTTCAATTTAATCGATAACTTATTGAGCTACACCGTCCATTGTACAGTAATACACCAATTTAATAAGTGGAAACCTGAACATGCAAACCTTCTCAATAAGACAATTCATAGATAAATTGAAAAAAATATAGATAGCCCGGAATAGGAATCGAACCCAGACCATGTCGGTATCGCGCCGAGTGCTCTACCAGTTGAGCTATCGGGCACTATACTATATTTCGTTCAATTTAATCGATAACTTATTGAGCCACACCGTCCATCGTACGGTAATACACCGATTTAATATAGTGAAAACCTAAACATGCAAACCTTCTCAATAAGACAATTCATAGATAAATTGAGAAAAATATAGATAGCCCGAAATGGGAATCGAACCCAGACCACATTGGTATCGCGCCGAGTGCTCTACCAGTTGAGCTATCCGGCTCTATACTATATTCCGTTTAATTTAATTTATAACTTATTGAGCCACACCGTCCATCGTACGGTAATACACCAATTAAATAAGCTGAAACCTAAACATGCAAACCTTCTCAATAAGACAATTCATAGATAAATTGAGAAGAATATAGATAGTCCGAACTGGGAATCGAACCCAGACCATGTCGGTATCGCGCCGAGTGCTCTACCAGTTGAGCTATCCGGGACTATTCTATATTCCGTTCAATTCAATCTATAACTTATTGAGCCACACCGTCCATCGTACGGTAATACACCAATTTCATAAGTGGAAACCTAAACATGCAAACCTTCTCAATAAGACAATTTATAGATAAATTGAGGAAAATATAGATAGCCCGAACTGCAAATCGAACCCAGACCATGTCGGTATCGCGCCGAGTGCTCTACCAGTTGAGCTATCCGGGACTATACTATATTCCGTTCAATTTAATCTATAACTTATTGAGCCACACCGTCCATCGTACGGTAATACACCGATTCCATAAGTGGAAACCTAAACATGCAAACCTTCTCAATAAGACAATTTATATATAAATTGAGAAGAATATAGATAGCCTGAACTGGGAATCGAACCCAGACCATGTCGGTATCGCGCCGAGTGCTCTACCAGTTGAGCTATCCGGGACTATACTATATTCCGTTCAATTCAATCTATAACTTATTGAGCCACACTGTCCATTGTACGGTAATACACCAATTTAATAAGTGGAAACCTAAACATGCAAACCTTCTCAATAAGAGAATTAATAGATAAATTGAAAAAAAAATAGATCGCCCGAACTGGGAATCGAACCCAGACCATGTCGGTATCGCGTCGAGTGCTCTTTCAGTTGAGCTATCTGGCACTATACTATATTTCGTTCAATTTAATCGATAACTTATTGAGCCACACCGTCCATCGTACGGTAATACACCAATTTAATGAGTGGAAACCTAAACATGGAAACCTTCTCAATAAGACAATTTATAGATAAAATGAGAAGAACATAGATAGTCCGGACTGGGAATCGAACCCAGACCATGTCGGTATCGCGCCGAGTGCTCTACCAGATGAGCTATCCAGCACAATGCTATGCTTGTCCAATTTAATCTATAACTTATTGAGCCACACCGTCCATTGTACAGTAATACACCAATTTAATAAGTGGAAACCTAAACATGCAAACATTCTCAATAAAACAATTCATAGATAAATTGAAAAAATGTAGATAGCCCGAAATAGGAATCGAACCCAGACCATGTCGGTATCGCGCCGAGTGCTCTACCAGTTGAGCTATCCGGGACTATACTATATTCCGTTCAATTCAATCTATAACTTATTGAGCCACACCGTCCATTGTACGGTAATACACCAATTTAATAAGTGGAAACCTAAACATGCAAACCTTTTCAATAAGAGAATTAATAGATAAATTGAAAAAAATATAGATAGCCCGAACTGGGAATCGAACCCAGACCATGTCGGTATCGCGCCGAGTGCTCTTCCAGTTGAGCAATCCGGCACTATACTATATTTCGTTCAATTTAATCGATAACTTATTGAGCCACACCGTAAATCGTACGGTAATACACCAATTTAATGAGTGGAAACCTAAACATGCAAACCTTCTCAATAAGAAAATTTATAGATAAAATGAGAAGAACATAGATAGCCCGGACTGGGAATCGAATTCAGACCATGTCGGTATCGCGCCGAGTGCTCTACCAGATGAGCTATCCAGCACTATACTATGCTTGTTCAATTTAATCTATAACTTATTGAGCCACACCGTCCATTGTACAGTAATACACCAATTTAATAAGTGGAAACCTAAACATGCAAACATTCTCAATAAAACAATTCATAGATAAATTGAAAAAATGTAGATAGCCCGAAATAGGAATCGAACCCAGACCATGTCGGTATCGCGCCGAGTGCTCTACCAGTTGAGCTATCCGGCACTATACTATATTCGTTAAATTTGATCTTTAACTTATTGAGCCACACCGTTCATCGTCTGGTAATACACTAATTCAATAGGTGGAAACTTAAACATGCATACCATCTAAATAAGACAATTTATAAATAAATTGAGAAAAATATAGATAGCCCGAACTGGAAATCAAACCCAGACCATGTCGGTATCGCGCCGAGCGCTCTTCCAGTTGAGCTATCCGGTACTATACTTTATTCCGTTCAATTTAATCTATAACTCATTGAGCCACACCGTCCATCGTACAGTAATACACCAATTAAATAAGTGGAAACCTAAACATGCAAACCTTCTCAATAAGACAATTTATAGATAAATTCAAAAAAATATAGATAGCCCGAACTGGGAATCGAACCCAGACCATGACTTATCGCGCCGAGTGCTCCACCAGTTGAGCTATCCGGCACTATACTATATACCGTTCAATTTAATCTATAACTCATTGAGCCACACCGTCCATCGTACAATAATACACAAATTTAATAAGTGGAAACCTAAACATGCAAACCTTCTCAATAAGACAATATATAGATAAATTGAGAAGAATATAGATAGTCCGAACTGGGAATCGAACCCAGACCATGTCGGTATCGCGCCGAGTGCTCTACCAGTTGAGCGATCCGGGACTATACTATATTCCGTTCAATTCAATCTATAACTTATTAAGGCACACCGTCCATCGTACGGTAATACACCAATTTAATAAGTGGAAACCTAAACATGCAACCTTCTCAATAAGAGAATTAATAGATAAATTGAAAAAATATAGATAGCCCGAACTGGGAATCGAACCCAGACCATGTCGGTATTGCGCCGAGTGCTCTTTCAGTTGAGCTATCCGGCACTATACTATATTTCGTTCAATTTAATCGATAACTTATTGAGCCACACCGTCCATCGAACGGTAATACACCAATTTAATGAGTGGAAACCTAAACATGCAAAACTTCTCAATAAGACAATTTATAGATGAATTAAGAATAATATAGATAGCCAGAACTGGGAATCGAACCTAGACCATGTCGATATCGCGCCGAGTGCTCTACCAGTTGAGCTATCCGGCACTATACTATATTCCGTTCCATTCAATCTATAACTTATTGAGCCACTCCGTCCATCGTACGGTAATACACCAATTCCATAAGTGGAAACCTAAATATGCAAACCTTCTCAATAAGACAATTTATAGATAAATTGAGAAAAATATAGATAGCCCGAACTGCGAATCGAACCCAGACCATGTCGGTATCGCGCCGAGTGCTCTTCCAGTTCAGCTATCCGGTACTATACTATATTCCGTTCAATTTAATCTATAACTTACTGAGCCACACCGTTCATCGTACGGTTATACACCAATTTAATGAGTGGAAACCTAAACATGCAAAACTTCTTGATAGGACATTTTATAGATAAATTGAGAAAAATATAGATAGCCCGAACTGGAAATCGAACCGAGACCATGTCTGTATCGCGCCGAGTGCTCTACCAGTTGAGCTATCCGGGACTATACTATATTCCGTTCAATTCAATCTATAACTTATTGAGCCACACCGTCCATCGTACGGTAATACACCAATTTTATAAGTGGAGACCTTAACATGCAAACCTTCTCAATAAGAGAATTAATAGATAAATTGAAAAAAATATAGATAGCCCGAACTGGGAATCGAACCCAGACCATGTCGGTATCGCGCCGAGTGCTCTTCCAGTTGAGCTATCCGGCACTATACTATATTTCGTTCAATTCAATCGATAACTTATTGAGCCACACCGTCCATCGTACGGTAATACACCAATTTAATGAGTGGAAACCTAAACATGCAAACTTTCTCAATAAGACAATTTATAGATAAATCAAGAAAAATATAGATAGCCCGAACTGGGAATCGAACCTAGACCATGTCGGTATCGCGCCGAGTGCTCTACCAGTTGAGCTATCCGGCACTATACTATATTCCGTTTAATTTAATCTATAACTTATTGAGCCACACCGTCCATCGTACAGTAATACTCTAATTCCATAAGTGGAAACCTAAACCTGCAAACCTTCTCAATAAGAAAATTTATAGAGAAATTAAGAAGAATATAGATAGTCCGAACTGGGAATCGAACCCAGACCATGTCGGTATCGCGCCGAGTGCTCTTCCAGTTGAGCTATTCGGCACTATACTATATTTCGTTCAATTTAATCGATAACTTATTGAGCCACACCGTCCATCGTACGGTCATACACCAATTTAATGAGTGGAAACCTAAACATGCAAACCTTCTCAATAAGACAATTTATAGATAAATTAAGAAAAATATAGATAGCCCGAACTGGGAATCGAACCTAGACCATGTCGGTATCGCGCCGAGTGCTCTACCAGTTGAGCTATCCGGCACTATACTATATTCCGTTCAATTTAATCTATAACTTATTGAGCCACACCGTCCATCGTACAGTAATACACCAATTCCATAAGTGGAAAGCTAAACATGCAAACCTTCTCAATAAGACAATTTATAGATAAATTGAGAAAAATATAGATCGCCCGAACTGCGAAACAAACCCAGACCATGTCGGTATCGCGCCGAGTGCTCTACTAGTTGAGCTATCCGGCACTATGCTATGTTCTGTTCAATTTAATCTATAACTTATTGAGCCACACCGTCCATCGTACAGTAATACTCTAATTCCATAAGTGGAGACCTAAACCTGCAAACCTTCTCAATAAGACAATTTATAGAGAAATTAAGAAGAATATAGATAGTCCGAACTGGGAATCGAACCCAGACCATGTCGGTATCGCGCCGAGTGCTCTTCCAGTTGAGCTATTCGGCACTATACTATATTTCGTTCAATTTAATCGATAACTTATTGAGCTACACCGTCCATTGTACAGTAATACACCAATTTAATAAGTGGAAACCTGAACATGCAAACCTTCTCAATAAGACAATTCATAGATAAATTGAAAAAAATATAGATAGCCCGGAATAGGAATCGAACCCAGACCATGTCGGTATCGCGCCGAGTGCTCTACCAGTTGAGCTATCGGGCACTATACTATATTTCGTTCAATTTAATCGATAACTTATTGAGCCACACCGTCCATCGTACGGTAATACACCGATTTAATATAGTGAAAACCTAAACATGCAAACCTTCTCAATAAGACAATTCATAGATAAATTGAGAAAAATATAGATAGCCCGAAATGGGAATCGAACCCAGACCACATTGGTATCGCGCCGAGTGCTCTACCAGTTGAGCTATCCGGCTCTATACTATATTCCGTTTAATTTAATTTATAACTTATTGAGCCACACCGTCCATCGTACGGTAATACACCAATTAAATAAGCTGAAACCTAAACATGCAAACCTTCTCAATAAGACAATTCATAGATAAATTGAGAAGAATATAGATAGTCCGAACTGGGAATCGAACCCAGACCATGTCGGTATCGCGCCGAGTGCTCTACCAGTTGAGCTATCCGGGACTATTCTATATTCCGTTCAATTCAATCTATAACTTATTGAGCCACACCGTCCATCGTACGGTAATACACCAATTTCATAAGTGGAAACCTAAACATGCAAACCTTCTCAATAAGACAATTTATAGATAAATTGAGGAAAATATAGATAGCCCGAACTGCAAATCGAACCCAGACCATGTCGGTATCGCGCCGAGTGCTCTACCAGTTGAGCTATCCGGGACTATACTATATTCCGTTCAATTTAATCTATAACTTATTGAGCCACACCGTCCATCGTACGGTAATACACCGATTCCATAAGTGGAAACCTAAACATGCAAACCTTCTCAATAAGACAATTTATATATAAATTGAGAAGAATATAGATAGCCTGAACTGGGAATCGAACCCAGACCATGTCGGTATCGCGCCGAGTGCTCTACCAGTTGAGCTATCCGGGACTATACTATATTCCGTTCAATTCAATCTATAACTTATTGAGCCACACTGTCCATTGTACGGTAATACACCAATTTAATAAGTGGAAACCTAAACATGCAAACCTTCTCAATAAGAGAATTAATAGATAAATTGAAAAAAAAATAGATCGCCCGAACTGGGAATCGAACCCAGACCATGTCGGTATCGCGTCGAGTGCTCTTTCAGTTGAGCTATCTGGCACTATACTATATTTCGTTCAATTTAATCGATAACTTATTGAGCCACACCGTCCATCGTACGGTAATACACCAATTTAATGAGTGGAAACCTAAACATGGAAACCTTCTCAATAAGACAATTTATAGATAAAATGAGAAGAACATAGATAGTCCGGACTGGGAATCGAACCCAGACCATGTCGGTATCGCGCCGAGTGCTCTACCAGATGAGCTATCCAGCACAATGCTATGCTTGTCCAATTTAATCTATAACTTATTGAGCCACACCGTCCATTGTACAGTAATACACCAATTTAATAAGTGGAAACCTAAACATGCAAACATTCTCAATAAAACAATTCATAGATAAATTGAAAAAATGTAGATAGCCTGAAATAGGAATCGAACCCAGACCATGTCGGTATCGCGCCGAGTGCTCTACCAGTTGAGCTATCCGGGACTATACTATATTCCGTTCAATTCAATCTATAACTTATTGAGCCACACCGTCCATTGTACGGTAATACACCAATTTAATAAGTGGAAACCTAAACATGCAAACCTTTTCAATAAGAGAATTAATAGATAAATTGAAAAAAATATAGATAGCCCGAACTGGGAATCGAACCCAGACCATGTCGGTATCGCGCCGAGTGCTCTTCCAGTTGAGCAATCCGGCACTATACTATATTTCGTTCAATTTAATCGATAACTTATTGAGCCACACCGTAAATCGTACGGTAATACACCAATTTAATGAGTGGAAACCTAAACATGCAAACCTTCTCAATAAGAAAATTTATAGATAAAATGAGAAGAACATAGATAGCCCGGACTGGGAATCGAATTCAGACCATGTCGGTATCGCGCCGAGTGCTCTACCAGATGAGCTATCCAGCACTATACTATGCTTGTTCAATTTAATCTATAACTTATTGAGCCACACCGTCCATTGTACAGTAATACACCAATTTAATAAGTGGAAACCTAAACATGCAAACATTCTCAATAAAACAATTCATAGATAAATTGAAAAAATGTAGATAGCCCGAAATAGGAATCGAACCCAGACCATGTCGGTATCGCGCCGAGTGCTCTACCAGTTGAGCTATCCGGCACTATACTATATTCGTTAAATTTGATCTTTAACTTATTGAGCCACACCGTTCATCGTCTGGTAATACACTAATTCAATAGGTGGAAACTTAAACATGCATACCATCTAAATAAGACAATTTATAAATAAATTGAGAAAAATATAGATAGCCCGAACTGGAAATCAAACCCAGACCATGTCGGTATCGCGCCGAGCGCTCTTCCAGTTGAGCTATCCGGTACTATACTTTATTCCGTTCAATTTAATCTATAACTCATTGAGCCACACCGTCCATCGTACAGTAATACACCAATTAAATAAGTGGAAACCTAAACATGCAAACCTTCTCAATAAGACAATTTATAGATAAATTCAAAAAAATATAGATAGCCCGAACTGGGAATCGAACCCAGACCATGACTTATCGCGCCGAGTGCTCCACCAGTTGAGCTATCCGGCACTATACTATATACCGTTCAATTTAATCTATAACTCATTGAGCCACACCGTCCATCGTACAATAATACACAAATTTAATAAGTGGAAACCTAAACATGCAAACCTTCTCAATAAGACAATATATAGATAAATTGAGAAGAATATAGATAGTCCGAACTGGGAATCGAACCCAGACCATGTCGGTATCGCGCCGAGTGCTCTACCAGTTGAGCGATCCGGGACTATACTATATTCCGTTCAATTCAATCTATAACTTATTAAGGCACACCGTCCATCGTACGGTAATACACCAATTTAATAAGTGGAAACCTAAACATGCAACCTTCTCAATAAGAGAATTAATAGATAAATTGAAAAAATATAGATAGCCCGAACTGGGAATCGAACCCAGACCATGTCGGTATTGCGCCGAGTGCTCTTTCAGTTGAGCTATCCGGCACTATACTATATTTCGTTCAATTTAATCGATAACTTATTGAGCCACACCGTCCATCGAACGGTAATACACCAATTTAATGAGTGGAAACCTAAACATGCAAAACTTCTCAATAAGACAATTTATAGATGAATTAAGAATAATATAGATAGCCAGAACTGGGAATCGAACCTAGACCATGTCGATATCGCGCCGAGTGCTCTACCAGTTGAGCTATCCGGCACTATACTATATTCCGTTCCATTCAATCTATAACTTATTGAGCCACTCCGTCCATCGTACGGTAATACACCAATTCCATAAGTGGAAACCTAAATATGCAAACCTTCTCAATAAGACAATTTATAGATAAATTGAGAAAAATATAGATAGCCCGAACTGCGAATCGAACCCAGACCATGTCGGTATCGCGCCGAGTGCTCTTCCAGTTCAGCTATCCGGTACTATACTATATTCCGTTCAATTTAATCTATAACTTACTGAGCCACACCGTTCATCGTACGGTTATACACCAATTTAATGAGTGGAAACCTAAACATGCAAACCTTCTCAATAAGACAATTTATAGATAAATTAAGAAAAATATAGATAGCCCGAACTGGGAATCGGACCCAGACAATGTCGGTATCGCGCCGAGTGCTCTTCCAGTTGAGCTATCCGGCACTATACTATATTTCGTTCAATTTAATCGATAACTTATTGAGCCACAGCGTATATCGTACGGTAATACACCAATTTAATGAGTGGAAACCTAAACATGCAAACCTTCTCAATAAGAAAATTTATAGATAAAATGAGAAGAACATAGATAGCCCGGACTGGGAATCGAATTCAGACCATGTCGGTATCGCGCCGAGTGCTCTACCAGATGAGCTATCCAGCACTATGCTATGCTTGTTCAATTTAATCTATAACTCATTGAGCCACACCGTCCATTGTACAGTAATACACCAATTTAATAAGTGGAAACCTAAACATGCAAACATTCTCAATAAAACAATTCATAGATAAATTGAAAAAATGTAGATAGCCCGAAATAGGAATCGAACCCAGACCATGTCGGTATCGCGCCGAGTGCTCTACCAGTTGAGCTATCCGGCACTATACTATATTCGTTCAATTTGATCTTTAACTTATTGAGCCACACCGTTCAGCGTCTGGTAATACACCAATTCAATAGGTGGAAACTTAAACATGCATACCTTCTAAATAAGACAATTTATAAATAAATTGAGAAAAATATAGATAGCCCGAACTGGAAATCAAACCCAGACCATGTCGGTATCGCGCCGAGCGCTCTTCCAGTTGAGCTATCCGGTACTATACTTTATTCCGTTCAATTTAATCTATAACTTATTGAGCCACACCGTCCATCGTACAGTAATACACCAATTAAATAAGTGGAAACCTAAACATGCAAACCTTCTCAATAAGACAATTTATAGATAAATTCAAAAAAATATAGATAGCCCGAACTGGGAATCGAACCCAGACCATGACTTATCGCGCCGAGTGCTCCATCAGTTGAGCTATCCGGCACTATTCTATATTCCGTTTAATTTAATCTATAACTTATTGAGCTAAACCGTCCATCGTACAGTAATACTCTAATTCGATAAGTGGAAACCTAAACATGCAAACCTTCTCGATAAGACAATTTATAGATAAATTGAGAAAAATATAGATAGCTCGAACTGGGAATCGAACACAGACCATGTCGGTATCGCGCCGAGTGCTCTTCCAGTTGAGCTATCCGGCACTATACTATATTTCGTTCAAGTTAATCGATAACTTATTGAGCCACACCGTATATCGTACGGTAATACACCAATTTAATGAGTGGAAACCTAAACATGCAAACCTTCTCAATAAGAAAATTTATAGATAAAATGAGAAGAACATAGATAGCCCGGACTGGGAATTGAATTCAGACCATGTCGGTATCGCGCCGAGTGCTCTACCAGATGAGCTATCCAGCACTATGCTATGCTTGTTCAATTCAATCTATAACTTATTGAGCCACACCGTCCATTGTACAGTAATACACCAATTTAATAAGTGGAAACCTAAACATGCAAACATTCTCAATAAAACAATTTATAGATAAATTGAGAAGAATATAGATAGCCTAAACTGGGAATCGAACCCAGACCATGTCGGTATCGCGCCAAGTGCTCTTCCAGTCGAGCTATTCGGAACTATACTATATTTCGTTCAATTTAATCGATAACTTATTGAGCCACACCGTCAATCGTACGGTTATACACCAATTTAATGAGTGGAAACCTAAACATGCAAACCTTCTCAATAAGACAATTTATAGATAAATTAAGAAAAATATAGATAGCCCGAACTGGGAATCGGACCCAGACCATGTCGGTATCGCGCCGAGTGCTCTACCAGTTGAGCTATCCGGCACTATACTATATTTCGTTCAATTTAATCGATAACTTATTGAGCCACACCGTTCATCGTACGGTAATACACCAATTCCATAAGTGGAAACCTAAACATGCAAACCTTCTCAATAAGACAATTTATAGATGAATCGAGAAAAATATAGATAGCCTGAACTGGAAATCAAACCCAGACTATGTCGGTATCGCGCCGAGTGCTGTACCAGTGGAGCTATCCGGCACTATACTATATTTCGTTTAATTTGATCTTTAACTTATTGAGCCACACCGTCCATCGTACGGTAATACACCAATTTGATGAGTGGAAACCTAAACATGCAAACCGCCTCAATAAGACAATTTATAGATAAATTGAGAAGAATATAGATAGCCCGGACCGGGAATCAAACCCAGACCATGTCGGTATCGCGCCGATTGCTCTACCAGATGAGCTATCCGGCACTAGACTATGTTCTGTTTAATTCAATCTATAACTTATTGAGCCACACCGTCCATTTTACGGTAATACACCAATTTAATGAGTGGAAACCTAAACATGCAAACCTTCTCAGAAAGACAATTTATAGATAAATTGAGAGAAATATAGATAGCCCGAACTGGGAATCAAACCCAGACCATGTCAGTATCGCGCCGAGTGCTCCACTAGTTGAGCTATCCGGCACTATACTATATTCCGTTTAATTTAATCTATAACTTATTGAGTAAAACCGCCCATCGTACAGTAATACTCTAATTTCAAAAGTGGAAACCTAAACATGCAAACCTTCTCAATAAGACAATTTATAGATAAATTAAGAAAAATATAGATAGCCCGAACTGGGAATCGAACCTAGACCATGTCGGTATCGCGCCGAGTGCTCTACCAGTTGAGCTATCCGGCACTATACTATATTCCGTTCAATTTAATCTATAACTTATTGAGTCACATCGTCCATCGTACGGTAATACACTAATCTAATAAGTGAAAGCCTAAACATGCAAACCTTCTCAATAAGACAATTTATAGATAAATTGAGAAGAACATAGATAGCCCGGACTGGAAATCGTACCCAGACCATGTCGGTATCGCGCCGAGTGCTCTACCAGATGAGCTATCCGGCACTATGCTATGTTCTGTTTAATTTAATCTTTAACTTATTGAGCCGAACCGTTCATCGTACAGTAATACCCTAATTCCATAAGTGGAAACCTAAACATGCAAACCTTCTCAATAAGACAATTTATAGATAAATTGAGAAAAATATAGATAGCCCGAACTGGGAATCAAACCCAGACCATGTCGGTATCGCCCCGAGTGCACCACCAGTTGAGCTATCCGGCACTATGATATATTCCGTTAAATTTTATCTATAACTTATTGAGCCGAACCGTTCATCGTACAGTAATACCCTAATTCCATAAGTGGAAACCTAAACATGCAAACCTTCTCAATAAGACAATTTATAGATAAATTGAGAAAAATATAGATAGCCCGAACTGGGAATCAAACCCAGACCATGTCGGTATCGCACCGAGTGCTCTACCAGTTAAGCTATCCGGCACTATACTATATTCCGTTCAATTTAATCTATAACTTATTGAGCCACACCGTCCATCTTACGGTAATGCACCAATTCAATAAGTCGAAACCTAAACATGCAAACCTTCTCAATAATAGAATTAATAGATAAATTGAAAAAAATATAGATAGCCCGAACTAAGAATCGAACCCAGACCATGTCGGTATCGCGCCGAGTGCTCTTCCAGTCGAGCTATCCGGAACTATACTATATTTCGTTCAATTTAATCGATAACTTATTGAGCCACACCGTCCATCGTACGGTTATACACCAATTTAATGAGTGGAAACCTAAACATGCAAACCTTCTCAATAAGACAATTTATAGATAAATTAAGAAAAATATAGATAGCCCGATCTGGGAATCGGACCCAGACCATGTCGGTATCGCGCCGAGTGCTCTACCAGTTGAGCTATCCGGCACTATACTATATTTCGTTCAATTTAATCGATAACTTATTGAGCCACACCGTTCATCGTACGGTAATACACCAATTCCATAAGTGGAAACCTAAACATGCAAACCTTCTCAATAAGACAATTTATAGATGAATCGAGAAAAATATAGATAGCCTGAACTGGGAATCAAACCCAGACTATGTCGGTATCGCGCCGAGTGCTGTACCAGTGGAGCTATCCGGCACTATACTATATTTCGTTTAATTTGATCTTTAACTTATTGAGCCACACCGTCCATCGTACGGTAATACACCAATTTGATAAGTGGAAACCTAAACATGCAAACCTTCTTAATAAGACAATTTATAGATAAATTGAGAAGAATATAGATAGCCCGGACCGGGAATCAAACCCAGACCATGTCGGTATCGCGCCGATTGCTCTACCAGATGAGCTATCCGGCACTAGGCTATGTTCTGTTTAATTCAATCTATAACTTATTGAGCCACACCGTCCATTTTACGGTAATACACCAATTTAATGAGTGGAAACCTAAACATGCAAACCTTCTCAGAAAGACAATTTATAGATAAACTGAGAGAAATATAGATAGCCCGAACTGGGAATCGAACCCAGACCATGTCAGTATCGCGCCGAGTGCTCCACTAGTTGAGCTATCCGGCACTATACTATATTCCGTTTAATTTACTCTATAACTTATTGAGCAAAACCGCCCATCTCACAGTAATACTCTAATTCGATAAGTGGAAACCTAAACATGCAAACCTTCTCAATAAGACAATTTATAGATAAATCGAGAAAAATATAGATAGCCCGAACTGGTAATCGAACCCAGACCATGTCGGTATCGCGCCGAGTGCTCTACCAGTTGAGCTATCCGGCACTATACTATATTCCGTTCAATTTAATCTATAACTTATTGAGCCACACCGTCCATCGTACAATAATACACAAATTTAATAAGTGGAAACCTAAACATGCAAACCATCTCAATAAGACAATTTATAGATAAATTAAGAAGAATATAGATAGTCCGAACTGGGAATCGAACCCAGACCATGTCGGTATCGCGCCGAGTCCTCTACCAGTTGAGCTATCCGGGACCATACTATATTCCGTTCAATTCAATCTATAACTTATTGAGCAACACCGTCCATTGTACGGTAATACACCAATTTAATAAGTGAAAACCTAAACATGCAAACCTTCTCAATAAGAGAATTAATAGATAAATTGAAAAAAATATAGATAGCCCGAACTGGGAATTGAACCCAGACCATGTCGGTATCGCGCCGAGTGCTCTACCAGTTGAGCTATCTGGCACTATACTATATTCCGTTCAATTTAATCTATAACTTATTGAGCCACACCGTCCATCGTACGGTAATACACCAATTCCATAAGTGGAAACCTAAACATGCAAACCTTCTCAATAAGACAATTTATAGATAAATTAAGAAGAATATAGATAGCCTGAACTGGGAATCGAACCCAGAGCATGTCGTTATCGCGCCGAGTGCTCTTCCAGTTCAGCTATCCGGCACTATACTATATTCGTTCAATTTGATCTTTAACTTATTGAGCAACACCGTTCATCGTCTGGAAATACACCAATTTAATAAGTGGAAACATAAACATGCATACCTCCTCAATAAGACAATTTATAAATAAATTGAGAAATATATAGATAGCCCGAACTGGGAAATAAACCCAGACCATGTCGGTATCGCGCCGAGCGCTCTTCCAGTTGAGCTATCCGGTACTATACTATATTCGTTCAATTTGATCTTTAACTTATTGAGCAACACCGTTCATCGTCTGGAAATACACCAATTTAATAAGTGGAAACATAAACATGCATACCTCCTCAATAAGACAATTTATGAATAAATTGAGAAATATATAGATAGCCTGAACTGGGAATTAAACCCAGACCATGTCGGTATCGCGCCGAGCGCTCTTCTAGTTGAGCTATCCGGCACTATGCTATGTTCTGTTTAATTTAATCTATAACTTATTGAGCCGCACCGTCCAGTGTACGGTAATACACCAATTTAATAAGTAGTAACCTAAACATGCAAACCCTCTCAATAAGACAATTTATAGATAAATTGAGAAAAATATAGATTGCTTGAACTGGGAATCGAACCCAGACCATGTCGGTATCGGGCCGAGTGCTCTACCAGTTGAGCTATCGGGCACTATACTATATTCCGTTCAATTTAGACTATAACTTATTGAGCCACACCGTTCATCGTACGGTAATACACCAATTCCATAAGTGGAAACCTAAACATGCAAACCTTCTCAATAAGACAATTTATAGATGAATCGAGAAAAATATAGATAGCCCGAACTGGGAATCAAACCCAGACCATGTCGGTATCGCGCCGAGTGCTCTACCAGTTAAGCTATCCGGCACTATACTATATTCCGTTCAATTTAATCTATAACTGATTGAGCCACACCGTCCATCGTACGGTAATGCACCAATTCAATAAGTCGAAACCTAAACATGCAAACCTTCTCAATAATAGAATTAATAGATAAATTGAAAAAAATATAGATAGCCCGAACTAAGAATCGAACCCAGACCATGTCGGTATCGCGCCGAGTGCTCTTCCAGTCGAGCTATCCGGAACTATACTATATTTCGTTCAATTTAATCGATAACTTATTGAGCCACACCGTCCATCGTACGGTTATACACCAATTTAATGAGTGGAAACCTAAACATGCAAACCTTCTCAATAAGACAATTTATAGATAAATTAAGAAAGATATAGATAGCCCGATCTGGGAATCGGACCCAGACCATGTCGGTATCGCGCCGAGTGCTCTACCAGTTGAGCTATCCGGCACTATACTATATTTCGTTCATTTTAATCGATAACTTATTGAGCCACACCGTTCATCGTACGGTAATACACCAATTCCATAAGTGGAAACCTAAACATGCAAACCTTCTCAATAAGACAATTTATAGATGAATCGAGAAAAATATAGATAGCCTGAACTGGGAATCGAACCCAGACCATGTCGGTATCGCGCCGAGTGCTCTTCCAGTTCAGCTATCCGGTACTATACTATATTACGTTCAATTTAATCTATAACTTATTGAGCCACACCGTCCATCGTACGGTAATACACTAATTTAATAAGTGGAAACCTAAACATGCAAACCTTCTTAATAAGACAATTTATAGATAAATTGAGAAGAATATAGATAGCCCGAACTGGGAATCGAACCCAGACCATGTCAGTATCGCGCCGAGTGCTCCACTAGTTGAGCTATCCGGCACTATACTATATTCCGTTTAATTTAATCTATAACTTATTGAGCAAAACCGCCCATCGTACAGTAATACTCTAATTCGATAAGTGGAAACCTAAACATGCAAACCTTCTCAATAAGACAATTTATAGATAAATCGAGAAAAATATAGATAGCCCGAACTGGTAATCGAACCCAGACCATGTCGGTATCGCGCCGAGTGCTCTACCAGTTGAGCTATCCGGCACTATACTATATTCCGTTCAATTTAATCTATAACTTATTGAGCCACACCGTCCATCGTACAATAATACACAAATTTAATAAGTGGAAACCTAAACATGCAAACCATCTCAATAAGACAATTTATAGATAAATTAAGAAGAATATAGATAGTCCGAACTGGGAATCGAACCCAGACCATGTCGGTATCGCGCCGAGTCCTCTACCAGTTGAGCTATCCGGGACTATACTATATTCCGTTCAATTCAATCTATAACTTATTGAGCAACACCGTCCATTGTACGGTAATACACCAATTTAATAAGTGAAAACCTAAACATGCAAACCTTCTCAATAAGAGAATTAATAGATAAATTGAAGAAAATATAGATAGCCCGAACTGGGAATTGAACCCAGACCATGTCGGTATCGCGCCGAGTGCTCTACCAGTTGAGCTATCTGGCACTATACTATATTCCGTTCAATTTAATCTATAACTTATTGAGCCACACCGTCCATCGTACGGTAATACACCAATTCCATAAGTGGAAACCTAAACATGCAAACCTTCTCAATAAGACAATTTATAGATAAATTGAGAAGAATATAGATAGCCTGAACTGGGAATCGAACCCAGAGCATATCGTTATCGCGCCGAGTGCTCTTCCAGTTCAGCTATCCGGCACTATACTATATTCGTTCAATTTGATCTTTAACTTATTGAGCAACACCGTTCATCGTCTGGAAATACACCAATTTAATAAGTGGAAACATAAACATGCATACCTCCTCAATAAGACAATTTATAAATAAATTGAGAAATATATAGATAGCCCGAACTGGGAAATAAACCCAGACCATGTCGGTATCGCGCCGAGCGCTCTTCCAGTTGAGCTATCCGGTACTATACTATATTCGTTGAATTTGATCTTTAACTTATTGAGCAACACCGTTCATCGTCTGGAAATACACCAATTTAATAAGTGGAAACATAAACATGCATACCTCCTCAATAAGACAATTTATAAATAAATTGAGAAATATATAGATAGCCCGAACTGGGAATTAAACCCAGACCATGTCGGTATCGCGCCGAGCGCTCTTCTAGTTGAGCTATCCGGTACTATACTTTATTCCGTCCAATTTAATCTATAACTTATTGAGCCACACCGTCCATCGTACGGTAATACACCAATTTAATGAGTGGAAACCTAAACATGCAAACCTCCTCAATAAGACAATTTATAGATAAATTAAGAAAAATATAGATAGCCCGAACTGGGAATCGAACCTAGACCATGTCGGTATCGCGCCGAGTGCTCTACCAGTTGAGCTATCAAGCACTATACTATATTCCGTTCAATTTAATCTATAACTCATTGAGCCACACCGTCCATCGTGCGGTAATACCCCAATTCCATAAGTTGAAACCTAAACATGCAAACCTTCTCAATAAGACAATTTATAGATAAATTGAGAAAAATATAGATAGCCCGAACTGCGAATCGAACCCAGACCATGTCGGTATTGCGCCGAGTGCTCGACTAGTTGAGCTATCCGGCACTATGCTATGTTCTGTTTAATTTAATCTATAACTTATTGAGCCGCACCGTCCAGTGTACGGTAATACACCAATTTAATAAGTAGTAACCTAAACATGCAAACCCTCTCAATAAGACAATTTATACATAAATTGAGAAAAATATAGATTGCTCGAACTGGGAATCGAACCCAGACCATGTCGGTATCGGGCCGAGTGCTCTACCAGTTGAGCTATCGGGCACTATACTATATTCCGTTCAATTTAGACTATAACTTATCGAGCCACACCGTCCATCGTACGGTAATACACCAATTTAATGAGTGGAAACCTAAACATGCCAACCTTCTCAATAAGACAATTAATAGATAAATCGAAAAAAACATAGATAGCCCAAAGTGAAAACCGAACCCAGAACATGTCGGTATCGCGCCGAGTGCTCTACTAGTTGAGCTATCCGGCTCTATACTATATTCCGTTTAATTTAATCTATAACTTATTAAGCCAAACCGTCCATCGTACGGTAATACACCAATTCCATAAGTGGAAACCTAAACATGCAAACCTTCTCAATAAGACAATTTATAGATAAATTGAGAAGAATATAGATAGCCTGAACTGGGAATCGAACCCAGACCATGTCGGTATCGCGCCGAGTGCTCTTCCAGTTCAGCTATCCGGTACTATACTATATTACGTTCAATTTAATCTATAACTTATTGAGCCACACCGTCCATCGTACGGTAATACACTAATTTAATAAGTGGAAGCCTAAACATGCAAACCTTCTCAATAAGACAATTTATAGATAAATTTCAAAGAACATAGATAGCCCGGACTGGGAATCAAACCCAGACCATGTCGGTATCGCGCCGAGTGCTCTACCAGATGAGCTATCCAGCACTATGCTATGTTATGTTCAATTTAATCTATAACTTATTGAGCCACACCGTCCATTGTACAGTAATACACCAATTTAATAAGTGGAAACCTAAACATGCAAACCTTTTCAATACGACAATTCATAAATAAATTGAAAAAAATATAGATAGCCCGAAATAGAAATCGAACCCAGACCATGTTGGTATCGCGCCGAGTGCTCTACCAGTTGAGCTATCCGGCACTATACTATATTCGTTCAATTTGATGTTTAACTTATTGAGCCACACCGTTCATCGTCTGGTAATACACCAATTTGATAAGTGGAAACTTAAACATGCATACCTTCTCGATAAGACAATTTATAAATAAATTGAGAAAAATATAGAGAGCCCAAACTGGGAATCAAACCCAGACCATGTCGGTATTGTGCCGAGCGCTCTTCCAGTTGAGCTATCCGGTACTATACTTTATTCCGTTCAATTTAATCCATAACTTATTGAGCCACACCGTCCATCGTACGGTAATTCACAAATTTAATTAGTGGAAACCTAAACATGCAAACCTTCTCAATAAGACAATTTATAGATAAATTAAGAAGAATATAGATAGTTCGAACTGGGAATCGAACCCAGACCATGTCGGTATCGCGCCGAGTGCTCTACTAGTTGAGCTATCCGGGACTATACTATATTCCGTTCAATTCAATCTATAACTTATTGAGCCACACCGTCCATCGTACGGTAATACACCAATTTAATAAGTGGAAACCTAAACATGCAAACCTTCTCAATAAGAGAATTAATAGATAAATTGAAAAAAATATAGATAGCCCGAACTGGGAATCGAACCCAGACCATGTCGGTATCGCGCCGAGTGCTCTTCCAGTTGAGCTATTCGGCACTATGCTATATTTCGTTCAATTTAATCGATAACTTATTGAGCCACACCGTCCATCGTACAATAATACACAAATTTAATAAGTGGAAACCTAAACATGCAAACCTTCTCAATATGAGATTTAATAGATAAATTGAAAAAAACATAGATAGCCCAAAGTGAAAACCGAACCCAGAACATGTCGGTATCGCGCCGAGTGCTCTACTAGTTGAGCTATCCGGCTCTATACTATATTCCGTTTAATTTAATCTATAACTTATTGAGCCACACCGTCCATCGTTCAATAATACACAAATATAATAAGTGGAAACCTAAACATGCAAACCTTCTCAATAAGACAATTTATAGATAAATTAAGAAGAATATAGATAGTCCGAACTGGGAATTGAACCCAGACCATGTCGGTATCGCGCCGAGTGCTCTACCAGTTGAGCTATCCGGGACTATACTACATTCCGTTCAATTCAATCTATAACTTATCAAGCCACACCGTCCAGTGTTCGGTAATACACCAATTTAATAAGTGGAAACCTAAACATGCAAACCCTCTCAATAAGACAATTTATAGATAAATTGAGAAAAATATAGTTTGCCCGAACTGGGAATCGAATCCAGAACATGTCGGTATCGCGCCGAGTGCTCTACTAGTTGAGCTATCGAGCACTATGCTATGTTCTGTTCAATTTAATCTATAACTTATTGAGCCACACCGTCCATCGTACGGTAATACACCAATTTAATAAGTGGAAACCTAAACATGCAAACCTTCTCAATAAGATAATTGATAGATAAATTAAGAAGAATATAGATAGCCCGAACTGGGAATCAAACCCTGACCATGTCAGTATCGCGCCGAGTGCTCTACTAGTTGAGCTATCCGGCACTATACTATATTCCGTTTAATTTAATCCATAACTTATTGAGCCACACCGTCCCTCGTTCGGTAATACACCGATTTAATCTAGTGAAAACCTAAACATGCACACCTTCTCAATGAGACAATTCATAGATAAATTGAGAAAAATATAGATAGCCCGAAATGGGAATCGAACCCAGAAAATATCGGTATCGCGCCGAGTGCTCTACCAGTTAAGCTATCCGGCTCTATACTATATTCCGTTTAATTTAATCTATAACGTATTGAGCCACACTGTCCATCGTACAGTAATACTCTAATTCCATAAGTGGAAACCTTAACATGCAAACCTTCTCAATAAGACAATTTATAGATAAATTGAGAAAAATATAGAAAGCCCGAACTGGGAATCGAACCCAGACTATGTCGGTATCGCGCCGAGTGCTCTACCAGTTGAGCTATCTGGCACTATACTATATTCCGTTCAATTTAATCTATAACTTATTGAGCCACACCGTCCATCGTACGGTAATACACCAATTTAATAAGTGGAAACCTAAACATGCAAACCTTCTCAATAAGAGAATTAATAGATTAATTGAAAAAAATATAGATAGCCCGAACTGGGAATCGAACCCAGACCATGTCGGTATCGCGCCAAGTGCTCTTCCAGTTGAGCTATTCGGCACTATACTATATTTCGTTCAATTTAATCGATAACTTATTGAGCCACACCGTCCATCGTACGGTAATACACCAATTTAATGAGTGGAAACCTAAACTTGCAAACCTTCTCAATAAGACAATTTATAGATAAATTGAGAAAAATATAAATAGCCCGAACTGCGAAACGAACCCAGACCATGTCGGTATCGCGCCGAGTGCTCTACTAGTTGAGCTATCCGGCACTATGCTATGTTCTGTTTAATTTAATCTATAACTTATCAAGCCACACCGTCCATCGTACGGTAATACACCAATTTAATAAGTGGAAACCTAAACATGCAAACCTTCTCAATAAGAGAATTAATAGATAAATTGAGAAAAATATAGATAGCCCGAACTGGGAATCGAACCTAGACCATGTCGGTATCGCGCCGAGTGCTCTACCAGTTGAGCTATCCGGCACTATACTATATTCCGTTCAATTTAATCTATAACTTATTGAGCCACACCGTCCATCGTACGGTAATACACCAATTCCATAAGTGGAAACCTAAACATGCAAACCTTCTCAATAAGACAATTTATAGATTAATTGAGGAAAATATAGATAGCCCGAACTGCGAAACGAACCCAGACCATGTCGGTATCGCGCCGAGTGCTCTACTAGTTGAGCTATCCGGCACTATACTATATTCCGTTTAATTTAATCTATAATCTATTGAGCCACACCGTCCATCGTACGGTAATACACCGATTTAATAAGTGGAAACCTTAACATGCAAACCTTCTCAATAAGATAATTAATAGATGAATTAAGAAGAGAATAGATAGCCCGAACTGGGAATCGAACCCAGACCATGTCGGTATCGCGCCGACTGCTCTACTAGTTGAGCTATCCGGCACTATACTATATTCCGTTTAATTTAATCTATAATCTATTGAGCCACACCGTCAATCGTACGGTAATACACCGATTTAATATAGTGAAAACCTCAACATGCACACCTTCTCAATAAGACAATTTATAAATAAATTGAGAAAAATATAGATATCCCGAACTGGGAATCAAACCCAGACCATGTCGGTATTGCGCCGAGCGCTCTTCCAGTTGAGCTATCCGGTACTATACTTTATTCCGTTCAATTTAATCTATAACTTATTGAGCCACACCGTCCAGTGTACGGTAATACACCGATTTAATATAGTGAAAACCTCAACATGCAAACCTTCTCAATAAGACAATTTATAGATAAATTGAGAAGAATATAGATAGCCCGAACTGGGAATGGAACCCAGGCCATGTCGGTATCGCGCCGAGTGCTCCACCAGTTGAGCTATCTGGCACTATACTATATTCCGTTTGATTTAAGCTATAACTTATTGAGCCACACCGTCCATCGTACGGTAATACACCGATTTAATATAGTGAAAACCTAAACATGCAAATCTTCTCAATAAGACGATTTATAGATAAATTGAGAAGAATATAGATAGCCCGAACTGGGAATCGAACCCAGGCCATGTCGGTATCGCGCCGAGTGCTCTACCAGTTAAGCTATCCGGCACTATACTATATTCCGTTCAATTTAATCTATAACTTATTGAGCCAAACGGTCCATCGTACGGTAATACACCAATTAAATAAGTGGAAACCTAAACATGCAAACCTTCTTAATAAGACAATTTATAGATAAAATTAAAAAAATATAGATAGCCCGAACTGGGAATCGAACCCAGACCATGTCTGTATCGCATCGAGTGCTCCACCAGTTGAGCTATCCGGCACTATACTATGTTCCGTTTAATTTAATCTATAACTTATTGAGCCAAACCGTCCATCGTACAGTAATACTCTAATTCGATAAGTGGAAACCTAAACATGCAAACCTTCTCGATAAGACAATTTATAGATAAATTGAAAAAAATATAGATAGCCCTAACTGGAAATCGAACCGAGACCATGTCGGTATCGCGCCGAGTGCTCTACCAGTTGAGCTATCCGGCACTATACTATATTTCGTTCAATTAAATCTATAACTTATTGAGCCACACCGTCCATCGTACGGTAATACACCAATTCCATAAGTGGAAATTAAAACATGCAAACCTTCTCAATAAGACAATTTATAGATAAATTGAGAAAAATATAGATAGCCCGAACTGCGAATCGAACCCAGACCATGTCGGTATCGCGCCGAGTGCTCGACTAGTTGAGCTATCCGGCACTATACTATATTCCGTTCAATTTAGACTTTAACTTATCGAGCCACACCGTCCATCGTACAGTAATACACCAATTTAATAAGTGGAAACCTAAACATGCAAACCTTCTCAATAAGACAATTAATAGATAAATTGAAAAAAATATAGATAGCCCAAAGTGGGAATCAAACCCAGAACATGTCGGTATCACGCCGAGTGCTCTACCAGTTGAGCTATCCGGCACTATACTATATTCCGTTCAATTAAATCTATAACTTATTGAGCCACACCGTCCATCGTACGGTAATACACCAATTTAATAAGTGGAAACCTAAACATGCAAACCTTCTCAATAAGATAATTGATAGATAAATTAAGAAGAATATAGATAGCCCGAACTGGGAATCAAACCCTGACCATGTCGGTATCGCGCCGAGTGCTCTACTAGTTGAGCTATCCAGCACTATACTATATTCCGTTTAATTTAATCCATAACTTATTGAGCCACACCGTCCCTCGTTCGGTAATACACCGATTTAATATAGTGAAAACCTAAACATGCACACCTTCTCAATGAGACAATTCATAGATAAATTGAGAAAAATATAGATAGCCCGAAATGGGAATCGAACCCAGACAATATCGGTATCGCGCCGAGTGCTCTACCAGTTAAGCTATCCGGCTCTATACTATATTCCGTTTAATTTAATCTATAACGTATTGAGCCACACTGTCCATCGTACAGTAATACTCTAATTCCATAAGTGGAAACCTTAACATGCAAACCTTCTCAATAAGACAATTTATAGATAAATTGAGAAAAATATAGATAGCCCGAACTGGGAATCGAACCCAGACTATGTCGGTATCGCGCCGAGTGCTCTACCAGTTGAGCTATCTGGCACTATACTATATTCCGTTCAATTTAATCTATAACTTATTGAGCCACACCGTCCATCGTACGGTAATACACCAATTTAATAAGTGGAAACCTAAACATGCAAACCTTCTCAATAAGAGAATTAATAGATAAATTGAAAAAAATATAGATAGCCCGAACTGGGAATCGAACCCAGACCATGTCGGTATCGCGCCAAGTGCTCTTCCAGTGGAGCTATTCGGCACTATACTATATTTCGTTCAATTTAATCTATAACTTATCAAGCCACACCGTCCATCGTACGGTAATACACCAATTTAATAAGTGGAAACCTAAACATGCAAACCTTCTCAATAAGAGAATTAATAGATAAATTGAGAAAAATATAGATAGCCCGAACTGGGAATCGAACCTAGACCATGTCGGTATCGCGCCGAGTGCTCTACCAGTTGAGCTATCCGGCACTATACTATATTCCGTTCAATTTAATCTATAACTTATTGAGCCACACCGTCCATCGTACGGTAATACACCAATTCCATAAGTGGAAACCTAAACATGCAAACCTTCTCAATAAGACAATTTATAGATAAATTGAGGAAAATATAGATAGCCCGAACTGCGAAACGAACCCAGACCATGTCGGTATCGCGCCGAGTGCTCTACTAGTTGAGCTATCCGGCACTATGCTATGTTCTGTTTAATTTAATCTATAACTTATCAAGCCACACCGTCCAGTGTACGGTAATACACCAATTTAATAAGTGGAAACCTAAACATGCAAACCCTCTCAATAAGACAATTTATAGATAAATTGAGAAAAATATAGTTTGCCCGAACTGGGAATCGAATCCAGAACATGTCGGTATCGCGCCGAGTGCTCTACCAGTTAAGCTATCCGGCTCTATACTATATTCCGTTTAATTTAATCTATAACTTATTGAGCCACACCGTCCATCGTACAATAATACACAAATTTAATAAGTGGAAACCTATACATGCAAACCTTCTCAATAAGACAATTTATAGATAAATTAAGAAGAATATAGATAGTCCGAACTGGGAATTGAACCCAGACCATGTCGGTATCGCGCCGAGTGCTCTACCAGTTGAGCTATCCGGGACTATACTACATTCCGTTCAATTCAATCTATAACTTATTGAGCCACACCGTCTATCGTACGGTAATACACCAATTTAATAAGTGGAAACCTAAACATGCAAACTTTCTCAATAAACGAATTAATAGATAAATTGAAAAAAATATAGAAAGCATGAACTGGAAATCGAACCCAGACCATGTCGGTATCGCGCCGAGTGCTCTACCAGTTGAGCTATCCGGGACTATACTATATTCCGTTCGATTTAATCTATGACTTATTGAGCCACACCGTCCATCGTACGGTAAGACACCAATTTAATAAGTGGAAACCTTAACATGCAAACCTTCTCAATAAGATAATTGATAGATAAATTAAGAAGAGAATAGATAGCCCGAACTGGGAATCGAACCCAGACCATGTCGGTATCGCGCCGACTGCTCTACTAGTTGAGCTATCCGGCACTATACTATATTCCGTTTAATTTAATCTATAATCTATTGAGCCACACCGTCCATCGTACGGTAATACACCGATTTAATATAGTGAAAACCTCAACATGCACACCTTCTCAATAAGACAATTTATAAATAAATTGAGAAAAATATAGATAGCCCGAACTGGGAATCAAACCCAGACCATGTCGGTATTGCGCCGAGCGCTCTTCCAGTTGAGCTATCCGGTACTATACTTTATTCCGTTCAATTTAATCTATAACTTATTAAGCCACACCGTCCAGTGTACGGTAATACACCGATTTAATATAGTGAAAACCTCAACATGCAAACCTTCTCAATAAGACAATTTATAGATAAATTGAGAAGAATATAGATAGCCCGAACTGGGAATCGAACCCAGGCCATGTCGGTATCGCGCCGAGTGCTCCACCAGTTGAGCTATCTGGCACTATACTATATTCCGTTTGATTTAATCTATAACTTATTGAGCCACACCGTCCATCGTACGGTAATACACCGATTTAATATAGTGAAAACCTAAACATGCAAACCTTCTCAATAAGACGATTTATAGATAAATTGAGAAGAATATAGATAGACCGAACTGGGAATCGAACCCAGGCCATGTCGGTATCGCGCCGAGTGCTCTACCAGTTAAGCTATCCGGCACTATACTATATTCCGTTCAATTTAATCTATAACTTATTGAGCCAAACCGTCCATCGTACGGTAATACACCAATTAAATAAGTGGAAACCTAAACATGCAAACCTTCTTAATAAGACAATTTATAGATAAATTTAAAAAAATATAGATAGCCCGAACTGGGAATCGAACCCAGACCATGTCTGTATCGCACCGAGTGCTCCACCAGTTGAGCTATCCGGCACTATACTATATTCCGTTTAATTTAATCTATAACTTATTGAGCCAAACCGTCCATCGTACAGTAATACTCTAATTCGATAAGTGGAAACCTAAACATGCAAACCTTCTCGATAAGACAATTTATAGATAAATTGAGAAAAATATAGATAGCCCGAACTGGAAATCGAACCGAGACCATGTCGGTATCGCGCCGAGTGCTCTACCAGTTGAGCTATCCGGCACTATACTATATTCCGTTCAATTAAATCTATAACTTATTAAGCCACACCGTCCATCGTACGGTAATACACCAATAACATAAGTGGAAACCAAAACATGAAAACCTTCTCAATAAGACAATTTATAGATAAATTGAGAAAAATATAGATAGCCCGAACTGCGAATCGAACCCAGACCATGTCGGTATCGCGCCGAGTGCTCGACTAGTTGAGCTATCCGGCACTATACTATATTCCGTTCAATTTAGAATTCAACTTATCGAGCCACACCGTCCATCGTACAGTAATACACCAATTTAATAAGTGGAAACCTAAACATGCAAACCTTCTCAATAAGACAATTAATAGATAAATTGAAAAAAATATAGATAGCCCAAAGTGGGAATCAAACCCAGAACATGTCGGTATCACGCCGAGTGCTCTACCAGTTGAGCTATCCGGCACTATACTATATTCCGTTCAATTTAATCTATAACTTATTGAGCCAAACCGTCCATCGTACGGTAATGCACCAATTCCATAAGTGAAAATCTAAACATGCAAACCTTCTCAATAAGACAATTTATAGATAAATTGAGAATAATATAGATAGCCCGAACTGCGAATCGAACCCAGACCATGTCGATATCGCACCGAGTGCTCTACTAGTTGAGCTATCCGGCACTATGCTATGTTCTGTTTAATTTAATCTATAACTTATTGAGCCACACCGTCCAGTGTACGGTGATACACCAATTAAATAAGTGGAAACCTAAACATGCAAACCTTCTCAATAAGATAATTTATAGATAAATTGAGAAAAATATAGATTGCCCGAACTGGGAATCGAACCCAGACCATGTCGGTATCAGGACGAGTGCTCTACCAGTTGAGCTATAGGGCACTATACTATATTCCGTTCAATTTAGACTATAACTTATCGAGCCACACCGTCCATCGTACGGTAATACACCAATTTAATAAGTGGAAACCTAAACATGCAAACCTTCTCAATAAGACAATTGATAGATAAATCGAAAAAAATATAGATAGCCCGAACTGGGAATCGAACCTAGACGATGTCGGTATCGCGCCGAGTGCTCTACCAGTTAAGCTATCCGGCACTATACTATATTCCGTTCAATTTAATCTATAACTTATTGAGCCACACTGTCCATCGTACGGTAATACACCAATTCCATAAGTGGAAACCTAAACATGCAAACCTTCTCAATAAGACAATTTAAAGATAAATTGAGAAAAATATAGATAGCCCGAACTGCGAAACGAACCCAGACCATCTCGGTATCGCGCCGAGTGCTCTACTAGTTGAGCTATCCGGCACTATACTATATTTCGTTCAATTTAATCGATAACTTATTGAGCCACACCGTCCATCGTACGGTAATACACCAATTTAATGAGTGGAAACCTAAACAAGCAAACCTTCTCAATAAGACAATTAATAGATAAATCGAAAAAAATATAGATAGCCCGAACTGGGAATCGAACCTAGACCATGTCGGTATCGCGCCGAGTGCTCTACCAGTTAAGCTATCCGGCACTATACTATATTCCGTTCAATTTAATCTATAACTTATTGAGCCACACTGTCCATCGGACGGTAATACACCAATTCCATAAGTGGAAACCTAAACATGCAAACCTTCTCAATTAGACAATTTATAGATAAATTGAGAAAAATATAGATAGCCCGAACTGCGAAACGAACCCAGACCATGTCGGTATCGCGCCGAGTGCTCTTTCAGTTGAGCTATCCGGCACTATACTATATTTCGTTCAATTTAATCGATAACTTATTGAGCCACACCGTCCATCGTACGGTAATACACCAATTTAATGAGTGGAAACCTACACAAGCAAACCTTCTCAATAAGACGATTTATAGATAAATTGAGAGAAATATAGATAGCCCGAACTGGGAATCGAACCTAGACCATGTCGGTATCGCGCCGAGTGCTCTACCAGTTAAGCCATCCGGCACTATACTATATTCCGTTCAATTTAATCTATAACTTATTGAGCCACACCGTCCATCGTACGGTAATACACCAATTCCATAAGTGGAAACCTAAACATGCAAACCTTCTCAATAAGACAATTTATAGATAAATTGAGAAACATATCGATAGCCCGAACTGGTAATTGAACCCAGACCATGTCGGTATCGCGCCGAGTGCTCTTCCAGTTAAGCTATCCGGTACTATACTATATTCTGTTCAATTTAATCTATAACTAATTGAGCCACACCGTCCATCGTACGGTAATACGCCAATTTAATGAGTGGAAACCCAAACATGCAAACCTTCTCAATAAGACAATTTATAGATAAATTAAGAATAATATAGATAGCCCGAACTGGGAATCGAACCTAGACAATGTCGGTATCGCGCAAAGTGCTCTACCAGTTGAGCTATCCAGCACTATGCTATGTTCTGTTCAATTTAATCTATAACTTATTGAGCCACACCGTCCATTGTACAGTAATACACCAATTTAATAAGTGGAGACCTAAACATGCAAACCTTCTTAATAAGACAATTCATAGATAAATTGAAAAAAATATAGATAGCCCGAAATAGGAATCGAACCCAGACCATGTTCTTATCGCGCCGAGTGCTCTACCAGTTGAGCTATCCGGCACTATACTATATTTCGTTCAATTTAATCGATAACTTATTGAGCCACACCGTCCATCGTACGGTAATACACCAATTTAATGAGTGGAAACCTAATCAAGCAAACCTTCTCAATAAGAAAATTAATAGATAAATCGAAAAAAATATAGATAGCCCGAACTGGGAATCGAACCTAGACCATGTCGGTATCGCGCCGAGTGCTCTACCAGTTAAGCTATCCGGCACTATACTATATTCCGTTCAATTTAATCTATAACTTATTGAGCCACACTGTCCATCGGACGGTAATACACCAATTCCATAAGTGGAAACCTAAACATGCAAACCTTCTCAATTAGACAATTTATAGATAAATTGAGAAAAATATAGATAGCCCGAACTGCGAAACGAACCCAGACCATGTCGGTATCGCGCCGAGTGCTCTTTCAGTTGAGCTATCCGGCACTATACTATATTTCGTTCAATTTAATCGATAACTTATTGAGCCACACCGTCCATCGTACGGTAATACACCAATTTAATGAGTGGAAACCTAAACAAGCAAACCTTCTCAATAAGACGATTTATAGATAAATTGAGAGAAATATAGATAGCCCGAACTGGGAATCGAACCTAGACCATGTCGGTATCGCGCCGAGTGCTCTACTAGTTAAGCCATCGCGCACTATACTATATTCCGTTCAATTTAATCTATAACTTATTGAGCCACACCGTCTATCGTACGGTAATACACCAATTCCATAAGTGGAAACCTAAACATGCAAACCTTCTCAATAAGACAATTTATAGATAAATTGAGAAACATATCGATAGCCCGAACTGGTAATTGAACCCAGACCATGTCGGTATCGCGCCGAGTGCTCTTCCAGTTAAGCTATCCGGTACTATACTATATTCTGTCCAATTTAATCTATAACTAATTGAGCCACACCGTCCATCGTACGGTAATACGCCAATTTAATGAGTGGAAACCCAAACATGCAAACCTTCTCAATAAGACAATTTATAGATAAATTAAGAATAATATAGATACCCCGAACTGGGAATCGAACCTAGACAATGTCGGTATCGCGCCGAGTGCTCTACCAGTTGAGCTATCCAGCACTATGCTATGTTCTGTTCAATTTAATCTATAACTTATTGAGCCACACCGTCCATTGTACAGTAATACACCAATTTAATAAGTGGAGACCTAAACATGCAAACCTTCTTAATAAGACAATTCATAGATAAATTGAAAAAAATATAGATAGCCCGAAATAGGAATCGAACCCAGACCATGTTGTTATCGCGCCGAGTGCTCTACCAGTTGAGCTATCCGGCACTATACTATATTCGTTTAATTTGATCTTCAACTTACTAAGCCAGACCGTTTATCGTCTGGTAATACACCTATTTAATAAGTGGAAACTTAAACATGCATTCCTCCTCAATAAGACAATTTATAAATAAATTGAGAAAAATATAGATTGCCCGAACTGGCAATCGAACCCAGACCATGTCGGTATCGGGCCGAGTGCTCTACCAGTTGAGCTATCGGGCACTATACACTATTCCGTTCAATTTAGACTATAACTTATCGAGCCACACCATCCATCGTACGGTAATACACCAATTTAATAAGTGGAAACCTAAACATGCAAACCTTCTCAATAAGACAATTAATAGACAAATTAAAAAAAATATAGATAGCCCAAAGTGGGAATCGAACCCAGAACATGTCGGTATCGCGCCGAGTGCTCTACCAGTTGAGCTATCTGGCAACTCTACTATATTCCGTTCAATTTAATCTATAACTTATTGAGCCAAACCGTCCATCGTACGATAATACACCAATTCTATAAGTGGAAACCTAAACATGCAAACCTTCTGAATAAGACAATTTATAGATAAATTGAGAAAAATATAGATAGCCCGAACTGGTAATTGAATCCAGACCATGTCGGTATCGCGCCGAGTGCTCTTCCAGTTGAGCTATCCGGCACTATACTATATTCCGTTTAATTTAATCTATAACTTATTGAGCCAAACCGTCCATCGTACAGTAATACTCTAATTCGATAAGTGGAAACCTAAACATGCAAACCTTCTCGATAAGACAATTTATAGATAAATTGAGAAAAATATAGATAGCCCGAAATGGGAATCGAACCCAGACCATGTCGGTATCGCGCCGAGTGCTCTTCCAGTAGAGCTATCCGGCACTATACTATATTTTGTTTAATTTAATCGATAACTTATTGAGCCACACCGTCCATCGTACGGTAATACACCAATTTAATGAGTGGAAACCTAAACATGCAAACTTTCTCAATAAGACAATTTATAGATAAATTAAGAAAAATATAGATAGCCCGAACTGGGAATCGAACCCAGACCATGTCGGTCTCGCGCCGAGTGCTCTACCAGTTGAGCTATCCGGCACTATACTATATACCGTTCAATTAAATCTATAACTTATTGAGCCACCCCGTCCATCGTACGGTAATACACCAATTCCATAAGTGGAAACCAAAACATGCAAACCTTCTCAATAAGACAATTTATAGATGAATTGAGAAAAATATAGATAGCCCGAACTGCGAATCGAACCCAGACCATGTCAGTATCGCGACAAGTGCTCGACTAGTTGAGCTATCCGGCACTATGCTATGTTCTGTTTAATTTAATCTATAACTTATTGAGCCACACCGTCCAGTGTACGGTAATACACCAATTCCATAATTGGAAACCTAAACATGCAAACCTTCTTAATAAGACTATTGATAGATAAATTAAAAAGAATATAGATAGCCCGAACTGGGAATCGTACCCAGACCATGTCGGTAGCGCGCCGAGTGCTCTACTAGTTGAGCTATCTTGCACTAAACTATATTTCGTTCAATTTAATCTATAACTTATTAAGCCACACCGTCCATCGTACGGTAATACGCCAATTTAATAAGTGTAAACCTAAACATGCAAACCTTCTCAATAAGACAATTTATAGATAAATTAAGAAAAATATAGATAGCCCGAACTAGGAATCGAACCTAGACCATGTCGGTATCGCGCCGAGTGCTCTACCAGTTGAGCTATCCAGCACTATGCTATGTTCTGTTCAATTTAATCTATAACTTATTGAGCCACACCGTCCATTGTACAGTAATACACCAATTTAATAAGTGGAGACCTAAACATGCAAACCTTCTTAATAAGACAATTCATAGATAAATTGAAAAAAATATAGATAGCCCGAAATAGGAATCGAACCCAGACCATGTTGTTATCGCGCCGAGTGCTCTACCAGTTGAGCTATCCGGCACTATACTATATTCGTTTAATTTGATCTTCAACTTACTAAGCCAGACCGTTTATCGTCTGGTAATACACCAATTTAATAAGTGGAAACTTAAACATGCATTCCTCCTCAATAAGACAATTTATAAATAAATTGAGAAAAATATAGATTGCCCGAACTGGCAATCGAACCCAGACCATGTCGGTATCGGGCCGAGTGCTCTACCAGTTGAGCTATCGGGCACTATACTATATTCCGTTCAATTTAGACTATAACTTATCGAGCCACACCATCCATCGTACGGTAATACACCAATTTAATAAGTGGAAACCTAAACATGCAAACCTTCTCAATAAGACAATTAATAGACAAATTAAAAAAAATATAGATAGCCCAAAGTGGGAATCGAACCCAGAACATGTCGGTATCGCGCCGAGTGCTCTACCAGTTGAGCTATCCGGCACTATACTATATTCCGTTCAATTTAATCTATAACTTATTGAGCCAAACCGTCCATCGTACGATAATACACCAATTCTACAAGTAGAAACCTAAACATGCAAACCTTCTGAATAAGACAATTTATAGATAAATTGAGAAAAATATAGATAGCCCGAACTGGTAATTGAATCCAGACCATGTCGGTATCGCGCCGGGTGCTCTTCCAGTTGAGCTATCCGGCACTATACTATATTCCGTTTGATTTAATCTATAACTTATTGAGCCAAACCGTCCATCGTACAGTAATACTCTAATTCGATAAGTGGAAACCTAAACATGCAAACCTTCTCGATAAGACAATTTATAGATAAATTGAGAAAAATATAGATAGCCCGAACTGGAAATCGAACCGAGACCATGTCGGTATCGCGCCGAGTGCTCTACCAGTTGAGCTATCCGGGACTATACTATATTCCGTTCAATTCAATCTATAACTTATTGAGCCACACCGTCCATCGTACGGTAATACACCAATTTAATAAGTGAAAACCTAAACATGCAAACCTTCTCAATAAGAGAATTAATAGATAAATTGAAAAAAATATAGATAGCCCGAAATGGGAATCGAACCCAGACCATGTCGGTATCGCGCCGAGTGCTCTTCCAGTAGAGCTATCCGGCACTATACTATATTTCGTTTAATTTAATCGATAACTTATTGAGCCACACCGTCCATCGTACGGTAATACACCAATTTAATGAGTGGAAACCTAAACATGCAAACTTTCTCAATAAGACAATTTATAGATAAATTAAGAAAAATATAGATAGCCCGAACTGGGAATCGAACCCAGACCATGTCGGTATCGCGCCGAGTGCTCTACCAGTTGAGCTATCCGGCACTATACTATATTCCGTTCAATTAAATCTATAACTTATTGAGCCACCCCGTCCATCGTACGGTAATACACCAATTCCATAAGTGGAAACCAAAACATGCAAACCTTCTCAATAAGACAATTTATAGATGAATTGAGAAAAATATAGATAGCCCGAACTGCGAATCGAACCCAGACCATGTCAGTATCGCGCCAAGTGCTCGACTAGTTGAGCTATCCGGCACTATGCTATGTTCTGTTCAATTTAATCTATAACTTATTGAGCCACACCGTCCAGTGTACGGTAATACACCAATTCCATAAGTGGAAACCTAAACATGCAAACCTTCTCAATAAGACAATTTATAGATAAATTGAGAAAAATATAGATAGCCCGAACTGGTAATTGAACCCAGACCATGTCGGTATCGCGCCGAGCGCTCTTCCAGTTGAGCTATCTGGTACTATACTATATTCCGTTCAATTTAATCTATAACTTATTGAGCCACACCGTCCATCGTACGGTAATACACCAATTTAATAAGTGGAAACCTAAACATGCAAACCTTCTCAATAAGAGAATTAATAGATAAATTGAAAAAAATATAGATAGCCCGAACTGGGAATCGAACCCAGACCATGTCGGGATCGCGCCGAGTGCTCTACTAATTGAGCTATCTGGCACTATACTATATTCCGTTTATTTTAATCTATAACTTATTGAGCCACGTCGTCCATCGTACGGTAATACACCGATTTAATATAGTGAAAACCTAAACATGCAAACCTTCTCAATAAGACAATTCATAGATGAATTGAAAAAAATATAGATAGCCCGAAATGGGAATCGAACCCAGACAATATCGGTATCGCGCCGAGTGCTCTACTAGTTGAGCAATCCGGCTCTATACTATATTCCGTTTAATTTAATCTATAACTTTTTGAGCCACACCGTCCATCGTACGGTAATACACCAATTTAATAAGTGGAAACCTAAACATGCAAACCTTCTCAATAAGAGAATTAATAGATAAATTGAAAAAAATATAGATAGCCCGAACTGGAAATCGAACCCAGACCATGTCGGTATCGCGCCGAGTGCTCTTCCAGTTCAGCTATCCGATACTATACTATATTACGTTCAATTTAATCTATAACTTATTGAGCCACACCGTCCATCGTACGGTAATACACTAATTTAATAAGTGGAAGCCTAAACATGCAAACCTTCTCAATAAGACAATTTATAGATAAATTGAGAAGAACATAGATAGCCCGGACTGGGAATCGAACCCAGACCATGTCGGTATCGCGCCGAGTGCTCCACCAGTTGAGCTATCTGGCACTATACTATATTCCGTTTAATTCAATCTATAACTTATTGAGCAAAACCGTCCATCGTACAGTAATACTCTAATTCCATAAGTGGAAACCTAAACATGCAAACCTTCTCAATAAGACAATTTATAGATAAATTGAGAAAAATATAGATAGCCCGAACTGGAAATCGAACCCAGACCATGTCGGTATCGCGCCAAGTGCTCTACCAGTTGAGCTATCCGGTACTATACTATATTCCGTTCAATTTAATCAATAACTTATTGAGCCACACCGTCCATCGTACGGTAATACACCAATTTAATAAGTGGAAACCTAAACATGCAAACCTTCTCAATAAGAGAATTAATAGATAAATTGAAAAAAATATAGATAGCCCGAACTGGAAATCGAACCCAGACCATGTCGGTATCGCGCCGAGTGCTCTTTCAGTTGAGCTATCCGGCACTATACTATATTTCGTTCAATTTAATCGATAACTTATTGAACCACACCGTCCATCGTACGGTAATACACCAATTTAATGAGTGGAAACCTAAACAAGCAAACCTTCTCAATAAGACGATTTATAGATAAATTAAGAAAAATATAGATAGCCCGAACTAGGAATCGAACCTAGACCATGTCGGTATCGCGCCGAGTGCTCTACCAGTTAAGCTATCCGGCACTATACTATATTCCGTTCAATTTAATCTATAACTTATTGAGCCTAACCGTCCATCGTACGGTAATACACCAATTTCATAAGTGGAAACCTAAACATGCAAATCTTCTCAATAAGACAATTTATAGATAAATTGAGAAAAATATAGATAGCCCGAACTGCAAAACGAACCCAGACCATGTCGGTATCGCGCCGAGTGCTCTACTAGTTGAGCTATCCGGCACTATGCTATGTTCTATTTAATTTAATCTATAACTTATTGAGCCACACAGTCCAGTGTACGGTAATACACTAATTTAATAAGTGGAAACCTAAACATGCAAACCTTCTCAATAAGACAATTAATAGATAAATCGAAAAAAATATAGATAGCCTAAAGTGGGAATCGAACCCAGAAAATGTCGGTATCGCGCCGAGTGCTCTACCAGTTGAGCTATCCAGCACTATACTATATTCCGTTCAATTTAATCTATAACTTATTGAGCCAAACCGTCCATCGTACGTTGATACACCAATTCCATAAGTGGAAACCTAAACATGCAAACCTTCTCAATAAGACAATTTATAGATAAATTGAGAAAAATTTAGATTGCCCGAACTGGGAATCGAACCCAGACCATGTCGGTATCGGGCCGAGTGCTCTACCAGTTGAGCTATCCGGCACTATACTATATTCCGTTCAATTTAATCTATAACTTATTGAGCCAAACCGTCCATCGTACGGTAATACACCAATTCCATAAGTGGAAACCTAAACATGCAAACCTTCTCAATAAGACAATTTATAGATAAATTGAGAAAAATATAGATAGCCCGAACTGGTAATTGAACCCAGACCATGTCGGTATCGCGCCGAGCGCTCTTCCAGTTGAGCTATCTGGTACTATACTATATTCCGTTCAATTTAATCTATAACTTATTGAGCCACACCGTCCATCGTACGGTAATACACCAATTTAATAAGTGGAAACCTAAACATGCAAACCTTCTCAATAAGAGAATTAATAGATAAATTGAAAAAAATATAGATAGCCCGAACTGGGAATCGAACCCAGACCATGTCGGTATCGCGCCGAGTGCTCTACTAATTGAGCTATCTGGCACTATACTATATTCCGTTTATTTTAATCTATAACTTATTGAGCCACGTCGTCCATCGTACGGTAATACACCGATTTAATATAGTGAAAACCTAAACATGCAAACCTTCTCAATAAGACAATTCATAGATGAATTGAAAAAAATATAGATAGCCCGAAATGGGAATCGAACCCAGACAATATCGGTATCGCGCCGAGTGCTCTACTAGTTGAGCAATCCGGCTCTATACTATATTCCGTTTAATTTAATCTATAACTTTTTGAGCCACACCGTCCATCGTACGGTAATACACCAATTTAATAAGTGGAAACCTAAACATGCAAACCTTCTCAATAAGAGAATTAATAGATAAATTGAAAAAAATATAGATAGCCCGAACTGGAAATCGAACCCAGACCATGTCGGTATCGCGCCGAGTGCTCTTCCAGTTCAGCTATCCGATACTATACTATATTACGTTCAATTTAATCTATAACTTATTGAGCCACACCGTCCATCGTACGGTAATACACTAATTTAATAAGTGGAAGCCTAAACATGCAAACCTTCTCAATAAGACAATTTATAGATAAATTGAGAAGAACATAGATAGCCCGGACTGGGAATCGAACCCAGACCATGTCGGTATCGCGCCGAGTGCTCCACCAGTTGAGCTATCTGGCACTATACTATATTCCGTTTAATTCAATCTATAACTTATTGAGCAAAACCGTCCATCGTACAGTAATACTCTAATTCCATAAGTGGAAACCTAAACATGCAAACCTTCTCAATAAGACAATTTATAGATAAATTGAGAAAAATATAGATAGCCCGAACTGGAAATCGAACCCAGACCATGTCGGTATCGCGCCAAGTGCTCTACCAGTTGAGCTATCCGGCACTATACTATATTTCGTTCAATTTAATCGATAACTTATTGAACCACACCGTCCATCGTACGGTAATACACCAATTTAATGAGTGGAAACCTAAACAAGCAAACCTTCTCAATAAGACGATTTATAGATAAATTAAGAAAAATATAGATAGCCCGAACTAGGAATCGAACCTAGACCATGTCGGTATCGCGCCGAGTGCTCTACCAGTTAAGTTATCCGGCACTATACTATATTCCGTTCAATTTAATCTATAACTTATTGAGCCTAACCGTCCATCGTACGGTAATACACCAATTTCATAAGTGGAAACCTAAACATGCAAATCTTCTCAATAAGACAATTTATAGATAAATTGAGAAAAATATAGATAGCCCGAACTGCAAAACGAACCCAGACCATGTCGGTATCGCGCCGAGTGCTCTACTAGTTGAGCTATCCGGCACTATGCTATGTTCTTCTTAATTTAATCTATAACTTATTGAGCCACACAGTCCAGTGTACGGTAATACACTAATTTAATAAGTGGAAACCTAAACATGCAAACCTTCTCAATAAGACAATTAATAGATAAATCGAAAAAAATATAGATAGCCTAAAGTGGGAATCGAACCCAGAAAATGTCGGTATCGCGCCGAGTGCTCTACCAGTTGAGCTATCCAGCACTATACTATATTCCGTTCAATTTAATCTATAACTTATTGAGCCAAACCGTCCATCGTACGGTGATACACCAATTCCATAAGTGGAAACCTAAACATGCAAACCTTCTCAATAAGACAATTTATATATAAATTGAGAAAAATATAGATAGCCCGAACTGGTAATTGAACCCAGACCATGTCGGTATCGCGCCGAGTGCTCTTCCAGTTGAGCTATCCGGTACTAAACTATATTTCGTTCAATTTAATCGATAACTTATTGAGCCACACCGTCCATCGTACGGTAATACACCAATTTAATGAGTGGAAACCTAAACAAGCAAACCTTCTCAATAAGACGATTTATAGATAAATTAAGAAAAATATAGATAGCCCGAACTGGGAATCGAACCTAGACCATGTCGGTATCGCGCCGAGTGCTCTACCAGTTAAGCTATCCGGCACTATACTATATTCCGTTCAATTTAATCTATAACTTATTGAGCCACACCGTCCATCGTACGGTAATACACTAATTTCATAAGTGGAAACCTAAACATGCAAATCTCCTCAATAAGACAATTTATAGATAAATTGAGAAAAATATAGATAGCCCGAACTGCAAAACGAACCCAGACCATGTCGGTATCGCGCCGAGTGCTCTACTAGTTGAGCTATCCGGCACTATGCTATGTTCTGTTTAATTTAATCTATAACTTATTGAGCCACACAGTCCAGTGTACGGTAATACACTAATTTAATAAGTGGAAACCTAAACATGCAAACCTTCTCAATAAGACAATTAATAGATAAATCGAAAAAAATATAGATAGCCTAAAGAGGGAATCGAACCCAGAAAATGTCGGTATCGCGCCGAGTGCTCTACCAGTTGAGCTATCCGGCACTATACTATATTCCGTTCAATTTAATCTATAACTTATTGAGCCAAACCGTCCATCGTACGGTGATACACCAATTCCATAAGTGGAAACCTAAACATGCAAACCTTCTCAATAAGACAATTAATAGATAAATCGAAAAAAATATAGATAGCTTAAAGTGGGAATCGAACCCAGAAAATGTCGGTATCGCGCCGAGTGCTCTACCAGTTGAGCTATCCGGCACTATACTATATTCCGTTCAATTTAATCTATAACTTATTGAGCCAAACCGTCCATCGTACGGTGATACACCAATTCCATAAGTGGAAACCTAAACATGCAAACCTTCTCAATAAGACAATTAATAGATAAATCGAAAAAAATATAGATAGCCTAAAGTGGGAATCGAACCCAGAAAATGTCGGTATCTCGACGAGTGCTCTACCAGTTAAGCTATCCGGCACTATACTATATTCCGTTCAATTTAATCTATAACTTATTGAGCCACACCGTCCATCGTACGGTAATACACTAATTTCATAAGTGGAAACCTAAACATGCAAATCTTCTCAATAAGACAATTTATAGATAAATTGAGAAAAATATAGATAGCCCGAACTGCAAAACGAACCCAGACCATGTCGGTATCGCGCCGAGTGCTCTACTAGTTGAGCTATCCGGCACTATGCTATGTTCTGTTTAATTTAATCTATAACTTATTGAGCCACACAGTCCAGTGTACGGTAATACACTAATTTAATAAGTGGAAACCTAAACATGCAAACCTTCTCAATAAGACAATTAATAGATAAATCGAATAAAATATAGATAGCCTAAAGTGGGAATCGAACCCAGAAAATGTCGGTATCGCGCCGAGTGCTCTACCAGTTGAGCTATCCGGCACTATACTATATTCCGTTCAATTTAATCTATAACTTATTGAGCCACACCGTTTATCGTCTGGTCATACACCAATTGATTAAGTGGAAACTTAAACATGCAAACCTTCTCAATAAGACAATTGATAGATAAATTAAAAAGAATATAGATAGCCCGAACTGGGAATCGAACCCAGACCATGTCGGTAGCGCGCCGAGTGCTCTACTAGTTGAGCTATCGGGCACTATACTATATTCCGTTTAATTAAGACAATAACTTATTAAGCGACACCGTCCATCGTACGGTAATACACCGATTTAATATAGTGGAAACCTAAACATGCAAACCTTCTCAATAAGACAATTTATAGATAAATTGAGGAAAATATAGATAGCCCGAACTGCGAAACGAACCCAGACCATGTCGGTATCGCGCCGAGTGCTCTACTAGTTGAGCTATCCGGCACTATGCTATGTTCTGTTTAATTTAATCTATAACTTATCAAGCCACACCGTCCATCGTACAATAATACACAAATTTAATAAGTGGAAACCTAAACATGCAAACCTTCTCAATAAGACAATTTATAGATAAATTAAGAAGAATATAGATAGTCCGAACTGGGAATTGAACCCAGACCATGTCGGTATCGCGCCGGGTGCTCTACCAGTTGAGCTATCCGGGACTATACTACATTCCGTTCAATTCAATCTATAACTTATTGAGCCACACCGTCTATCGTACGGTAATACACCAATTTAATAAGTGGAAACCTAAACATGCAAACCTTCTCAATAAACGAATTAATAGATAAATTGAAAAAAATATAGAAAGCATGAACTGGGAATTGAACCCAGACCATGTCGGTATCGCGCCGAGTGCTCTACCAGTTGAGCTATCCGGGACTATACTACATTCCGTTCAATTCAATCTATAACTTATTGAGCCACACCGTCCATCGTACGGTAAGACACCAATTTAATAAGTGGAAACCTTAACATGCAAACCTTCTCAATAAGATAATTGATAGATGAATTAAGAAGAGAATAGATAGCCCGAACTGGGAATCGAACCCAGACCATGTCGGTATCGCGCCGACTGCTCTACTAGTTGAGCTATCCGGCACTATACTATATTCCGTTTAATTTAATCTATAATCTATTGAGCCACACCGTCCATCGTACGGTAATACACCGATTTAATATAGTGAAAACCTCAACATGCACACCTTCTCAATAAGACAATTTATAAATAAATTGAGAAAAATATAGATATCCCGAACTGGGAATCAAACCCAGACCATGTCGGTATTGCGCCGAGCGCTCTTCCAGTTGAGCTATCCGGTACTATACTTTATTCCGTTCAATTTAATCTATAACTTATTGAGCCACACCGTCCAGTGTACGGTAATACACCGATTTAATATAGTGAAAACCTCAACATGCAAACCTTCTCAATAAGACAATTTATAGATAAATTGAGAAGAATATAGATAGCCCGAACTGGGAATCGAACCCAGGCCATGTCGGTATCGCGCCGAGTGCTCCACCAGTTGAGCTATCTGGCACTATACTATATTCCGTTTGATTTAAGCTATAACTTATTGAGCCACACCGTCCATCGTACGGTAATACACCGATTTAATATAGTGAAAACCTAAACATGCAAACCTTCTCAATAAGACGATTTATAGATAAATTGAGAAGAATATAGATAGCCCGAACTGGGAATCGAACCCAGGCCATGTCGGTATCGCGCCGAGTGCTCTACCAGTTAAGCTATCCGGCACTATACTATATTCCGTTCAATTTAATCTATAACTTATTGAGCCAAACCGTCCATCGTACGGTAATACACCAATTAAATAAGTGGAAACCTAAACATGCAAACCTTCTTAATAAGACAATTTATAGATAAATTTAAAAAAATATAGATAGCCCGAACTGGGAATCGAACCCAGACCATGTCTGTATCGCACCGAGTGCTCCACCAGTTGAGCTATCCGGCACTATACTATATTCCGTTTAATTTAATCTATAACTTATTGAGCCAAACCGTCCATCGTACAGTGATACTCTAATTCGATAAGTGGAAACCTAAACATGCAAACCTTCTCGATAAGACAATTTATAGATAAATTGAAAAAAATATAGATAGCCCTAACTGGAAATCGAACCGAGACCATGTCGGTATCGCGCCGAGTGCTCTACCAGTTGAGCTATCCGGCCTTATACTATATTTCGTTCAATTAAATCTATAACTTATTGAGCCACACCGTCCATCGTACGGTAATCCACAAATTCCATAAGTGGAAACCAAAACATGCAAACCTTCTCAATAAGACAATTTATAGATAAATTGAGAAAAATATAGATAGCCCGAACTGCGAATCGAACCCAGACCATGTCGGTATCGCGCCGAGTGCTCGACTAGTTGAGCTATCCGGCACTATACTATATTCCGTTCAATTTATACTTTAACTTATCGAGCCACACCGTCCATCGTACAGTAATACACCAATTTAATAAGTGGAAACCTAAACATGCAAACCTTCTCAATAAGACAATTAATAGATAAATTGAAAAAAATATAGATAGCCCAAAGTGGGAATCAAACCCAGAACATGTCGGTATCACGCCGAGTGCTCTACCAGTTGAGCTATCCGGCACTATACTATATTCCGTTCAATTTAATCTATAACTTATTGAGCCACACCGTCCATCGTACGGTAATACACCAATTTAATAAGTGGAAACCTAAACATGCAAACCTTCTCAATAAGATAATTAATAGATAAATTAAGAAGAATATAGATAGCCCGAATTGGGAATCAAACCCTGACCATGTCGGTATCGCGCCGAGTGCTCTACTAGTTGAGCTATCCGGCACTATACTATATTCCGTTTAATTTAATCCATAACTTATTGAGCCACACCGTCCCTCGTTCGGTAATACACCGATTTAATATAGTGAAAACCTAAACATGCACACCTTCTCAATGAGACAATTCATAGATAAATTGAGAAAAATATAGATAGCCCGAAATGGGAATCGAACCCAGACAATATCGGTATCGCGCCGAGTGCTCTACCAGTTAAGCTATCCGGCTCTATACTATATTCCGTTTAATTTAATCTATAACGTATTGAGCCACACCGTCCATCGTACAGTAATACTCTAATTCCATAAGTGGAAACCTTAACATGCAAACCTTCTCAATAAGACAATTTATAGATAAATTGAGAAAAATATAGATAGCCCGAACTGCGAAACGAACCCAGACCATGTCGGTATCGCGCCGAGTGCTCTACTAGTTGAGCTATCCGGCACTATGCTATATTTCGTTCAATTTAATCGATAACTTATTGAGCCACACCGTCCATCGTACGGTAATATACCAATTTAATAAGTGGAAACCTAAAGATGCAAACCTTCTCAATAAGAGAATTAATAGATAAATTGAGAAAAATATAGATAGCCCGAACTGGGAATCGAACCTAGACCATGTCGGTATCGCGCCGAGTGCTCTACCAGTTGAGCTATCCGGCACTATACTATATTCCGTTCAATTTAATCTATAACTTATTGAGCCACACCGTCCATCGTACGGTAATACACCAATTCCATAAGTGGAAACCTAAACATGCAAACCTTCTCAATAAGACAATTTATAGATAAATTGAGGAAAATATAGATAGCCCGAACTGCGAAACGAACCCAGACCATGTCGGTATCGCGCCGAGTGCTCTACTAGTTGAGCTATCCGGCACTATGCTATGTTCTGTTTAATTTAATCTATAACTTATCAAGCCACACCGTCCAGTGTACGGTAATACACCAATTTAATAAGTGGAAACCTAAACATGCAAACCCTCTCAATAAGACAATTTATAGATAAATTGAGAAAAATATAGTTTGCCCGAACTGGGAATCGAATCCAGAACATGTCGGTATCGCGCCGAGTGCTCTACCAGTTAAGCTATCCGGCTCTATACTATATTCCGTTTAATTTAATCTATAACTTATTGAGCCACACCGTCCATCGTACAATAATACACAAATTTAATAAATGGAAACCTAAACATGCAAACCTTCTCAATAAGACAATTTATAGATAAATTAAGAAGAATATAGATAGTCCGAACTGGGAATTGAACCCAGACCATGTCGGTATCGCGCCGAGTGCTCTACCAGTTGAGCTATCCGGGACTATACTACATTCCGTTCAATTCAATCTATAACTTATTGAGCCACACCGTCTATCGTACGGTAATACACCAATTTAATAAGTGGAAACCTAAACATGCAAACCTTCTCAATAAACGAATTAATAGATAAATTGAAAAAAATATAGAAAGCATGAACTGGAAATCGAACTCAGACCATGTCGGTATCGCGCCGAGTGCTCTACCAGTTGAGCTATCCGGGACTATACTATATTCCGTTCAATTTAATCTATGACTTATTGAGCTACACCGTCCATCGTACGGTAAGACACCAATTTAATAAGTGGAAACCTTAACATGCAAACCTTCTCAATAAGATAATTGATAGATAAATTAAGAAGAGAATAGATAGCCCGAACTGGGAATCGAACCCAGACCATGTCGGTATCGCGCCGACTGCTCTACTAGTTGAGCTATCCGGCACTATACTATATTCCGTTTAATTTAATCTATAATCTATTGAGCCACACCGTCCATCGTACGGTAATACACCGATTTAATATAGTGAAAACCTCAACATGCACACCTTCTCAATAAGACAATTTATAAATAAATTGAGAAAAATATAGATAGCCCGAACTGGGAATCGAACCCAGGCCATGTCGGTATCGCGCCGAGTGCTCCACCAGTTGAGCTATCTGGCACTATACTATATTCCGTTTGATTTAATCTATAACTTATTGAGCCACACCGTCCATCGTACGGTAATACACCGATTTAATCTAGTGAAAACCTAAACATGCACACCTTCTCAATGAGACAATTCATAGATAAATTGAGAAAAATATAGATAGCCCGAAATGGGAATCGAACCCAGACAATATCGGTATCGCGCCGAGTGCTCTACCAGTTAAGCTATCCGGCTCTATACTATATTCCGTTTAATTTAATCTATAACGTATTGAGCCACACCGTCCATCGTACAGTAATACTCTAATTCCATAAGTGGAAACCTTAACATGCAAACCTTCTCAATAAGACAATTTATAGATAAATTGAGAAAAATATAGATAGCCCGAACTGCGAAACGAACCCAGACCATGTCGGTATCGCGCCGAGTGCTCTACTAGTTGAGCTATCCGGCACTATGCTATATTTCGTTCAATTTAATCGATAACTTATTGAGCCACACCGTCCATCGTACGGTAATATACCAATTTAATAAGTGGAAACCTAAAGATGCAAACCTTCTCAATAAGAGAATTAATAGATAAATTGAGAAAAATATAGATAGCCCGAACTGGGAATCGAACCTAGACCATGTCGGTATCGCGCCGAGTGCTCTACCAGTTGAGCTATCCGGCACTATACTATATTCCGTTCAATTTAATCTATAACTTATTGAGCCACACCGTCCATCGTACGGTAATACACCAATTCCATAAGTGGAAACCTAAACATGCAAACCTTCTCAATAAGACAATTTATAGATAAATTGAGGAAAATATAGATAGCCCGAACTGCGAAACGAACCCAGACCATGTCGGTATCGCGCCGAGTGCTCTACTAGTTGAGCTATCCGGCACTATGCTATGTTCTGTTTAATTTAATCTATAACTTATCAAGCCACACCGTCCAGTGTACGGTAATACACCAATTTAATAAGTGGAAACCTAAACATGCAAACCCTCTCAATAAGACAATTTATAGATAAATTGAGAAAAATATAGTTTGCCCGAACTGGGAATCGAATCCAGAACATGTCGGTATCGCGCCGAGTGCTCTACCAGTTAAGCTATCCGGCTCTATACTATATTCCGTTTAATTTAATCTATAACTTATTGAGCCACACCGTCCATCGTACAATAATACACAAATTTAATAAATGGAAACCTAAACATGCAAACCTTCTCAATAAGACAATTTATAGATAAATTAAGAAGAATATAGATAGTCCGAACTGGGAATTGAACCCAGACCATGTCGGTATCGCGCCGAGTGCTCTACCAGTTGAGCTATCCGGGACTATACTACATTCCGTTCAATTCAATCTATAACTTATTGAGCCACACCGTCTATCGTACGGTAATACACCAATTTAATAAGTGGAAACCTAAACATGCAAACCTTCTCAATAAACGAATTAATAGATAAATTGAAAAAAATATAGAAAGCATGAACTGGAAATCGAACTCAGACCATGTCGGTATCGCGCCGAGTGCTCTACCAGTTGAGCTATCCGGGACTATACTATATTCCGTTCAATTTAATCTATGACTTATTGAGCTACACCGTCCATCGTACGGTAAGACACCAATTTAATAAGTGGAAACCTTAACATGCAAACCTTCTCAATAAGATAATTGATAGATAAATTAAGAAGAGAATAGATAGCCCGAACTGGGAATCGAACCCAGACCATGTCGGTATCGCGCCGACTGCTCTACTAGTTGAGCTATCCGGCACTATACTATATTCCGTTTAATTTAATCTATAATCTATTGAGCCACACCGTCCATCGTACGGTAATACACCGATTTAATATAGTGAAAACCTCAACATGCACACCTTCTCAATAAGACAATTTATAAATAAATTGAGAAAAATATAGATAGCCCGAACTGGGAATCGAACCCAGGCCATGTCGGTATCGCGCCGAGTGCTCCACCAGTTGAGCTATCTGGCACTATACTATATTCCGTTTGATTTAATCTATAACTTATTGAGCCACACCGTCCATCGTACGGTAATACACCGATTTAATCTAGTGAAAACCTAAACATGCAAACCTTCTCAATAAGACGATTTATAGATAAATTGAGAAGAATATAGATAGACCGAACTGGGAATCGAACCCAGGCCATGTCGGTATCGCGCCGAGTGCTCTACCAGTTAAGCTATCCGGCACTATACTATATTCCGTTCAATTTAATCTATAACTTATTGAGCCAAACCGTCCATCGTACGGTAATACACCAATTAAATAAGTGGAAACCTAAACATGCAAACCTTCTTAATAAGACAATTTATAGATAAATTTAAAAAAATATAGATAGCCCGAACTGGGAATCGAACCCAGACCATGTCTGTATCGCACCGAGTGCTCCACCAGTTGAGCTATCCGGCACTATACTATATTCCGTTTAATTTAATCTATAACTTATTGAGCCAAACCGTCCATCGTACAGTAATACTCTAATTCGATAAGTGGAAACCTAAACATGCAAACCTTCTCGATAAGACAATTTATAGATAAATTGAGAAAAATATAGATAGCCCGAACTGGAAATTGAACCGAGACCATGTCGGTATCGCGCCGAGTGCTCTACCAGTTGAGCAATCCGGCACTATACTATATTCCGTTCAATTAAATCTATAACTTATTAAGCCACACCGTCCATCGTACGGTAATACACCAATTTAATAAGTGGAAACCTAAACATGCAAACCTTCTCAATAAGAGAATTAATAGATAAATTGAAAAAAATATAGATAGCCCAAAGTGGGATCGAACCCAGACCATGTCGGTAGCGCGCCGAGTGCTCTACTAGTTGAGCTATCCGGCACTATACTATATTTCGTTCAATTTAATCTATAACTTATTAAGCCACACCGCCCATAGTACGGTAATACGCCAATTTAATAAGTGGAAACTTAAACATGCATACCTTCTCAATAAGACAATTTATAGATAAATTGAGAAAAATATAGATAGCCCGAACTGGGAATCAAATCCAGACCATGTCAGTAGCGCGCCGAGTGCTCTACTAGTTGAGCTATCGGGCACTATACTATATTCCGTTCAATTTAATCTATAACTTATTAAGCCACACCGTCCATCATACGGTAATACACCAATTTAATAAGTGGAAACCTAAACATGCAAACCTTCTCAATAAGAGAATTAATAGATAAATTGAAAAAAATATAGATAGCCCGAAGTGGGATCGAACCCAGACCATGTCGGTAGCGCGCCGAGTGCTCTACTAGTTGAGCTATCGGGCACTATACGATATTCCGTTTAATTTAGACAATAACTTATTAAGCGACACCGTCCATCGTACGGTAATACACCGATTTAATATAGTGAAAACCTAAACATGCAAACCTTCTCAATAAGACAATTCATAGATAAATTGAGAAAAATATAGATAGCCCGAAATGGGAATCGAACCCAGACCATGTCGGTATCGCGCCAAGTGCTCTACCAGTTGAGCTATCTGGCACTATTCTATATTCCGTTCAATTTAATCTATAACTTATTGGGCCACACCGTTTATCGTCTGGTCATACACCAATTGAATAAGTGGAAACTGAAACATGCAAACCTTCTCAATAAGAGAATTAATAGATAAATTGAAAAAAATATGGATAGCCCGAACTGGGAATCGAACCCAGACCATGTCGGTGTCGCGCCGAGTGCTCTTCCAGTTGAGCTATCCGGCACTATACTATATTCCGTTCAATTTAATCTATAACTTATTGAGCCACACCGTCCATCGTACGGTAATACACCAATTCCATAAGTGGAAACCTAAACATGCAAACCTTCTCAATAAGACAATTTATAGATAAATTGAGAAAAATATAGATAGCCCGAACTGTAAGTCGAACCCTGAACATGTCGGTATCGCGCCAAGTGCTCGACTAGTTGAGCTATCCGGCACTATGCTATGTTCTGTTTAATTTAATTTATAACTTATTGAGCCACACCGTCCAGTGTACGGTAATACATCAATTTAATAAGTGGAAACCTAAACATGCAAACCCTCTCAATAAGACAATTTATAGATAAATTGAGAAAAATATAGATTGCCCGAACTGGGAATCGAACCCAGACCATGTCGGTATCGGGCCGAGTGCTCTACCAGTTGAGCTATCCGGCACTATACTATATTCCGTTCAATTTAATCTATAACTTATTGAGCCAAACTGTCCATCGTACGGTAATACACCAATTCCATAATTTGAAACCTAAACATGCAAACCTTCTCAATAAGACAATTTATATATAAATTGAGAAAAATATAGATAGCCCGAAGTGGGATCGAACCCAGACCATGTCGGTAGCGCGCCGAGTGCTCTACTAGTTGAGCTATCCGGCACTATACTACATTTCGTTCAATTTAATCTATAACTTATTAAGATACACCGTCCATAGTACGGTAATACGCCAATTTAATAAGTGGAAACTTAAACATGCATACCTTCTCAATAAGACAATTGATAGATAAATTAAAAAGAATATAGATAGCCCGAACTGGGAATCGAACCCAGACCATGTCGGTAGCGCGCCGAGTGCTCTACTAGTTGAGCTATTCGGCACTATACTATATTTCGTTCAATTTAATCTATAACTTATTAATCCACACCGTCCATCGTACGGTAATACGCCAATTTAATAAGTGGAAACTTAAACATGCATACCTTCTCAATAAGACAATTTATAGATAAATTGAGAAAAATATAGATAGCCCGAACTGGGAATCAAACCCAGACCATGTCGGTAGCGCGCCGAGTGCTCTACTAGTTGAGCTATCTGGCACTATACTATATTCTGTTTAATTTAGACAATAAATTATTAATCCACACCGTCCATCGTACGGTAATACGCCAATTTAATAAGTGGAAACTTAAACATGCATACCTTCTCAATAAGACAATTTATAGATAAATTGAGAAAAATATAGATAGCCCGAAATGGGAATCGAACCCAGACCATGTCGGTATCGCGCCGAATGCTCGACTAGTTGAGCTATCCGACACTATGCTATATTCTGTTTAATTTATTCTATAACTTATCGAGCCACATCGTCCATCTTACGGTAATACACCAATTTAATAAGTGGAAACCTAAACATGCAAACCTTCTCAATAAGACAATTAATAGATAAATCGAAAAAATATAGATAGCCTAAAGTGGGAATCGAACCCAGAAAATGTCGGTATCGCGCCGAGTGCTCTACCAGTTGAGCTATCCGGCACTATACTATATTCCGTTCAATTTAATCTATAACTTATTGAGCCAAACCGTCCATCGTACGGTAATACACCAATTCCATAAGTGGAAACCTAAACATGCAAACCTTCTTAATAAGACAATTTATATATAAATTGAGAAAAATATAGATAGCCCGAAGTGGTAATTGAACCCAGACCATATCGGTATCGCGCCGAGTGCTCTTCCAGTTGAGCTATCCGGTACTTTACTATATTCCGTTCAATTTATTCTATAACTAATTGAGCCACACCGTCCATCGTACGGTAATACACCAATTCCATAATTGGAAACCTAAACATGCAAACCTTCTCAATAAGACAATTTATATATAAATTGAGAAAAATATAGATAGCCCGAAGTGGGATCGAACCCAGACCATGTCGTCAGCGCGCCGAGTGCTCTACTAGTTGAGCTATCCGGCACTATACTATATTTCGTTCAATTTAATCTATAACTTATTAAGCCACACCGCCCATAGTACGGTAATACGCCAATTTAATAAGTGGAAACTTAAACATGCATACCTTCTCAATAAGACAATTTATAGATAAATTGAGAAAAATATAGATAGCCCGAACTGGGAATCAAATCCAGACCATGTCAGTAGCGCGCCGAGTGCTCTACTAGTTGAGCTATCGGGCACTATACTATATTCCGTTCAATTTAATCTATAACTTATTAAGCCACACCGTCCATCGTACGGTAATACACCAATTTAATAAGTGGAAACCTAAACATGCAAACCTTCTCAATAAGAGAATTAATAGATAAATTGAAAAAAATATAGATAGCCCGAAGTGGGATCGAACCCAGACCATGTCGGTAGCGCGCCGAGTGCTCTACTAGTTGAGCTATCGGGCACTATACGATATTCCGTTTAATTTAGACAATAACTTATTAAGCGACACCGTCCATCGTACGGTAATACACCGATTTAATATAGTGAAAACCTAAACATGCAAACCTTCTCAATAAGACAATTCATAGATAAATTGAGAAAAATATAGATAGCCCGAAATGGGAATCGAACCCAGACCATGTCGGTATCGCGCCAAGTGCTCTACCAGTTGAGCTATCTGGCACTATTCTATATTCCGTTCAATTTAATCTATAACTTATTGGGCCACACCGTTTATCGTCTGGTCATACACCAATTGAATAAGTGGAAACTGAAACATGCAAACCTTCTCAATAAGAGAATTAATAGATAAATTGAAAAAAATATGGATAGCCCGAACTGGGAATCGAACCCAGACCATGTCGGTGTCGCGCCGAGTGCTCTTCCAGTTGAGCTATCCGGCACTATACTATATTCCGTTCAATTTAATCTATAACTTATTGAGCCACACCGTCCATCGTACGGTAATACACCAATTCCATAAGTGGAAACCTAAACATGCAAACCTTCTCAATAAGACAATTTATAGATAAATTGAGAAAAATATAGATAGCCCGAACTGTAAATCGAACCCTGAACATGTCGGTATCGCGCCAAGTGCTCGACTAGTTGAGCTATCCGGCACTATGCTATGTTCTGTTTAATTTAATTTATAACTTATTGAGCCACACCGTCCAGTGTACGGTAATACATCAATTTAATAAGTGGAAACCTAAACATGCAAACCCTCTCAATAAGACAATTTATAGATAAATTGAGAAAAATATAGATTGCCCGAACTGGGAATCGAACCCAGACCATGTCGGTATCGGGCCGAGTGCTCTACCAGTTGAGCTATCCGGCACTATACTATATTCCGTTCAATTTAATCTATAACTTATTGAGCCAAACTGTCCATCGTACGGTAATACACCAATTCCATAATTTGAAACCTAAACATGCAAACCTTCTCAATAAGACAATTTATATATAAATTGAGAAAAATATAGATAGCCCGAAGTGGGATCGAACCCAGACCATGTCGGTAGCGCGCCGAGTGCTCTACTAGTTGAGCTATCCGGCACTATACTACATTTCGTTCAATTTAATCTATAACTTATTAAGATACACCGTCCATAGTACGGTAATACGCCAATTTAATAAGTGGAAACTTAAACATGCATACCTTCTCAATAAGACAATTGATAGATAAATTAAAAAGAATATAGATAGCCCGAACTGGGAATCGAACCCAGACCATGTCGGTAGCGCGCCGAGTGCTCTACTAGTTGAGCTATTCGGCACTATACTATATTTCGTTCAATTTAATCTATAACTTATTAATCCACACCGTCCATCGTACGGTAATACGCCAATTTAATAAGTGGAAACTTAAACATGCATACCTTCTCAATAAGACAATTTATAGATAAATTGAGAAAAATATAGATAGCCCGAACTGGGAATCAAACCCAGACCATGTCGGTAGCGCGCCGAGTGCTCTACTAGTTGAGCTATCGGGCACTATACTATATTCTGTTTAATTTAGACAATAAATTATTAATCCCTACCGTCCATCGTACGGTAATACGCCAATTTAATAAGTGGAAACTTAAACATGCATACCTTCTCAATAAGACAATTTATAGATAAATTGAGAAAAATATAGATAGCCCGAAATGGGAATCGAACCCAGACCATGTCGGTATCGCGCCAAGTGCTCTACCAGTTGAGCTATTCGGAACTATACTATATTCCGTTCAATTTAATCTATAACTTATTAAGCCAAACCGTCCATCGTACGGTAATACGCCAATTTAATAAGTGGAAACTTAAAGATGCATACCTTCTCAATAAGACAATTTATAGATAAATTGAGAAAAATAAAGATAGCCCGAACTGGGAATCAAACCCAGACCATGTCGGTAGCGCGCCGAGTGCTCTACTAGTTGAGCTATCGGGCACTATACTATATTCCGTTCAATTTAATCTATAACTTATTGAGCCACACCTTCCATCGTACGGTAATACACCAATTTAATAAGTGGAAACCTAAACATGCAAACCTTCTCAATAAGAGAATTAATAGATAAATTGAAAAAAATATAGATAGCCCGAACTGGAAATCGAACCCAGACCATGTCGGTATCGCGCCGAGCGCTCTTTCAGTTGAGCTATCCGGCACTATACTATATTTCGTTCAATTTAATCGATAACTTATTGAGCCACACCGTCCATCGTACGGTAATACACCAATTTAATGAGTGGAAACCTAAACAAGCAAACCTTCTCAATAAGACGATTTATAGATAAATTAAGAAAAATATAGATGGCCCGAACTGGGAATCGAACCTAGACCATGTCGGTATTGCGCCGAGTGCTCTACCAGTTAAGCTATCCGGCACTATACTATATTCCGTTCAATTTAATCTATAACTTATTGAGCCACACCGTCCATCGTACGGTAATACACCAATTCCATAAGTGGAAACCTAAACATGCAAATCTTCTCAATAAGACAATTTATAGATAAATTGAGAAAAATATAGATAGCCCGAACTGCAAAACGAACCCAGACCATGTCGGTATCGCGCCGAGTGCTCTACTAGTTGAGCTATCGGGCACTATACTATATTCTGTTTGATTTAGACAATAAATTATTAATCCACACTGTCCATCGTACGGTAATACGCCAATTTAATAAGTGGAAACTTAAACATGCATACCTTCTCAATAAGACAATTTATAGATAAATTGAGAAAAATATAGATAGCCCGAAATGGGAATCGAACCCAGACCATGTCGGTATCGCGCCGAATGCTCGACTAGTTGAGCTATCCGACACTATGCTATATTCTGTTTAATTTATTCTATAACTTATCGAGCCACATCGTCCATCGTACGGTAATACACCAATTTAATAAGTGGAAACCTAAACATGCAAACCTTCTCAATAAGACAATTGATAGATAAATCGAAAAAATATAGATAGCCTAAAGTGGGAATCGAACCCAGAAAATGTCGGTATCGCGCCGAGTGCTCTACCAGTTGAGCTATCCGGCACTATACTATATTCCGTTCAATTTAATCTATAACTTATTGAGCCAAACCGTCCATCGTACGGTAATACACCAATTCCATAAGTGGAAACCTAAACATGCAAACCTTCTCAATAAGACAATTTATATATAAATTGAGAAAAATATAGATAGCCCGAAGTGGTAATTGAACCCAGACCATATCGGTATCGCGCCGAGTGCTCTTCCAGTTGAGCTATCCGGTACTTTACTATATTCCGTTCAATTTATTCTATAACTAATTGAGCCACACCGTCCATCGTACGGTAATACACCAATTCCATAATTGGAAACCTAAACATGCAAACCTTCTCAATAAGACAATTTATATATAAATTGAGAAAAATATAGATAGCCCGAAGTGGGATCGAACCCAGACCATGTCGTCAGCGCGCCGAGTGCTCTACTAGTTGAGCTATCCGGCACTATACTATATTTCGTTCAATTTAATCTATAACTTATTAAGCCACACCGCCCATAGTACGGTAATACGCCAATTTAATAAGTGGAAACTTAAACATGCATACCTTCTCAATAAGACAATTTATAGATAAATTGAGAAAAATATAGATAGCCCGAACTGGGAATCAAATCCAGACCATGTCAGTAGCGCGCCGAGTGCTCTACTAGTTGAGCTATCGGGCACTATACTATATTCCGTTCAATTTAATCTATAACTTATTAAGCCACACCGTCCATCGTACGGTAATACACCAATTTAATAAGTGGAAACCTAAACATGCAAACCTTCTCAATAAGAGAATTAATAGATAAATTGAAAAAAATATAGATAGCCCGAAGTGGGATCGAACCCAGACCATGTCGGTAGCGCGCCGAGTGCTCTACTAGTTGAGCTATCGGGCACTATACGATATTCCGTTTAATTTAGACAATAACTTATTAAGCGACACCGTCCATCGTACGGTAATACACCGATTTAATATAGTGAAAACCTAAACATGCAAACCTTCTCAATAAGACAATTCATAGATAAATTGAGAAAAATATAGATAGCCCGAAATGGGAATCAAACCCAGACCATGTCGGTAGCGCGCCGAGTGCTCTACTAGTTGAGCTATCGGGCACTATACTATATTCCGTTCAATTTAATCTATAACTTATTGAGCCACACCGTCCATCGTACGGTAATACACCAATTCCATAAGTGGAAACCTAAACATGCAAATCTTCTCAATAAGACAATTTATAGATAAATTGAGAAAAATATAGATAGCCCGAACTGGGATTCAAACCCAGACCATGTCGGTAGCGCGCCGAGTGCTCTACTAGTTGAGCTATCGGGCACTATACTATATTCTGTTTAATTTAGACAATAAATTATTAATCCACACCGTCCATCGTACGGTAATACGCCAATTTAATAAGTGGAAACTTAAACATGCATACCTTCTCAATAAGACAATTTATAGATAAATTGAGAAAAATATAGATAGCCCGAAATGGGAATCGAACCCAGACCATGTCGGTATCGCGCCAAGTGCTCTACCAGTTGAGCTATTCGGAACTATACTATATTCCGTTCAATTTAATCTATAACTTATTAAGCCAAACCGTCCATCGTACGGTAATACGCCAATTTAATAAGTGGAAACTTAAAGATGCATACCTTCTCAATAAGACAATTTATAGATAAATTGAGAAAAATAAAGATAGCCCGAACTGGGAATCAAACCCAGACCATGTCGGTAGCGCGCCGAGTGCTCTACCAGTTGAGCTATCCGGCACTATACTATATTCCGTTCAATTTAATCTATAACTTATTGAGCCAAACCGTCCATCGTACGGTAATACACCAATTCCATAAGTGGAAACCTAAACATGCAAACCTTCTCAATAAGACAATTTATATATAAATTGAGAAAAATATAGATAGCCCGAAGTGGTAATTGAACCCAGACCATATCGGTATCGCGCCGAGTGCTCTTCCAGTTGAGCTATCCGGTACTTTACTATATTCCGTTCAATTTATTCTATAACTAATTGAGCCACACCGTCCATCGTACGGTAATACACCAATTCCATAATTGGAAACCTAAACATGCAAACCTTCTCAATAAGACAATTTATATATAAATTGAGAAAAATATAGATAGCCCGAAGTGGGATCGAACCCAGACCATGTCGTCAGCGCGCCGAGTGCTCTACTAGTTGAGCTATCCGGCACTATACTATATTTCGTTCAATTTAATCTATAACTTATTAAGCCACACCGCCCATAGTACGGTAATACGCCAATTTAATAAGTGGAAACCTAAACATGCAAACCTTCTCAATAAGAGAATTAATAGATAAATTGAAAAAAATATGGATAGCCCGAACTGGGAATCGAACCCAGACCATGTCGGTGTCGCGCCGAGTGCTCTTCCAGTTGAGCTATCCGGCACTATACTATATTCCGTTCAATTTAATCTATAACTTATTGAGCCACACCGTCCATCGTACGGTAATACACCAATTCCATAAGTGGAAACCTAAACATGCAAACCTTCTCAATAAGACAATTTATAGATAAATTGAGAAAAATATAGATAGCCCGAACTGTAAATCGAACCCTGAACATGTCGGTATCGCGCCAAGTGCTCGACTAGTTGAGCTATCCGGCACTATGCTATGTTCTGTTTAATTTAATTTATAACTTATTGAGCCACACCGTCCAGTGTACGGTAATACATCAATTTAATAAGTGGAAACCTAAACATGCAAACCCTCTCAATAAGACAATTTATAGATAAATTGAGAAAAATATAGATTGCCCGAACTGGGAATCGAACCCAGACCATGTCGGTATCGGGCCGAGTGCTCTACCAGTTGAGCTATCCGGCACTATACTATATTCCGTTCAATTTAATCTATAACTTATTGAGCCAAACTGTCCATCGTACGGTAATACACCAATTCCATAATTTGAAACCTAAACATGCAAACCTTCTCAATAAGACAATTTATATATAAATTGAGAAAAATATAGATAGCCCGAAGTGGGATCGAACCCAGACCATGTCGGTAGCGCGCCGAGTGCTCTACTAGTTGAGCTATCCGGCACTATACTACATTTCGTTCAATTTAATCTATAACTTATTAAGATACACCGTCCATAGTACGGTAATACGCCAATTTAATAAGTGGAAACTTAAACATGCATACCTTCTCAATAAGACAATTGATAGATAAATTAAAAAGAATATAGATAGCCCGAACTGGGAATCGAACCCAGACCATGTCGGTAGCGCGCCGAGTGCTCTACTAGTTGAGCTATTCGGCACTATACTATATTTCGTTCAATTTAATCTATAACTTATTAATCCACACCGTCCATCGTACGGTAATACGCCAATTTAATAAGTGGAAACTTAAACATGCATACTTTCTCAATAAGACAATTTATAGATAAATTGAGAAAAATATAGATAGCCCGAACTGGGATTCAAACCCAGACCATGTCGGTAGCGCGCCGAGTGCTCTACTAGTTGAGCTATCGGGCACTATACTATATTCTGTTTAATTTAGACAATAAATTATTAATCCACACCGTCCATCGTACGGTAATACGCCAATTTAATAAGTGGAATCTTAAACATGCATACCTTCTCAATAAGACAATTTATAGATAAATTGAGAAAAATATAGATAGCCCGAAATGGGAATCGAACCCAGACCATGTCGGTATCGCGCCAAGTGCTCTACCAGTTGAGCTATTCGGAACTATACTATATTCCGTTCAATTTAATCTATAACTTATTAAGCCAAACCGTCCATCGTACGGTAATACGCCAATTTAATAAGTGGAAACTTAAAGATGCATACCTTCTCAATAAGACAATTTATAGATAAATTGAGAAAAATAAAGATAGCCCGAACTGGGAATCAAACCCAGACCATGTCGGTAGCGCGCCGAGTGCTCTACTAGTTGAGCTATCGGGCACTATACTATATTCCGTTCAATTTAATCTATAACTTATTGAGCCACACCTTCCATCGTACGGTAATACACCAATTTAATAAGTGGAAACCTAAACATGCAAACCTTCTCAATAAGAGAATTAATAGATAAATTGAAAAAAATATAGATAGCCCGAACTGGAAATCGAACCCAGACCATGTCGGTATCGCGCCGAGCGCTCTTTCAGTTGAGCTATCCGGCACTATACTATATTTCGTTCAATTTAATCGATAACTTATTGAGCCACACCGTCCATCGTACGGTAATACACCAATTTAATGAGTGGAAACCTAAACAAGCAAACCTTCTCAATAAGACGATTTATAGATAAATTAAGAAAAATATAGATGGCCCGAACTGGGAATCGAACCTAGACCATGTCGGTATCGCGCCGAGTGCTCTACCAGTTAAGCTATCCGGCACTATACTATATTCCGTTCAATTTAATCTATAACTTATTGAGCCACACCGTCCATCGTACGGTAATACACCAATTCCATAAGTGGAAACCTAAACATGCAAATCTTCTCAATAAGACAATTTATAGATAAATTGAGAAAAATATAGATAGCCCGAACTGCAAAACGAACCCAGACCATGTCGGTATCGCGCCGAGTGCTCTACTAGTTGAGCTATCCGGCACTATGCTATGTTCTGTTTAATTTAATCTATAACTTATTGAGCCACACCGTCCAGTGTACGGTAATACACCAATTTAATAAGTGGAAACCTAAACATGCAAACCTTCTCAATAAGACAATTGATAGATAAATTAAAAATAATATAGATAGCCCGAACTGGGAATCGAACCCAGACCATGTCGGTAGCGCGCCGAGTGCTCTACTAGTTGAGCTATCGGGCACTATACGATATTCCGTTTAATTTAGACAATAACTTATCAAGCGACACCGTCCATCGTACGGTAATACACCGATTTAATATAGTGAAAACCTAAACATGCAAACCTTCTCAATAAGACAATTCATAGATAAATTGAGAAAAATATAGATAGCCCGAAATGGGAATCGAACCCAGACCATGTCGGTATCGCGCCAAGTGCTCTACCAGTTGAGCTATCCGGCACTATTCTATATTCCGTTCAATTTAATCTATAACTTATTGGGCCACACCGTCCATCGTACGGTCATACACCAATTGAATAAGTGGAAACTTAAACATGCAAACCTTCTTAATAAGAGAATTAATAGATAAATTGAAAAAAATATGGATAGCCCGTACTGGGAATCGAACCCAGACCATGTCGGTTTCGCGCCGAGTGCTCTTCCAGTTGAGCTATCCGGCACTATACTATATTCCGTTCAATTTAATCTATAACTTATTGAGCCACACCTTCCATCGTACGGTAATACACCAATTCCATAAGTGGAAACCTAAACATGCAAACCTTCTCAATAAGACAATTTATAGATAAATTGAGAAAAATATAGATAGCCCGAACTGTGAATCGAACCCAGACCATGTCGGTATCGCGCCAAGTGCTCGACTAGTTGAGCTATCCGGCACTATGCTATGTTCTGTTTAATTTAATTTATAACTTATTGAGCCACACCGTCCAGTGTACGGTTATACATCAATTTAATAAGTGGAAACCTAAACATGCAAACCCTCTCAATAAGACAATTTATAGATAAATTGAGAAAAATATAGATTGCCCGAACTGGGAATCGAACCTAGACCATGTCGGTATCGCGCCGAGTGCTCTACCAGTTAAGCTATCCGGCACTATACTATATTCCGTTCAATTTAATCTATAACTTATTGAGCCACACCGTCCATCGTACGGTAATACACCAATTCCATAAGTGGAAACCTAAACATGCAAATCTTCTCAATAAGACAATTTATAGATAAATTGAGAAAAATATAGATAGCCCGAACTGCAAAACGAACCCAGACCATGTCGGTATCGCGCCGAGTGCTCTACTAGTTAAGCTATCCGGCACTATGCTATGTTCTGTTTAATTTAATCTATAACTTATTGAGCCACACCGTCGAGTGTACGGTAATACACCAATTTAATAAGTGGAAACCTAAACATGCAAACCTTCTCAATAAGACAATTGATAGATAAATTAAAAAGAATATAGATAGCCCGAACTGGGAATCGAACCCAGACCATGTCGGTAGCGCGCCGAGTGCTCTACTAGTTGAGCTATCCGGCACTATACTATATTTCGTTCAATTTAATCTATAACTTATTAAGCCACACCGTCCATCGTACGGTAATACGCCAATTTAATAAGTGGAAACTTAAACATGCATACCTTCTCAATAAGACAATTTATAGATAAATTGAGAAAAATATAGATAGCCCGAACTGGGAATCAAACCCAGACCATGTCGGTAGCGCGCCGAGTGCTCTACCAGTTGAGCTATCCGGCACTATACTATATTCCGTTTAATTTAGACAATAACTTATTAAGCGACACCGTCCATCGTTGGTAATACACCGATTTAATATAGTGAAAACCTAAACATGCAAACCTTCTTAATAAGACAATTCATAGATAAATTGAGAAAAATATAGATAGCCCGAAATGGGAATCGAACCCAGACCATGTCGGTATCGCGCCAAGTGCTCTACCAGTTGAGCTATCCGGCACTATTCTATATTCCGTTCAATTTAATCTATAACTTATTGGGCCACACCGTTTATCGTCTGGTCATACACCAATTGAATAAGTGGAAACTTAAACATGCAAACCTTCTCAATAAGAGAATTAATAGATAAATTGAAAAAAAAATGTATAGCCCGTACTGGGAATCGAACCCAGACCATGTCGGTGTCGCGCCGAGTGCTCTTCCAGTTGAGCTATCCGGCACTATACTATATTCCGTTCAATTTAATCTATAACTTATTGAGCCACACCTTCCATCGTACGGTAATACACCAATTCCATAAGTGGAAACCTAAACATGCAAACCTTCTCAATAAGACAATTTATAGATAAATTGAGAAAAATATAGATAGCCCGAACTGTGAATCGAACCCAGACCATGTCGGTATCGCGCCAAGTGCTCGACTAGTTGAGCTATCCGGCACTATGCTATGTTCTGTTTAATTTAATTTATAACTTATTGAGCCACACCGTCCAGTGTACGGTAATACACCAACTTAATGAGTGGAAACCTAAACATGCAAACCTTCTCAATAAGACAATTTATAGACGAATTAAGAAAAATATAGATTGCCCGAACTGGGAATCGAACCCAGACCATGTCGGTATCAGGACGAGTGCTCTACCAGTTGAGCTATAGGGCACTATACTATATTCCGTTCAATTTAGACTATAACTTATCGAGCCACACCGTCCATCGTACGGTAATACACCAATTTAATAAGTGGAAACCTAAACATGCAAACCTTCTCAATAAGACTATTAATAGATAAATCGAAAAAAATATAGATAGCCTAAAGTGGGAATCGAACCCAGAAAATGTCGGTATCGCGCCGAGTGCTCTACCAGTTGAGCTATCCGGCACTATACTATATTCCGTTTAATTTAATCTATAACTTATTGAGCCAAACCGTCCATCGTACGGTAATACACCAATTCCATAAGTGGAAACCTAAACATGCAAACCTTCTCAATAAGACAATTTATATATAAATTGAGAAAAATATAGATAGCCCGAACTGGTAATTGAACCCAGACCATGTCGGTATCGCGCCGAGTGCTCTTCCAGTTGAGCTATCCGGTACTATACTATATTCCGTTCAATTTAATCTATAACTTATTGAGCCACACCGTCCATCGTACGGTAATACACCAATTCCATAATTGGAAACCTAAACATGCAAACCTTCTCAATAAGACAATTGATAGATAAATTAAAAAGAATATAGATATCCCGAACTGGGAATCGAACCCAGACCATGTCGGTAGCGCGCTGAGTGCTCTACTAGTTGAGCTATCGGGCACTATACTATATTCCGTTTAATTTAGACAATAGCTTATTAAGCGACACCGTCCATCGTACGGTAATACACCGATTTAATATAGTGAAAACCTAAACATGCAAACCTTCTCAATAAGACAATTCATAGATAAATTGAGAAAAATATAGATAGCCCGAAATGGGAATCGAACCCAGACCATGTCGGTATCGCGCCAAGTGCTCTACCAGTTGAGCTATCCGGCACTATTCTATATTCCGTTCAATTTAATCTATAACTTATTGGGCCACACCGTTTATCGTCCGGTCATACACCAATTTATTAAGTGGAAACTTAAACATGCAAACCTTCTCAATAAGAGAATTAATAGATGGATTGAAAAAAATATAGATAGCCCGAACTGGGAATCGAACCCAGACCATGTCGGTGTCGCGCCGAGTGCTCTTCCAGTTGAGCTATCCGGCACTATACTATATTCCGTTCAATTTAATCGATAACTTATTGAGCCACACCGTCCATCGTACGGTAATACACCAATTTAATGAGTGGAAACCTAAACATGCAAACCTTCTCAATAAGACAATTTATAGATGAATTAAGAAAAATATAGATAGCCCGATCTGGGAATCGAACCTAGACCATGTCGGTATCGCGCCGAGTGCTCTACCAGTTGAGCTATCCGGCACTATACTATATTTCGTTCAATTTAATCTATAACTTATTGAGCCACACCGTCCATCGTACAGTAATACACCAATTTAATGAGTAGAAACCTAAACATGCAAACCTTCTCAATAAGACAATTTATAGACGAATTAAGAAAAATATAGATAGCCCGAACTGGGAATCGAACCTAGACCATGTCGGTATCGCGCCGAGTGCTCTACCAGATGAGCTATCCGGCACTATACTATATTCCGTTCAATTTGATCTATAACTTATTGAGCCACACCGTCCATCGTACGGTAATACACCAATTCCATAAGTGGAAACCTAAACATGCAAACCTTCTCAATAAGACAATTTATAGATAAATTGAGAAAAATATAGATAGCCCGAACTGCGAATCGAACCCAGACCATGTCGGTATCGCGCCGAGTGCTCGACTAGTTGAGCTATCCGGCACTATGCTATGTTCTGTTTAATTTATTCTATAACTTATTGAGCCACACCGTCCAGTGTACGGTAATACATCAATTTAATAAGTGGAAACCTAAACATGCAAACCCTCTCAATAAGACAATTTATAGATAAATTGAGAAAAATATAGATTGCCCGAACTAGGAATCGAACCCAGACCATGTCGGTATCGGGCCGAGTGCTCTACCAGTTGAGCTATCGGGCACTATACTATATTCCGTTCAATTTAGACTATAACTTATCGAGCCACACCGTCCATCGTACGGTAATACACCAATTTAATAAGTGGAAACCTAAACATGCGAACCTTCTCAATAAGACAATTAATAGATAAATCGAAAAAAATATAGATAGCCCAGAGTGGGAATCGAACCCAGAACATGTCGGTATCGCGCCGAGTGCTCTACCAGTTGAGCTATCCGGCACTATACTATATTCCGTTCAATTTAATCTATAACTTATTGAGCCAAACCGTCCATCGTACGGTAATACACCGATTTAATATAGTGGAAACTTAAACATGCAAACCTTCTCAATAAGACAATTCATAGATAAATTGAGAAAAATATAGATAGCCCGAACTGGGAATCGAACCCAGACCATGTCGGTATCGCGCCGAGTGCACTACCAGTGGAGCTATCCGGCACTATACTATATTCCATTCAATTTGATCTTTAACTTATTGAGCCACACCGTTCATCGTCTGGTAATACACCAATCTAATAAGTGGAAACTTAAACATGCATACCTTCTCAATAAGACAATTTATAAATAAATTGAAAAAATATAGATTGCCCGATCTGGGAATCGAACCCAGACCATGTCGGTATCAGGCCGAGTGCTCTACCAGTTGAGTTATAGGGCACTATACTATATTCCGTTCAATTTAGACTATAACTTATCGAGCCACACCGTCCATCGTACGGTAATACACCAATTTAATAATCGGAAACCTAAACATGCAGACCTTCTCAATAAGACAATTAATAGATAAATCGAAAAAAATATAGATAGCCCAAAGTGGGAATCGAACCCAGAAAATGTCGGTATCGCGCCGAGTGCTCTACCAGTTGAGCTATCCGGCACTATACTATATTCCGTTCAATTTAATCTATAACTTATTGAGCCACACCGTTTATCGTACGGTAATACACCAATTCCATAAGTAAAAACCTAAACATGCAAACCTTCTCAATAAGACAATTTATAGATAAATTGAGAAAAATATAGATAGCCCGAACTGCGAATCGAACCCAGACCATGTCGGTATCGCGCCGAGTGCTCGACTAGTTGAGCTATCCGGCACTATGCTATGTTCTGTTTAATTTATTCTATAACTTATTGAGCCACACCGTCCAGTGTAGGGTAATACATCAATTTAATAAGCGGAAACCTAAACATGCAAACCCTCTCAATAAGACAATTTATAGATAAATTGAGAAAAATATAAATTGCAGAACTGGGAATCGAACCCAGACCATGTCGGTATCGGGCCGAGTGCTCTACCAGTTGAGCGATCGGGCACTATACTATATTCCGTTCAATTTAATCTATAACTTATTGAGCCACACCGTCCATCAAACGTTAGTACACTAATTTAATAAGTGGAAGCCTAAACATGCAAACCTTCTCAATAAGACAATTTATAGATAAATTGAGAAGAACATAGATAGCCCGGACTGGGAATCGAACCTAGACCATGTCGGTATCGCGCCGAGTGCTCTTCCAGTTGAACTATCCGGTACTATACTATATTTTGTTCAATTTAATCTATAACTAATTGAGCCACACCGTCCATCGTACGGTAATACACTAATTCCATAATTGGAAACCTAAACATGCAAACCTTCTCAATAAGACAATTGATAGATAAATTAAAAAGAATATAGATAGCCCGAACTGGGAATCGAACCCAGACCATGTCGGTAGCGCGCCGAGTGCTCTACTAGTTGAGCTATCCGGCACTATACTATATTTCGTTCAATTTAATCTATAACTTATTAAGCCACACCGTCCATCGTACGGTAATACGCCAATTTAATAAGTGGAAACTTAAACATGCATACCTTCTCAATAAGACAATTTATAGATAAATTGAGAAAAATATAGATAGCCCGAACTGTGAATCGAACCCAGACCATGTCGGTATCGCGCCGAGTGCTCGACTAGTTGAGCTATCCGGCACTATGCTATGTTCCATTCAATTTGATCTTTAACTTATTGAGCCACACCGTTCATCGTCTGGTAATACACCAATCTAATAAGTGGAAACTTAAACATGCATACCTTCTCAATAAGACAATTTATAAATAAATTGAAAAAATATAGATAGCCCGAACTGTGAATCGAACCCAGACCATGTCGGTATCGCGCCGAGTGCTCGACTAGTTGAGCTATCCGGCACTATGCTATGTTCTGTTTAATTTATTCTATAACTTATTGAGCCACACCGTCCAGTGTACGGTAATACATCAATTTAATAAGTGGAAACCCAAACATGCAAACCCTCTCAATAAGACAATTTATAGATAAATTGAGAAAAATATAGATTGCCCGAACTGGGAATCGAACCCAGACCATGTCGGTATCGGGCCGAGTGCTCTTTCAGTTGAGCTATCCGGCACTATACTATGTTCTGTTTAATTTAATCTATAACTTATTGAGCCACACCGTCCAGTGTACGGTAATACACCAATTTAATAAGTGGAAACCTAAACATGCAAACCTTCTCAATAAGACAATTTATAGATAAATTGAGAAAAATATAGATTGCCCGAACTGGGAATCGAACCCAGACCATGTCGGTATCAGGCCGAGTGCTCTACCAGTTGAGTTATAGGGCACTATACTATATTCCGTTCAATTTAGACTATAACTTATCGAGCCACACCGTCCATCGTACGGTAATACACCAATTTAATAATCGGAAACCTAAACATGCAGACCTTCTCAATAAGACAATTAATAGATAAATCGAAAAAAATATAGATAGCCCAAAGTGGGAATCGAACCCAGAAAATGTCGGTATCGCGCCGAGTGCTCTACCAGTTGAGCTATCCGGCACTATACTATATTCCGTTCAATTTAATCTATAACTTATTGAGCCACACCGTTTATCGTACGGTAATACACTAATTCCATAAGTGGAAACCTAAACATGCAAACCTTCTCAATAAGACAATTTATAGATAAATTGAGAAAAATATAGATTGCCCGAACTGGGAATCGAACCCAGACCATGTCGGTATCGCGCCGAGTGCTCGACCAGTTGAGCTATAGGGCACTATACTATATTCCGTTCAATTTAGACTATAACTTATCTAGCCACACCGTCCATCGTACGGTAATACACCAATTTAATAAGTGGAAACCTAAACATGCAAACCTTCTCAATAAGACAATTAATAGATAAATCGAAAAAAAATATAGATAGCCCAAAGTGGGAATTGAACCCAGAACATGTCGGTATCGCGCCGAGTGCTCTACCAGTTGAGCTATCCGGCACTAAACTATATTCCGTTCAATTTAATCTATAACTTATTGAGCCAAACCGTCCATCGTACGGTGATACACCAATTCCATAAGTGGAAACCTAAACATGCAAACCTTATCAATAAGACAATTTATAGATAAATTGAGAAAAATATAGATAGCCCGAACTGGTAATTGAACCCAGACCATGTTGGTATCGCGACGAGTGCTCTACCAGTTGAGCTATCCGGCACTATGCTATGTTCTGTTTAATTTAATCTATAACTTATTGAGCCAGACCGTCCAGTGTACGATAATACACCAATTTAATAAGTGGAAACCTATACATGCAAACCTTCTTAATAAGACAATTTACAGATAAATTGAGGAAAATATAGATTGCCCGAACTGGGAATCTAACCCAGACCATGTCGGTATCGCGCCGAGTGCTCTTCCAGTTGAGCTATCTGGCACTATACTATATTTCGTTTAATTTAATCGATAACTTATTGAGCCACACCGTCCATCGTACGGTAATACACCAATTTAATAAGTGGAGACCTAAACATGCAAACCTTCTCAATAAGATAATTGATAGATAAATTAAGAAGAATACAGATAGCCCAAACTGGAAATCGAACCCAGACCATGTCGGTATCGCGCCGAGTGCTCTTCCAGTTGAGCTATCTGGCACTATACTATATTTCGTTTAATTTAATCGATAACTTATTGAGCCACACCGTCCATCGTAAGGTAATACACCAATTTAATAAGTGGAGACCTAAACATGCAAACCTTCTCCATAAGATAATTGATAGATAAATTAAGAAGAATATAGATAGCCCAAACTGGAAAATGAACCTAGACCATGTCGGTATCGCGCCGAGTGCTTTTCCAGTTGAGCTATCCGGCACTATACTATATTTCGTTCAATTTAATCGATAACTCATTAAGCCACACCTTCCATCGTACGGTAATACACCAATTCCATAATTGGAAGCCTAAACATGCAAACCTTCTCAATAAGACAATTTATAGATAAATTGAGAACAATATAGATAGCCTGAACTGGGAATCGAACCCAGACCATGTCGGTATCGCGCCGAGTGCTCTACCAGATGAGCTATCCAGCACTAAACTATATTCCGTTCAATTTAATCTATAACTTATTGAGCCAAACCGTCCATCGTACGGTGATACACCAATTCCATAAGTGGAAACCTAAACATGCAAACCTTATCAATAAGACAATTTATAGATAAATTGAGAAAAATATAGATAGCCCGAACTGGTAATTGAACCCAGACCATGTTGGTATCGCGACGAGTGCTCTACCAGTTGAGCTATCCGGCACTATGCTATGTTCTGTTTAATTTAATCTATAACTTATTGAGCCAGACCGTCCAGTGTACGATAATACACCAATTTAATAAGTGGAAACCTATACATGCAAACCTTCTTAATAAGACAATTTACAGATAAATTGAGGAAAATATAGATTGCCCGAACTGGGAATCTAACCCAGACCATGTCGGTATCGCGCCGAGTGCTCTTCCAGTTGAGCTATCTGGCACTATACTATATTTCGTTTAATTTAATCGATAACTTATTGAGCCACACCGTCCATCGTACGGTAATACACCAATTTAATAAGTGGAGACCTAAACATGCAAACCTTCTCAATAAGATAATTGATAGATAAATTAAGAAGAATACAGATAGCCCAAACTGGAAATCGAACCCAGACCATGTCGGTATCGCGCCGAGTGCTCTTCCAGTTGAGCTATCTGGCACTATACTATATTTCGTTTAATTTAATCGATAACTTATTGAGCCACACTGTCCATCGTAAGGTAATACACCAATTTAATAAGTGGAGACCTAAACATGCAAACCTTCTCCATAAGATAATTGATAGATAAATTAAGAAGAATATAGATAGCCCAAACTGGAAAATGAACCTAGACCATGTCGGTATCGCGCCGAGTGCTTTTCCAGTTGAGCTATCCGGCACTATACTATATTTCGTTCAATTTAATCGATAACTCATTAAGCCACACCTTCCATCGTACGGTAATACACCAATTCCATAATTGGAAGCCTAAACATGCGAACCTTCTCAATAAGACAATTTATAGATAAATTGAGAACAATATAGATAGCCTGAACTGGGAATCGAACCCAGACCATGTCGGTATCGCGCCGAGTGCTCTACCAGATGAGCTATCCAGCACTAAACTATATTCCGTTCAATTTAATCTATAACTTATTGAGCCAAACCGTCCATCGTACGGTGATACACCAATTCCATAAGTGGAAACCTAAACATGCAAACCTTCTCAATAAGACAATTTATAGATAAATTGAGAAAATTATAGATTGTCCGAACTGGGAATCGAACCCAGACCATGTCGGTATCGTGCCAAGTGCTCTACCAGTTGAGCTATCGGGCACTATACTATATTCCGTTTAATTTAGACTATAACTTATTGAGCGACACCGTCCATCGTACGGTAATACGCCGATTTAATATAGTGGAAACCTAACCATGCAAACCTTCTCAATAAGACATTTCATAGATAAATTGAGAAAAATATATATAGCCCGAAATGGGAATCGAACCCAGATCATGTCGGTATCGCGCCGAGTGCTCTACCAGTTGAGCTATCCGGCACTATACTATATTCCGTTCAATTTAATCGATCTTATTGAGCTACACCGTCCATCGTACGGTAATACACCAATTTAATAAGTGGAAACCTAAACATGCAAACCTTCTCAATAAGATAATTTATAGATAAATTAAGAAAAATATAGATAGCCCGAACTGGGAATCGAACCCAGACCATGTCGGTATCGCGCCGAGTGCTCTACTAGTTGAGCTATCCGGCACTATACTATATTCCGTTAGATTTAATCTATAACTTATTGAGCCACACCGTTTATCGTCTGGTCATACACCAATTGATTAAGTGGAAACTTAAACATGCATACCTTTTCAATAAGACAATTTATAAATAAATTGAGAAAAATATAGACAGCCCGAACTAGGAATCGAACCCAGACCATGTCGGTATCGCGCCGAGTGCTATACCAGTGGAGCTATCCGGCACTATACTATATTCCGTTAGATTTGATCTTTAACTTATTGAGCCACACCGTTCATCGTCTGGTAATACACCAATTTAATAAGTCGAAACCTAAACATGCAAACCTTCTCAATAAGACAATTTATAGATAAATTGAGAAAAATATAGATAGCCCGAACTGGTAATTGAACCCAGACCATGTCGGTATCGCGCCAAGTGCTCTTCCAGTTGAGCTCTCCGGTACTATAGTCTATTCCGTTCGATTTAATCTATAACTTATTGAGCCACACCGTCCATCGTACGGTAATACACCAAATTAATAAGTGGAAACCTAAACATGCAAACCTTCTCAATAAGACAATTGATAGATAAATTAAGAAGAATATAGATAGCCCGAACTGGGAATCGAATCCAGACCATTTCGGTATCGCGCCGAGTGCTCTTCCAGTTCAGCTATCCGGTACTATACTATATTACGTTCAATTTAATCTATAACTTATTGAGCCACACCGTCCATCGTACGGTTATACACGAATTTAATAAGTGGAAGCCTAAACATGCAAACCTTCTCAATAAGACAATTTATAGATAAATTGAGAAAAATATAGATAGCCCGAACTGGGAATCGAACCCAGACCATGTCGGTAGCGCGCCAAGTGCTCTACTAATTGAGCTATCCGTCACTATACTATATTGCGTTCAATTTAATCTATAAGTTATTAAGTTACACCGTCCATCGAACGGTAATACGCCAATCTAATAAGTGGAAACTTAAACATGCATACCTTCTCAATGAGAAAATTTATAGATAAATTAAGAAAAATATAGATAGCCCGAACTGGGAATCGAACCCAGACAATGTCGGTATCGCGCCGAGTGCTCTTCCAGTTCAGCTATCCGGTACTATACTATATTACGTTCAATTTAATCTATAACTTATTGAGCTACACCGTCCATCGAACGTTAATAAACTAATTCAATAAGTGGAAGCCTAAACATGCAAACCTTCTCAATAAGATAATTTATAGATAAATTGAGAAAAATATAGATAGCCCGAACTGCGAAACGAACCCAGACCATGTCGGTATCGCGCCGAGTGCTCTACTAGTTGAGCTATCCGGCACTATGCAATGTTCTGTTTAATTTAATCTATAACTTAATAAGCCACACTGTCCAGTGTACGGTAATACACTAATCTCATAAGTGGAAACCTAAACATGCAAACCTTCTCAATAAGACAATTTATAGATAAATTGAGAAAAATATAGATTGCCCGAACTGAGAATCGAACCCAGACCATGTCGGTATCGGGCCGAGTGCTCTACCAGTTGAGCTATAGGGCACTATACTATATTCCGTTCAATCTAATCTATAACTTATTGAGCCAAACCATCCATCGTACGGTAATACACCAATTCCATAAGTGGAAACCTAAACATGCAAACCTTCTCAATAAGACAATTTATAGATAAATTGAGAAAAATATAGATAGCCTAAACTGGTAATTGAACCCAGACCATGACGGTATCGCGCCGAGTGCTCTTCCAGTTGAGCTATCCGGTACTATATTATATTCCGTTCAATTTAACCTATAACTAATTGAGCCACACCGTCCATCGTACGGTAATACGCCAATTCCATAATTGAAAACTTAAACATGCAAACCTTCTCAATAAGACAATTGATAGATAAATTAAAAAGAATATAGATAGCCCGAACTGGGAATCGAACCCAGACCATTACGGTAGCGCGCCGAGTGCTCTACTAGTTGAGCTATCCGGTACTATACTATATTACGTTCAATTTAATCTATAACTTATTGAGCTACACCGTCCATCGTACGGTAATACACTAATTTAATAAGCGGAAGCCTAAACATGCAAACCATCTCAATAAGACAATTTATAGATAAATTGAGAAGATCATAGATAGCCTGGACAGGGAATCGAACCTAGACCATGACGGTATGGCACCGAGTGCTCTACCAGTTGAGCTATAGGCACTATTCTATATTCCGTTCAATTTAATCTATAACTTATTGAGCCACACCGTCCATCGTACAGTAATACACCAATTCCATAAGTGGAAACCTAAAGATGCAAACCTTCTCAATGAGACAATTAATAGATAAATCGAAAAAAATATAGATAGCCCGAAGTGGGAATCGAACCCAGAACATGTCGGTATCGCGCCGAGTGCTCTACCAGTTGAGCTATCCGGCACTATACTATATTCCGTTCAATTTAATCTATAACTTATTGAGCCTAACCGTCCATCGTACGGTAGTACACCAATGTGATAAGTGGAAACCTAAACATGCAAACCTTCTCAATAAGACAATTTATAGATAAATTGAGAAGAATATAGATAGCCCGAACTGGGAATCGAACCCAGACCATGTCGGTATCGCGCCGAGTGCTCTACTTGTTGAGCTATCCAGCACTATAGTCTATTCCGTTCAATTTAATCTATAACTTATTGAGCCACACCGTCCATCGTACGGTAATACACCAAATTAATAAGTGGAAACCTAAACATGCAAACCTTCTCAATAAGACAATTGATAGATAAATTAAGAAGAATATAGATAGCCCGAACTGGGAATCGAATCCAGACCATGTCGGTATCGCGCCGAGTGCTCTTCCAGTTCAGCTATCCGGTACTATACTATATTACGTTCAATTTAATCTATAACTTATTGAGCCACACCGTCCATCGTACGGTTATACACGAATTTAATAAGTGGAAGCCTAAACATGCAAACCTTCTCAATAAGACAATTTATAGATAAATTGAGAAAAATATAGATAGCCCGAACTGGGAATCGAACCCAGACCATGTCGGTAGCGCGCCAAGTGCTCTACTAATTGAGCTATCCGTCACTATGCAATGTTCTGTTTTATTTAATCTATAACTTATTAAGCCACACTGTCCAGTGTACGGTAATACACTAATCTTATAAGTGGAAACCTAAACATGCAAACCTTCTCAATAAGACAATTTATAGATAAATTGAGAAAAATATAAATTGCCCGAACTGGGAATCGAACCCAGACCATGTCGGTATCGGGCCGAGTGCTCTACCAGTTGAGCTATAGGGCACTATACTATATTCCGTTCAATTTAGACTATAACTTATCTAGCCACACCGTCCATCGTACGGTAATACACCAATTTAATAAGTGGAAACCTAAACATGCAAACCTTCTCAATAAGACAATTAATAGATAAATCGAAAAAAATATAGATAGCCCAAAGCAGGAATCGAACCTAGAACATGTTGGTATCGCGCCGAGTGCTCTACCAGTTGAGCTATCCGGCACTATACTATATTCCGTTCAATTTAATCTATAACTTATTGAGCCAAACCGTCCATCGTACGGTAATACACCAATTCCATAAGTGGAAACCTAAACATGCAAACCTTCTTAATAAGACAATTTATAGATAAATTGAGAAAAATATAGATAGCCTAAACTGGTAATTGAACCCAGACCATGACGGTATCGCGCCGAATGCTCTTCCAGTTGAGCTATCCGGTACTATACTATATTCCGTTCAATTTAACCTATAACTAATTGAGCCACACCGTCCATCGTACGGTAATACGCCAATTCCATAATTGAAAACTTAAACATGCAAACCTTCTCAATAAGACAATTGATAGATAAATTAAAAAGAATATAGATAGCCCGAACTGGGAATCGAACCCAGACCATGTCGGTAGCGCGCCGAGTGCTCTACCAGTTGAGCTATCCGGTACTATACTATATTACGTTCAATTTAATCTATAACTTATTGAGCTACACCGTCCACCGTACGGTAATACACTAATTTAATAAGCGGAAGCCTAAACATGCAAACCTTCTCAATAAGACAATTTATAGATAAATTGAGAAGATCATAGATAGCCTGGACAGGGAATCGAACCTAGACCATGACGGTATGGCGCCGAGTGCTCTACCAGTTGAGCTATAGGCACTATTCTATATTCCGTTCAATTTAATCTATAACTTATTGAGCCACACCGTCCATCGTACAGTAATACACCAATTCCATAAGTGGAAACCTAAAGATGCAAACCTTCTCAATGAGACAATTAATAGATAAATCGAAAAAAATATAGATAGCCCGAAGTGGGAATCGAACCCAGAACATGTCGGTTTCGCGCCGAGTGCTCTACCAGTTGAGCTATCCGGCACTATACTATATTCCGTTCAATTTAATCTATAACTTATTGAGCCTAACCGTCCATCGTACGGTAATACACCAATTCCATAAGTGGAAACCTAAACATGCAAACCTTCTCAATAAGACAATTTATTGATAAATTGAGAAAAACATAGATAGCCCGGACTGGGAATCGAACCCAGACCATGTCGCTATCGCGCCGAGTGCTCTACCAGATGAGCTATCCAGCTCTATGCTATGTTTTGTTTGATTTAATCTATATTTTATTGAGCCACACCGTCCATTGTATGGTAATACACCAATTTAATAAGTGGAAACCTAAACATGCAAACCTTCTCAATAAGACAATTTATAGATAAATTGAGAAAAATATAGATAGCCCGAACTGGGAATCGAACCCAGACCATGTCGGTAGCGCGCCAAGTGCTCTACTAGTTGAGCTGTCCGGCACTATACTATATTGCGTTCAATTTAATTTATAACTTATTAAGTTACACCGTCTATCGAACGGTAATACGCCAATCTAATAAGTGGAAACTTAAACATGCATACCTTCTCAATAAGACAATTTATTAATAAATTAAGAAAAATATAGATAGCCCGAACTGGTAATTGAACCCAGACCATGTCGGTATCGCGCCGAGTGCTCTTCCAGTTGAGCTATCCAGTACTATACTATATTACGTTCGATTTAATCTATAACTAATTGAGCCACACCGTCCATCGTACGGTCATACACCAATTCCATAATTGAAAACCTAAACATGCAAACCTTCTCAATAAGACAATTGATAGATAAATTAAGAAGAATATAGATAGCCCGAACTGGGAATCGAATCCAGACCATGTCGGTATCGCGCCGAGTGCTCTTCCAGTTCAGCTATCCGGTACTATACTATATTACGTTCAATTTAATCTATAACTTATTGAGCCACACCGTCCATCGTACGGTTATACACGAATTTAATAAGTGGAAGCCTAAACATGCAAACCTTCTCAATAAGACAATTTATAGATAAATTGAGAAAAATATAGATAGCCCGAACTGGGAATCGAACCCAGACCATGTCGGTAGCGCGCCAAGTGCTCTACTAATTGAGCTATCCGTCACTATACTATATTGCGTTCAATTTAATCTATAAGTTATTAAGTTACACCGTCCATCGAACGGTAATACGCCAATCTAATAAGTGGAAACTTAAACATGCATACCTTCTCAATAAGAAAATTTATAGATAAATTAAGAAAAATATAGATAGCCCGAACTGGGAATCGAACCCAGACAATGTCGGTATCGCGCCGAGTGCTCTTCCAGTTCAGCTATCCGGTACTATACTATATTACGTTCAATTTAATCTATAACTTATTGAGCCACACCGTCCATCGAACGTTAATAAACTAATTTAATAAGTGGAAGCCTAAACATGCAAACCTTCTCAATAAGATAATTTATAGATAAATTGAGAAAAATATAGATAGCCTGAACTGCGAAACGAACCCAGACCATGTCGGTATCGCGCCGAGTGCTCTACTAGTTGAGCTATCCGGCACTATGCAATGTTCTGTTTTATTTAATCTATAACTTATTAAGCCACACTGTCCAGTGTACGGTAATACACTAATCTTATAAGTGGAAACCTAAACATGCACACCTTCTCAATAAGACAATTTATAGATAAATTGAGAAAAATATAAATTGCCCGAACTGGGAATCGAACCCAGACCATGTCGGTATCGGGCCGAGTGCTCTACCAGTTGAGCTATAGGGCACTATACTATATTCCGTTCAATTTAGACTATAACTTATCTAGCCACACCGTCCATCGTACGGTAATACACCAATTTAATAAGTGGAAACCTAAACATGCAAACCTTCTCAATAAGACAATTAATAGATAAATCAAAAAAATATAGATAGCCCAAAGCAGGAATCGAACCCAGAACATGTTGGTATCGCGCCGAGTGCTCTACCAGTTGAGCTATCCGGCACTATACTATATTCCGTTCAATTTAATCTATAACTTATTGAGCCAAACCGTCCATCGTACGGTAATACACCAATTCCATAAGTGGAAACCTAAACATGCAAACCTTCTTAATAAGACAATTCATAGATAAATTTAGAAAAATATAGATAGCCTAAACTGGAAATCAAACCCAGACCATGTCGGTATTGCGCCGAGTGCACCACCAGTTGAGCTATCCGGCACTATACTATATTCCGTTTAATTTAATCTATAACTTATTAAGCCACACCGTCCATTGTACAGTAATACACTAATTTAATAAGTGGAAACCTAAACATGCAAACCTTCTCAGAAAGACAATTTATAGATGAATTGAGAGAAATATAGATAGCCCAAAGTGGGAATCGAACCCAGAACATGTCGGTATCGCGTCGAGTGCTCTTCCAGTTTAGCTATCCGGCACTATACTATATTTCGTTCAATTTAATCGATAACTTACTGAGCCACACCGTCCATCGTACGGTACTACACTGATCCAATAAGTGAAAGCCTAAACATGCAAACCTTCTCAATAAGACAATTAATAGAGAAATTGAGAAGAACATAGATAGCCCGGACTGGAAATCAAACCCAGACCACGTCGGTATCGCGCCGAGTGCTCTACCAGATGAGCTATCCGGCACTATGCTATGTTCTGTTTAATTTAATCTTTAACTTATTGAGCCACACCGTCCATTGTACGGTAATACGCCAATTTGATAAGTGGAAACCCGAACATGCAAACCTTCTCAATAAGACAATTCATAGATAAATTTAGAAAAATATAGATAGCCTAAACTGGAAATCGAACCCAGACCATGTCGGTATTGCGCCGAGTGCACCACCAGTTGAGCTATCCGGCACTATACTATATTCCGTTTAATTTAATCTATAACTTATTAAGCCACACCGTCCATCGTACGGTAATACACCAATTTGATAAGTGGAAACCTAAACATGCAAACCTTCTCAATAAGACAATTTATAGATAAATTGAGAAGAATATAGATAGCCCGGACTGGGAATCAAACCCAGACCATGTCGGTATCGCGCAGACTGCTCTACCAGATGAGCTATCCGGCACTATGCTATGTTCTGTTTAATTCAATCTATAACTTATTGAGCCACACCGTCCATTGTACAGTAATACACTAATTTAATAAGTGGAAACCTAAACATGCAAACCTTCTCAGAAAGACAATTTATAGATAAATTGAGAGAAATATAGATAGCGCAAAGTGGGAATCGAACCCAGAACATGTCGGTATCGCGCCGAGTGCTCTACCAGTTAAGCTATCCGGTACTATACTATATTACGTTCAATTTAATCTATAACTTATTGAGCCAAACCGTCCATCGTACAGTAATACCCTAATTCCATAAGTGGAAACCTAAACATGCAAACCTTCTCAATAAGACAATTAATAGATGAATCGAAAAAAATATAGATAGCCCAAAGTGGGAATCGAACCGAGAACATGTCGGTATCGCGCCGATCGCTCTACCAGTTGAGCTATCCGGCACTATACTATATTCCGTTCAATTTAATCTATAACTCATTGAGCCAAACCGTCCATTGTACGGTAATACACCAATTCCATAAGTGGAAAACTTAATATGCAAAACTTCTCAATAAGACAATTTATAGATAAATTTAGAAAAATATAGATAGCCTAAACTGGGAATCGAACCCAGACCATGTCGGTATCGCGCCGAGTGCACCACCAGTTGAGCTATCCGGCACTATACTATATTCCGTTCAATTTAATCTATAACTTATTGAGCCACACCGTCCATCGTACGGTAATACACCAATTTGATAAGTGGAAACCTAAACATGCAAACCTTCTCAATAAGACAATTTATAGATAAATTTAGAAGAATATAGATAGCCCGGACTGGGAATCAAACCTAGACCATGTCGGTATCGCGCAGACTGCTCTACCAGATGAGCTATCCGGCACTATGCTATGTTCTGTTTAATTCAATCTATAACTTATTGAGCCACACCGTCCATTGTACAGTAATACACTAATTTAATAAGTGGAAACCTAAACATGCAAACCTTCTCAGAAAGACAATTTATAGATAAATTGAGAGAAATATAGATAGCCCAAAGTGGGAATCGAACCCAGAACATGTCGGTATCGCGCCGAGTGCTCTACCAGTTAAGCTATCCGGTATTATACTATATTACGTTCAATTTAATCTATAACTTATTGAGCCAAACCGTCCATCGTACAGTAATACCCTAATTCCATAAGTGGAAACCTAAACATGCAAACCTTCTCAATAAGACAATTTATAGATAAATTGAGAAAAATATAGATTGCCCGAACTGGGAATCGAACCCAGACCATGTCGGTATCAGGCCGAGTGCTCTACCAGTTGAGCTCTCCGGCACTATACCATATTTCGTTTAATTTAATCTTTAACTTATTGAGCCATACCGTCCATCGTACGGTAATACACCAATTCCATAACTGGGAACCTAAACATGCAAACCTTCTCAATAAGACAATTTATAGATAAATCGAAAAAAATATAGATAGCCCAAAGTGGGAATCGAACCCAGAACATGTCGGTATCGCGCCGATCGCTCTACCAGTTGAGCTATCCGGCACTATACTATATTCCGTTCAATTTAATCTATAACTCATTGAGCCAAACCGTCCATTGTACGGTAATACACCAATTCCATAAGTGGAAAACTTAATATGCAAAACTTCTCAATAAGACAATTTATAGATAAATTTAGAAAAATATAGATAGCCTAAACTGGGAATCGAACCCAGACCATGTCGGTATCGCGCCGAGTGCACCACCAGTTGAGCTATCCGGCACTATACTATATTCCGTTCAATTTAATCTATAACTTATTGAGCCACACCGTCCATCGTACGGTAATACACCAATTTGATAAGTGGAAACCTAAACATGCAAACCTTCTCAATAAGACAATTTATAGATAAATTGAGAAGAATATAGATAGCCCAAAGTGGGAATCGAACCCAGAACATGTCGGTATCGCGCCGAGTGCTCTACCAGTTAAGCTATCCGGTATTATACTATATTACGTTCAATTTAATCTATAACTTATTGAGCCAAACCGTCCATCGTACAGTAATACCCTAATTCCATAAGTGGAAACCTAAACATGCAAACCTTCTCAATAAAACAATTTATAGATAAATTGAGAGAAATATAGATTGCCCGAACTGGGAATCGAACCCAGACCATGTCGGTATCAGGCCGAGTGCTCTACCAGTTGAGCTCTCCGGCACTATACCATATTTCGTTTAATTTAATCTATAACTTATTGAGCCATACCGTCCATCGTACGGTAATACACCAATTCCATAACTGGGAACCTAAACATGCAAACCTTCTCAATAAGACAATTTATAGATAAATTGAGAAAAATATAGATAGCCCGAACTGGTAATTGAACCCAGATTATGTCGGTATCGCGCCGAGTGCTCTTCCAGTCGAGCTATTCGGTACTATACTATATTTTGTTCAATCTAATCTATAACTAATTGAGCCACACCGTCCATCGTACGGTAATACACCAATTCCATAATTGGAAACCTAAACATGCAAACCTTCTCAATAAGACAATTGATAGATAAATTAAAAAGAATATAGATAGCCCGAACTGGGAATCGAACCCAGACCATGTCGGTAGCGCGCCGAGTGCTCTACTAGTTGAGCTATCCGGCACTATACTATATTTCGTTCAATTTAATCTATAACTTATTAAGCCACACCGTCCATCGTACGGTAATACGCCAATTTAATAAGTGGAAACTTAAACATGCATACCTTCTCAATAAGACAATTTATAGATAAATTGAGAAAAATATAGATAGCCCGAGATGGGAATCGAACCCAGACCATGTCGGTATCGCGCCAAGTGCTCTACCAGTTGAGCTATCCGGCACTATTCTATATTCCGTTCAATTTAATCTATAACTTATTGGGCCACACCGTTTATCGTCTGGTCATACACCAATTGATTAAGTGGAAACTTAAACATGCAAACCTTCTCAATAAAAGAATTAATAGATAAATTGAAAAAAATATAGATAGCCCGAACTGGGAATCGAACCTAGACCATGTCGGTATCGCGCCGAGTGCTCTACCATTTAAGCTATCCGGCACTATACTCCGTTCAATTTGATCTATAACTTATTGAGCCACACCGTCCATCGTACGGTAATACACCAATTCCATAAGTGGAAACCTAAACATGCAAACCTTCTCAATAAGACAATTTATAGATAAATTAAGAAAAATATAGATAGCCCGAACTGGGAATCGAACCTAGACCATGTCGGTATCGCGCCGAGTGCTCTACCAGTTGAGCTATCCAGCACTATGCTATGTTCTGTTTAATTTAATTTATAAATTATTGAGCCACACCGTCCATCGTACGGTAATACACCAATTCCATAAGTGGAAACCTAAACATGCAAACCTTCTCAATAAGACAATTTATAGATAAATCGAAAAAAATATAGATAGCCCAAAGTGGGAATCGAACCCAGAACATGTCGGTATCGCGCCGATCGCTCTACCAGTTGAGCTATCCGGCACTATACTATATTCCGTTCAATTTAATCTATAACTTATTAAGCCACACCGTCCATCGTACGGTAATACACCAATTTGATAAGTGGAAACCTAAACATGCAAACCTTCTCAATAAGACAATTTATAGATAAATTGAGAAGAATATAGATAGCCCGGACTGGGAATCAAACCCAGACCATGTCGGTATCGCGCAGACTGCTCTACCAGATGAGCTATCCGGCACTATGCTATGTTCTGTTTAATTCAATCTATAACTTATTGAGCCACACCGTCCATTGTACAGTAATACACTAATTTAATAAGTGGAAACCTAAACATGCAAACCTTCTCAGAAAGACAATTTATAGATAAATTGAGAGAAATATAGATAGCCCAAAGTGGGAATCGAACCCAGAACATGTCGGTATCGCGCCGAGTGCTCTACCAGTTAAGCTATCCGGTACTATACTATATTACGTTCAATTTAATCTATAACTTATTGAGCCAAACCGTCCATCGTACAGTAATACCCTAATTCCATAAGTGGAAACCTAAACATGCAAACCTTCTTAATAAGACAATTAATAGATAAATCGAAAAAAATATAGATAGCCCAAAGTGGGAATCGAACCCAGAACATGTCGGTATCGCGCCGATCGCTCTACCAGTTGAGCTATCCGGCACTATACTATATTCCGTTCAATTTAATCTATAACTCATTGAGCCAAACCGTCCATTGTACGGTAATACACCAATTCCATAAGTGGAAAACTTAACATGCAAAACTTCTCAATAAGACAATTTATAGATAAATTCAGAAAAATATAGATAGCCTTAACTGGGAATCGAACCCAGACCATGTCGGTATCGCGCCGAGTGCACCACCAGTTGAGCTATCCGGCACTATACTATATTCCGTTTAATTTAATCTATAACTTATTGAGCCAGACCGTCCATCGTACGGTAATACACCAATTTGATAAGTGGAAACCTAAACATGCAAACCTTCTCAATAAGACAATTTATAGATAAATTGAGAAGAATATAGATAGCCCGGACTGGGAATCAAACTCAGACCATGTCGGTATCGCGCAGACTGCTCTACCAGATGAGCTATCCGGCACTATGCTATGTTCTGTTTAATTTAATCTATAACTTATTGAGCCACACCGTCCATTGTACAGTAATACACTAATTTAATAAGTGGAAACCTAAACATGCAAACCTTCTCCGAAAGACAATTTATAGATAAATTGAGAGAAATATAGATAGCCCAAAGTGAGAATCGAACCCAGAACATGTCGGTATCGCGTCGAGTGCTCTTCCAGTTTAGCTATCCGGCACTATACTATATTTCGTTCAATTTAATCGATAACTTATTGAGCCACACCGTCCATCGTACGGTAATACACTAATCTAATAAGTGAAAGCCTAAACATGCAAACCTTCTCAATAAGACAATTTATAGATAAATTGAGAAGAACATAGATAGCCCGGACTGGAAATCAAACCCAGACCATGTCGGTATCGCGCCGAGTGCTCTACCTGATGAGCTATCCGGCACTATGCTATGTTCTGTTTAATTTAATCCTTAACTTATTGAGCCACACCGTCCATTGTACGGTAATACGCCAATTTGATAAGTGGAAACCCGAACATGCAAACCTTCTCAATAAGACAATTTATAGATAAATTTAGAAAAATATAGATAGCCTAAACTGGAAATCGAACCCAGACCATGTCGGTATTGCGCCGAGTGCACCACCAGTTGAGCTATCCGGCACTATACTATATTCCGTTTAATTTAATCTATAACTTATTAAGCCACACCGTCCATCGTACGGTAATACACCAATTTGATAAGTGGAAACCTAAACATGCAAACCTTCTCAATAAGACAATTTATAGATAAATTGAGAAGAATGTAGATAGCCCGGACTAAGAATCAAACCCAGACCATGTCGGTATCACGCAGACTGCTCTACCAGATGAGCTATCCGGCACTATGCTATGTTCTGTTTAATTCAATCTATAACTTATTGAGCCACACCGTCCATTGTACAGTAATACACTAATTTAATAAGTGGAAACCTAAACATGCAAACCTTCTCAGAAAGACAATTTATAGATAAATTAAGAGAAATATAGATAGCCCAAAGTGAGAATCGAACCCAGAACATGTCGGTATCGCGTCGAGTGCTCTTCCAGTTTAGCTATCCGGCACTATACTATATTTCGTTCAATTTAATCGATAACTTATTGAGCCACACCGTCCATCGTACGGTAATACACTAATCTAATAAGTGAAAGCCTAAACATGCAAACCTTCTCAATAAGACAATTTATAGATAAATTGAGAAGAACATAGATAGCCCGGACTGGAAATCAAACCCAGACCATGTCGGTATCGCGCCGAGTGCTCTACCAGATGAGCTATCCGGCACTATGCTATGTTCTGTTTAATTTAATCCTTAACTTATTGAGCCACACCGTCCATTGTACGGTAATACGCCAATTTGATAAGTGGAAACCCGAACATGCAAACCTTCTCAATAAGACAATTTATAGATAAATTTAGAAAAATATAGATAGCCTAAACTGGAAATCGAACCCAGACCATGTCGGTATTGCGCCGAGTGCACCACCAGTTGAGCTATCCGGCACTATACTATATTCCGTTTAATTTAATCTATAACTTATTAAGCCACACCGTCCATCGTACGGTAATACACCAATTTGATAAGTGGAAACCTAAACATGCAAACCTTCTCAATAAGACAATTTATAGATAAATTGAGAAGAATGTAGATAGCCCGGACTAAGAATCAAACCCAGACCATGTCGGTATCACGCAGACTGCTCTACCAGATGAGCTATCCGGCACTATGCTATGTTCTGTTTAATTCAATCTATAACTTATTGAGCCACACCGTCCATTGTACAGTAATACACTAATTTAATAAGTGGAAACCTAAACATGCAAACCTTCTCAGAAAGACAATTTATAGATAAATTGAGAGAAATATAGATAGCCCAAAGTGGGAATCGAACCCAGAACATGTCGGTATCGCGCCGAGTGCTCTACCAGTTAAGCTATCCGGTACTATACTATATTACGTTCAATTTAATCTATAACTTATTGAGCCAAACCGTCCATCGTACAGTAATACCCTAATTCCATAAGTGGAAACCTAAACATGCAAACCTTCTCAATAAGACAATTAATAGATAAATCGAAAAAAATATAGATAGCCCAAAGTGGGAATCGAACCCAGACCATGTCGGTATCGCGCCGAGTGCACCACCAGTTGAGCTATCCGGCACTATACTATATTCCGTTCAATTTAATCTATAACTTATTGAGCCACACCGTCCATCGTACGGTAATACACCAATTTGATAAGTGGAAACCTAAACATGCAAACCTTCTCAATAAGACAATTTATAGATAAATTGAGAAGAATATAGATAGCCCGGACTGGGAATCAAACCTAGACCATGTCGGTATCGCGCAGACTGCTCTACCAGATGAGCTATCCGGCACTATGCTATGTTCTGTTTAATTCAATCTATAACTTATTGAGCCACACCGTCCATCGTACGGTAATACACCAATTTGATAAGTGGAAACCTAAACATGCAAACCTTCTCAATAAGACAATTTATAGATAAATTGAGAAGAATGTAGATAGCCCGGACTAAGAATCAAACCCAGACCATGTCGGTATCACGCAGACTGCTCTACCAGATGAGCTATCCGGCACTATGCTATGTTCTGTTTAATTCAATCTATAACTTATTGAGCCACACCGTCCATTGTACAGTAATACACTAATTTAATAAGTGGAAACCTAAACATGCAAACCTTCTCAGAAAGACAATTTATAGATAAATTGAGAGAAATATAGATAGCCCAAAGTGGGAATCGAACCCAGAACATGTCGGTATCGCGCCGAGTGCTCTACCAGTTAAGCTATCCGGTACTATACTATATTACGTTCAATTTAATCTATAACTTATTGAGCCAAACCGTCCATCGTACAGTAATACCCTAATTCCATAAGTGGAAACCTAAACATGCAAACCTTCTCAATAAGACAATTAATAGATAAATCGAAAAAAATATAGATAGCCCAAAGTGGGAATCGAACCCAGACCATGTCGGTATCGCGCCGAGTGCACCACCAGTTGAGCTATCCGGCACTATACTATATTCCGTTCAATTTAATCTATAACTTATTGAGCCACACCGTCCATCGTACGGTAATACACCAATTTGATAAGTGGAAACCTAAACATGCAAACCTTCTCAATAAGACAATTTATAGATAAATTGAGAAGAATATAGATAGCCCGGACTGGGAATCAAACCTAGACCATGTCGGTATCGCGCAGACTGCTCTACCAGATGAGCTATCCGGCACTATGCTATGTTCTGTTTAATTCAATCTATAACTTATTGAGCCACACCGTCCATTGTACAGTAATACACTAATTTAATAAGTGGAAACCTAAACATGCAAACCTTCTCAGAAAGACAATTTATAGATAAATTGAGAGAAATATAGATAGCCCAAAGTGGGAATCGAACCCAGAACATGTCGGTATCGCGCCGAGTGCTCTACCAGTTAAGCTATCCGGTATTATACTATATTACGTTCAATTTAATCTATAACTTATTGAGCCAAACCGACCATCGTACAGTAATACCCTAATTCCATAAGTGGAAACCTAAACATGCAAACCTTCTCAATAAGACAATTTATAGATAAATTGAGAAAAATATAGATTGCCCGAACTGGGAATCGAACCCAGACCATGTCGGTATCAGGCCGAGTGCTCTACCAGTTGAGCTCTCCGGCACTATACCATATTTCGTTTAATTTAATCTAAAACTTATTGAGCCATACCGTCCATCGTACGGTAATACACCAATTCCATAACTGGGAACCTAAACATGCAAACCTTCTCAATAAGACAATTTATAGATAAATTGAGAAAAATATAGATAGCCCGAACTGGTAATTGGACCCAGATTATGTCGGTATCGCGCCGAGTGCTCTTCCAGTTGAGCTATTCGGTACTATACTATATTTTGTTCAATCTAATCTATAACTAATTGAGCCACACCGTCCATCGTACGGTAATACACCAATTCCATAATTGGAAACCTAAACATGCAAACCTTCTCAATAAGACAATTGATAGATAAATTAAAAAGAATATAGATAGCCCGAACTGGGAATCGAACCCAGACCATGTCGGTAGCGCGCCGAGTGCTCTACTAGTTGAGCTATCCGGCACTATACTATATTTCGTTCAATTTAATCTATAACTTATTAAGCCACACCGTCCATCGTACGGTAATACGCCAATTTAATAAGTGGAAACTTAAACATGCATACCTTCTCAATAAGACAATTTATAGATAAATTGAGAAAAATATAGATAGCCCGAGATGGGAATCGAACCCAGACCATGTCGGTATCGCGCCAAGTGCTCTACCAGTTGAGCTATCCGGCACTATTCTATATTCCGTTCAATTTAATCTATAACTTATTGGGCCACACCGTTTATCGTCTGGTCATACACCAATTGATTAAGTGGAAACTTAAACATGCAAACCTTCTCAATAAAAGAATTAATAGATAAATTGAAAAAAATATAGATAGCCCGAACTGGGAATCGAACCTAGACCATGTCGGTATCGCGCCGAGTGCTCTACCATTTAAGCTATCCGGCACTATACTCCGTTCAATTTGATCTATAACTTATTGAGCCACACCGTCCATCGTACGGTAATACACCAATTCCATAAGTGGAAACCTAAACATGCAAACCTTCTCAATAAGACAATTTATAGATAAATTAAGAAAAATATAGATAGCCCGAACTGGGAATCGAACCTAGACCATGTCGGTATCGCGCCGAGTGCTCTACCAGTTGAGCTATCCGGCACTATGCTATGTTCTGTTTAATTTAATTTATAAATTATTGAGCCACACCGTCCAACGTACGGTAATACACCAATTCCATAAGTGGAAACCTAAACATGCAAACCTTCTCAATAAGACAATTTATAGATAAATCGAAAAAAATATAGATAGCCCAAAGTGGGAATCGAACCCAGAACATGTCGGTATCGCGCCGATCGCTCTACCAGTTGAGCTATCCGGCACTATACTATATTCCGTTCAATTAAATCTATAACTCATTGAGCCAAACCGTCTATTGTACGGTAATACACCAATTCCATAAGTGGAAAACTTAACATGCAAAACGTCTCAATAAGACAATTTATAGATAAATTAAGAAAAATATAGATAGCCTAAACTGGGAATCGAACCCAGACCATGTCGGTATCGCGCCGAGTGCACCACCAGTTGAGCTATCCGGCACTATACTATATTCCGTTTAATTTAATCTATAACTTATTGAGCCACACCGTCCATCGTACGGTAATACACCAATTTGATAAGTGGAAAGCTAAACATGCAAACCTTCTCAATAAGACAATTTATAGATAAATTGAGAAGAATATAGATAGCCCGGACTGGGAATCAAACCTAGACCATGTCGGTATCGCGCAGACTGCTCTACCAGATGAGCTATCCGGCAGTATGCTATGTTCTGTTTAATTCAATCTATAACTTATTGAGCCACACCGTCCATTGTACAGTAATATACTAATTTAATAAGTGGAAACCTAAACATGCAAACCTTCTCAGAAAGACAATTTATAGATAAATTGAGAGAAATATAGATAGCCCAAAGTGGGAATCGAACCCAGAACATGTCGGTATCGCGCCGAGTGCTCTACCAGTTAAGCTATCCGGTACTATACTATATTACGTTCAATTTAATCTATAACTTATTGAGCCAAACCGTCCATCGTACAGTAATACCCTAATTCCATAAGTGGAAACCTAAACATGCAAACCTTCTCAATAAGACAATTTATAGATAAATTGAGAAGAATATAGATAGCCCGGACTGGGAATCAAACCTAGACCATGTCGGTATCGCGCAGACTGCTCTACCAGATGAGCTATCCGGCACTATGCTATGTTCTGTTTAATTCAATCTATAACTTATTGAGCCACACCGTCCATTGTACAGTAATACACTAATTTAATAAGTGGAAACCTAAACATGCAAACCTTCTCAGAAAGACAATTTATAGATAAATTGAGAGAAATATAGATAGCCCAAAGTGGGAATCGAACCCAGAACATGTCGGTATCGCGCCGAGTGCTCTACCAGTTGAGCTATCGGGCACTATACGATATTCCGTTTAATTTAGACAATAACTTATTAAGCGACACCGTCCATCGTACGGTAATACACCGATTTAATATAGTGAAAACCTAAACATGCAAACCTTCTCAATAAGAGAATTAATAGATAAATTGAAAAAAATATGGATATCCCGAACTGGGAATCGAACCCAGACCATGTCGGTATCGCGCCGAGTGCTCTACCAGTTGAGCTATCCGGCACTATTCTATATTCCGTTCAATTTAATCTATAACTTATTGGGCCACACCGTTTATCGTCTGGTCATACACCAATTGAATAAGTGGAAAATGAAACATGCAAACCTTCTCAATAAGAGAATTAATAGATAAATTGAAAAAAATATGGATATCCCGAACTGGGAATCGAACCCAGACCATGTCGGTATCGCGCCGAGTGCTCTACCAGTTGAGCTATCCGGCACTATACTATATTTCGTTAAATTTAATCTATCACTTATTAATCCACACCGTCCATCGTACGGTAATACGCCAATTTAATAAGTGGAAACTTAAACATGCATACCTTCTCAATAAGACAATTTATAGATAAATTGAGAAAAATATAGATAGCCCGAACTGGGAATCAAACCCAGACCATGTCGGTAGCGCGCCGAGTGCTCTACTAGTTGAGCTATCGGGCACTATACTATATTCTGTTTCATTTAGACAATAAATTATTAATCCACACCGTCCATCGTACGGTAATACGTCAATTTAATAAGTGGAAACTTAAACATGCATACCTTCTCAATAAGACAATTTATAGATAAATTGAGAAAAATATAGATAGCCCGAAATGGGAATCGAACCCAGACCATGTCGGTATCGCGCCAAGTGCTCTACCAGTTGAGCTATCCGGAACTATTCTATATTCCGTTCAATTTAATCTATAACTTATTGGGCCAGACCGTTTATCGTCTGGTCATACACCAATTGATTAAGTGGAAACTTAAACATGCAAACCTTCTCAATAAGAGAATTAATAGATAAATTGAAAAAAATATAGATAGCCCGAACTGGGAATCGAACCCAGACCATGTCGGTATCGCGCCGAGTGCTCTACTAGTTGAGCTATCCGGCACTATGCTATGTTCTGTTTAATTTAATCTATAACTTATTGAGCCACACCGTCCAGTGTACGGTACTACACCAATTTAATAAGTGGAAACCTAAACATGCAAACCTTCTCAATAAGACAATTAATAGATAAATCGAAAAAAATATAGATAGCCTAAAGTGGGAATCGAACCCAAAAAATGTCGGTATCGCGCCGAGTGCTCTTCTAGTTGAGCTATCCGGTACTATACTATATTCCGTTCAATTTAATCTATAACTAATTGAGCCACACCGTCCATCGTACGGTAATACACCAATTCCATAATTGGAAACCTAAACATGCAAACCTTCTCAATAAGACAATTGATAGATAAATTAAAAAGAATATAGATAGCCCGAACTGGGAATCGAACCCAGACCATGTCGGTAGCGCGCCGAGTGCTCTACTAGTTAAGCTATCGGGCACTATACGATATTCCGTTTAATTAAGACAATAACTTATTAAGCGACACCGTCCATCGTACGGTAATACACCGATTTAATATAGTGAAAACCTAAACATGCAAACCTTCTCAATAAGACAATTCATAGATAAATTGAGAAAAATCTAGATAGCCCGAAATGGGAATCGAACCCAGACCATGTCGGTATCGCGCCAAGTGCTCTACCAGTTGAGCTATCCGGCACTATTCTATATTCCGTTCAATTTAATCTATAACTTATTGGGCCACACCGTTTATCGTCTGGTCATACACCAATTGAATAAGTGGAAACTTAAACATGCAAACCTTCTCAATAAGAGAATTAATAGATACATTGAAAAAAATATGGATATCCCGAACTGGGAATCGAACCCAGACCATGTCGGTGTCGCGCCGAGTGCTCTTCCAGTTGAGCTATCCGGCACTATACTATATTCCGTTCAATTTAATCTATAACTTATTGAGCCACACCTTCCATCGTACGGTAATACACCAATTCCATAAGTGGAAACCTAAACATGCAAACCTTCTCAATAAGACAATTTATAGATAAATTGAGAAAAATATAGATAGCCCGAAGTGGGATCGAACCCAGACCATGTCGGTAGCGCGCCGAGTGCTCTACTAGTTGAGCTATCCGGCACTATACTATATTTTGTTCAATTTAATCTATAACTTATTAAGCCACACCGTCCATCGTACAGTAATACGCCAATTTAATAAGTGGAAACTTAAACATGCATACCTTCTCAATAAGACAATTTATAGATAAATTGAGAAAAATATAGATAGCCCGAACTGGGAATCAAACCCAGACCATGTCGGTAGCGCGCCAAGTGCTCTACTAGTTGAGCTATCGGGCACTATACTATATTCCGTTCAATTTAATCTATAACTTATTGAGCCACACCGTCCATCGTACGGTAATACACCAATTTAATAAGTGGAAACCTAAACATGCAAACCTTCTCAATAAGAGAATTAATAGATAAATTGAAAAATATATAGATAGCCCGAACTGGAAATCGAACCCAGACCATGTCGGTATCGCGCCGAGTGCTCTTTCAGTTGAGCTATCCGGCACTATACTATATTGCGTTCAATCTAATCGATAACTTATTGAGCCACACCATCCATCGTACGGTAATACACCAATTTAATGAGTGAAAACCTAAACATGCAAATCTTCTCAATAAGACATTTAATAGATAAATTGAAAAGAATATAGATAGCCCAAACTGGGAATCGAACCCAGACCATGTCGGTAGCGCGCCGAGTGCTCTACTAGTTGAGCTATCGGGCACTCTACTATATTCTGTTTAATTTAGACAATAAATTATTAATCCACACCGTCTATCGTACGGTAATACGCCAATTTAATAAGTGGAAACTTAAACATGCATACCTTCTCAATAAGACAATTTATAGATAAATTGAGAAAAATATAGATAGCCCGAAATGGGAATCGAACCCAGACCATGTCGGTATCGCGCCAAGTGCTCTACCAGTTGAGCTATCCGGAACTATTCTATATTCCGTTCAATTTAATCTATAACTTATTGAGCCAAACCGTCCATCGTACGGTAATACGCCAATTTAATAAGTGGAAACTTAAACATGCATACCTTCTTAATAAGACAATTTATAGATAAATTGAGAAAAATATAGATAGCCCGAACTGGGAATCAAACCCAGACCATGTCGGTATCGCGCCGAGTGCTCTACCAGTTGAGCTATCCGGCACTATACTATATTCCGTTCAATTTAATCTATAACTTATTGAGCCAAACCGTCCATCGTACGGTAATACGCCAATTTAATAAGTGGAAACTTAAACATGCATACCTTCTTAATAAGACAATTTATAGATAAATTGAGAAAAATATAGATAGCCCGAACTGGGAATCAAACCCAGACCATGTCGGTAGCGCGCCGAGTGCTCTACTAGTTGAGCTATCGGGCACTATACTATATTCTGTTTTATTTAGACAATAAATTATTAATCCACACCGTCCATCGTACGGTAATACGCCAATTTAATAAGTGGAAACTTAAACATGCATACCTTCTCAATAAGACAATTTATAGATAAATTGAGAAAAATATAGATAGCCCGAAATGGGAATCGAACCCAGACCATGTCGGTATCGCGCCAAGTGCTCTACCAGTTGAGCTATCCGAAACTATTCTATATTCCGTTCAATTTAATCTATAACTTATTGGGCCAGACCGTTTATCGTCTGGTCATACACCAATTGATTAAGTGGAAACTTAAACATGCAAACCTTCTCAATAAGAGAATTAATAGATAAATTGAAAAAAATATAGATAGCCCGAACTGGGAATCGAACCCAGACCATGTCGGTATCGCGCCGAGTGCTCTTCCAGTTGAGCTATCCGGCACTATACTATATTTCGTTCAATTTAATCGATAACTTATTGAGCCACACCGTCCATCGTACGGTAATACACCAATTTAATGAGTGGAAACCTAAACATGCAAACCTTCTCAATAAGACAATTTATAGACGAATTAAAAAAAATATAGATAGCCCGAACTGGGAATCGAACCTAGACCATGTCGGTATCGCGCCGAGTGCTCTACCAGTTAAGCTATCCGGCACTATACTATATTCCGTTCAATTTAATCTATAACTTATTGAGCCACACCGTCCATCGTACGGTAATACACCAATTCCATAAGTGGAAACCTAAACATGCAAATCTTCTCAATAAGACAATTTATAGATAAATTGAGAAAAATATAGATAGCCCGAACTGCAAAACGAACCCAGACCATGTCGGTATCGCGCCGAGTGCTCTACTAGTTGAGCTATCCGGCACTATGCTATGTTCTGTTTAATTTAATCTATAACTTATTGAGCCACACCGTCCAGTGTACGGTAATACACCAATTTAATAAGTGGAAACCTAAACATGCAAACCTTCTCAATAAGACAATTAATAGATAAATCGAAAAAAATATAGATAGCCTAAAGTGGGAATCGAACCCAAAAAATGTCGGTATCGCGCCGAGTGCTCTTCCAGTTGAGCTATCCGGTACTATACTATATTCCGTTCAATTTAATCTATAACTTATTGAGCCACACCTTCCATCGTACGGTAATACACCAATTCCATAAGTGGTAACCTAAACATGCAAACCTTCTCAATAAGACAATTTATAGATAAATTGAGAAAAATATAGATAGCCCGAAGTGGGATCGAACCCAGACCATGTCGGTAGCGCACCGAGTGCTCTACTAGTTGAGCTATCCGGCACTATACTATATTTTGTTCAATTTAATCTATAACTTATTAAGCCACACCGTCCATCGTACAGTAATACGCCAATTTAATAAGTGGAAACTTAAACATGCATACCTTCTCAATAAGACAATTTATAGATAAATTGAGAAAAATATAGATAGCCCGAACTGGAAATCAAACCCAGACCATGTCGGTAGCGCGCCGAGTGCTCTACTAGTTGAGCTATCGGGCACTATACTATATTCCGTTCAATTTAATCTATAACTTATTGAGCTACACCGTCCATCGTACGGTAATACACCAATTTAATAAGTGGAAACCTAAACATGCAAACCTTCTCAATAAGAGAATTAATAGATAAATTGAAAAAAATATAGATAGCCCGAACTGGAAATCGAACCCAGACCATGTCGGTATCGCGCCGAGTGCTTTTTCAGTTGAGCTATCCGGAACTATACTATATTGCGTTCAATTTAATCGATAACTTATTGAGCAACACCGTCCATCGTACGGTAATACACCAATTTAATGAGTGGAAACCTAAACAAGCAAACCTTCTTAATAAGACGATTTATAGATAAATTAAGAAAAATATAGATAGCCCGAACTGGGAATCGAACCTAGACCATGTCGGTATCGCGCCGAGTGCTCTACCAGTTAAGCTATCCGGCACTATACTATATTCCGTTCAATTTAATCTATAACTTATTGAGCCACACCGTCCATCGTACGGTAATACACCAATTCCATAAGTGAAAACCTAAACATGCAAATCTCCTCAATAAGACAATTAATAGATAAATTAAAAAGAATATAGATAGCCCGAACTGGGAATCGAACCCAGACCATGTCGGTAGCGCGCCAAGTTCTCTACTAGTTGAGCTATTCGGCACTATACTATATTTCGTTCAATTTAATCTATAACTTATTGAGCCAAACCGTCCATCGTACGGTAATACGCCAATTTAATAAGTGGAAACTTAAACATGCATACCTTCTCAATAAGACAATTTATAGATAAATTGAGAAAAATATAGATAGCCCGAACTGGGAATCAAACCCAGACCATGTCGGTAGCGCGCCGAGTGCTCTACTAGTTGAGCTATCGGGCACTATACTATATTCTGTTTAATTTAGACAATAAATTATTAATCCACACCGTCCATCGTACGGTAATACGCCAATTTAATAAGTGGAAACTTAAACATGCAAACCTTCTCGATAAGAGAATTAATAGATAAATTGAAAAAAATATAGATAGCCCGAACTGGGAATCGAACCCAGACCATGTCAGTATCGCGCCGAGTGCTCTTCCAGTTGAGCTATCCGGCACTATACTATATTTCGTTCAATTTAATCGATAACTTATTGAGCCACACCATCCATCGTACGGTAATACACCAATTTAATGAGTGGAAACCTAAACATGCAAACCTTCTCAATAAGACAATTTATAGACGAATTAAAAAAAATATAGATAGCCCGAACTGGGAATCGAACCTGGACCATGTCGGTATCGCGCCGAGTGCTCTACCAGTTGAGCTATCCGGCACTATACTATATTCCGTTCAATTTAATCTATAACTTATTGAGCCAAACCGTCCATCGTACGGTAATACGCCAATTTAATAAGTGGAAACTTAAACATGCATACCTTGTTAATAAGACAATTTATAGATAAATTGAGAAAAATATAAATAGCCCGAACTGGGAATCAAACCCAGACCATGTCGGTAGCGCGCCGAGTGCTCTACTAGTTGAGCTATCGGGCACTATACTATATTCTGTTTCATTAAGACAATAAATTATTAATCCACACCGTCCATCGTACGGTAATACGCCAATTTAATAAGTGGAAACTTAAACATGCATACCTTCTCAATAAGACAATTTATAGATAAATTGAGAAAAATATAGATAGCCCGAAATGGGAATCGAACCCAGACCATGTCGGTATCGCGCCAAGTGCTCTACCAGTTGAGCTATCCGAAACTATTCTATATTCCGTTCAATTTAATCTAAAACTTATTGGGCCAGACCGTTTATCGTCTGGTCATACACCAATTGATTAAGTGGAAACTTAAACATGCAAACCTTCTCAATAAGAGAATTAATAGATAAATTGAAAAAAATATAGATAGCCCGAACTGGGAATCGAACCCAGACCATGTCGGTATCGCGCCGACTGCTCTTCCAGTTGAGCTATCAGGCACTATACTATATTTCGTTCAATTTAATCGATAACTTATTGAGCCACACCGTCCATCGTACGGTAATACACCAATTTAATGAGTGGAAACCTAAACATGCAAACCTTCTCAATAAGACAATTTATAGACGAATTAAAAAAAATATAGATAGCCCGAACTGGGAATCGAACCTAGACCATGTCGGTATCGCGCCGAGTGCTCTACCAGTTAAGCTATCCGGCACTATACTATATTCCGTTCAATTTAATCTATAACTTATTGAGCCACACCGTCTATCGTACGGTAATACACCAATTCCATAAGTGGAAACCTAAACATGCAAATCTTCTCAATAAGACAATTTATAGATAAATTGAGAAAAATATAGATAGCCCGAACTGCAAAACGAACTCAGACCATGTCGGTATCGCGCCGAGTGCTCTACTAGTTGAGCTATCCGGCACTATGCTATGTTCTGTTTAATTTAATCTATAACTTATTGAGCCACACCGTCCAGTGTACGGTAATACACCAATTTAATAAGTGGAAACCTAAACATGCAAACCTTCTCAATAAGACAATTAATAGATAAATCGAAAAAAATATAGATAGCCTAAAGTGGGAATCGAACCCAAAAAATGTCGGTATCGCGCCGAGTGCTCTTCCAGTTGAGCTATCCGGTACTATACTATATTCCGTTCAATTTAATCTATAACTAATTGAGCCACACCGTCCATCGTACGGTAATACACCAATTCCATAATTGGAAACCTAAACATGCAAACCTTCTCAATAAGACAATTGATAGATAAATTAAAAAGAATATAGATAGCCCGAACTGGGAATCGAACCCAGACCATGTCGGTAGCGCGCCGAGTGCTCTACTAGTTGAGCTATCGGGCAGTATACGATATTCCGTTTAATTAAGACAATAACTTATTAAGCGACACCGTCCATCGTACGGTAATACACCGATTTAATATAGTGAAAACCTAAACATGCAAACCTTCTCAATAAGACAATTTATAGATAAATTGAGAAAAATATAGATAGCCCGAAGTGGGATCGAACCCAGACCATGTCGGTAGCGCGCCGAGTGCTCTACTAGTTGAGCTATCCGGCACTATACTATATTTTGTTCAATTTAATCTATAACTTATTAAGCCACACCGTCCATCGTACAGTAATACGCCAATTTAATAAGTGGAAACTTAAACATGCATACCTTCTCAATAAGACAATTTATAGATAAATTGAGAAAAATATAGATAGCCCGAACTGGGAATCAAACCCAGACCATGTCGGTAGCGCGCCGAGTGCTCTACTAGTTGAGCTATCGGGCACTATACTATATTCCGTTCAATTTAATCTATAACTTATTGAGCCACACCGTCCATCGTACGGTAATACACCAATTTAATAAGTGGAAACCTAAACATGCAAACCTTCTCAATAAGAGAATTAATAGATGAATTGAAAAAAATATAGATAGCCCGAACTGGAAATCGAACCCAGACCATGTCGGTATCGCGCCGAGTGCTTTTTTTGTTGAGCTATCCGGCACTATACTATATTGCGTTCAATTTAATCGATAACTTATTGAGCCACACCGTCCATCGTACGGTAATACACCAATTTAATGAGTGGAAACCTAAACAAGCAAACCTTCTCAATAAGACGATTTATAGATAAATTAAGAAAAATATAGATAGCCCGAACTGGGATTCGAACCTAGACCATGTCGGTATCGCGCCGAGTGCTCTACCAGTTAAGCTATCCGGCACTATACTATATTCCGTTCAATTTAATCTATAACTTATTGAGCCACACCGTCCATCGTACGGTAATACACCAATTCCATAAGTGAAAACCTAAACATGCAAATCTTCTCAATAAGACAATTTATAGATAAATTGAGAAAAATATAGATAGCCCGAACTGCAAAACGAACCCAGACCATGTCGCTATCGCGCCGAGTGCTCTACTAGTTGAGCTATCCGGCACTATGCTATGTTCGGTTTAATTTAATCTATAACTTATTGAGCCACATCGTCCAGTGTACGGTAATACACCAATTTAATAAGTGGAAACCTAAACATGCAAACCTTCTCAATAAGACAATTAATAGATAAATTAAAAAGAATATAGATAGCCCGAACTGGGAATCGAACCCAGACCATGTCGGTAGCGCGCCGAGTGCTCTACTAGTTGAGCTATTCGGCACTATACTATATTTCGTTCAATTTAATCTATAACTTATTAATCCACACCGTCCATCGTACGGTAATACGCCAATTTAATAAGTGGAAACTTAAACATGCATACCTTCTCAATAAGACAATTTATAGATAAATTAAGAAAAATATAGATAGCCCGAACTGGGAATCAAACCCAGACCATGTCGGTAGCGCGCCGAGTGCTCTACTAGTTGAGCTATCGGGCACTATACTATATTCTGTTTAATTTAGACAATAAATTATTAATCCACACCGTCTATCGTACGGTAATACGCAAATTTAATAAGTGGAAACTTAAACATGCATACCTTCTCAATAAGACAATTTATAGATAAATTGAGAAAAATATAGATACTTCGAAATGGGAATCGAACCCAGACCATGTCAGTATCGCGCCAAGTGCTCTACCAGTTGAGCTATCCGGAACTATTCTATATTCCGTTCAATTTATTCTATAACTTATTGGGCCAGACCGTTTATCGTCTGGTCATACACCAATTGATTAAGTGGAAACTTAAACATGCAAACCTTCTCAATAAGAGAATTAATAGATAAATTGAAAAAAATATAGATAGCCCGAACTGGGAATCGAACCCAGACCATGTCGGTATCGCGCCGAGTGCTCTTCCAGTTGATTTATCCGGCACTATACTATATTTCGTTCAATTTAATCGATAACTTATTAAGCGACACCGTCCATCGTACGGTAATACACCGATTTAATATAGTGAAAACCTAAACATGCAAACCTTCTCAATAAGACAATTTATAGATAAATTGAGAAAAATATAGATAGCCCGAAGTGGGATCGAACCCAGACCATGTCGGTAGCGCGCCGAGTGCTCTACTAGTTGAGCTATCTGGCACTATACTATATTTTGTTCAATTTAATCTATAACTTATTAAGCCACACCGTCCATCGTACAGTAATACGCCAATTTAATAAGTGGAAACTTAAACATGCATACCTTCTCAATAAGACAATTTATAGATAAATTGAGAAAAATATAGATAGCCCGAACTGGGAATCAAACCCAGACCATGTCGGTAGCGCGCCGAGTGCTCTACTAGTTAAGCTATCGGGCACTATACTATATTCCGTTCAATTTAATCTATAACTTATTGAGCTACACCGTCCATCGTACGGTAATACACCAATTTAATAAGTGGAAACCTAAACATGCAAACCTTCTCAATAAGAGAATTAATAGATAAATTGAAAAAAATATAGATAGCCCGAACTGGAAATCGAACCCAGACCATGTCGGTATCGCGCCGAGTGCTCTTTTAGTTGAGCTATCCGGCACTATACTATATTGCGTTCAATTTAATCGATAACTTATTGAGCCACACCGTCCATCGTACGGTAATACACCAATTTAATGAGTGGAAACCTAAACAAGCAAACCTTCTCAATAAGACGATTTATAGATAAATTAAGAAAAATATAGATAGCCCGAACTGGGATTCGAACCTAGACCATGTCGGTATCGCGCCGAGTGCTCTACCAGTTAAGCTATCCGGCACTATACTATATTCCGTTCAATTTAATCTATAACTTATTGAGCCACACCGTCCATCGTACGGTAATACACCAATTCCATAAGTGAAAACCTAAACATGCAAATCTTCTCAATAAGACAATTTATAGATAAATTGAGAAAAATATAGATAGCCCGAACTGCAAAACGAACCCAGACCATGTCGCTATCGCGCCGAGTGCTCTACTAGTTGAGCTATCCGGCACTATGCTATGTTCGGTTTAATTTAATCTATAACTTATTGAGCCACACCGTCCAGTGTACGGTAATACACCAATTTAATAAGTGGAAACCTAAACATGCAAACCTTCTCAATAAGACAATTAATAGATAAATTAAAAAGAATATAGATAGCCCGAACTGGGAATCGAACCCAGACCATGTCGGTAGCGCGCCGAGTGCTCTACTAGTTGAGCTATTCGGCACTATACTATATTTCGTTCAATTTAATCTATAACTTATTAATCCACACCGTCCATCGTACGGTAATACGCCAATTTAATAAGTGGAAACTTAAACATGCATACCTTCTCAATAAGACAATTTATAGATAAATTGAGAAAAATATAGATAGCCCGAACTGGGAATCAAACCCAGACCATGTCGGTAGCGCGCCGAGTGCTCTACTAGTTGAGCTATCGGGCACTATACTATATTCTGTTTAATTTAGACAATAAATTATTAATCCACACCGTCCATCGTACGGTAATACGCCAATTTAATAAGTGGAAACTTAAACATGCATACCTTCTCAATAAGACAATTTATAGATAAATTGAGAAAAATATAGATAGCCCGAAATGGGAATCGAACCCAGACCATGTCGGTATCGCGCCAAGTGCTCTACCAGTTGAGCTATCTCGAACTATTCTATATTCCGTTCAATTTAATCTATAACTTATTGGGCCAGACCGTTTATCGTCTGGTCATACACCAATTGATTAAGTGGAAACTTAAACATGCAAACCTTCTCAATAAGAGAATTAATAGATAAATTGAAAAAAATATAGATAGCCCGAACTGGGAATCGAACCCAGACCATGTCGGTATCGCGCCGAGTGCTCTTCCAGTTGAGCTATCCGGCACTATACTATATTTCGTTCAATTTAATCGATAACTTATTGAGCCGGACCGTCCATCGTACGGTAATACACCAATTCAATGAGTGGAAACCTAAACATGCAAACCTTCTCAATAAGACAATTTATAGACAAATTAAAAAAAATATAGATAGCCCGAACTGGGAATCGAACCTAGACCATGTCGGTATCGCGCCGAGTGCTTTACCAGTTGAGCTATCCGGCACTATACTATATTCCGTTCAATTTAATCTTTAACTTATTAAGCCAAACCGTCCATCGTACAGTAATACGCCAATTTAATAAGTGGAAACTTAAACATGCATACCTTCTCAATAAGACAATTTATAGATAAATTGAGAAAAATATAGATAGCCCGAACTGGGAATCAAACCCAGACCATGTCGGTAGCGCGCCGAGTGCTCTACTAGTTGAGCTATCGGGCACTATACTATATTCCGTTCAATTTAATCTATAACTTATTGAGCCACACCTTCCATCGTACGGTAATACACCAATTTAATAAGTGGAAACCTAAACATGCAAACCTTCTCAATAAGAGAATTAATAGATAAATTGAAAAAAATATAGATAGCCCGAACTGGAAATCGAACCCAGACCATGTCGGTATCGCGCCGAGCGCTCTTTCAGTTGAGCTATCCGGCACTATACTATATTTTGTTCAATTTAATCGATAACTTATTGAGCCACACCGTCCATCGTACGGTAATACACCAATTTAATGAGTGGAAACCTAAACAAGCAAACCTTCTCAATAAGACAATTTATAGATAAATTAAGAAAAATATAGATAGCCCGAACTGCAAAACGAACCCAGACCATGTCGGTATCGCGCCGAGTGCTCTACTAGTTGAGCTATCCGGCACTATGCTATGTTCTGTTTAATTTAATCTATAACTTATTGAGCCACACCGTCCAGTGTACGGTAATACACCAATTTAATAAGTGGAAACCTAAACATGCAAACCTTCTCAATAAGACAATTAATAGATAAATCGAAAAAAATATAGATAGCCTAAAGTGGGAATCGAACCCAAAAAATGTCGGTATCGCGCCGAGTGCTCTTCCAGTTGAGCTATCCGGTACTATACTATATTCCGTTCAATTTAATCGATAACTAATTGAGCCACACCGTCCATCGTACGGTAATACACCAATTCCATAATTGGAAACCTAAACATGCAAACCTTCTCAATAAGACAATTGATAGATAAATTAAAAAGAATATAGATAGCCCGAACTGGGAATCGAACCCAGACCATGTCGGTAGCGCGCCGAGTGCTCTACTAGTTGAGCTATCGGGCACTATACGATATTCCGTTCAATTTAGACAATAACTTATTAAGCGACACCGTCCATCGTACGGTAATACACCGATTTAATATAGAGAAAACCTAAACATGCAAACCTTCTCAATAAGACAATTCATAGATAAATTGAGAAAAATATAGATAGCCCGAAATGGGAATCCAACCCAGACCATGTCGGTATCGCGCCAAGTGCTCTACAAGTTGAGCTATCCGGCACTATTCTATATTCCGTTCAATTTAATCTATAACTTATTGGGCCACACCGTTTATCGTCTGGTCATACACCAATTGAATAAGTGGAAACTTAAACATGCAAACCTTCTCAATAAGAGAATTAATAGATAAATTGAAAAAAATATGGATAGCCCGAACTGGGAATCGAACCCAGACCATGTCGGTGTCGCGCCGAGTGCTCTTCCAGTTGAGCTATCCGGCACTATACTATATTCCGTTCAATTTAATCTATAACTTATTGAGCCACACCTTCCATCGTACGGTAATACACCAATTCCATAAGTGGAAACCTAAACATGCAAACCTTTTCAATAAGACAATTTATAGATAAATTGAGAAAAATATAGATAGCCCGAAGTGGGAATCAAACCCAGACCATGTCGGTAGCGCGCCGAGTGCTCTACTAGTTGAGCTATCGGGCACTATACTATATTCCGTTCAATTTAATCTATAACTTATTGAGCCACACCGTCCATCGTACGGTAATACACCAATTTAATAAGTGGAAACCTAAACATGCAAACCTTCTCAATAAGAGAATTAATAGATAAATTGAAAAAAATATAGATAGCCCGAACTGGAAATCGAACCCAGACCATGTCGGTATCGCGCCGAGTGCTCTTTCAGTTGAGCTATCCGGCACTATACTATATTTCGTTCAATTTAATCGATAACTTATTGAGCCACACCGTCCATCGTACGGTAATACACCAATTTAATGAGTGGAAACCTAAACAAGCAAACCTTCTCAATAAGACGATTTATAGATAAATTAAGAAAAATATAGATAGCCCGAACTGGGAATCGAACCTAGACCATGTCGGTATCGCGCCGAGTGCTCTACCAGTTAAGCTATCCGGCACTATACTATATTCCGTTCAATTTAATCTATAACTTATTGAGCCACACCGTCCAGTGTACGGTAATACACAAATTTAATAAGTGGAAACCTAAACATGCAAACCTTCTCAATAAGACAATTAATAGATAAATCGAAAAAAATATAGATAGCCTAAAGTGGGAATCGAACCCAAAAAATGTCGGTATCGCGCCGAGTGCTCTTCCAGTTGAGCTATCCGTTACTATACTATATTCCGTTCAATTTGATCTATAACTAATTGAGCCACACCGTCCATCGTACGGTAATACACCAATTCCATAATTGGAAACCTAAACATGCAAACCTTCTCAATAAGACAATTCATAGATAAATTAAAAAGAATATAGATAGCCCGAACTGGGAATCGAACCCAGACCATGTCGGTAGCGCGCCGAGTGCTCTACTAGTTGAGCTATCGGGCACTATACGATATTCCGTTTAATTTAGACAATAACTTATTAAGCGACACCGTCCATCGTACGGTAATACACCGATTTAATATAGTGAAAACCTAAACATGCAAACCTTCTCAATGAGACAATTCATAGATCATTTGAGAAAAATATAGATAGCCCGAAATGGGAATCGAACCCAGACCATGTCGGTATCGCGCCAAGTGCTCTACCAGTTGAGCTATCCGGCACTATTCTATATTCCGTTCAATTTGATCTATAACTTATTGGGCCACACCGTTTATCGTCTGGTCATACACCAATTGAATAAGTGGAAACTTAAACATGCAAACCTTCTCAATAAGAGAATTAATAGATAAATTGAAAAAAATATGGATAGCCCGAACTGGGAATCGAACCCAGACCATGTCGGTGTCGCGCCGAGTGCTCTTTCAGTTGAGCTATCCGGCACTATACTATATTCCGTTCAATTTAATCTATAACTTATTGAGCCACACCTTCCATCGTACGGTAATACACCAATTCCATAAGTGGAAACTTAAACATGCATACCTTCTCAATAAGACAATTTATAGATAAATTGAGAAAAATATAGATAGTCCGAAATGGGAATCGAACCCAGACCATGTCGGTATCGCGCCGAGTGCTCTTCCAGTTGAGCTATCCGGCACTATACTATATTTCGTTCAATTTAATCGATAACTTATTGAGCCACACCGTCCATCGTACGGTAATACACCAATCTAATAAGTGGAAACCTAAACATGCAAACCTTCTCAATAAGACAATTTATAGACGAATTAAAAAAAATATAAATAGCCCGAACTGGGAATCGAACCTAGACCATGTCGGTATCGCGCCGAGTGCTCTACCAGTTGAGCTATCCGGCACTATACTATATTCCGTTCAATTTAATCTATAACTTATTGAGCCACACCGTCCATCGTACGGTAATACACCAATTCCATAAGTGGAAACCTAAACATGCAAATCTTCTCAATAAGACAATTTATAGATAAATTGAGAAAAATATAGATAGCCCGAACTGCAAAACGAACCCAGACCATGTCGGTATCGCGCCGAGTGCTCTACTAGTTGAGCTATCCGGCACTATGCTATGTTCTGTTTAATTTAATCTATAACTTATTGAGCCACACCGTCCAGTGTACGGTAATACACCAATTTAATAAGTGGAAACCTAAACATGCAAACCTTCTCAATAAGACAATTAATAGATAAATCGCAAAAAATATAGATAGCCTAAAGTGGGAATCGAACCCAAAAAATGTCGGTATCGCGCCGAGTGCTCTTCCAGTTGAGCTATCCGGTACTATACTATATTCCGTTTAATTTAATCTATAACTAATTGAGCCACACCGTCCATCGTACGGTAATACACCAATTCCATAATTGGAAACTTAAACATGCAAACCTTCTCAATAAGACAATTCATAGATAAATTGAGAAAAATATAGATAGCCCGAACTGCAAAACGAACCCAGACCATGTCGGTATGGCGCCGAGTGCTCTACTAGTTGAGCTATCCGGCACTATGCTATGTTCTGTTTAATTTAATCTATAACTTATTGAGCCACACCGTCCAGTGTACGGTAATACACCAATTTAATAAGTGGAAACCTAAACATGCAAACCTTCTCAATAAGACAATTAATAGATAAATCGCAAAAAATATAGATAGCCTAAAGTGGGAATCGAACCCAAAAAATGTCGGTATCGCGCCGAGTGCTCTTCCAGTTGAGCTATCCGGTACTATACTATATTCCGTTTAATTTAATCTATAACTAATTGAGCCACACCGTCCATCGTACGGTAATACACCAATTCCATAATTGGAAACCTAAACATGCAAACCTTCTCAATAAGACAATTGATAGATAAATTAAAAAGAATATAGATAGCCCGAACTGGGAATCGAACCCAGACCATGTTGGTAGCGCGCCGAGTGCTCTACTAGTTGAGCTATCGGGCACTATACGATATTCCGTTCAATTTAATCTATAACTTATTGGGCCACACCGTTTATCGTCTGGTCATACACCGATTTAATATAGTAAAAAACCTAAACATGCAAACCTTCTCAATAAGACAATTCATAGATAATTAGAGAAAAATATAGATAGCCCGAAATGGGAATCGAACCCAGACCATGTCGGTATCGCGCCAAGTGCTCTACCAGTTGAGCTATCCGGCACTATTCTATATTCCGTTCAATTTAATCTATAACTTATTGGGCCACACCGTTTATCGTCTGGTCATACACCAATTGAATAAGTGGAAACTTAAACATGTAAACCTTCTCAATAAGAGAATTAATAGATAAATTGAAAAAAATATGGATAGCCCGTACTGGGAATCGAACCCAGACCATGTCGGTATCGCGCCGAGTGCTCGACTAGTTGAGCTATCCGGCACTATGCTATGTTCTGTTTAATTTAATTTATAACTTATTGAGCCACACCGTCCAGTGTACGGTAATACATCAATTTAATAAGTGGAAACCTAAACATGCAAACCCTCTCAATAAGACAATTTATAGATAAATTGAGAAAAATATAGATTGCCCGAACTGGGAATCGAACCCAGACCATGTCGGTATCGGGCCGAGTGCTCTACCAGTTGAGCTATCGGGCACTATACTATATTCCGTTCAATTTAGATTATAACTTATCGAGCCACACCGTCCATCGTACGGTAATACACCAATTTAATAAGTGGAAACCTAAACATGCAAACCTTCTCAAAAAGACAATAAATAGATAAATCGAAAAAAATATAGATAGCCTAAAGTGGGAATCGAACCCAGTACATGTCGGTATCGCGCCGAGTGCTTTACCAGTGGAGCTATCCGGCACTATACTATATTCCGTTCAATTTAATCTATAACTTATTGAGCCAAACTGTCCATCGTACGGTAATACACCAATTCCATAATTGGAAACCTAAACATGCAAACCTTCTCAATAAAACAATTTATATATAAATTGAGAAAAATATAGATAGCCCGAAGTGGGATCGAACCCAGACCATCTCGGTAGCGCGCCGAGTGCTCTACTAGTTGAGCTATCCGGCACTATACTATATTTCGTTCAATTTAATCTATAACTCATTAAGATACACCGTCCATAGTACGGTAATACGCCAATTTAATAAGTGGAAACTTAAACATGCATACCTTCTCAATAAGACAATTCATAGATAAATTGAGAAAAATATAGATAGCCCGAACTGCAAAACGAACCCAGACCATGTCGGTATCGCGCCGAGTGCTCTACTAGTTGAGCTATCCGGCACTATGCTATGTTCTGTTTAATTTAATCTATAACTTATTGAGCCACACCGTCCAGCGTACGGTAATACACCAATTTAATAAGTGGAAACCTAAACATGCAAACCTTCTCAATAAGACAATTAATAGATAAATCGCAAAAAATATAGATAGCCTAAAGTGGGAATCGAACCCAAAAAATGTCGGTATCGCGCCGAGTGCTCTTCCAGTTGAGCTATCCGGTACTATACTATATTCCGTTTAATTTAATCTATAACTAATTGAGCCACACCGTCCATCGTACGGTAATACACCAATTCCATAATTGGAAACCTAAACATGCAAACCTTCTCAATAAGACAATTGATAGATAAATTAAAAAGAATATAGATAGCCCGAACTGGGAATCGAACCCAGACCATGTTGGTAGCGCGCCGAGTGCTCTACTAGTTGAGCTATCGGGCACTATACGATATTCCGTTCAATTTAATCTATAACTTATTGGGCCACACCGTTTATCGTCTGGTCATACACCGATTTAATATAGTAAAAAACCTAAACATGCAAACCTTCTCAATAAGACAATTCATAGATAATTAGAGAAAAATATAGATAGCCCGAAATGGGAATCGAACCCAGACCATGTCGGTATCGCGCCAAGTGCTCTACCAGTTGAGCTATCCGGCACTATTCTATATTCCGTTCAATTTAATCTATAACTTATTGGGCCACACCGTTTATCGTCTGGTCATACACCAATTGAATAAGTGGAAACTTAAACATGTAAACCTTCTCAATAAGAGAATTAATAGATAAATTGAAAAAAATATGGATAGCCCGTACTGGGAATCGAACCCAGACCATGTCGGTATCGCGCCGAGTGCTCGACTAGTTGAGCTATCCGGCACTATGCTATGTTCTGTTTAATTTAATTTATAACTTATTGAGCCACACCGTCCAGTGAACGGTAATACATCAATTTAATAAGTGGAAACCTAAACATGCAAACCCTCTCAATAAGACAATTTATAGATAAATTGAGAAAAATATAGATTGCCCGAACTGCGAATCGAACCCAGACCATGTCAGTATCGGGCCGAGTGCTCTACCAGTTGAGCTATCGGGCACTATACTATATTCCGTTCAATTTAGATTATAACTTATCGAGCCACACCGTCCATCGTACGGTAATACACCAATTTAATAAGTGGAAACCTAAACATGCAAACCTTCTCAAAAAGACAATAAATAGATAAATCGAAAAAAATATAGATAGCCTAAAGTGGGAATCGAACCCAGTACATGTCGGTATCGCGCCGAGTGCTTTACCAGTTGAGCTATCCGGCACTATACTATATTCCGTTCAATTTAATCTATAACTTATTGAGCCAAACTGTCCATCGTACGGTAATACACCAATTTCATAATTGGAAACCTAAACATGCAAACCTTCTCAATAAAACAATTTATATATAAATTAAGAAAAATATAGATAGCCCGAAGTGGGATCGAACACAGACCATCTCGGTAGCGCGCCGAGTGCTCTACTAGTTGAGCTATCCGGCACTATACTATATTTCGTTCAATTTAATCTATAACTTATTAAGATACACCGTCCATAGTACGGTAATACGCCAATTTAATAAGTGGAAACTTAAACATGCATACCTTCTCAATAAGACAATTGATAGATAAATTAAAAAGAATATAGATAGCCCGAACTGGGAATCGAACCCAGACCATGTCGGTAGCGCGCCGAGTGCTCTACTAGTTGAGCTATTCGGCACTATACTATATTTCGTTCAATTTAATCTATAACTTATTAATCCACACCGTCCATCGTACGGTAATACGCCAATTTAATAAGTGGAAACTTAAACATGCATACCTTCTCAATAAGACAATTTATAGATAAATTGAGAAAAATATAGATAGCCCGAAATGGGAATCGAACCCAGACCATGTCGGTATCGCGCCAAGTGCTCTACCAGTTGAGCTATCCGGAACTATTCTATATTCCGTTCAATTTAATCTATAACTTATTGGGTCAGACCGTTTATCGTCTGGTCATACACCAATTGATTAAGTGGAAACTTAAACATGCAAACCTTCTCAATAAGAGAATTAATAGATAAATTGAAAAAAATATAGATAGCCCGAACTGGGAATCGAACCCAGACCATGTCGGTATCGCGCCGAGTGCTCTTCCAGTTGAGCTATCCAGCACTATACTATATTTCGTTCAATTCAATCGATAACTTATTGAGCCACAACGTCCATCGTACGGTAATACACCAATTTAATGAGTGGAAACCTAAACATGCAAACCTTCTCAATAAGACAATTTATAGACGAATTAAGAAAAATATAGATTGCCCGGACTGGGAATCGAACCCAGACCATGTCGGTATCAGGACGAGTGCTCTACCAGTTGAGCTATAGGGCACTATACTATATTCCGTTCAATTTAGACTATAACTTATCGAGCCACACCGTCCATCGTATGGTAATACACCAATTTAATAAGTGGAAACCTAAACATGCAAACCTTCTCAATAAGACAATTAATAGATAAATCGAAAAAAATATAGATAGCCTAAAGTGGGAATCGAACCCAGGAAATGTCGGTATCGCGCCGAATGCTCTACCAGTTGAGCTATCCGGCACTATACTATATTCCGTTCAATTTAATCTATAACTTATTGAGCCAAACCGTCCATCGTACGGTAATACACCAATTCCATAAGTGGAAACCTAAACATGCAAACCTTCTCAATAAGACAATTTATATATAAATTGAGAAGAATATAGATAGCCCGAACTGGTAATTGAACCCAGACCATGTCGGTATCGCGCCGAGTGCCCTTCCAGTTGAGCTATCCGGTACTATAATATATTCCGTTCAATTTAATCTATACCTAATTGAGCCACACCGTCCATCGTACGGTAATACACCAATTCCATAATTGGAAACCTAAACATGCAAACCTTCTCAATAAGACAATTGATAGATAAATTAAAAAGAATATAGATAGCCCGAACTGGGAATCGAACCCAGACCATGTCGGTAGCGCGCCGAGTGCTCTACTAACTGAGCTATCGGGCACTATACTATATTCCGTTTAATTTAGACAATAACTTATTAAGCGACACCGTCCATCGTACGGTAATACACCGATTTAATATAGTGAAAACCTAAACATGCAAACCTTCTCAATAAGACAATTCATAAATAAATTGAGAAAAATATAGATAGCCCGAAATTGGAATCGAACCCAGACCATGTCGGTATCGCGCCAAGTGCTCTACCAGTTGAGCTATCCGGCACTATTCTATATTCCGTTCAATTTAATCTATAACTTATTGGGCCACACCGTTTATCGTCTGGTCATACACCAATTTATTAAGTGGAAACTTAAACATGCAAACCTTCTCAATAAGAGAATTAATAGATAAATTGAAAAAAATATACATAGCCCGAACTGGGAATCGAACCCAGACCATGTCGGTGTCGCGCCGAGTGCTCTTCCAGTTGAGCTATCCGGCACTATACTATATTTCGTTCAATTTAATCGATAACTTATTGAGCTACACCGTCCATCGTACGGTAATACACCAATTTAATGAGTGAAAACCTAAACATGCAAACATTCTCAATAAGACAATTTATAGATGAATTAAGAAAAATATAGATAGCCCGATCTGGGAATCGAACCTAGACCATGTCGGTATCGCGCCAAGTGCTCTACCAGTTGAGCTATCCGGCACTATACTATATTCCATTCAATTTAATCTATAACTTATTGAGCCACACCGTCCATCGTACGGTAATACACCAATTCCATAAGTGGAAACCTAAACATGCAAACCTTCTCAATAAGACAATTTATAGATAAATTGAGAAAAATATAAATAGCCCGAACTGCGAATCGAACTAAGACCATGTCGGTATCGCGCCGAGTGCTCGACTAGTTGAGCTATCCGGCACTATGCTATGTTCTGTTTAATTTAATCTATAACTTATTGAGCCACACCGTCCAGTGTACGGTAATACATCAATTTAATAAGTGGAACCCTAAACATGCAAACCTTATCGAAAAGACAATAAATAGATAAATCGAGAAAAATATAGATAGCCCAAAGTGGGAATCGAACCCAGTACATGTCGGTATCGCGCCAAGTGCTCTACCAGTTGAGCTATCCGGCACTATACTATATTCCGTTCAATTTAATCTATAACTTATTGAGCCAAACCGTCCATCGTACGGTAATACACCAATTCCATAATTGGAAACCTAAACATGCATACCTTCTCAATAAGACAATTGATAGATAAATTAAAAAGAATATAGATAGCCCGAACTGGGAATCGAACCCAGTACATGTCGGTATCGCGCCGAGTGCTCTACTAGTTGAGCTATCCGGCACTATACTATATTTCGTTCAATTTAATCTATAACTTATTAAGCCACACCGTCCATCGTACGGTAATACGCCAATTTAATAAGTGGAAACTTAAACATGCATACCTTCTCAATAAGACAATTTATAGATAAATTGAGAAAAATATAGATAGCCCGAACTGGGAATCAAACCCAGACCATGTCGGTAGCGCGCCGAGTGCTCTACTAGTTGAGCTTTCGGGCACTATACTATATTCCGTTTAATTTAGACAATAACTTATTAAGCGACACCGTCCATCGTACGGTAATACACCGATTTAATATAGTGAAAACCTAAACATGCAAACCTTCTCAATAAGACAATTCATAAATAAATTGAGAAAAATATAGATAGCCCGAAATTGGAATCGAACCCAGACCATGTCGGTATCGCGCCAAGTGCTCTACCAGTTGAGCTATCCGGCACTATTCTATATTCCGTTCAATTTAATCTATAACTTATTGGGCCACACCGTTTATCGTCTGGTCATACACCAATTTATTAAGTGGAAACTTAAACATGCAAACCTTCTCAATAAGAGAATTAATAGATGAATTGAAAAAAATATACATAGCCCGAACTGGGAATCGAACCCAGACCATGTCGGTGTCGCGCCGAGTGCTCTTCCAGTTGAGCTATCCGGCACTATACTATATTCCGTGCAATTTCATCGATAACTTATTGAGCTACACCGTCCATCGTACGGTAATACACCAATTTAATGAGTGGAAACCTAAACATGCAAACATTCTCAATAAGACAATTTATAGATGAATTAAGAAAAATATAGATAGCCCGATCTGGGAATCGAACCTAGACCATGTCGGTATCGCGCCGAGTGCTCTACCAGTTGAGCTATCCGGCACTATACTATATTCCATTCAATTTAATCTATAACTTATTGAGCCACACCGTCCATCGTACGGTAATACACCAATTCCATAAGTGGAAACCTAACTATGCAAACCTTCTCAATAAGACAATTTATAGATAAATTGAGAAAAATATAGATAGCCCGAACTGCGAATCGAACTAAGACCATGTCGGTATCGCGCCGAGTGCTCGACTAGTTGAGCTATCCGGCACTATGCTATGTTCTGTTTAATTAAATCTATAACTTATTGAGCCACACCGTCCAGTGTACGGTAATACATCAATTTAATAAGTGGAAACCTAAACATGCAAACCCTCTCAATAAGACAATTTATAGATAAATTGAGAAAAATATAGATTGCCCGAACTGGGAATCGAACCTCGACCATGTCGGTATCGGGCCGAGTGCTCTACCAGTTGAGCTATTGGGCACTATACTATATTCCGTTCAATTTAGACTATAACTTATCGAGCCACACCGTCCATCGTACGGTAATACACCAATTTAATAAGTGGAACCCTGAACATGCAAACCTTATCGAAAAGACAATAAATAGATAAATCGAGAAGAATATAGATAGCCCAAAGTGGAAATCGAACCCAGTACATGTCGGTATCGCGCCAAGTGCTCTACCAGTTGAGCTATCCGGCACTATACTATATTCCGTTCAATTTAATCTATAACTTATTGAGCCAAACCGTCCATCGTACGGTAATACACCAATTCCATAATTGGAAACCTAAACATGCATACCTTCTCAATAAGACAATTGATAGATAAATTAAAAAGAATATAGATAGCCCGAACTGGGAATCGAACCCAGTACATGTCGGTATCGCGCCGAGTGCTCTACTAGTTGAGCTATCCGGCACTATACTATATTTCGTTCAATTTAATCTATAACTTATTAAGCCACACCGTCCATCGTACGGTAATACGCCAATTTAATAAGTGGAAACTTAAACATGCATACCTTCTCAATAAGACAATTTATAGATAAATTGAGAAAAATATAGATAGCCCGAACTGGGAATCAAACCCAGACCATGTCGGTAGCGCGCCGAGTGCTCTACTAGTTGAGCTATCGGGCACTATACTATATTCCGTTTAATTTAGACAATAACTTATTAAGCGACACCGTCCATCGTACGGTAATACACCGATTTAATATAGTGAAAACCTAAACATGCAAACCTTCTTAATAAGACAATTCATGGATAAATTGAGAAAAATATAGATAGCCCGAAATGGGAATCGAACCCAGACTATGTCGGTATCGCTCCAAGTGCTCTACCAGTTAAGCTATCCGGAACTTTTCTATATTCCGTGCAATTTAATCTATAACTTATTGGGCCAGACCGTTTATCGTCTGGTCATACACCAATTGATTAAGTGGAAACTTAAACATGCAAACCTTCTCAATAAGAGAATTAATAGATAAATTGAAAAAAATATAGATAGCCCGAACTGGAAATTGAACCCAGACCATGTCGGTATCGCGCCGAGTGCTCTTCCAGTTGAGCTATCCGGCACTATACTATATTTCGTTCAATTTAATCGATAACTTATTGAGCCACACCGTCCATCGTACGGTAATACACCAATTTAATGAGTAGAAACCTAAACATGCAAACCTTCTCAATAAGACAATTTATAGACGAATTAAGAAAAATATAGATTGCCCGAACTGGGAATCGAACCCAGACCATGTCAGTATCAGGACGAGTGCTCTACCAGTTGAGCTATAGGGCACTATACTATATTCCGTTCAATTTAGACTATAACTTATCGAGCCACACCGTCCATCGTACGGTAATACACCAATTTAATAAGTGGAAACCTAAACATGCAAACCTTCTCAATAAGACAATTAATAGATAAATCGAAAAAAATATAGATAGCCTAAAGTGGAAATCGAACCCAGAAAATGTCGGTATCGCGCCGAGTGCTCTACCAGTTGAGCTATCCAGCACTATACTATATTCCGTTCAATTTAATCTATAACTAATTGAGCCACACCGTCCATCGTACGGTAATACACCAATTCCATAAGTGGAAACCTAAACATGCAAACCTTCTCAATAAGACAATTTATATATAAATTGAGAAAAATATAGATAGCCCGAACTGGTAATTGAACCCAGACCATGTCGGTATCGCGCCGAGTGCTCTTCCAGTTGAGCTATCCGGTACTATACTATATTCCGTTCAATTTAATCTATAACTAATTGAGCCACACCGTCCATCGTACGGTAATGCACCAATTCCATAATTGGAAACCTAAACATGCAAACCTTCTCAATAAGACAATTGATAGATAAATTAAAAAGAATATAGATATCCCGAACTGGGAATCGAACCCAGACCATGTCGGTAGCGCGCCGAGTGCTCTACTAGTTGAGCTATCGGGCACTATACTATATTCCGTTTAATTTAGACAATAACTTATTAAGCGACACCGTCCATCGTACGGTAATACACCGATTTAATATAGTGAAAACCTAAACATGCAAACCTTCTCAATAAGACAATTCATAGATAAATTGAGAAAAATATAGATAGCCCGAAATGGGAATCGAACCCAGACCATGTCGGTATCGCGCCAAGTGCTCTACCAGTTGAGCTATCCGGCACTATTCTATATTCCGTTCAATTTAATCTATAACTTATTGGGCCACACCGTTTATCGTCTGGTCATACACCAATTTATTAAGTGGAAACTTAAACATGCAAACCTTCTCAATAAGAGAATTAATAGATGAATTGAAAAAAATATAGATAGCCCGAACTGGGAATCGAACCCAGACCATGTCGGTGTCGCGCCGAGTGCTCTTCCAGTTGAGCTATCCGGCACTATACTATATTTCGTTCAATTTAATCGATAACTTATTGAGCCACACCGTCCATCGTACGGTAATACACCAATTTAATGAGTGGAAACCTAAACATGCAAACCTTCTCAATAAGACAATTTATAGATGAATTAAGAAAAATATAGATAGCCCGATCTGGGAATCGAACCTAGACCATGTCAGTATCGCGCCGAGTGCTCTACCAGTTGAGCTATCCGGCACTATACTATATTTCGTTCAATTTAATCTATAACTTATCGAGCCACACCGTCCATCGTACGGTAATACACCAATTCCATAAGTGGAAACCTAAACATGCAAACCTTCTCAATAAGACGATTTATAGATAAATTCAGAAAAATATAGATAGCCCGAACTGCGAATCGAACTAAGACCATGTCGGTATCGCGCCGAGTGCTCGACTAGTTGAGCTATCCGGCACTATGCTATGTTCTGTTTGATTTAATCTATAACTTATTGAGCCACACCGTCCATCGTACGGTAATACGCCAATTTAATAAGTGGAAACTTAAACATGCATACCTTCTCAATAAGACAATTTATAGATTAATTGAAAAAAATATAGATAGCCCGAACTTGGAATCGAACCCAGACCATGTCGGTATCGCGCCGAGTGCTCTTTCAGTTCAGCTATCCGGTACTATATTATATTTCGTTCAATTTAATCTATAACTTATTGAGCCACACCGTCCATCGTACGGTAATACGCCAATTTAATAAGTGGAAACTTAAACATGCATACCTTCTCAATAAGACAATTTATTGATAAATTGAAAAAAATATAGATAGCCCGAACTGGGAATCAAACCCAGACCATGTCGGTATTGCGCCGAGTGCTCTACCAGTTTAGCTATCCGGTACTATACTATATTACGTTCAATTTAATCTATAACTTATTGAGTCACACCGTCCATCGTACGGTAATACACTAATTTAATAAGTGGAAGCCTAAACATGCAAACCTTCTCAATAAGACAATTTATAGATAAATTGAGAAGAACATAGATAGCCCGGACTGGGAATCGAACCCAGTCCATGTCGGTATCGCGCCGAGTGCTCTACCAGTTGAGCTATCCGGCACTATACTATATTCCGTTAGATTTAATCTATAACTTATTGAGCCACACCGTTTATCGTCTGGTCATACACCAATTGATTAAGTGGAAACTTAAACATGCATACCTTTTCAATAAGACAATTTATAAATAAATTGAGAAAAATATAGACAGCCCGAACGAGGAATCGAACCCAGACTATGTCGGTATCGCGCCGAGTGCTCTACTAGTTGAGCTATCCGGCACTATGCAATGTTCTGTTTAATTTAATCTATAACTTATTAAGCCACACTGTCCATCGTACGGTAATACACCAATTCCATAACTGGGAACCTAAACATGCAAACCTTCTCAATAAGACAATTAATAGATAAATCGAAAAAAATATAGATAGCCCAAAGCAGGAATCGAACCCAGAATATGTTGGTATCGCGCCGAGTGCTCTACCAGTTGAGCTATCCGGCACTATACTATATTCCGTTCAATTTAATCTATAACTTATTGAGCCAAACCGTCCATCGTACGGTAATACACCAATTTCATAAGTGGAAACCTAAACATGCAAACCTTCTCAATAAGACAATTTATAGATAAATTGAGAAAAATATAGATAGCCCGAACTAGTAATTGAACCCAGACCATGACGGTATCGCGCCGAGTGCTCTTCCAGTTGAGCTATCCGGTACTATACTATATTCCGTTCAATTTAACCTATAACTAATTGAGCCACACCGTCCATCGTACGGTAATACACCAATTCCATAATTGAAAACCTAAACATGCAAACCTTCTCAATAAGACAATTGATAGATAAATTAAAAAGAATATAGATAGCCCGAACTGGGAATCGAACCCAGACCATGTCGGTAGCGCGCCGAGTGCTCTACTAGTTGAGCTATAGGCACTATTCTATATTCCGTTCAATTTAGTCTATAACTTATTGAGCCACACCGTCCATCGTACGGTAATACACCAATTTAATGAGTGGAAACCTAAACATGCAAACCTTCTCAATAAGACAATTTATAGATGAATTAAGAAAAATATAGATAGCCCGATCTGGGAATCGAACCTAGACCATGTCAGTATCGCGCCGAGTGCTCTACCAGTTGAGCTATCCGGCACTATACTATATTTCGTTCAATTTAATCTATAACTTATCGAGCCACACCGTCCATCGTACGGTAATACGCCAATTTAATGAGTGGAAACTTAAACATGCATACCTTCTCAATAAGACAATTGATAGATAAATTAAAAAGAATATAGATAGCCCGAACTGGGAATCGAACCCAGACCATGTCGGTAGCGCGCCGAGTGCTCTACTAGTTGAGCTATAGGCACTATTCTATATTCCGTTCAATTTAGTCTATAACTTATTGAGCCACACCGTCCATCGTACGGTAATACACCAATTTAATGAGTGGAAACCTAAACATGCAAACCTTCTCAATAAGACAATTTATAGATGAATTCAGAAAAATATAGATAGCCCGATCTGGGAATCGAACCCAGACCATGTCGGTATCGCGCCGAGTGCTCGACTAGTTGAGCTATCCGGCACTATGCTATGTTCTGTTTGATTTAATCTATAACTTATTGAGCCACACCGTCCATCGTACGGTAATACGCCAATTTAATAAGTGGAAACTTAAACATGCATACCTTCTTAATAAGACAATTCATAGATTAATTGAAAAAAATATAGATAGCCCGAACTGGGAATCAAACCCAGACCATGTCGGTAGCGCGCCGAGTGCTCTACCAGTTGAGCTATCCGGCACTATACTATATTCCGTTTAATTTAGACAATAACTCATTAAGCGACACCGTCCATCGTACGGTAATACACCGATTTAATATAGTGAAAACCTAAACATGCAAACCTTCTCAATAAGACAATTTATAGATAAATTGAGAACAATATAGATAGCCTGAACTTGGAATCGAACCCAGACCATGTCGGTATCGCGCCGAGTGCTCTTTCAGTTCAGCTATCCGGTACTATATTATATTTCGTTCAATTTAATCTATAACTTATTGAGCCACACCGTCCATCGTACGGTAATACGTCAATTTAATAAGTGGAAACTTAAACATGCATACCTTCTCAATAAGACAATTTATAGATAAATTGAAAAAAATATAGATAGCCCGAACTGGGAATCAAACCCAGAACATGTCGGTAGCGCGCCGAGTGCTCTACCAGTTGAGCTATCCGGCACTATACTATATTCCGTTTAATTTAGACAATAACTCATTAAGCGACACCGTCTATCGTACGGTAATACACTAATTTAATAAGTGGAAGCCTAAACATGCAAACCTTCTCAATAAGACAATTTATAGATAAATTGAGAAGAACATAGATAGCCCGGACTGGTAATCGAACCCAGACCATGTCGGTATCGCGCCGAGTGCTCTACCAGTTTAGCTATCCGGTACTATACTATATTACGTTCAATTTAATCTATAACTTATTGAGTCACACCGTCCATCGTACGGTAATACACTAATTTAATAAGTGGAAGCCTAAACATGCAAACCTTCTCAATAAGACAATTTATAGATAAATTGAGAAGAACATAGATAGCCCGGACTGGGAATCGAACCCAGTCCATGTCGGTATCGCGCCGAGTGCTCTACCAGATGAGCTATCCAGCACTAAACTATATTCCGTTCAATTTAATCTATAACTTATTGAGCCAAACCGTCCATCGTACGGTGATACACCAATTCCATAAGTGGAAACCTAAACATGCAAACCTTCTCAATAAGACAATTTATAGATAAATTGAGAAAATTATAGATTGTCCGAACTGGGAATCGAACCCAGACCATGTCGGTATCGTGCCAAGTGCTCTACCAGTTGAGCTATCGGGCACTATACTATATTCTGTTCAATTTAGACTATAACTTATTGAGCGACACCGTCCATCGTACGGTAATACGCCGATTTAATATAGTGGAAACCTAACCATGCAAACCTTCTCAATAAGACATTTCATAGATAAATTGAGAAAAATATATATAGCCCGAAATGGGAATCGAACCCAGATCATGTCGGTATCGCGCCGAGTGCTCTACCAGTTGAGCTATCCGGCACTATACTATATTCCGTTCAATTTAATCGATAACTTATTGAGCTACACCGTCCATCGTACGGTAATACACCAATTTAATAAGTGGAAACCTAAACATGCAAACCTTCTCAATAAGATGATTTATAGATAAATTAAGAAAAATATAGATAGCCCGAACTGGGAATCGAACCCAGACCATGTCGGTGTCGCGCCGAGTGCTCTACCAGTTGAGCTATCCGGCACTATACTATATTCCGTTAGATTTAATCTATAACTTATTGAGCCACACCGTTTATCGTCTGGTCATACACCAATTGATTAAGTGGAAACTTAAACATGCATACCTTTTCAATAAGACAATTTATAAATAAATTGAGAAAAATATAGACAGCCCGAACGAGGAATCGAACCCAGACTATGTCGGTATCGCGCCGAGTGCTCTACTAGTTGAGCTATCCGGCACTATGCAATGTTCTGTTTAATTTAATCTATAACTTATTAAGCCACACTGTCCAGTGTACGATAATACACTAATCTCATAAGTGGAAACCGAAACATGCAAACCTTCTCAATAAGACAATTTATAGATAAATTGAGAAAAATATAGATTGCCCGAACTGGGAATCGAACCCAGACCATGTCGGTATCGGGCCGAGTGCTCTACCAGTTGAGCTATAGGGCACTATACTATATTCCGTTCAATTTAGACTATAACTTATCGAGCCACACCGTCCATCGTACGGTAATACACCAATTTAATAAGTGGAAACCTAAACATGCAAACCTTCTCAATAAGACAATTAATAGATAAATCGAAAAAAATATAGATAGCCCAAAGCAGGAATCGAACCCAGAATATGTTGGTATCGCGCCGAGTGCTCTACCAGTTGAGCTATCCGGCACTATACTATATTCCGTTCAATTTAATCTATAACTTATTGAGCCAAACCGTCCATCGTACGGTAATACACCAATTTCATAAGTGGAAACCTAAACATGCAAACCTTCTCAATAAGACAATTTATAGATAAATTGAGAAAAATATAGATAGCCCGAACTAGTAATTGAACCCAGACCATGTCGGTATCGCGCCGAGTGCTCTTCGAGTTGAGCTATCCAGTACTATACTATATTACGTTCGATTTAATCTATAACTAATTGAGCCACACCGTCCATCGTACGGTAATACACCAATTCCATAATTGAAAACCTAAACATGCAAACCTTCTCAATAAGACAATTGATAGATAAATTAAAAAGAATATAGATAGCCCGAACTGGGAATCGAACCCAGACCATGTCGGTAGCGCGCCGAGTGCTCTACTAGTTGAGCTATCCGGTACTATACTATATTACGTTCAATTTAATCTATAACTTATTGAGCTACACCGTCCATCGTACGGTAATACACTAATTTAATAAGCGGAAGCCTAAACATGCAAACCTTCTCAATAAGACAATTTATAGATAAATTGAGAAGATCATAGATAGCCCGGACTGGGAATCGAACCTAGACCATGACGGTATGGCGCCGAGTGCTCTACCAGTTGAGCTATAGGCACTATTCTATATTCCGTTCAATTTAGTCTATAACTTATTGAGCCACACCGTCCATCGTACAGTAATACACCAATTCCATAAGTGGAAACCTAAAGATGCCAACCTTCTTAATGAGACAATTAATAGATAAATCGAAAAAAATATAGATAGCCCGAAGTGGGAATCGAACCCAGAACATGTCGGTATCGCGCCGAGTGCTCTACCAGTTGAGCTATCCGGCACTATACTATATTCCGTTCAATTTAATCTATAACTTATTGAGCCAAACCGTCCATCGTACGGTAATACACCAATTCCATAAGTGGAAACCTAAACATGCAAACCTTCTCAATAAGACAATTTATAGATAAATTGAGAAGAACATAGATAGCCCGGACTGGGAATCGAACCCAGACCATGTCGCTATCGCGCCGAGTGCTCTACCAGATGAGCTATCCAGCACTATGCTATGTTCTGTTTAATTTAATCTATATTTTATTGAGCCACACCGTCCATTGTATGGTAATACACTAATTTAATAAGTGGAAACCTAAACATGCAAACCTTCTCAATAAGACAATTTATAGATAAATTGAGAAAAATATAGATAGCCCGAACTGGGAATCGAACCCAGACCATGTCGGTAGCGCGCCAAGTGCTCTACTAGTTGAGCTATCCGGCACTATACTATACTGCGTTCAATTTAATTTATAACTTATTAAGTTACACCGTCTATCGAACGGTAATACGCCAATCTAATAAGTGGAAACTTAAACATGCATACCTTCTCAATAAGACAATTTATTTATAAATTGAGAAAAATATAGATAGCCCGAACTGGTAATTGAACGCAGACCATGTCGGTATCGCGCCGAGTGCTCTTCGAGTTGAGCTATCCAGTACTATACTATATTACGTTCGATTTAATCTATAACTAATTGAGCCACACCGTCCATCGTACGGTAATACACCAATTCCATAATTGAAAACCTAAACATGCAAACCTTCTCAATAAGACAATTGATAGATAAATTAAAAAGAATATAGATAGCCCGAACTAGGAATCGAACCCAGACCATGTCGGTAGCACGCCAAGTGCTCTTCCAGTTGAGCTATCCGGCACTATACTATATTTCGTTCAATTTAATCGATAACTTATTGAGCCAAACCGTCCATTGTACAGTAATACACCAATTCCATAAGTGGAAAACTTAACATGCAAAACTTCTCAATAAGACAATTTATAGATAAATTTAGAAAAATATAGATAGCCTAAACTGGGAATCGAACCCAGACCATGTCGGTATCGCGCCGAGTGCACCACCAGTTGAGCTATCCGGCACTATACTATATTCCGTTTAATTTAATCTATAACTTATTGAGCCACACCGTCCATCGTACGGTAATACACCAATTTGATAAGTGGAAACCTAAACATGCAAACCTTCTCAATAAGACAATTTATAGATAAATTGAGAAGAATATAGATAGCCCGGACTGGGAATCAAACCCAGACCATGTCGGTATCGCGCAGACTGCTCTACCAGATTAGCTATCCGGCACTTTGCTATGTTCTGTTTAATTCAATCTATAACTTATTGAGCCACACCGTCCATTGTACAGTAATACACTAATTTAATAAGTGGAAACCTAAACAGGCAAATCTTCTCAGAAAGACAATTTGTAGATAAATTGAGAGAAATATAGATAGCCCAAAGTGGGAATCGAACCCAGAACATGTCGGTATTGCGCCGAGTGCTCTACTAGTTGAGCTATCCGGTACTATAGTATATTACGTTCAATTTAATCTATAACTTATTGAGCCAAACCGTCCATCGTACAGTAATACCCTAATTCCATAAGTGGGAACCTAAACATGCAAACCTTCTCAATAAGACAATTAATAGATAAATCGAAAAAAATATAGATAGCCCAAAGTGGGAATCGAACCCAGAACATGTCGGTATCGCGCCGAGTGCTCTACCAGTTGAGCTATCCGGCACTATACTATATTCCGTTCAATTTAATCTATAACTTATTGAGCCAAACCATCCATCGTACGGTAATACACTAATTCCATAAGTGGAAACCTAAACATGCAAACCTTCTCAATAAGACAATTTATAGATAAATTGAGAAGAACATAGATAGCCCGGACTGGGAATCGAACCCAGATCATGTCGGTATCGCGCCGAGTGCTCTACCAGATGAGCTATCCAGCACTATGCTATGTTCTGTTTAATAATATCTATATTTTATTGAGCCACACCGTCCATTGTATGGTAATACACCAATCTAATAAGTGGAAACCTAATTATGCAAACCTTCTCAATAAGACAATTTATAGATAAATTGAGAAAAATTTAGATAGCCCGAACTGGTAATTGAACCCAGACCATGACGGTATCGCGCCGAGTGCTCTTCCAGTTGAGCTATCCGGTACTATACTATATTCCGTTCAATTTAACCTATAACTAATTGATCCACACCGTCCATCGGACGGTAATACACCAATTCCATAATTGAAAACCTAAACATGCAAACCTTCTCAATAAGACAATTAATAGATAAATCGAAAAAAATATAGATAGCCCGAACTGGAAGTCGAACCCAGACCATGTCGGTATCGCGCCGATTGCTCTACTAGTCGAGCTATCCGGCACTATACTATATTCCGTTTAATTTAATCTATAACTTATTGAGCCACACCGTCCATCGTACGGTAATACACCAATTTAATAAGTGGAAACCTAAACATGCAAACCTTCTCAATAAGACAATTCATAGATAAATTGAAATAAATATGGATAGCCCGAAATAGGAATCGAACCCAGACCATGTCGGTATCGCGCCGAGTGCTCTAGCAGTTGAGCTATCCGGCACTATACTATATTCCGTTCAATTTAATCTATAACTTATTGAGCTAAACCGTCCATCGTACGGTAATACACCAATTCCATAAGTGGAAACCTAAACATGCAAACCTTCTCAATAAGACAATTTATAGATAAATTGAGAAAAATATAGACAGCCCGAACTGGTAATTGAACCCAGACCATGACGGTATTGCGCCGAGTGCTCTTCCAGTTGAGCTATCCGGTACTATACTATATTCCGTTCAATTTAACCTATAACTAATTGATCCACACCGTCCATCGGACGGTAATACACCAATTTCATAATTGAAAACCTAAACATGCAAACTTTCTTAATAAGACAATTGATAGATAAATTAAAAAGAATATAGATAGCCCGAACTGGGAATCGAACCCAGACCATGTCGGTAGCGCGCCGAGTGCTCTACTAGTTGAGCTATCCGGTACTATACTATATTACGTTCAATTTAATCTATCACTTATTGAGCTACACCGTCTATCGTACGATAATACACTAATTTAATGAGCGGAAGCCTAAACATGCAAACCTTCTCAATAAGACAATTTATAGATAAATTGAGAAGAACATAGATAGCCCGGACTGGGAATCGAACCTAGACCATGACGGTATCGCGCCGAGTGCTCTACCAGTTGAGCTATCCGGCACTATACTATATTCGTTCAATTTGATCTTTAACTTATTGAGCCACACCGTTCATCGTCTGGTAATACACCAATTTAATAAGTGGAAACTTAAACATGCTTACCTTCTCAATAAGACAATTTATAGATAAATTGAGAAAAGTGTAGATTGCCCGAACTGGGAATCGAACCCAGACCATGTCAGTATCGGGCCGAGTGCTCTACCAGTTGAGCTATCGGGCACGATACTATATTCCGTTCAATTTAGACTATAACTTATCGAGCCACACCGTCAATCGTACAGTAATACACCAATTTAATAAGTGGAAACCTAAACATGCAAACCTTCTCAATAAGACAATTAATAGATAAATTGAAAAAAAAATAGATAGCCCAAAGTGGGAATCGAACCCAGAACAAATCGGTATCGCGCCGAGTGCTCTACCTGTTGAGCTATCGGGCACTATACTATATTCCGTTCAATTTAATCTATAACTTATCGAGCCACACCGTTCATCGTACAGTAATACACCAATTTAATAAGTGGAAACCTAAACATGCAAACCTTCTCAATAAGACAATTTATAGACAAATTGAGAAAAATAAATATAGCCCGAACTGGGAATCGAACCCAGACCATGTCGGTATCGCGTCGAGTGCTCTTCCAGTTTAGCTATCCGGCACTATACTATATTTCGTTCAATTTAATCGATAACTTATTGAGCCACACCGTCCATCGAACGTTAATACACTAATTTAATAAGTGGAAGCCTAAACATGCAAACCTTCTCAATAAGACAATTTATAGATAAATTGAGAAGAACATAGATAGCCCGGACTGGGAATCGAACCTAGACCATGTCGGTATCGCGCCGAGTGCTCTACCAGTTGAGCTATCCGGCACTATACTATATTCCGTTCAATTTAATCTATAACTTATTGAGCCACACCGTCCATCGTACGGTAATACACCAATTCCGTAAGTGGAAACCTAAACATGCAAACCTTCTCAATAAGACAATTTATAGATAAATTGAGAAAAATATAGATAGCCCGAACTGCGAAACGAACCCAAACCATGTCGGTATCGCGCCGAGTGCTCTTCCAGTTGAGCTATCCGGTACTATACTATATTTCGTTCAAATTGATCTATAACTTATTAAGCCACACCGTCCATCGTACGGTAATACGCCAATTTAATAAGTGGAAACTTAAACATGCAAAACTTCTCAATAAGACAATTTATAGATAAATTTAGAAAAATATAGATAGCCTAAACTGGGAATCGAACCCAGACCATGTCGGTATCGCGCCGAGTGCACCACCAGTTGAGCTATCCGGCACTATACTATATTCCGTTTAATTTAATCTATAACTTATTGAGCCACACCGTCCATCGTACGGTAATACACCAATTTGATAAGTGGAAACCTAAACATGCAAACCTTCTCAATAAGACAATTTATAGATAAATTGAGAAGAATATAGATAGCCCGGACTGGGAATCAAACCCAGACCATGTCGGTATCGCGCAGACTGCTCTACCAGATGAGCTATCCGGCACTATGCTATGTTCTGTTTAATTCAATCTATAACTTATTGAGCCACACCGTCCATTGTACAGTAATACACTAATTTAATAAGTGGAAACCTAAACATGCAAACCTTCTCAGAAAGACAATTTATAGATAAATTGAGAGAAATATAGATAGCCCAAAGTGGGAATCGAACCCAGAACATGTCGGTATCGCGCCGAGTGCTCTACCAGTTAAGCTATCCGGTACTATACTATATTACGTTCAATTTAATCTATAACTTATTGAGCCAAACCGTCCATCGTACAGTAATACCCTAATTCCATAAGTGGAAACCTAAACATGCAAACCTTCTCAATAAGACAATGAATAGATAAATCGAAAAAAATATAGATAGCCCAAAGTATGAATCGAACCCAGAACATGTCGGTATCGCGCCGATCGCTCTACCAGTTGAGCTATCCGGAACTATACTATATTCCGTTCAATTTAATCTATAACTCATTGAGCCAAACCGTCCATTGTACAGTAATACACCAATTCCATAAGTGGAAAACTTAACATGCAAAACTTCTCAATAAGACAATTTATAGATAAATTTAGAAAAATATAGATAGCCTAAACTGGGAATCGAACCCAGACCATGTCGGTATCGCGCCGAGTGCACCACCAGTTGAGCTATCCGGCACTATACTATATTCCGTTTAATTTAATCTATAACTTATTGGGCCACACCGTCCATCGTACGGTAATACACCAATTTGATAAGTGGAAACCTAAACATGCAAACCTTCTCAATAAGACAATTTATAGATAAATTGAGAAGAATATAGATAGCCCGGACTGGGAATCAAACCCAGACCATGTCGGTATCGCGCAGGCTGCTCTACCAGATGAGCTATCCGGCACTTTGCTATGTTCTGTTTAATTCAATCTATAACTTATTGAGCCACACCGTCCATTGTACAGTAATACACTAATTTAATAAGTGGAAACCTAAACAGGCAAACTTTCTCAGAAAGACAATTTGTAGATAAATTGAGAGAAATATAGATAGCCCAAAGTGGGAATCGAACCCAGAACATGTCGGTATTGCGCCGAGTGCTCTACTAGTTGAGCTATCCGGTACTATAGTATATTACGTTCAATTTAATCTATAACTTATTGAGCCAAACCGTCCATCGTACAGTAATACCCTAATTCCATAAGTGGGAACCTAAACATGCAAACCTTCTCAATAAGACAATTAATAGATAAATCGAAAAAAATATAGATAGCCCAAAGTGGGAATCGAACCTAGAACATGTCGGTATCGCGCCGAGTGCTCTACCAGTTAAGCTATCCGGCACTATACTATATTCCGTTCAATTTAATCTATAACTTATTGAGCCAAACCATCCATCGTACGGTAATACACTAATTCCATAAGTGGAAACCTAAACATGCAAACCTTCTCAATAAGACAATTTATAGATAAATTGAGAAGAACATAGATAGCCCGGACTGGGAATCGAACCCAGATCATGTCGGTATCGCGCCGAGTGCTCTACCAGATGAGCTATCCAGCACTATGCTATGTTCTGTTTAATAATATCTATATTTTATTGAGCCACACCGTCCATTGTATGGTAATACACCAATTTAATAAGTGGAAACCTAATTATGCAAACCTTCTCAATAAGACAATTTATAGATAAATTGAGAAAAATTTAGATAGCCCGAACTGGTAATTGAACCCAGACCATGACGGTATCGCGCCAAGTGCTCTTCCAGTTGAGCTATCCGGTACTATACTATATTCCGTTCAATTTAACCTATAACTAATTGATCCACACCGTCCATCGGACGGTAATACACCAATTCCATAATTGAAAACCTAAACATGCAAACCTTCTCAATAAGACAATTAATAGATAAATCGAAAAAAATATAGATAGCCCGAACTGGAAGTCGAACCCAGACCATGTCGGTATCGCGCCGATTGCTCTACTAGTCGAGCTATCCGGCACTATACTATATTCCGTTTAATTTAATCTATAACTTATTGAGCCACACCGTCCATCGTACGGTAATACACCAATTTAATAAGTGGAAACCTAAACATGCAAACCTTCTCAATAAGACAATTCATAGATAAATTGAAATAAATATAGATAGCCCGAAATAGGAATCGAACCCAGACCATGTCGGTATCGCGCCTAGTGCTCTACCAGTTGAGCTATCCGGCACTATACTATATTCCGTTCAATTTAATCTATAACTTATTGAGCTAAACCGTCCATCGTACGGTAATACACCAATTCCATAAGTGGAAACCTAAACATGCAAACCTTCTCAATAAGACAATTTATAGATAAATTGAGAAAAATATAGATAGCCCGAACTGGTAATTGAACCCAGACCATGACGGTATTGCGCCGAGTGCTCTTCCAGTTGAGCTATCCGGTACTATACTATATTCCGTTCAATTTAACCTATAACTAATTGATCCACACCGTCCATCTGACGGTAATACACCAATTTCATAATTGAAAACCTAAACATGCAAACTTTCTTAATAAGACAATTGATAGATAAATTAAAAAGAATATAGATAGCCCAAACTGGGAATCGAACCCAGACCATGTCGGTAGCGCGCCGAGTGCTCTACTAGTTGAGCTATCCGGTACTATACTATATTACGTTCAATTTAATCTATCACTTATTGAGCTACACCGTCTATCGTACGGTAATACACTAATTTAATAAGCGGAAGCCTAAACATGCAAACCTTCTCAATAAGACAATTTATAGATAAATTGAGAAGAACATAGATAGCCCGGACTGGGAATCGAACCTAGACCATGACGGTATCGCGCCGAGTGCTCTACCAGTTGAGCTATCCGGCACTATACTATATTCGTTCAATTTGATCTTTAACTTATTGAGCCACACCGTTCATCGTCTGGTAATACACCAATTTAATAAGTGGAAACTTAAACATGCTTACCTTCTCAATAAGACAATTTATAGATAAATTGAGAAAAGTGTAGATTGCCCGAACTGGGAATCGAACCCAGACCATGTCAGTATCGGGCCGAGTGCTCTACCAGTTGAGCTATCGGGCACGATACTATATTCCGTTCAATTTAGACTATAACTTATCGAGCCACACCGTCCATCGTACAGTAATACACCAATTTAATAAGTGGAAACCTAAACATGCAAACCTTCTCAATAAGACAATTAATAGATAAATTGAAAAAAATATAGATAGCCCAAAGTGGGAATCGAACCCAGAACATATCGGTATCGCGCCGAGTGCTCTACCTGTTGAGCTATCGGGCACTATACTATATTCCGTTCAATTTAATCTATAACTTATCGAGCCACACCGTTCATCGTACAGTAATACACCAATTTAATAAGTGGAAACCTAAACATGCAAACCTTCTCAATAAGACAATTTATAGACAAATTGAGAAAAATAAATTTAGCCCGAACTGGGAATCGAACCCAGACCATGTCGGTATCGCGTCGAGTGCTCTTCCAGTTTAGCTATCCGGCACTATACTATATTTCGTTCAATTTAATCGATAACTTATTGAGCCACACCGTCCATCGAACGTTAATACACTAATTTAATAAGTGGAAGCCTAAACATGCAAACCTTCTCAATAAGACAATTTATAGATAAATTGAGAAGAACATAGATAGCCCGGACTGGGAATCGAACCTAGACCATGTCGGTATCGCGCCGAGTGCTCTACCAGTTGAGCTATCCGGCACTATACTATATTCCGTTCAATTTAATCTATAACTTATTGAGCCACACCGTCCATCGTACGGTAATACACCAATTCCGTAAGTGGAAACCTAAACATGCAAACCTTCTCAATAAGACAATTTATAGATAAATTGAGAAAAATATAGATAGCCCGAACTGCGAAACGAACCCAAACCATGTCGGTATCGCGCCGAGTGGTCTTCCAGTTGAGCTATCCGGTACTATACTATATTCCGTTTAATTTAATCTATAACTTATTGAGCCACACCGTCCATCGTACGGTAATACACCAATTCCATAAGTGGAAACCTAAACATGCGAACCTTCTCAATAAGACAATTTATAGATAAATTGAGAAAAATATAGATAGCCCGAACTGCGAATCTAACCCAGAACATGTCGGTATCGGGCCGAGTGCTCTACCAGTTGAGCTATAGGGCACTATACTATATTCCGTTCAATTTAGACTATAACTTATCGAGCCACACCGTCCATCCTACGGTAATACACCAATTTAATAAGTGGAAACCTAAACATGCAAACCTTCTCAATAAGACAATTAATAGATAAATCGAAAAAAATATAGATAGCCCGAACTAGTAATTGAACCCAGACCATGTCGGTATCGCGCCGAGTGCTCTTCCAGTTGAGCTATCCGGTACTATACTATATTACGTTCGATTTAATCTATAACTAATTGAGCCACACCGTCCATCGTACGATAATACACCAATTCCATAATTGAAAACCTAAACATGCAAACCTTCTCAATAAGACAATTTATAGATAAATTAGGAAAAATATAGATAGCCCGAACTGGGAATCGAACCTAGACCATGTCGGTATCGCGCCGAGTGCTCTACCAGTTGAGCTATCCGGCACTATACTATATTCCGTTTAATTTAATCTATAACTTATTGATCCACACCGTCCATCGTACGGTAATACACCAATTCCATAAGTGGAAACCTAAACATGCGAACCTTCTCAATAAGACAATTTATAGATAAATTGAGAAAAATATAGATAGCCCGAACTGCGAATCTAACCCAGAACATGTCGGTATCGGGCCGAGTGCTCTACCAGTTGAGCTATAGGGCACTATACTATATTCCGTTTAATTTAGACTATAACTTATCGAGCCACACCGTCCATCCTACGGTAATACACCAATTTAATAAGTGGAAACCTAAACATGCAAACCTTCTCAATAAGACAATTAATAGATAAATCGAAAAAAATATAGATAGCCCGAACTAGTAATTGACCCCAGACCATGTCGGTATCGCGCCGAGTGCTCTTCCAGTTGAGCTATCTGGTACTATACTATATTACGTTCGATTTAATCTATAACTAATTGAGCCACACCGTCCATCGTACGATAATACACCAATTCCATAATTGAAAACCTAAACATGCAAACCTTTTCAATAAGACAATTGATAGATAAATTAAAAAGAATATAGATAGCCCGAACTGGGAATCGAACCCAGACCATGTCGGTAGCGCGCCGAGTGCTCTTCCAGTTGAGCTATCCGGCACTATACTATATTTCGTTCAATTTAATCGATAACTTATTGAGCCACACCGTCCATCGTACGGTAATACACCAATTTAATAAGTGAAAACCTAAACATGCAAACCTTCTCAATAAGACAATTTATAGATGAATTGAGAAAAATATAGATAGCCCGAACTGGAAGTCGAACCCAGACCATGTCGGTATCGCGCCGAGTGCTCTACTAGTTGAGCTATCCGGCACTATACTATATTCCGTTTAATTTAATCTATAACTTATTGAGCCACACCGTTCATCGTACGGTAATACACCAATTTAATAAGTGGAAACCTAAACATGCAAACCTTCTCAATAAGACAATTGATAGATAAATTGAAATAAATATGGATAGCCCGAAATAGGAATCGAACCCAGACCATGTCGGTATCGCGCCGAGTGCTCTACCAGTTGAGCTATCCGGCACTATACTATATTCGTTCAATTTGATCTTGAACTTATTGAGCCACACCGTTCATCGTCTGGTAATACACCAATTCAATAAGTGGAAACTTAAACATGCATACCTTCTCAATAAGACAATTTATAAATAAATTGAGAAAAATATAGATAGCCCGAACTGGGAATCAAACCCAGACCATGTCGGTATCGGGCCGAGTGCTCTACCAGTTGAGCTATCGGGCACGATACTATATTCCGTTCAATTTAGACTATAACTTATCGAGCCACACCGTCCATCGTACAGTAATACACCAATTTAATAAGTGGAAACCTAATCATGCAAACCTTCTCAATAAGACAATTAATAGATAAATTGAAAAAAATATAGATAGCCCAAAGTGGGAATCGAACCCAGAACATATCGGTATCGCGCCGAGTGCTCTACCAGTTGAGCTATCGGGCACTATACTATATTCCGTTCAATTTAATCTATAACTTATCGAGCCACACCGTCCATCGTACAGTAATACACCAATTTAATAAGTGGAAACCTAAACATGCAAACCTTCTCAATAAGACAATTTATAGATCAATTGAGAAAAATAAAGATAGCCCGAACTGGGAATCGAACCCAGACCATGTCGGTATCGCGTCGAGTGCTCTTCCAGTTTAGCTATCCGGCACTATACTATATTTCGTTCAATTTAATCGATAACTTATTGAGCCACACCGTCCATCGTACGGTAATACACCAATTTAATAAGTGGAAACCTAAACATGCAAACCTACTCAATAAGACAATTTATAGATGAATTGAGAAAAATATAGATAGCCCGAACTGGAAATCGAACCCAGACCATGTCGGTATCGCGCCGAGTGCTCTACTAGTTGAGCTATCCGGCACTATACTATATTCCGTTTAATTTAATCTATAACTTATTGAGCCACACCGTCCATCGTACGGTAATACACCAATTTAATAAGTGGGAACCTAAACATGCAAACCTTCTCAATAAGACAATTAATAAATAAATTGAAAAAAATATAGATAGCCCAAAGTGGGAATCGAACCCAGAACATGTCGGTATCGCGCCGAGTGCTCTACCAGTTGAGCTATCCGGCACTATACTATATTTCGTTCAATTTAATCTATAACTTATTGAGCCAAACCGTCCATCGTACGGTAATACACCAATTCCATAAGTGGAAACCTAAACATGAAAACCTTCTCAATAAGACAATTAATAGCTGAATTGGAAAAAATATAGATAGCCCAAAGTCGGAATCGAACCCAGACCATGTCGGTATCGCGCCGAGTGCTTTACCAGTTGAGCTATCCGGCACTATACTATATTCCGTTCAATTTAATCTATAACTTATTGAGCCACACCGTCCATCGTACGGTAATACACCAATTTAATAAGTGGAAACCTTAACATGCAAACTTACTCAATAAGAGAATTAATAGATAAATTGAAAAAAATATAGATAGCCCGAACTGGGAATCGAACCCAGACCATGTCGGTATCGCGTCGAGTGCTCTTCCAGTTCAGCTATCCGGCACTATACTATATTTCGTTCAATTTAATCGATAACTTATTGAGCCACACCGTCCATCGTACAGTAATACACCAATTTGATAAGTGGAAACTTAAACATGCAAACCTTCTCAATAAGACAATTTATAGATGAATTGAGAAAAATATAGATAGCCCGAACTGGAAATCGAACCCAGACCATGTCGGTATCGCGCCGAGTGCTCTACTAGTTGTGCTATCCGGCCTATACTATATTCCGTTTAATTTAATCTATAACTTATTGAGCCACACCGTCCATCGTACGGTAATACACCAATTCCATAAGTGGAAACCTAAACATGCAAACCTTCTCAATAAGACAATTGATAGATAAATTAAGAAGGATATAGATAGCCCGAACTGGGAATCGAACCCAGACCATGTCGGTATCGCGCCGAGTAATCTCCCAGATGAGCTATCCGGCACTATGCTATGTTCTGTTTAATTCAATTTTTAACTTTTTAAGCCACACCGTCCATTGTACGGTAATACACCAATTTAATAAGTGGAAACCTAAACATGCAATCCTTCTCAATAAGACAATCCACTCTTATAATTTAGATGAAAAATATGAAAATATATCATGTAAGCAAACTATTCGTAACGTGATTGGTCAATAAAAATTGAATATAATATACATAATAAATACAATACATATAATAATTATATTATATATATATAATATATATTATAATAATAATAATAATATATATATTATAATATATATATATTATAATATATATATATATATATATAAATAAAAATAAAATAAGAAAATAAATAATAATAATAATAATAATAATAATAATAATAATAATAATAATAAACAAATATTCAATTATTTTACTTTACTGTAGCTTACATGCACAATACACCTAAGATCGCTAACTTAAATTAAGGCTGAACTCGCATTGTAGTAGATGAGAAGGCGCTATACGTATTATGAAGTATCTGAAAGCGGTAAATTTTAAATGAGACCTGAGATCATTAGGAAAACCTATAGGTAGCGTCCCACTAAACGTTTACATCAATATCCTTTTCTTGATTAGCTCTTCCTAGATTTTATTTTTAAAATAATTATTAATGACATCATTTTATAGTTCAGGTCTTCAGAAGCAAATAGTAAATTAATTATTAGTGGGTATAGGATCAAGTAATTTCGTTAAAACTAATTAATTGTTCGTGACGTTTCGTGTATTTATTTACACTTCCTCAGGCTCTATAATAAAACATACAAAATCATTACAATGATGTACAATACAATGTCAGTAATATAATAAACAATACACACTATTTTATACCATATATATATATATGTATGTTTTTATATTTTATGTTATGTGGTTATGTTTTAAAATAATAAATTATGACAAGAATTATATCATTGACTGTGTTGTATATCATTGTAATGATTCTGTATGTTTTATTACAGAGCCGGAGGAAGTGTAAATAAATTCACGAATTGTCATGAATAATTAATTAATTATAATTATTGATAACAAATTTAAATTTCTTTTTATCCAGAATTTCAAACAGGATAAGAATTACAATTGTGGACATAATGAGAATGAGAGAATTAAAATCACCTTTGAATATTCAAAATTGGTTTTTTTCCAATGTGTACATAATTGTTTAATTCATTTAAAAATATTTATTTGTAAACAAACTATTTCATAAAATTATCAACTCTTATATCAATAATTTAAATGGGAGCAAAAAACAAAAAGAAATAATTTAAAATTAAATTCCAAGATTTATTAAGAACGTTAAATTAAGTTATACATTTTTTTGAAACATCATTGAGAATTAAAATATAATAATGTTATTGTTATTTTTATAATACTAGAAATGTTATAATTACATTATAGACATTACATCATTTACGTAAAAATAGCGATGAGTGAGTTAAATGTACCACGGACTAGCAATTAGTTACTTGCTATTTTATCCTTAAAATTTAATCAGGTAACTGGATAAACTTAGTTATCTACAGAATCAGTCAGTTCATACCTAGGATTAAACTTATAAATTTACGGATTGTTCACAAATTTTAAGACGTATCACTCAGTCAATCCTCTTACAAATTAGTATCACGGATCATCACAATATTAGCTAAAAACTAAATAATTTTATAGTAAAACTTACGTTAACGTGGCAATTCACAACATTTTACTCACTCTACCAATCTTCTTACAAATTAGTATCACGAACTATAACATTATTATATATGTATTGAAATGTAGTAATTGAATAGTAATTATTAAAGAATTAAAGAATAAAAAAAAAAAATAATTGAATCTTTAAGTTACAATTATTTTTTTTTTTTATTCTTTAATGATAATCTTTATCTTCATGCTTAATCGAAGGGTCCTTTCTTGTAAGCTTCTCCATCAATGGTTCCTGACTTACGTTTGGGAGTACGGTACCCCATAGCTCTCAATTCATCGTCAGTCTTAGCTGTGATAGACTTTACATGCTCGATATCGTCGAAGCTTCGCGTTACGAACTGGGACACATCTTCTATAAAAATCAATAGTAGATAAATTGAGATATATGATAAAGAACACAAAACATGTACAATTATATAAAGTGCAAATTCTATTTGTACTTACGGGATTGTTGCAAGATACTTCCCATAATTTTGAGGTAAGTACCCTTATCGTAGTTTTTATCTTCGTCACATCGTGAAATTCTTACGGAAATCTTGTGATCGTCTTGAACAAGTAATCCGACAAGAAAACTTGATCCATAAGATGTGATTTTTTTAAATTTTTGTTTTAAGTAGCCTTTTATATCTAAAAAAATAAAAAAAAATTATTAATACATTTTGAACAAGTTAAAAATTCACAATTAATCATAAAAAAAAAAAAAAAACACTTACAACACTGCTTTTCATGGTTGTAAACATCTTTGATGTCAACCTCTTCCAACTGTTCAATGCTTTCCTTCTCTACAGTTTTATCTTCAAATTTGATGTTCTTTATGGTGATTTCGGTATTAGGCAAAACGTACAATTCAATTATTTCCGCAGTATCGTATGGGTTTTTTAATTTTTTTTGTGGAATTACCGTTCTCATGCATTCTAATGAAACTACCTGTAAAGATCAAAATATACAATTAGATAATCATAACACTTTGCCGTTTTCTAAAAGAATTGAAATTATAGTAGTAAAACAATTATAAAAAGATAAATAGATATAGATATTTAATTTAAAAAAAGAAAACTTACAGTGCGATCTTGGAACTTCTGGGAGAAATTTTTAGCCATTTCTCCCCAGAAACAAACCTTGACGCGTTTTCTGCTTCCATTATTCACTGTTATTTTAAACAGATTCGTTGGTCTGCCATTGACACTAACAATTTTAATTCCTTCAATTAAGTCTACAAACCCATGGATTTCCCTAAAATCAAACAAAAAAATTATATAAATCTTAAATAAATCATTAGCTACTTCTCAGAATATAATTAAACCGAACTATAAATTAAAATTACTTACGCAGAAGCATCACCGACAACCCACTCGTCAATCTCGGCGTCTTTCGTAAACGTCTTCAACAATTCTTCACGAGTCGACATTTTTTTTATTTTAAATTCCACCGATTATATTTTAAGCAATTTTATAAATAAATGTTAAGTGATTTAATGTAAAAAATTAGATTTAGTTTTCTAATAACCTTGTAAAATAAAATTTATTTTAGATTTTACAAAATGGAAGCCACGCTTAGCGAACTGGATGCAGAATAAAAAATGACGAAAGCAGTAACTTCCGGAAGAGGCTAAGTCACTCAACGCATGCGCAATTTAGTACAAGCTTATGGGTGATCGCGCATTGATAATTTTCCCCCAACCTATGGAGACTATTATGGTGTTATGACCTCCACCTATCGGGAGGTCGATTAATTAATTCTCTATGAATTAATTCGTGTATACTGGGGGCCACTTCGCCCGGGAGTATTTAAATACTCAGCTCCGGTAGGTTGACTATAAATTGGTGAAAAGTTGTTCAGAAAAAAACAAGGTTTTCTTCGTTGGTTGAACGATTTAGTATATTTTTGTTTACTACAGCGACGTTCGCGCTCGAGGTTCTGGCTAATTCTGCCTTACAAAAAACCTTAAACATTATTGAGATAATTTAGATGAAAAAAATAAAAATATATCATGCCAGCAAACTATTCATGATAACGTGATTGGTCGAACTTATAGAAATATACCATACTTCACTTAAATGAACCCTAATAGCACAGTTTGCTTGAGCAAAAGTTTACTGTACAAAAGTTTCATTGAATTTTTCTTCAAATTTCCGTCAACTTCGGACTTTTCCATTTTTTACGACAAGTTGTATCCAATTTACTATTGAATTTGAGGTAAATTTACTGCCAGAATTAGAATGCAAATTCACTTCAAAAGTTGAATAGACAAAAGTTGTCTTTAATTTTCAGGGAAATTTTATGTCAATTTATCGTTAATTTGACTTGAAAAATGGTTAAGTATATTTTTACGCTCAAATTGTAGACAATTTTATGTATAAATATGTTTACCTTTTGAAATGATAAGAAAGAACATTACCGACCGTTTTTTCTCGTACAAGTTTACCTTAAAATTGAAGAAAAATTAACCGTAAATTTTTATTTTCAACTTTTGCTGTGAAATTGTCTGCAAATTCGGGCAGCAGATTTCAGGTAATTTCAACATCAAATTACCGTCAATTTCAATGCAAAGTGGCTATTAGGGAATTAAATCAAGAGATAAATTACTATAGAATCACTACACTATACAGAAAGAACTAGAGAGAACACTAAAGAAACTAGCGAGATTAAATTATACTAAATATCATATGGTTGCCCCTTGACATATTTAGGCGCGTCTTCAAATGATATGTTAACAGTAAATAGTCTTAAATGAAAATTGTACACCGAATAGTGTATGTTTACGTTTATTTATTATTCATAACTCGATTAACCTTTAATAATAGCTTTTCCACAAAATCTGTTTGATTTAATATTGCTTTAAACGGTAATAATTATTTTGTGCGAAATCTTTGATTTTCTGAAATATTAATATTGGTTTATCAAAACGTATATCAGCACTGTGCGTATATCGCAAATTATAAACATTGGATAATTCTATCTAATAATTTATAAACAGTGATTGTACTATTTGTTCAAGAAATATTTATACTGTTTGTAACTTTGTAAAAGCTAATTGTTTTATTAGTGAGTTGGAAGTTCTCATTAGCTCAATGAAAATTATATTTGCGTGAAATCCTTATTATTTATGAGCCATTCAATTACTACGTAAGTATGTGTTTCTTACATTGTTCTTTTTTTTCGCAAAAACAGTAAAGGTTATATTATAATTACAATAAATTTCACTACTTGAATTTTCAACAACTTTGAATTCGTTACCTAATTTATATTAATATTGATTTTTCTACAAATTTTAGACATTTTAATTAACTTCTAAATCTCACAAAAATAAATAAGTTTCTAAAACTATATTAATTTTGCTAAATAAAAATTTAATTCGAGAATAAAAAAATATTTTAACTTTCTAAATACGAAACTCAATATATATAAATATCTGAAAATATAACGTATATTGTGAATGCTGTTTATGTAACCGTTATTAACGGTTAATGTGAAAAGAAGATTTATTGATGTTTTCATTTTTTACTAATGTTTGTATATTTGTCATTTTATTACTTACTTTTAACAATTTTGATATTTTTGTTTCAGGTGCCCTGGTATCTAAACTGTATTTATACTGACGGAATTTAATTTTTGTTTTAACATTTAGCGATTGAAAAAGTTTACAATCGTGGGTGGTTTAGTGCTGAAGTTAAAGAGACTTATCGACAATATATATTGGATTTTGCATATTTTAAACAAAAAATTATTTGAAAATAATGTAGTTTGAATATGAAAGTAAATCTGTACCTGTACCTGTAACTGAACCTGTATCTGTATTGTATTTGTATTTGTATTTGAATCTAATAACTATTTGTAGTAACAGAAATTTTTTTATATTAGCAAAAAGGATTAACCGAAAAAGTACGAACTTGAATTTAAATAAAGAACTATTATCACGAAAAACTGAACGAATTAATCATTAATTATTTATGATTGTCGTTAATTGAAGAATTGAAATACAATCAAAAACATTGCATATATCTGTAATTGAAATCTATTTAAATATTTTTGACGATTGAAAAATTTATAACTCAACAATAATATCTATTGAATACAAAACAAAGAGAAACATTTATAAATCCTCTTAAATTTTAATATTATTATAAATAAATAAAGAATATTATTTATAACGTATTTTTTAATTAATATTGTAATATAAACCATTAATAAAATACATTGTTTTTATATTGTCCATACAAGTGCTTTATATATAAACCCACATTACCCACGATTTGGAGGTATTTAATAATTCATTAGTTTGTAATTTATTAGACTTTTAATAGTTATATAATTATAGAATTTTGCGAAACATGCTTATATCATTCGAAATCAAACGTTTAATTCGTTAATCATACATATCATAATATATAATATAATTGATAACTTAACTGTAATAGTTTCTGTGTTCATACTATTCATTGTAGAAAATTATTTCATGAGTTTAAATTTTTAGTTTAGTTACGAATTCTTTATTACAATATAATTATCATGGGACGAACAAAGACTCAACGAACTCCAGCTGAGGTAGAAGAAATGAAAAAAGCTCGCCGTGAAAAAAATAAAATGTATCAACGAAAATACCGTGCATCCCAAAAAACAAATAAATTAATAGCAAATGCGCCTAATATGACTAGATCTGTTGCTTTTTGCTCACATAGTAATACTAATATAGTAATTGATATTGATAAAAAAATTACTGAACACATAAATTCCTGTGATCATTCATCTTTTAACAATAGAAACAATAATGTTACTGTTATTCCCTCTACGTCATACGGTTCATCAAATTTAGATTCAACACAATTGACGCATTGTTATTCTACAAATGAATATGATGAATCATCAGAACCAAAATCAACTCAATCTGGAATCAATTTTTTTGATCGTGATGATAGCATAACAATCGATGAATCGTTTGATTCTGAAAACATTACTAATCATCACAATTATCAAAATTTAATGACTGATTTGAATAGCATACCATCTACATCGCATACATTACCGTTAAGCTCAAATCAAGTTCAAAATAGTTATTTTGAACATAGTTATAGTAGATCTTCAATACCAAGTGAAACTTCGCTTGGAAATCAATACTCTACAGACCATAATTATAGCAGAACAGCTGACGAATCATCTTATAACGAGACTCTCACTAACGACGAATTAGTTTCAAATAACAATCAAAACCGAAATATAAATAATGTTTTTGATATAGAAATGGTTCTAGAAAATAACATAGGTGCAATGAATGTGATCTGTCGTTATTGTAACGCAAAACATTTTGCTGATGAAATCGTGTCTAATAAAACCAATTCTTTCAACGATTGTTGCCGGCATGGTGAAGTATCACTCGAAACCCAACCAGAATTTCCGCCGTTATTAAAATCTTTATTTACTGGGACACATGAAAAATCAAAAAATTTCTTTGAACGCATTCGTAATTTTAATAGCTCCTTTTCTTTCGCTTCTTTTAATGCTAATTTGGTTGATTTATCTTCACAACGACGAGGTCCATATTGTTTTAAAATTCAAGGACAAATATACTATCAAATGAATACTTCATTGTATCCTATGTCTAATGAATCCCCAAGTTATGGTCAATTATTTATTATAGATCCAACAGAAGCTATGAGTTATCGTTCTGAAAGAAATACGCAGTGTGATACAGATCTTTTAAATGAAATAGATATAACTTTACGTCGATATAACGTTTTTGCGAGGTCGTATCAAATGATGAAAGACTTATTGCTAAATGAGTCATCGGTTGATGCAAACGGAACTAACGTTGAACCCGAATTAAATATGATTTTCACTTTGAAACCTGGTATGGACGCTAGGCGATATAATTTTCAAAGAGTTAATGAAGTTGCTGCAATATTTACCACTTCAGCTGATGGTGATATTCCTGAATCCTATATTACGGTTCAAAATAAAACAACAAAAACTTTTCAACGCCTATCTACTATGGATCCTAATACTGAACCCTGGATTTATCCATTATTTTATCCGTTTGGTAATCAAGGATGGCATAAATTTTTACCTTATGTACGTAAAACTAATCGAAGAGTAACTCGTGCAGATTATTATAAATTCAAATTAGCAATTCGAGATGATTTTAATGTTTTTTTAATGGGACGTCGCTTAACTCAGCAATGGATAGTTGATAGTTATGTTAAAATAGAGAAAGACAGACTAAATTTTTGTAAATATAATCAAAAAAAATTACGTGCCGAATCATATCAAGGCTTATTGGATCATCTTCAATCTCGTGTTAATAATACAATCTTAAGTATAGGTAAAATTGTTATTTTACCATCTACTTTTCACGGTTCTCCACGTAATATGTTACAGCATTATCAAGATGCGATGTCTATGGTTCGGAAATTTGGCAAACCAGATTTATTTATTACAATGACGTGTAATCCTAACTGGCCTGAAATTAAAGAAAATGTATTGCCAGGACAAAGTGCCGCAGATAGACCAGATTTAACTGCACGTGTTTTTGATATAAAAAAAGATGCCTTGATCGAGATGATTGTAAAACAACATCTTTTTGGTGAAGTACTAGCTTACATTTGGGTTATTGAATTTCAAAAGCGCGCATTGCCACATTTACATATGTTAATAACAATGAAAAATAATTTCAAAATAAAAACTCCTGAATGTGTCAATAAATTTATATCTGCAGAAATTCCAGATCCAATTAATACTCCTATATTACATGATATTGTCACTAGAAACATGCTCCATGGACCTTGTGGAGATTGGTGTCTGGTTAATGGAATTTGTTCCAAAAAATTTCCCAGAAATTTCCGTAATGAAACGACAGTTGATGATAATGGATACCCATCTTATCGCCGTCGGGACGAAGGAATAACATTCTCTAGAAATAATCATATTTTTGATAACCGTCATGTGGTTCCATATAACCCTGTTTTATTAAAAACTTTTAATTGCCATATCAACACGGAAGTAGTTTGCTCAGTCACCGCCATAAAATATTTGTATAAATATGTATACAAAGGTCATGATAGAGCTGGTATAACTATCTCAGGAAACATTCCAAATGTTAGATCAGAACCTGTAGAACAAATAAATGAACTACCACATAATTCAAACGACAATGTTATTAATCATGACGAGGTTCAGAGTTTTGTTGATGCCCGTTATGTCGGTCCGGTTGAAGCTGCTTGGCGTATTCTATCGAAAAAATTACAAGATAAAAGCCATTCTATTGTTCGATTACCAGTCCATTTACAAAATCAACAAAGTATTACTATTAATGATGATTGTGATGAAAGCGATATCTTGGAAGCATTACAAAGACAATCAATGTTAATTGATTATTTTTCGTTAAACGAAAGAGATCCGTCCGCACGACAATACGTATACAGCGACATTCCTCGATATTATGTGTTTAAAAAAGATAACGAGACTAAAATATCTTCGTGGCAACCACGAAAAAAAAATTTCAACGTTATTGGGCGAATGTATTCTATCAGTCCTGCTCAAATTGAACTATTCCATCTACGGTTACTATTAATCCACGTGAAAGGTGCCATAAGCTTTGAAAATCTTCGGACAATAAATGGAATTGTATATGAGACGTATATGTCGGCGTGTTTAGCTGCTGGATTAATTGAAGATGATCAAGAATGGCGACGAACATTAACTGAAGCAACAGTCTGGATGATGCCTCAACAATTACGTTGTTTATTTGTTCGTATACTAATGCATTGTCAACCTCTGCAACCAGAAGCTTTGTGGGAAGAATTCAAAGATGCAATGTCTGAAGATTTTAGTCGAGAATTGGGGGAAGAAGAAGGAAGAAAAAAAGCTTACACGTTTATTAATTCGATGCTGAGTAAAGAAGGCATTAGTCTTTCTACTTTTCCTGGAATGCCACCAGCAGATGAAAACTTACATGAAAATGAATCAATACATGTTCCTACATGGGACCTATCACAAACGTATTATAATAAACTAAATGTTAATCAAAAAGAAATCGTAGATTTCGTTGTAAATTCTGTAGAACATAGAGAATCGAATCTTCATAATTGCGTCTACATAGATGGGCCGGGTGGTTCGGGTAAAACATTCATTTACACAACATTATATCATTTATTAGCAAACAGAAATAAAATTGTATGTACTATGGCCTATACAGGTATTGCAGCAACTCTTTTGCCTAATGGTAAAACCGTATATAAAACATTTGGTTTGCCAGTACCAATGTTCTCAGATTCATCTTCACATATTAAACCGAGTTCTAGCCAGGGAAAGTATTTGAAAAATGTTGACGTCTTCATTTGGGATGAAGCTCCTATGTCACCTAGATACGCCTTAGAAATAATCGATCGAACTTTACGACACATTATGGGAAACAACATACCCTTTGGTGGAAAACTGATGATCTTAGGCGGTGATTTTCGTCAGCTACTTCCGGTTTTAGCTAATGCTACTCGGACTGAAACGGTTAATCTGTCAATTAAATTTAGTTCTTTATGGAAACACTTTCATAAATTTTCATTAACCCAGAATATGCGGGCATTGCCAGAAGAGATAGAATTCGTGAAATTCTTAATGTATATTGGTAATGGAACTGTAAACAACTTAAACGATGAAATAGTTCTTCCTGACACGTGCCTTACATACAATGATAATGAAATTGTAGAAAATATATATGGTAGAATAATTAGAGGTAAACGTTTTGATGAACTTACTACTTCTGTGATTTTATCTGCTAGGAATATAGATGTTGATGCAATTAATAAACAAGAAGTTGAATTATTAGATCTTTCTTCGGAAAAAAATTATACTGCTATTGACAGTACAAACAATTGTGATAATGAAAATATTGATGAGGCTATTCTTCCAGAATACTTGAATACCCTAAATCCACCAAATTTCCCACCATACGAACTACAATTACGTCAATATTCGATAGTCATGTTGATCAGAAATTTAAATTTAAATGAAGGTCTTTGCAATGGTACAAGACTAATAATTTTGCAATTAGGAGACAACGTTTTAAAATGCAAAATCCTATCCGGGGACAAAGCCGGAGATATTGTTTTTATTAACCGACTGACGTTGTATTGTGAAAATTCATATCCGTTCACATTTAAGAGAAGACAATTTCCTATTAGATTAGCATTCTGTATGACTATTAATAAAGCTCAAGGTCAGACCTTCGAAAAAATTGGAGTCGATCTTAACAAAGACGTTTTCAATCATGGTCAGTTGTACGTTGCTTTCTCACGAGTCAGATCGTGGTCGGCTTTACAAGTATATTTAACCGCCGATAATTGGGATAAAGTCGTTAAAAATATAGTTTACAAAGAAATTTTTTCATAAATATCATATATTCTCTATTATTTTAAACAAAATAAAGTTTAGAGTAAAATTTAAATTAGAACACATTAATGTTACTTGGCGCACATAAAATATATCTTTAGAGAATAATTTTTTCAATTATATTATCTAAGAAGAAGTAGTCTCCGATGTTAAAATACATAATAGTCTAGAAATCATTAAGTTATGATAGAAACCTGTAAATATAATCAATGGCTAATACTATTTACTGTTTCGAGTGTACGTGATTTCAATTTTTTTCGTTACAAATCTTCATTAACAATATTATTTGACCAATATTCCAATAAACTGCATTATTTTCGAAAGTTTACGTATGCGCGAGAGTATTTTTTGGCTTTTTATGGTTTGACTATACTAACCTGTTGATTATCATAGTATACATAACAGACGGATAATTTTTCTGATTCACTTAAACGGCATGGGAGTAGATGAGGAGAAGAATTTTATTTAAAAAGGAAACATACGGTAAAGCAAAAAAAAATTAATCTATGTGTTTAAGTGTACTTGAAGTTATTTATAAATAATTACACAAAATTATAAATAAATAAACAAAAAAATACACAAAAAAACGTGTTAATGAACGCCAGTGCTGAGCATGGTTTATCTCGATTTTTCGCCTATTCTGTCAAAAAAAAAAAACATTCAGAAATATAGCAAATTATATATCTTCATATTTACATGTACTTGATGTTGTTCATAAAAATGACATAAGATGATTTATAAATAAACTAACAATTCCACAAAACACCTGTTAATGAGCGCCAGTGTTGAGTGTGGTTTGTTTTAAATTTTTACCTGCACTTTCAGAAATGTTGACATTCATAAACGTAGAAAAATAATTGAATCTATATTTTAACCTATGCTTATGAAGTTATTCATAAATAATTAATAGAAACTATGGATAAATAATATCGTAAATTATTCATGAATAATTAGATAAAATCATTTATAAATAAAAACAAACAAATAAATACACAAAAACACATGTTAATAATAATAAGCGCCAATGTTGAGTGTAGTTTGTTTTAAATTTTCGCCTGCTCTTTCTGAAATGTTGACATTCAAAAATTGATTTAGTGTAATAAAAACGTAAACCAATATCAAGATAAGTCAAAAAATGTTTCTGTCCGTCATGTATGCCTGAGAAAAAATTTTTCTATATAATCATATATAATTGTATATAATCATATATGATTATATATGGAATCACATATAATAATATACGATTATATGTAATTATATATGATTATATATGGAGCAATATACAGCCATGCAAGGTTATATATAATCATATATAATTATATATGACTATATATGGAGCAATATACAGCCATGCAAGGTTATATATAATCCTATATATAATTATATATGCTTATATATACTTAGCATATATAAAAATTTTTTCTCGGATATAACATAATACTTGGCTCTTATATATATAATCATATATAAGTCTACATATGATTAGATCTGATTATATATGAATGAGTCTATATATAATTAGATCTGATCAGACTTGCATAATCAGATTTGATCAAAATTTTTTCTTTGAAAAAAAAATTTTTTTTGGTAATCACAAAAAGTGTAAAATGATGTTTATCATTACGTTTAAATAATTCTGAAATACAAGATTTTTTACATTTCCTATGAGATATTTTGGTCTGCTCTGCCGTAAAATTATAGCTAATCATTTTTTTTTGCATTTTAATTCGTTATAGAGAATTGCGTAGGACCATATTAAATACTCTATCCATAAAAATAATCCAATAATTAATTAGATGTAATAAATATATAATTAAATATTGTAATATATAATTATATAGTTATATATGATTATATTTGGCAATTTTTGATATATAATCATATATAACCAATTTATATATAAATATTTTTTCTCGAGTGAAACTCCGGAAACACTGTAATTTGCGAAAAAATGATATACTATAATACGTATATCGAATCATAACCATTTTTGCTCACAAAATCGGTACGGTCACGCGCGCGCTTGCGCGCGCACGTAAACTAGTTTATAGATAAATTTAGAAAAATATAGATAGCCTAAACTGGGAATCGAACCCAGACCATGTCGGTATCGCGCCGAGTGCACCACCAGTTAAGCTATCCGGCACTATACTATATTCCGTTCAATTTAATCTATAACTTATCGAGCCACACCGTCCATCGTACAGTAATACACCAATTTAATAAGTGGAAACCTAAACATGCAAACCTTCTCAATAAGACAATTTATAGATCAATTGAGAAAAATAAAGATAGCTCGAACTGGGAATCGAACCCAGACCATGTCGGTATCGCGTCGAGTGCTCTTCCAGTTTAGCTATCCGGCACTATACTATATTCCGTTCAATTTAATCGATAACTTATTGAGCCACACCGTCCATCGTACGGTAATACACCAATTTAATAAGTGGAAACCTAAACATGCAAACCTACTCAATAAGACAATTTATAGATGAATTGAGAAAAATATAGATAGCCCGAACTGGAAATCGAACCCAGACCATGTCGGTATCGCGCCGAGTGCTCTACTAGTTGAGCTATCCGGCACAATACTATATTCCGTTTAATTTAATCTATAACTTATTGAGCCACACCGTCCATCGTACGGTAATACACCAATTTAATAAGTGGAAACCTAAACATGCAAACCTTCTCAATAAGACAATTAATAAATAAATTGAAAAAAATATAGATAGCCCAAAGTGGGAATCGAACCCAGAACATGTCGGTATCGCGCCGAGTGCTCTTCCAGTTGAGCTATCCGGTACTATACTATATTACGTTCGATTTAATCTATAACTAATTGAGCCACACCGTCCATCGTACGATAATACACCAATTCCATAATTGAAAACCTAAACATGCAAACCTTTTCAATAAGACAATTGATAGATAAATTTAGAAAAATATAGATAGCCTAAACTGGGAATCGAACCCAGACCATGTCGGTATCGCGCCGAGTGCACCACCAGTTGAGCTATCCGGCACTATACTATATTCCGTTTAATTTAATCTATAACTTATTGAGCCTAACCATCCATCGTACAGTAATACCCTAATTCCATAAGTGGAAACCTAAACATGCAAACCTTCTCAATAAGTCAATTTATAGATAAATTGAGAAAAATATAGATAGCCCGAACTGGGAATCGAACCCAGACCATGTCGGTATCGCGTCGAGTGCTCTTCCAGTTTAGCTATGCGGCACTATACTATATTTCGTTCAATTTAATTGATAACTTATTGAGCCACACCGTCCGTCGTACGGTAATACACCAATTTAATAAGTGGAAACCTAAACATGCAAACCTTCTCAATAAGACAATTGATAGATGAATTAAGAAGAATATAGATAGCCCGAACTGGGAATCGAACCCAGACCATGTCGGTATCGCGCCGAGTGCTCTTCCAGATCAGCAATCCGGTACTATACTACATTCCGTTCAATTTAATCTATAACTTATTGAGCCACACCGTCCATCGTACGGTAATACACTAATCTAATAAGTGAAAGCCTAAACATGCAAATCTTCTCAATAAGACAATTTATAGATAAATTGAGAAGAACATAGATAGCCCGGACTGGAAATCAAACCCAGACCATGTCGGTATCGCGCCGAGTGCTCTACCAGATGAGCTATCCGGCACTATGCTATGTTCTGTTTAATTCAATCTTTAACTTATTGAGCCACACCGTCCATTGTACGGTAATACGCCAATTTAATAAGTGGAAACCCGAACATGCAAACCTTCTCAATAAGACAATTCATAGATAAATTCAGAAACATATAGATAGCCTAAACTGGGAATCGAACCCAGACCATGTCGGTATCGCGCCGAGTGCACCACCAGTTGAGCTATCCGGCACTATACTATATTCCGTTTAATTTAATCTATAACTTATTGAGCCACACCGTCCATCGTACGGTAATACACCAATTTGATAAGTGGAAACCTAAACATGCAAACCTTCTCAATAAGACAATTTATAGATAAATCGAGAAGTATATAGATAGCCCGGACTGGGAATCAAACCCAGACCATGTCGGTATCGCGCAGACTGCTCTACCAGATGAGCTATCCGGCACTATGCTATGTTCTATTTAATTCAATCTATAACTTATTGAGCCACACCGTTCATTGTACAGTAATACACTAATTTAATAAGTGGAAACCTAAACATGCAAACCTTCTCAGAAAGAAAATTTATTGATAAATTGAGAGAAATATAGATTGCCCGAACTGGGAATCGAATCCAGACCATGTCGGTATCGTGCCGAGTGCTCTACCAGTTGAGCTATCGGGCACTAGACTATATTCCGTTCAATTAAGACTATAACTTATTGAGCCACACCGTCCATCGTACGGTAATACACCAATTTAATAAGTGGAAACCTAAACATGCAAACCCTCTCAATAAGACAATTTATAGATAAATTGAGAAAAATGTGGATAGCCCGAAATAGGAATCGAACCCAGACCATGTCGGTATCGCGCCGAGTGCTCTACCAGTTGAGCTATCCGGCACTATACTATATTTCGTTCAATTTAATCTATAACTTATCGAGCCACACCGTCCATCGTACAGTAATACACCAATTTAATAAGTGGAAACCTAAACATGCAAACCTTCTCAATAAGACAATTTATAGATCAATTGAGAAAAATAAAGATAGCTCGAACTGGGAATCGAACCCAGACCATGTCGGTATCGCGTCGAGTGCTCTTCCAGTTTAGCTATCCGGCACTATACTATATTCCGTTCAATTTAATCGATAACTTATTGAGCCACACCGTCCATCGTACGGTAATACACCAATTTAATAAGTGGAAACCTAAACATGCAAACCTACTCAATAAGACAATTTATAGATGAATTGAGAAAAATATAGATAGCCCGAACTGGAAATCGAACCCAGACCATGTCGGTATCGCGCCGAGTGCTCTACTAGTTGAGCTATCCGGCACAATACTATATTCCGTTTAATTTAATCTATAACTTATTGAGCCACACCGTCCATCGTACGGTAATACACCAATTTAATAAGTGGAAACCTAAACATGCAAACCTTCTCAATAAGACAATTAATAAATAAATTGAAAAAAATATAGATAGCCCAAAGTGGGAATCGAACCCAGAACATGTCGGTATCGCGCCGAGTGCTCTTCCAGTTGAGCTATCCGGTACTATACTATATTACGTTCGATTTAATCTATAACTAATTGAGCCACACCGTCCATCGTACGATAATACACCAATTCCATAATTGAAAACCTAAACATGCAAACCTTTTCAATAAGACAATTGATAGATAAATTAAAAAGAATATAGATAGCCCGAACTGGGAATCGAACCCAGACCATGTCGGTAGCGCGCCGAGTGCTCTTCCAGTTGAGCTATCCGGCACTATACTATATTTCGTTCAATTTAATCGATAACTTATTGAGCCACACCGTCCATCGTACGGTAATACACCAATTTAATAAGTGAAAACCTAAACATGCAAACCTTCTCAATAAGACAAGTTATAGATGAATTGAGAAAAATATAGGTAGCCCGAACTGGAAGTCGAACCCAGACCATGTCGGTATCGCGCCGAGTGCTCTACTAGTTGAGCTATCCGGCACTATACTATATTCCGTTTAATTTAATCTATAACTTATTGAGCCACACCGTCCATCGTACGGTAATACACCAATTTAATAAGTGGAAACCTAAACATGCAAACCTTCTCAATAAGACAATTCATAATTAAATTGAAATAAATGTGGATAGCCCGAAATAGGAATCGAACCCAGACCATGTCGGTATCGCGCCGAGTGCTCTACCAGTTGAGCTATCCGGCACTATACTATATTCGTTCAATTTGATCTTGAACTTATTGAGCCACACCGTTCATCGTCTGTATAATACACCAATTCAATAAGTGGAAACTTAAACATGCATACCTTCTCAATAAGACAATTTATAAATAAATTGAGAAAAATATAGATAGCCCGAACTGGGAATCAAACCCAGACCATGTCGGTATCGCGCCGAGCGCTTTTCCAGTTGAGCTATCCGGTACTATACTTTATTCCGTTCAATTTAATCTATAACTTATTGAGCCACACCGTCCAGTGTACGGTAATACACCAATTCAATAAGTGGAAACCTCAACATGCAAACCCTCTCAATAAGACAATTTATAGATAAATTGAGAAAAATGTAGATTGCCCGAACTGGGAATCGAACCCAGACCATGTCGGTATCGTGCCGAGTGCTCTACCAGTTGAGCTATCGGGCACGATACTATATTCCGTTCAATTTAGACTATAACTTATCGAGCCACACCGTCCATCGTACAGTAATACACCAATTTAATAAGTGGAAACCTAATCATGCAAACCTTCTCAATAAGACAATTAATAGATAAATTGAAAAAAATATAGATAGCCCAAAGTGGGAATCGAACCCAGAACATATCGGTATCGCGCCGAGTGCTCTACCAGTTGAGCTATCGGGCACTATACTATATTCCGTTCAATTTAATCTATAACTTATCGATTCACACCGTCCATCGTACAGTAATACACCAATTTAATAAGTGGAAACCTAAACATGCAAACCTTCTCAATAAGACAATTTATAGATCAATTGAGGAAAATAAAGATAGCCCGAACTAGGAATCGAACCCAGACCATGTCGGTATCGCGCCGAGTGCACCACCAGTTGAGCTATCCGGCACTATACTATATTCCGTTTAATTTAATCTATAACTTATTGAGCCTAACCGTCGATCGTACAGTAATACCCTAATTCCATAAGTGGAAACCTAAACATGCAAACCTTCTCAATAAGTCAATTTATAGATAAATTGAGAAAAATATAGATAGCCCGAACTGGGAATCAAACCCAGACCATGTCGGTATCGCGCCGAGTGCACCACCAGTTGAGCTATCCGGCACTATACTATATTCCGTTTAATTTAATCTATAACTTATTGAGCCTAACCGTCCATCGTACAGTAATACCCTAATTCCATAAGTGGAAACCTAAACATGCAAACCTTCTCAATAAGTCAATTTATAGATAAATTGAGAAGAACATAGATAGCCCGGACTGGAAATCAAACCCAGACCATGTCGGTATCGCGCCGAGTGCTCTACCAGATGAGCTATCCGGCACTATGCTATGTTCTGTTTAATTCAATCTTTAACTTAGTGAGCCACACCGTCCATTGTACGGTAATACGCCAATTTAATAAGTGGAAACCCGAACATGCAAACCTTCTCAAAAAGACAATTCATAGATAAATTCAGAAACATATAGATAGCCTAAACTGGGAATCGAACCTAGACCATGTCGGTATCGCGCCGAGTGCACCATCAGTTGAGCTATCCGGCACTATACTATATTCCGTTTAATTCAATCTATAACTTATTGAGCCACACCGTCCATCGTACGGTAATACACCAATTTGATAAGTGGAAACCTAAACATGCAAACCTTCTCAATAAGACAATTAATAGATAAATCGAGAAGAATATAGATAGCCCGGACTGGGAATCAAACCCAGACCATGTCGGTATCGCGCAGACTGCTCTACCAGATGAGCTATCCGGTACTATGCTATGTTCTGTTTAATTCAATCTATAACTTATTGAGCCACACCGTCCATTGTACAGTAATACACTAATTTAATAAGTGGAAACCTAAACATGCAAACCTTCTCAGAAAGACAATTTATAGATAAATTGAGAGAAATATAGATTGCCCGAACTGGGAATCGAATCCAGACCATGTCGGTGTCGTGCCGAGTGCTCTACCAGTTGAGCTATCGGGCACTATACTATATTCCGTTCAATTAAGACTATAACTTATTGAGCCACACCGTCCCTCGTACGGTAATACACCAATTTAATAAGTGGAAACCTAAACATGCAAACCTTCTCAATAAGATAATTGATAGATAAATTAAGAAGAATATAGATAGCCCGAACTGGGAATCGAACCCAGACCATGTCGGTATCGCGCCGAGTGCTCTGCCAGTTGAACTATCCAGCACTATACTATATTCCGTTCAATTTAATCTATAACTTACTGAGCCACACCGTCCATCGTACGGTAATACACCAATTTAATAAGTGGAAACCTAAACATGCAAACCTTCTCAATAAGATAATTGATAGATAAATTAAGAAGAATATAGATAGCCCGAACTGGGAATCGAACCCAGACCATGTCGTTATCGCGCCGAGTGCTCTACTAGTTGAGCTATCCGGCACCATACTATATTCCGTTTAATTTAATCCATAACTTATTGAGCCACACCGTCCATCGTACGGTAATACACCGATTTAATATAGTGAAAACCTAAACATGCAAACCTTCTCAATAAGACAATTCATAGATAAATTGAGAAAAATATAGATAGCCCGAAATGGGAATCGAACCCAGACAATATCGGTATCGCGCCGAGTGCTCTACCAGTTGAGCTATCCGGCTCTATACTATATTCCGTTTAATTTAACCTATAACTTATTGAGCCACACCGTCCATCGTACGGTAATACACCAATTAAATAAGTGGAAACCTAAACATGCAAACCTTTTCAATAAGACAATTTATAGATAAATTTAGAAAAATATAGATAGCCCGAACTGGGAATCGAACCCAGACCATGTCGGTATCGCGCCGAGTGCTCCACCAGTTAAGCTATCCATCACTATACTATATTCCGTTTAATTTAATCTATAACTTATTGAGAAAAACCGTCCATCGTACAGTAATACTCTAATTCCATAAGTGGAAACCTAAACATGCGAACCTTCTCAATAAGACAATTTATAAATAAATTGAGAAAAATATAGATAGCCCGAACTGGGAATCGAACCCAGACCATGTCGGTATCGCGCCGAGTGCTCTACCAGTTGAGCTATCCGAGACTATACTATATTCCGTTCAATTCAATCTATAACTTATTGAGCCACACCGTCCATCGTACAATTATACACAAATTTAATAAGTGGAAACCTAAACATGCAAGCCTTCTTAATAAAACAATTTATAGATAAATTGAAAAGAATATAGATAGTCCGAACTGGGAATCGAACCCAGACTATGTCGGTATCGCGCCACGTGCTCTACCAGTTGAGCTATCCGGGACTATACTATATTCCGTTCAATTCAATCTATAACTTATTGAGCCACATCGTCCATCGTACGGTAATACACCAATTTAATAAGTGGAAACCTAAACATGCAAACCTTCTCAATAAGAGAATTGATAGATAAATTGAAAAAAATATAGATAGCCCGAACTGGGAATCGAACCCAGACCATGTCGGTATCGCGCCGAGTGCTCTTCCAGTTGAGCTATCCGGTACTATACTATATTCCGTTCAATTTAATCTATAACTAACTGAGTCACACCGTCCATCGTACGGTAATACACCAATTTAATAAGTGGAAACCTAAACATGCAAACCATCTCAATAAGATAATTGATAGATAAATTAAGAAGAATATAGATAGCCCGAACTGGGAATCGAACCCAGACCATGTCGGTATCGCGCCGAGTGCTCTGCCAGTTGAGCTATCCAGCACTATACTATATTCCGTTCAATTTAATCTATAACTTACTGAGCCACACCGTCCATCGTACGGTAATACACCAATTTAATAAGTGGAAACCTAAACATGCAAACCTTCTCAATAAGATAATTGATAGATAAATTAAGAAGAATATAGATAGCCCGAACTGGGAATCGAACCCAGACCATGTCGTTATCGCGCCGAGTGCTCTACTAGTTGAGCTATCCGGCACCATACTATATTCCGTTTAATTTAATCCATAACTTATTGAGCCACACCGTCCATCGTACGGTAATACACCGATTTAATATAGTGAAAACCTAAACATGCAAACCTTCTCAATAAGACAATTCATAGATAAATTGAGAAAAATATAGATAGCCCGAAATGGGAATCGAACCCAGACAATATCGGTATCGCGCCGAGTGCTCTACCAGTTGAGCTATCCGGCTCTATACTATATTCCGTTTAATTTAACCTATAACTTATTGAGCCACACCGTCAATCGTACGGTAATACACCAATTAAATAAGTGGAAACCTAAACATGCAAACCTTCTCAATAAGACAATTTATAGATAAATTTAGAAAAATATAGATAGCCCGAACTGGGAATTGAACCCAGACCATGTCGGTATCGCGCCGAGTGCTCCACCAGTTGAGCTATCCATCACTATACTATATTCCGTTTAATTTAATCTATAACTTATTGAGAAAAACCGTCCATCGTACAGTAATACTTTAATTCCATAAGTGGAAACCTAAACATGCGAACCTTCTCAATAAGACAATTTATAAATAAATTGAGAAAAATATTGATAGCCCGAACTGGGAATCGAACCCAGACCATGTCGGTATCGCGCCGAGTGCTCTACCAGTTGAGCTATCCGAGACTATACTATATTCCGTTCAATTCAATCTATAACTTATTGAGCCACACCGTCCATCGTACAATTATACACAAATTTAATAAGTGGAAACCTAAACATGCAAGCCTTCTTAATAAAACAATTTATAGATAAATTGAAAAGAATATAGATAGTCCGAACTGGGAATCGAACCCAGACTATGTCGGTATCGCGCCACGTGCTCTACCAGTTGAGCTATCCGGGACTATACTATATTTCGTTCAATTCAATCTATAACTTATTGAGCCACACCGTCCATCGTACGGTAATACACCAATTTAATAAGTAGAAACCTAAACATGCAAACCTTCTCAATAAGAGAATTGATAGATAAATTGAAAAAAATATAGATAGCCCGAACTGGGAATCGAACCCAGACCATGTCGGTATCGCGCCGAGTGCTCTTCTAGTTGAGCTATCCGGTACTATACTATATTCCGTTCAATTTAATCTATAACTAACTAAGTCACACCGTCCATCGTACGGTAATACACCAATTTGATAAGTGGAAACCTAAACATGCAAACCTTCTCAATAAGACAATTTATAGATAAATTGAGAAGAATATAGATAGCCCAAACTGGGAATCGAACCCAGACCATGTCGGTATCGCGCCGAGTGCTCTGCCAGTTGAGCTATCCAGCACTATACTATATTCCGTTCAATTTAATCTATAACTTACTGAGCCACACCGTCCATCGTACGGTAATACACCAATTTAATAAGTGGAAACCTAAACATGCAAACCTTCTCAATAAGATAATTGATAGATAAATTAAGAAGAATATAGATAGCCCGAACTGGGAATCGGACCCAGACCATGTCGTTATCGCGCCGAGTGCTCTACTAGTTGAGCTATCCGGCACCATACTATATTCCGTTTAATTTAATCCATAACTTATTGAGCCACACCGTCCATCGTACAGTAATACACCGATTTAATATAGTGAAAACCAAAACATGCAAACCTTCTCAATAAGACAATTCATAGATAAATTGAGAAAAATATAGATAGCCCGAAATGGAAATCGAACCCAGACAATATCGGTATCGCGCCGAGTGCTCCACGAGTTGAGCTATCCGGCACTATACTATATTCCGTTTAATTTAATCTATAACTTATTAAGCAAAACCGTCCATCGTACAGTTATACTCTAATTCCATAAGTGTAAACCTAAACATGCAAACCTTCTCAATAAGACAATTTATAGATAAATTGAGAAAAATATAGATAGCCCGAACTGAGAATCAAACCCAGACCATGTCGGTATCGCGCCGAGTGCTCTACCAGTTGAGCTATCCGGCACTATACTATATTACGTTCAATTTAATCTATAACTTATTGAGCCACACCGTCCATCGTACGGTAATACACTAATTCAATAAGTGGAAGCCTAAACATGCAAACCTTCTCAATAAGACAATTTATAGATAAATTAAGAAGAACATAGATAGCCCGGACTGGGAATCGAACCCAGACCATGTCGGTATCGCGCCGAGTGCTCTACCAGATGAGCTATCCAGCACTATGCTATGTTCTGTTCGATTTAAACTATAACTTATTGAGCAACACCGTCCATTGTTATGTAATACACCAATTTAATAAGTGGAAACCTAAATATGCAAACCTTCTCAATAAGACAATTCATAGATAAATTGAAAAAAATATGGATAGCCCGAAATAGGAATCAAACCCAGACCATGTCGGTATCGCGCCGAGTGCTCTACCAGTTGAGCTATCCGGCACTATACTATATTCGTTCAATTTGATCTTTAACTTATTGAGCCACACCGTCCATCGTACAGTAATACACCAATTTAATAAGTGGAAACCTAAACATGCAAACCTTCTCAATAAGACAATTAATAGATAAATTGAAAAAAATATAGATAGCCTAGAGTAGGAATCGAACCCAGAATATATCGGTATCGCGCCGAGTGCTCTACCAGTTGAGCTATCGGGCACTATACTATATTCCGTTTAATTTAGACTATAACTTATCGAGCCACACCGTCCATCGTACGGTAATACACCAATTCAATAAGTGGAAACCTAAACATGCAAACCCTCTCAATAAGACAATTCATAGATAAATTGAGGAAAATGTAGATTGCCCGAACTGGGAATCAAACCCAGACCATGTCGGTATCGCGCCGAGTGCTCCACCAGTTAAGCTATCCATCACTATACTATATTCCGTTTAATTTAATCTATAACTTATTGAGAAAAACCGTCCATCGTACAGTAATACTCTAATTCCATAAGTGGAAACCTAAACATGCGAACCTTCTCAATAAGACAATTTATAAATAAATTGAGAAAAATATAGATAGCCCGAACTGGGAATCGAACCCAGACCATGTCGGTATCGCGCCGAGTGCTCTACCAGTTGAGCTATCCGAGACTATACTATATTCCGTTCAATTCAATCTATAACTTATTGAGCCACACCGTCCATCGTACAATTATACACAAATTTAATAAGTGGAAACCTAAACATGCAAGCCTTCTTAATAAAACAATTTATAGATAAATTGAAAAGAATATAGATAGTCCGAACTGGGAATCGAACCCAGACTATGTCGGTATCGCGCCACGTGCTCTACCAGTTGAGCTATCCGGGACTATACTATATTCCGTTCAATTCAATCTATAACTTATTGAGCCACATCGTCCATCGTACGGTAATACACCAATTTAATAAGTGGAAACCTAAACATGCAAACCTTCTCAATAAGAGAATTGATAGATAAATTGAAAAAAATATAGATAGCCCGAACTGGGAATCGAACCCAGACCATGTCGGTATCGCGCCGAGTGCTCTTCCAGTTGAGCTATCCGGTACTATACTATATTCCGTTCAATTTAATCTATAACTAACTGAGTCACACCGTCCATCGTACGGTAATACACCAATTTAATAAGTGGAAACCTAAACATGCAAACCTTCTCAATAAGATAATTGATAGATAAATTAAGAAGAATATAGATAGCCCGAACTGGGAATCGAACCCAGACCATGTCGGTATCGCGCCGAGTGCTCTGCCAGTTGAGCTATCCAGCACTATACTATATTCCGTTCAATTTAATCTATAACTTACTGAGCCACACCGTCCATCGTACGGTAATACACCAATTTAATAAGTGGAAACCTAAACATGCAAACCTTCTCAATAAGATAATTGATAGATAAATTAAGAAGAATATAGATAGCCCGAACTGGGAATCGAACCCAGACCATGTCGTTATCGCGCCGAGTGCTCTACTAGTTGAGCTATCCGGCACCATACTATATTCCGTTTAATTTAATCCATAACTTATTGAGCCACACCGTCCATCGTACGGTAATACACCGATTTAATATAGTGAAAACCTAAACATGCAAACCTTCTCAATAAGACAATTCATAGATAAATTGAGAAAAATATAGATAGCCCGAAATGGGAATCGAACCCAGACAATATCGGTATCGCGCCGAGTGCTCTACCAGTTGAGCTATCCGGCTCTATACTATATTCCGTTTAATTTAACCTATAACTTATTGAGCCACACCGTCCATCGTACGGTAATACACCAATTAAATAAGTGGAAACCTAAACATGCAAACCTTCTCAATAAGACAATTTATAGATAAATTGAGAAAAATATAGATAGCCCGAACTGAGAATCAAACCCAGACCATGTCGGTATCGCGCCGAGTGCTCTACCAGTTGAGCTATCCGGCACTATACTATATTACGTTCAATTTAATCTATAACTTATTGAGCCACACCGTCCATCGTACGGTAATACACTAATTCAATAAGTGGAAGCCTAAACATGCAAACCTTCTCAATAAGACAATTTATAGATAAATTAAGAAGAACATAGATAGCCCGGACTGGGAATCGAACCCAGACCATGTCGGTATCGCGCCGAGTGCTCTACCAGATGAGCTATCCAGCACTATGCTATGTTCTGTTCGATTTAAACTATAACTTATTGAGCAACACCGTCCATTGTTATGTAATACACCAATTTAATAAGTGGAAACCTAAATATGCAAACCTTCTCAATAAGACAATTCATAGATAAATTGAAAAAAATATGGATAGCCCGAAATAGGAATCAAACCCAGACCATGTCGGTATCGCGCCGAGTGCTCTACCAGTTGAGCTATCCGGCACTATACTATATTCGTTCAATTTGATCTTTAACTTATTGAGCCACACCGTCCATCGTACAGTAATACACCAATTTAATAAGTGGAAACCTAAACATGCAAACCTTCTCAATAAGACAATTAATAGATAAATTGAAAAAAATATAGATAGCCTAGAGTAGGAATCGAACCCAGAATATATCGGTATCGCGCCGAGTGCTCTACCAGTTGAGCTATCGGGCACTATACTATATTCCGTTTAATTTAGACTATAACTTATCGAGCCACACCGTCCATCGTACGGTAATACACCAATTCAATAAGTGGAAACCTAAACATGCAAACCCTCTCAATAAGACAATTCATAGATAAATTGAGGAAAATGTAGATTGCCCGAACTGGGAATCGAACCTAGACCATGTCGGTATCGCGCCGAGTGCTCATCCAGTTCAGCTATTCGGTACTTTACAATATTACGTTCAATTTAATCTATAACTTATTGAGCCACACCGTCCATCGTACGGTAATACACTAATTTAATAAGTGTAAGCCTAAACATGCAAACCTTCTCAATAAGACAATTTATAAATAAATTGAGAAAAATATAGATAGCCCGAACTGGGAATCAAACCCAGACCATGTCGGTATCGCGCCGAGCGCTCTTCCAGTTGAGCTATCCGGTACTATACTTTATTCCGTTTAATTTAATCTATAACTTATTGAGCCACACCGTCCATCGTACAGTAATACACCAATTCCATAAGTGGAAACCTAAACATGCAAACCTTCTCAATAAGACAATTTATAGATAAATTGAGAAAAATATAGATAGCCCGAACTGGTAATTGAACCCAGACCATGTCGGTATCGCGCCGAGTGCTTTTCCAGTTGAGCTATCCGGTACTATACTATATTCCGTTCAATTTAATCTATAACTAATTGAGCCACACCGTCCATCGTACGGTAATACACCAATTTGATAAGTGGAAACCTAAACATGCAAACCTTTTCAATACGGCAATTTATAAAAAAATTGAGAAAAATATGGATAGCCCGAACTGGTAATTGAACCCAGACCATGTCGGTATCGCGCCGAGTGCTCTTCCATTTGAGCTATCTAGCACTATGCTATGTTCTGTTCAATTTAATCTATAACTTATTGAGCCACACCGTCCATCGTACGGTAATACACCAATTTAATAAGTGGAAACCTAAACATGCAAACCTTCCCAATAAGATAATTGATAGATGAATTAAGAAGAATATAGATAGCCCGAACTGGAAATCGAACCCAGACCATGTCGGTATTGCGCCGAGTGCTCTACTAGTTGAGCTATCCGGCACTATACTATATTCCGTTTAATTTAATCTATAACTTATTGAGCCACACCGTCCATCGTACGGTAATACACTGATTCAATATAGTGAAAACCTAAACATGCAAACCTTCTCAATAAGACAATTTATAGATAAATTGAGAAAAATACAGATAGCTCGAACTGGGAATCGAACCAAGACCATGTCAATATCGCGCCGAGTGCTCTACCAGTTGAGCTATCAGCCACTATACTATATTCCGTTTAATTTAGACTATAACTTATTAAGCGAGACCGTCCATCGTACGGTAATACACCAATTTAATAAGTGGAAACCTAAACATGCAAACCTTCTCAATAAGAGAATTAATAGATAAATTGAAAAAAATATAGATAGCCCGAACTGGGAATCGAACCCAGACCATGTCGGTATCGCGCCAAGTGCTCTTCCAGTTGAGCTATCCGGTACTATACTTTATTCCGTTCAATTTAATCTATAACTTATTGAGCCACACTGTCCATCGTACAGTAATACACCAATTAAATAAGTGGAAACCTAAACATGCAAACCTTCTCAATAAGACAATTTATCGATAAATTTAGAAAAATGTAGATAGCCCGAACTGGGAATCGAACCCAGACCATGTCGGTATCGCGCCGAGTGCTCCACCAGTTGAGCTATCCGGTACTATACTTTATTCCGTTCAATTTAATCTATAACTTATTGAGCCACACCGTCCATCGTACAGTAATACACCAATTTAATAAGTGGAAACCTAAACATGCAAACCTTCTCAATAAGACAATTAATAGATAAATTGAAAAAAATATAGATAGCCTAGAGTAGGAATCGAACCCAGAATATATCGGTATCGCGCCGAGTGCTCTACCAGTTGAGCTATCGGGCACTATACTATATTCCGTTCAATTTAGACTATAACTTATCGAGCCACACCGTCCATCGTACGGTAATACACCAATTCAATAAGTGGAAACCTAAACATGCAAACCCTCTCAATAAGACAATTTATAGATAAATTGAGAAAAATGTAGATTGCCCGAACAGGGAATCGAACCTAGACCATGTCGGTATCGCGCCGAGTGCTCATCCAGTTCAGCTATTCGGTACTATACTATATTACGTTCAATTTAATCTATAACTTATTGAGCCACACCGTCCATCGTACGGTAATACACTAATTTAATAAGTGGAAGCCTAAACATGCAAACCTTCTCAATAAGACAATTTATAGATAAATTGAGAAGAACATAGATAGCCCGGACTGGGAATCGAACCCAGACCATGTCGGTATCGCGCCGAGTGCTCTACCAGATAAGCTATCCAGCACTATGCTATGTTCTGTTCAATTTAAACTATAACTTATTGAGCCACACCGTCCATTGTACGGTAATACACCAATTTAATAAGTGGAAACCTAAACATGCAAACCTTCTCAATAAGATAATTGATAGATAAATTAAGAAGAATATAGATAGCCCGAACTAGGAATCGAACCCAGACCATGTCGTTATTGCGCCGAGTGCTTTACTAGTTGAGCTATCCGTTACCATACTATATTCCGTTTAATTTAGACTATAACTTATCGAGCCACACCGTCCATCCTACGGTAATACACCAATTTAATAAGTGAAAACCTAAACATGCAAACCTTCTCAATAAGACAATTTATAGATAAATTGAGAAAAATATAGATAGCTCGAAATGGGAATCGAACCCAGACAATATCGGTGTCGCGCCGAGTGCTCTACCAGTTGAGCTATCCGGCTCTATACTATATTCCGTTTAATTTAATCTATAACTTATTGAGCAAAACCGTCCATCGTACAGTAATACTCTAATTCCATAAGTGTAAACCTAAACATGCAAACCTTCTCAATAAGACAATTAATAGATAAAACGAAAAAAATATAGATAGCCCAAAGTAGGAATCGAACCCAGAACATGTTGGTATTGCGCCGAGTGCTCTACCAGTTGAGCTATCCGGCACTATACTCTATTCCGTTCAATTTAATCTATAACTTATTGAGCCAAACCGTCCATCATACGGTAATACACCAATTCCATAAGTGGAAACCTAAACATGCAAACCTTCTCAATAAGACAATTTATAGATAAATTGAGAAAAATATAGATAGCCCGAACTGGTAATTGAACCCAGACCATGACGGTATCGCGCCGAGTGCTCTTCCAGTTGAGTTATCCGGTACTATACTATATTCCGTTCAATTTAACCTATAACTAATTGAGCCACACCGTCCATCGTACAGTAATACACCAATTCCATAATTGAAAACCTAAACATGCAAACCTTCTCAATAAGACAATTGATGGATAAATTAAAAAGAATATAAATAGCCCGAACTGGAAATCGAACCCAGACCATGTCGGTAGCGCACCGAGTGCTCTATTAGTAAAGCTATCCGGTACAATCCTATATTACGTTCAATTTAATCTATAACTTATTGAGCTACACCGTCCATCGTACGGTAATACACCAATTCCATAATTGAAAACCTAAACATGCAAACCTTCTCAATAAGACAATTGATAGATAAATTAAAAAGAATATAGATAGCCCGAACTGGAAATCGTACCCAGACCATGTCGGTAGCGCGCCGAGTGCTCTTCCAGTTGAGCTATCCGGCACTATACTATATTTCGTTCAATTTAATCGATAACTTATTGAGCCACACCGTCCATCGTACGGTAATACACCAATTTGATAAGTGGAAACCTAAACATGCAAACCTTCTCAATAAGACAATTTATAGATGAATTGAGAAAAATATAGATAGCCCGAACTGGAAGTCGAACCCAGACCATGTCGGTATCGCGCTAAGTGCTCTACTAGTTGAGCTATCCGGCACTATACTATATTCCGTTTAATTTAATCTATAACTTATTAATCCACACTGTCCATCGTACGGTAATACACCAATTTGATAAGTGGAAACCTAAACATGCAAACCTTCTCAATAAGACAATTGATAGATAAATTGAAAAAAATATAGATAGCCTAAAGTGGGAATCGAACCCAGAACATATCGGTATCGCGCCGAGTGCTCTACCAGTTGAGCTATCGGGCACTATACTATATTCCGTTCAATTTAATCTATAACTTATTGAGCCAAACCGTCCATCGTACGGTAATACACCAATTCCATAAGTGGAAACCTAAACATGCAAACCTTCTCAATAAGACAATTTATCGATAAATTTAGAAAAATATAGATAGCCCGAACTGGGAATCGAACCCAGACCATGTCGGTATCGCGCCGAGTGCTCCACCAGTTGAGCTATCCGGCACTATACTATATTCCGTTTAATTTAATCTATAACTTATTGAGCAAAACCGTCTATCGTACAGTAATACTCTAATTCCATAAGTGTAAACCTAAACATGCAAACCTTCTCAATAAGACAATTTATAGATAAATTGAGAAAAATATAGATAGCCCGAACTGAGAATCAAACCCAGACCATGTCGGTATCGGGCCGAGTGCTCTACCAGTTGAGCTATAGGGCACTATACTATATTCCGTTCAATTTAGACTATAACTTATCGAGCCACACCGTCCATCGTACAGTAATACACCAATTCCATAAGTGGAAACCTAAACATGCAAACCTTCTCTATGAGACAATTAATAGATAAATCGAAAAAAATATAGATAGCCCAAAGTGGGAATCGAACCCAGAACATGTCGGTATCGCGCCGAGCGCTCTACCAGTTGAGCTATCCGGCACTATACTATATTCCGTTCAATTTAATCTATAACTTATTGAACCAAACCGTCCATCGTACATTAATACACCAATTCCATAAGTGGAAACCTAAACATGCAAACCTTCTCAATAAGACAATTGATAGATAAATTAAAAAGAATATAGATAGCCCGAACTGGGAATCGAACCCAGACCATGTCGGTAGCGCGCCGAGTGCTCTACTAGTTAAGCTATCCGGTACTATACTATATTTCGTTCAATTTGATCTATAACTTATTAAGCCCCACCGTCCATTGTACGGTAATACACCAATTCCATAATTGAAAACCTAAACATGCAAACCTTCTCAATAAGACAATTGATAGATAAATTAAAAAGAATATAGATAGCCCGAACTGGAAATCGTACCTAGACCATGTCGGTAGCGCGCCGAGTGCTCTTCCAGTCGAGCTATCCGGCACTATACTATATTTCGTTCAATTCAATCGATAACTTATTGAGCCACACCGTCCATCGTACGGTAATACACCAATTTGATAAGTGGAAACCTAAACATGCAAACCTTCTCAATAAAACAATTTATAGGTGAATTGAGAAAAATATAGATAGCCCGAACTGGAAGTCGAACCCAGACCATGTCGGTATCGCGCCGAGTGCTCCACCAGTTGAGCTATCCGGCACTATACTATATTCCGTTTAATTTAATCTATAACTTATTGAGCAAAACCGTCTATCGTACAGTAATACTCTAATTCCATAAGTGTAAACCTAAACATGCAAACCTTCTCAATAAGACAATTTATAGATAAATTGAGAAAAATATAGATAGCCCGAACTGAGAATCAAACCCAGACCATGTCGGTATCGGGCCGAGTGCTCTACCAGTTGAGCTATAGGGCACTATACTATATTCCGTTCAATTTAGACTATAACTTATCGAGCCACACCGTCCATCGTACAGTAATACACCAATTCCATAAGTTGAAACCTAAACATGCAAACCTTCTCTATGAGACAATTAATAGATAAATCGAAAAAAATATAGATAGCCCAAAGTGGGAATCGAACTCAGAACATGTCGGTATCGCGCCGAGCGCTCTACCAGTTGAGCTATCCGGCACTATACTATATTCCGTTCAATTTAATCTATAACTTATTGAGCCAAACCGTCCATCGTACATTAATACACCAATTCCATAAGTGGAAACCTAAACATGCAAACCTTCTCAATAAGACGATTGATAGATAAATTAAAAAGAATATAGATAGCCCGAACTGGGAATCGAACCTAGACCATGTCGGTAGCGCGCCGAGTGCTCTACTAGTTAAGCTATCCGGCACTATACTATATTTCGTTCAATTTGATCTATAACTTATTAAGCCCCACCGTCCATCGTACGGTAATACGCCAATTTAATAAGTGGAAACTTAAACATGCATACCTTCTCAATAAGACAATTTATAGATAAATTAAGAAAATTATAGATAGCCCGAACTGGGAATCGAACCTAGACCATGTCGATATCGCGCCGAATGCTCTACCAGTTGAGCTATCCGGCACTATACTATACTCCGTTCAATTTAATCTATAACTTATCGAGCCACACCGTCCATCGTACGGTAATACACAAATTTAATAAGTGGAAACCTAAACATGCAAACCTTCTCAATAAGACAATTAATAGATAAATCGAAAAAAATATAGATAGCCCGAACTGGTAATTGAACCCAGACCATGTCGGTATCGCGCCGAGTGCTCTTCCAGTTGAGCTATTCGGTACTATACTATATTCCGTTCAATTTAGACTATAACTTATCGAGCCACACCGTCCATCGTACAGTAATACACCAATTCCATAAGTGGAAACCTAAACATGCAAACCTTCTCTATGAGACAATTTATAGATAAATTGAGAAAAATATAGATAGCCCGAACTGAGAATCAAACCCAGACCATGTCGGTATCGGGCCGAGTGCTCTACCAGTTGAGCTATAGGGCACTATACTATATTCCGTTCAATTTAGACTATAACTTATCGAGCCACACCGTCCATCGTACAGTAATACACCAATTCCATAAGTGGAAACCTAAACATGCAAACCTTCTCTATGAGACAATTAATAGATAAATCGAAAAAAATATAGATAGCCCAAAGTGGGAATCGAACCCAGAACATGTCGGTATCGCGCCGAGCGCTCTACCAGTTGAGCTATCCGGCACTATACTATATTCCGTTCAATTTAATCTATAACTTATTGAACCAAACCGTCCATCGTACATTAATACACCAATTCCATAAGTGGAAACCTAAACATGCAAACCTTCTCAATAAGACAATTGATAGATAAATTAAAAAGAATATAGATAGCCCGAACTGGGAATCGAACCCAGACCATGTCGGTAGCGCGCCGAGTGCTCTACTAGTTAAGCTATCCGGTACTATACTATATTTCGTTCAATTTGATCTATAACTTATTAAGCCCCACCGTCCATTGTACGGTAATACACCAATTCCATAATTGAAAACCTAAACATGCAAACCTTCTCAATAAGACAATTGATAGATAAATTAAAAAGAATATAGATAGCCCGAACTGGAAATCGTACCTAGACCATGTCGGTAGCGCGCCGAGTGCTCTTCCAGTCGAGCTATCCGGCACTATACTATATTTCGTTCAATTCAATCGATAACTTATTGAGCCACACCGTCCATCGTACGGTAATACACCAATTTGATAAGTGGAAACCTAAACATGCAAACCTTCTCAATAAAACAATTTATAGGTGAATTGAGAAAAATATAGATAGCCCGAACTGGAAGTCGAACCCAGACCATGTCGGTATCGCGCCGAGTGCTCCACCAGTTGAGCTATCCGGCACTATACTATATTCCGTTTAATTTAATCTATAACTTATTGAGCAAAACCGTCTATCGTACAGTAATACTCTAATTCCATAAGTGTAAACCTAAACATGCAAACCTTCTCAATAAGACAATTTATAGATAAATTGAGAAAAATATAGATAGCCCGAACTGAGAATCAAACCCAGACCATGTCGGTATCGGGCCGAGTGCTCTACCAGTTGAGCTATAGGGCACTATACTATATTCCGTTCAATTTAGACTATAACTTATCGAGCCACACCGTCCATCGTACAGTAATACACCAATTCCATAAGTTGAAACCTAAACATGCAAACCTTCTCTATGAGACAATTAATAGATAAATCGAAAAAAATATAGATAGCCCAAAGTGGGAATCGAACTCAGAACATGTCGGTATCGCGCCGAGCGCTCTACCAGTTGAGCTATCCGGCACTATACTATATTCCGTTCAATTTAATCTATAACTTATTGAGCCAAACCGTCCATCGTACATTAATACACCAATTCCATAAGTGGAAACCTAAACATGCAAACCTTCTCAATAAGACGATTGATAGATAAATTAAAAAGAATATAGATAGCCCGAACTGGGAATCGAACCTAGACCATGTCGGTAGCGCGCCGAGTGCTCTACTAGTTAAGCTATCCGGCACTATACTATATTTCGTTCAATTTGATCTATAACTTATTAAGCCCCACCGTCCATCGTACGGTAATACGCCAATTTAATAAGTGGAAACTTAAACATGCATACCTTCTCAATAAGACAATTTATAGATAAATTAAGAAAATTATAGATAGCCCGAACTGGGAATCGAACCTAGACCATGTCGATATCGCGCCGAATGCTCTACCAGTTGAGCTATCCGGCACTATACTATACTCCGTTCAATTTAATCTATAACTTATCGAGCCACACCGTCCATCGTACGGTAATACACAAATTTAATAAGTGGAAACCTAAACATGCAAACCTTCTCAATAAGACAATTAATAGATAAATCGAAAAAAATATAGATAGCCCGAACTGGTAATTGAACCCAGACCATGTCGGTATCGCGCCGAGTGCTCTTCCAGTTGAGCTATTCGGTACTATACTATATTACGTTCGATTTAATCTATAACTAATTGAGCCACACCGTCCATTGTACGGTAATACACCAATTCCATAATTGAAAACCTAAACATGCAAACCTTCTCAATAAGACAATTGATAGATAAATTAAAAAGAATATAGATAGCCCGAACTGGAAATCGTACCCAGACCATGTCGGTAGCGCGCCGAGTGCTCTTCCAGTCGAGCTATCCGGCACTATACTATATTTCGTTCAATTCAATCGATAACTTATTGAGCCACACCGTCCATCGTACGGTAATACACCAATTTGATAAGTGGAAACCTAAACATGCAAACCTTCTCAATAAAACAATTTATAGATGAATTGAGAAAAATATAGATATTCCGAACTGGAAGTCGAACCCAGACCATGTCGGTATCGCGCTAAGTGCTCTACTAGTTGAGCTATCCGGCACTATACTATATTCCGTTTAATTTAATCTATAACTTATTGAGCCACACTGTCCATCGTACGGTAATACACCAATTTGATAAGTGGAAACCTAAACATGCAAACCTTCTCAATAAGACAATTGATAGATAAATTGAAAAAAATATAGATAGCCTAAAGTGGGAATCGAACCCAGAACATATCGGTATCGCGCCGAGTGCTCTACCAGTTGAGCTATCGGGCACTATACTATATTCCGTTCAATTTAATCTATAACTTATTGAGCCAAACCGTCCATCGTACGGTAATACACCAATTCCATAAGTGGAAACCTAAACATGCAAACCTTCTCAATAAGACAATTTATAGATAAATTGAGAAAAATATAGATAGCCCGAACTGAGAATCAAACCCAGACCATGTCGGTATCGGGCCGAGTGCTCTACCAGTTGAGCTATAGGGCACTATACTATATTCCGTTCAATTTAGACTATAACTTATCGAGCCACACCGTCCATCGTACGGTAATACACCAATTTAATAAGTGGAAACCTAAACATGCAAACCTTCTCAATAAGACAATTAATAGATATATCGAAAAAAATATAGATAGCCCAAAGTAGGAATCGAACCCAGAACATGTTGGTATCGCGCCGAGTGCTCTACCAGTTGAGCTATCCGGCACTATACTATACTCCGTTCAATTTAATCTATAACTTATCGAGCCACACCGTCCATCGTACGGTAATACACAAATTTAATAAGTGGAAACCTAAACATGCAAACCTTCTCAATAAGACAATTAATAGATAAATCGAAAAAAATATAGATAGCCCGAACTGGTAATTGAACCCAGACCATGTCGGTATCGCGCCGAGTGCTCTTCCAGTTGAGCTATCCGGTACTATACTATATTACGTTCGATTTAATCTATAACTAATTGAGCCACACCGTCCATCGTACGGTAATACACCAATTCCATAATTGAAAACCTAAACATGCAAACCTTCTCAATAAGACAATTGATAGATAAATTAAAAAGAATATAGATAGCCCGAACTGGGAATCGAACCCAGACCATGTCGGTAGCGCGCCGAGTGCTCTACTAGTTGAGCTATCCGGCACTATACTATATTCCGTTTAATTTAATCTATAACTTATTGAGCCACACTGTCCATCGTACGGTAATACAACAATTTGATAACTGGAAACCTAAACATGCAAACCTTCTCAATAAGACAATTGATAGATAAATTGAAAAAAATATAGATAGCCCAAAGTGGGAATCGAACCCAGAACATATCGGTATCGCGCCGAGTGCTCTACCAGTTGAGCTATCGGGCACTATACTATATTCCGTTCAATTTAATCTATAACTTATTGAGCCACACTGTCCATCGTACGGTAATACACCAATTCCATAAGTGGAAACCTAAACATGCAAACCTTCTCAATAAGACAATTGATCGATAAATTTAGAAAAATATAGATAGCCCGAACTGGGAATCGAACCCAGACCATGTCGGTATCGCGCCGAGTGCTCCACCAGTTGAGCTATCCGGCACTATACTATATTCCGTTTAATTTAATCTATAACTTATTGAGCAAAACCGTCCATCGTACAGTAATACTCTAATTCCATAAGTGTAAACCTAAACATGCAAACCTTCTCAATAAGACAATTTATAGATAAATTGAGAAAAATATAGATAGCCCGAACTGGAAGTCGAACCCAGACCATGTCGGTATCGCGCCGAGTGCTCTACTAGTTGAGCTATCCGGCACTATACTATATTCCGTTTAATTTAATCTATAACTTATTGAGCTACACTGTCCATCGTACGGTAATACCAATTTGATAAGTGGAAACCTAAACATGCAAACCTTCTCAATAAGACAATTTATAGATAAATTGAGAAAAATATAGATAGCCCGAACTGAGAATCAAACCCAGACCATGTCGGTATTGGGCCGAGTGCTCTACCAGTTGAGCTATAGGGCACTATACTATATTCCGTTCAATTTAGACTATAACTTATCGAGCCACACCGTCCATCGTACGGTAATACACCAATTTAATAAGTGGAAACCTAAACATGCAAACCTTCTCAATAAGACAATTAATAGATAAATCGAAAAAAATATAGATAGCCCAAAGTAGGAATCGAACCCAGAACATGTTGGTATCGCGCCGAGTGCTCTGACAGTTGAGCTATCCGGCACTATACTCTATTCCGTTCAATTTAATCTATAACTTATTGAGCCAAACCGTCCATCGTACGGTAATACACCAATTCCATAAGTGGAAACCTAAACATGCAAACCTTCTCAATAAGACAATTTATAGATAAATTGAGAAAAATATAGATAGCCCGAACTGGTAATTGAACCCAGACCATGACGGTATCGCGCCGAGTGCTCTTCCAGTTGAGTTTTCCGGTACTATACTCTATTCCGTTCAATTTAACCTATAACTAATTGAGCCACACCGTCCATCGTACGGTAATACACCAATTCCATAATTGAAAACCTAAACATGCAAACCTTCTCAATAAGACAATTGATGGATAAATTAAAAAGAATGTAAATAGCCCGAACTGGGAATCGAACACAGACCATGTCGGTAGCGCGCCGAGTGCTCTATTAGTAAAGCTATCCGGTACAATACTATATTACGTTCAATTTAATCTATAACTTATTGAGCTACACCGTCCATCGTACGGTAATACACTTATTTAATAAGTGGAAGCCTAAACATGCAAACCTTCTCAATAAGACAATTTATAGATAAATTGAGAAGAACATAGATAGCTCGGACTGGGAATCGAACCCAGAACATGTCGGTATCGCGCCGAGTGCTCTACCAGTTGAGCTATTCGGCACTATACTATATTCCGTTCAATTTAATCTATAACTTATTGAGCCAAACCGTCCATCGTACATTAATACACCAATTCCATAAGTGGAAACCTAAACATGCAAACCTTCTCAATAAGACAATTGATAGATAAATTAAAAAAAATATAGATAGCCCGAACTGGGAAGTCGAACCCAGACCATGTCGGTATCGCGCCGAGTGCTCTACTAGTTGAGATATCCGGCACTATACTATATTCCGTTTAATTTAATCTATAACTTATTGAGCCACACCGTCCATCGTACGGTAATACACCAATTCCATAAGTGGAAACCTAAACATGCAAACCTTCTCAATAAGACAATTGATAGATAAATTAAGAAGGATATAGATAGCCCGAACTGGGAACCGAACCCAGACCATGTCGGTATCGCACCGAGTGTACTACTAAATGAGCTATCCGGCACTATACTATATTCCGTTTAATTTAATCTATAACTTATCGAGCCACACCGTCCATCGTACGGTAATACACCGATTTAATATAGTGAAAACCTAAACATGCAAACCTTCTCAATGAGACAATTCATAGATAAATTGAGCAAAATATAGATAGCCCGAAATGGGAATCGAACCCAGACAATATCGGTATCGCGCCGAGTGCTCTACCAGTTGAACTATCCGTCTCTATACTATATTCCGTTTGATTTAATCTATAACTTATTGAGCCACACCGTCCATCGTACGGTAATACCCCAATTAAATAAGTGGAAACCTAAACATGCAAACCTTCTCAATAAGACAATTTATAGATAAATTTAGAAAAATATAGATAGCCCGAACTGGGAATCGAACCCAGACCATGTCGGTATCGCGCCGAGTGCTCCACCAGTTGAGCTATCCGGCACTATACTATATTTCGTTCAATTTAATCAATAACTTATTGAGCAACACCGACCATCGTACGGTAATGCACTAATTTAATAAGTGGAAACCTAAACATGCAAACCTTCTCAATAAGACAATTTATAGATGAATTGAGAAAAATATAGATAGCCCGAACTGGAAATCGAACCCAGACCATGTCGGTATCGCGCCGAGTGCTCTACCAGTTGAGCTATCCGAGACTATACTATATTCCGTTCAATTCAATCTATAACTTATTGAGCCACACCGTCCATCGTACGGTAATATACCAATTTAATAAGTGAAAACCTAAACATGCAAACCTTCTCAATGAGACAATTTATAGATAAATTGAGAAGAATATAGATAGCCCGAACTGGGAATCGAACCCAGACCATGTCGGTATCGCGCCAAGTGCTCTACCAGTTGAGCTATCCAGCACTATACTATATTCCGTTCAATTTAATCTATAACTTATTGAGCCACAGCGTCCATCGTACGGTAATACACCGATTTAATATAGTGAAAACCTAAACATGCAAACCTTCTCAATGAGACAATTCATAGATAAATTGAGCAAAATATAGATAGCCCGAAATGGGAATCGAACCCAGACAATATCGGTATCGCGCCGAGTGCTCTACCAGTTGAACTATCCGTCTCTATACTATATTCCGTTTAATTTAATCTATAACTTATTGAGCCACACCGTCCATCGTACGGTAATACCCCAATTAAATAAGTGGAAACCTAAACATGCAAACCTTCTCAATAAGACAATTTATAGATAAATTTAGAAAAATATAGATAGCCCGAACTGGGAATCGAACCCAGACCATGTCGGTATCGCGCTGAGTGCTCCACCAGTTGAGCTATCCGGCACTATACTATATTTCGTTCAATTTAATCGATAACTTATTGAGCAACACCGACCATCGTACGGTAATGCACTAATTTAATAAGTGGAAACCTAAACATGCAAACCTTCTCAATAAGACAATTTATAGATGAATTGAGAAAAATATAGATAGCCCGAACTGGAAATCGAACCCAGACCATGTCGGTATCGCGCCGAGTGCTCTACCAGTTGAGCTATCCGAGACTATACTATATTCCGTTCAATTCAATCTATAACTTATTGAGCCACACCGTCCATCGTACGGTAATATACCAATTTAATAAGTGAAAACCTAAACATGCAAACCTTCTCAATGAGACAATTTATAGATAAATTGAGAAGAATATAGATAGCCCGAACTGGGAATCGAACCCAGACCATGTCGGTATCGCGCCAAGTGCTCTACCAGTTGAGCTATCCAGCACTATACTATATTCCGTTCAATTTAATCTATAACTTATTGAGCCACAGCGTCCATCGTACGGTAATACACCAATTAAATAAGTGGAAACCTAAACATGCAAACCTTCTCAATAAGACAATTTATCGATAAATTTAGAAAAATATAGATAGCCTAAACTGGGAATCGAACCCAGACCACGTCGGTATCGCGCCGAGTGCACCACCAGTTGAGCTATCCGGCACTATACTATATTCCGTTTAATTTAATCTATAACTTATTGAGATAAACCGTCCATCGTACAGTAATACTCTAATTCCATAAGTGTAAACCTAAACATGCAAACCTTCTCAATAAGACAATTTATAGATAAATTGAGAAAAATATAGATAGCCCGAACTGAGAATCAAACCCAGACCATGTCGGTATCGCGCCGAGTGCTCTACCAGTTGAGCTATCCGGCACTATACTATATTCCGTTCAATTTAATCTATAACTTATTGAGCCACACCGTCCATCGTACGGTAATACACCAATTTAATGAGTGGAAACCTAAACATGCAAACCTTCTCAATAAGACAATTTATAGATAAATTAAGAAAAATATAGATAGCCCGAACTGGAAATCGAACCCAGACGATGTCGGTATCGCGCCGAGTGCTCTTCCAGTTGAGCTATCCGGCACTATACTATATTTCGTTCGATTTAATCGATAACTTATTGAGCCACACCGTCCATCGTACGGTAATACACCAATTTAATGAGTGGAAACCTAAACATGCAAACCTTCTCAATAAGACAATTTATAGATAAATTGAGAAGAATGTAGATTGCCCGAACTGGGAATCGAACCCAGACCATGTCGGTATCGGGCCGAGTGCTCTACCAGTTGAGCTATCGAGCACTATACTATATTCCGTTCAATTTAATCTATAACTTATTGAGCCAAACCGTCCATCGTACGGTAATACACCAATTTCAAAAGTGGAAACCTAAACATGCAAACCTACTCAATAAGACAATTTATAGATAAATTGAGAAAAATATAGATAGCCCGAACTGGTAATTGAACCCAGACCATGTCGGTATCGCGCCGAGTGCTCTTCCATTTGAGCTATCCAGCACTATGCTATGTTCTGTTCAATTTAATCTATAACTTATTGAGCCACACCGTCCATTGTACAGTAATACACCAATTTGATAAGTGGAAACCTAAACATGCAAACCTTCTCAATAAGACAATTCATAGATAAATTGAAAAAAATATAGATAGCCCGAAATAGGAATCGAACCCAGACCATGTCGGTATCGCGCCGAGTGCTGTACCAGTGGAGCTATCCGGCACTATACTATATTCCATTTAATTTGATCTTTAACTTATTGAGCCAAACCGTCCATCGTACAGTAATATTCTAATTCGATAAGTGGAAACCTAAACATGCAAACCTTCTCAATAAGATAATTGATAGATAAATTAAGAAGAATATAGATAGCCCGAACTGGGAATCGAACCTAGACCATGTCGGTGTCGCGCCGAGTGCTATTCCAGTTCAGCTATCCGGCACTATACTATATTTCGTTCAATTTAATCAATAACTTATTGAGCCACACCGTCCATCATACGGTAATACACCAATTTAATGAGTGGAAACCTAAACATGCAAACCTTCTCAATAAGACAATTTATAGATAAATTAAGAAAAATATGGATAGCCCGAACTGGAAATCGAACCTAGACCATGTCGGTATCGCGCCGAGTGCTCTTCCAGTTCAGCTATCCGGTACTATACTATATTACGTTCAATTTAATCTATAACTTATTGAGCCACACCGTCCATCGTACGGTAATACACTAATTTAATAAGTGGGAGCCTAAACATGCAAACCTTCTCAATAAGACAATTTATAGATAAATTGAGAAGAACATAGATAGCCCGGACTGGGAATCGAACCCAGACCATGTCGGTATTGCGCCGAGTGCTCTACCAGATGAGCTATCCAGCACTATGCTATGTTCTGTTCAATTTAAACTATAACTTATTGAGCCACACCGTCCATTGTAAAGTAATACACCAATTTAATAAGTGGAAACCTAAACATGCAAACCTTCTCGATAAGACAATTCATAGATAAATCGAAAAAAATATGGATAGCCCGAAATAGGAATCGAACCCAGACCATGTCGGTATCGCGCCGAGTGCTCTAGCAGTTGAGCTATCCGGCACTATATTATATTCGTTCAATTTGATTTTTAACTTATTGAGCCACACCGTTCATCGTCTGGTAATACACCAATTTAATAAGTGGAAACTTGAACATGCATACCTTCTCAATAAGACAATTTATAGATAAATTAAGAAAAATATAGATAGCCCGAACTGGAAATCGAACCCAGACGATGTCGGTATCACGCCGAGTGCTCTTCCAGTTGAGCTATCCGGCACTATACTATATTTCGTTCGATTTAATCGATAACTTATTGAGCCACACCGTCCATCGTACGGTAATAAACCAATTTAATGAGTGGAAACCTAAACATGCAAACCTTCTCAATAAGACAATTTATAGATAAATTGAGAAGAATGTAGATTGCCCGAACTGGGAATCGAACCTAGACCATGTCGGTATCGGGCCGAGTGCTCTACCAGTTGAGCTATCGGGCACTATACTATATTCCGTTCAATTTAATCTATAACTTATTGAGCCAAACCGTCCATCGTACGGTAATACACCAATTCCATAAGTGGAAACCTAAACATGCAAACCTACTCGAAAAGACAATTTATAGATAAGTTGAGAAAAATATAGATAGCCCGAACTGGTAATTGAACCCAGACCATGTCGGTATCGCGCCGAGTGCTCTTCCATTTGAGCTATCCAGCACTATGCTATGTTCTGTTCAATTTAATCTATAACTTATTGAGCCACACCGTCCATTGTACAGTAATACACCAATTTGATAAGTGGAAACCTAAACATGCAAACTTTCTCAATAAGACAATTCATAGATAAATTGAAAAAAATATAGATAGCCCGAAATAGGAATCGAACCCAGACCATGTCGGTATCGTGCCGAGTGCTGTACCAGTGGAGCTATCCGGCACTATACTATATTCCATTTAATTTGGTCTTTAACTTATTGAGCCAAACCGTCCATCGTACAGTAATATTCTAATTCGATAAGTGGAAACCTAAACATGCAAACCTTCTCAATAAGATAATTGATAGATAAATTAAGAAGAATATAGATAGCCCGAACTGGGAATCGAACCTAGACCATGTCGGTATCGCACCGAGTGCTATTCCAGTTCAGCTATCCGGCACTATACTATATTTCGTTCAATTTAATCAATAACTTATTAAGCCACACCGTCCATCATACGGTAATACACCAATTTAATGAGTGGAAACCTAAACATGCAAACCTTCTCAATAAGACAATTTATAGATAAATTAAGAAAAATATGGATAGCCCGAACTGGAAATCGAACCTAGACCATGTCGGTATCGCGCCGAGTGCTCTTCCAGTTCAGCTATCCGGTACTATACTATATTACGTTCAATTTAATCTATAACTTATTTAGCCACACCGTCCATCGTACGGTAATACACTAATTTAATAAGTGGAAGCCTAAACATGCAAACCCTCTCAATAAGACAATTTATAGATAAATTGAGAAGAACATAGATAGCCCGGACTGGGAATCGAACCCAGACCATGTCGGTATTGCGCCGAGTGCTCTACCAGATGAGCTATCCAGCACTATGCTATGTTCTGTTCAATTTAAACTATAACTTATTGAGCCACACCGTCCATTGTAAAGTAATACACCAATTTAATAAGTGGAAACCTAAACATGCAAACCTTCTCAATAAGACAATTCATAGATAAATTGAAAAAAATATGGATAGCCCGAAATAGGAATCGAACCCAGACCATGTCGGTATCGCGCCGAGTGCTCTAGCAGTTGAGCTATCCGGCACTATATTATATTCGTTCAATTTGATTTTTAACTTATTGAGCCACACCGTTCATCGTCTGGTAATACACCAATTTAATAAGTGGAAACTTGAACATGCATACCTTCTCAATAAGACAATTTATAAATAAATTGAGAAAAATATAGATAGCCCGAACTGGGAATCAGACCCAGACCATGTCGGTATCGCGCCGAGCGCTCTTCCAGTTGAGCTATCCGGTACTATACTTTATTCCGTTCAATTTAATCCATAACTTATTGAGCCACACCGTCCAGTGTACGGTAATACACCAATTTGATAAGTGGAAACCTAAACATGCAAACCTTCTCAATGAGGCAATTTATAGAAAAATTAAGAAAAATATAGATAGCCCGAACTGGTAATTGAACCCAGACCATGTCGGTATCGCGCCGAGTGCTCTTCCATTTGAGCTATCCAGCACTATGCTATGTTCTGTTCAATTTTATCTATAACTAATTGGGCCACACCGTCCATCGTACGGTAATACACCAATATGATAAGTGGAAACCTAAACATGCAAACCTTCTCAATAAGGCAATTTATAGAAAAATTGAGAAAAATATAGATAGCCCGAACTGGTAATTGAACCCAGACCATGTCGGTATCGCGCCGAGTGCTCTTCCATTTGAGCTGTCCAGCACTATGCTATGTTCTGTTCAATTTAATCTATAACTAATTGGGCCACACCGTCCATCGTACGGTAATACACCAATATGATAAGTGGAAACCTAAACATGCAAACCTTCTCAATAAGGCAATTTATAGAAAAATTGAGAAAAATATAGATAGCCCGAACTGGTAATTGAACCCAGACCATGTCGGTATCGCGCCGAGTGCTGTACCAGTGGAGCTATCCGGCACTATACTATATTCCATTTAATTTGATCTTTAACTTATTGAGCCAAACCGTCCATCGTACAGTAATATTCTTATTCGATAAGTGGAAACCTAAACATGCATACCTTCTCAATAAGACAATTTATAAATAAATTGAGAAAAATATAGATAGCCCGAACTGGGAATCAAACCCAGACCATGTCGGTATCGCGCCGAGCGCTCTTCCAGTTGAGCTATCCGGTACTATACTTTATTCCGTTCAATTTAATCCATAACTTATTGAGCCACACCGTCCAGTGTACGGTAATACACCAATTTGATAAGTGGAAACCTAAACATGCAAACCTTCTCAATGAGGCAATTTATAGAAAAATTAAGAAAAATATAGATAGCCCGAACTGGTAATTGAACCCAGACCATGTCGGTATCGCGCCGAGTGCTCTTCCATTTGAGCTATCCAGCACTATGCTATGTTCTGTTTAATTTAATCTATAACTAATTGGGCCACACCGTCCATCGTACGGTAATACACCAATATGATAAGTGGAAACCTAAACATGCAAACCTTCTCAATAAGGCAATTTATAGAAAAATTGAGAAAAATATAGATAGCCCGAACTGGTAATTGGACCCAGACCATGTCGGTATCGCGCAGAGTGCTGTACCAGTGGAGCTATCCGGCACTATACTATATTCCATTTAATTTGATCTTTAACTTATTGAGCCAAACCGTCCATCGTACAGAAATATTCTTATTCGATAAGTGGAAACCTAAACATGCAAACCTTCTCGATAAGACAATTTATAGATAAATTGAGAAAAATATAGATAGCCCGAACTGGGAATCGAACCCAGACCATGTCGGTATCGCGCCGAGTGCTCTACCAGTTGAGCTATCCGGCACTATACTATATTCCGTTCAATTTAATCTATAACTTATTGAGCCACACCGTCCATCATACAGTAATACACCAATTCAATGAGTGGAAACCTAAACATGCAAACCTTCTCAATAAGACAATTTATAGATAAATTAAGAAAAATATGGATAGCCCGAACTGGGAATCGAACCTAGACCATGTCGGTATCGCGCCGAGTGCTCTTCCAGTTCAGCCATCCGGTACTATACTATATTACGTTCAATTTAATCTATAACTTATTGAGCCACACCGTCCATCGTACGGTAATACACTAATTTAATAAGTGGAAGCCTAAACATGCAAACCTTCTCAATAAGACAATTTATAGATAAATTGAGAAGAACTTAGATAGCCCGGACTGGGAATCGAACCCAGACCATGTCGGTATTGCGCCGAGTGCTCTACCAGATGAGCTATCCAGCACTATGCTATGTTCTGTTCAATTTAAACTATAACTTATTGAGCCACACCGTCCATTGTAAAGTAATACACCAATTTAATAAGTGGAAACCTAAACATGCAAACCTTCTCAATAAGACAATTCATAGATAAATTGAAAAAAATATGGATATCCCGAAATAGGAATCGAACCCAGACCATGTCGGTATCGCGCCGAGTGCTCTAGCAGTTGAGCTATCCGGCACAATATTATATTCGTTCAATTTGATTTTTAACTTATTGAGCCACACCGTTCATCGTCTGGTAATACACCAATTTAATAAGTGGAAACTTGAACATGCATACCTTCTCAATAAGACAATTTATAAATAAATTGAGAAAAATATAGATAGCCCGAACTAGGAATCAAACCCAGACCATGTCGGTATCGCGCCGAGCGCTCTTCCAGTTGAGCTATCCGGTACTATACTTTATTCCGTTCAATTTAATCCATAACTTATTGAGCCACACCGTCCAGTGTACGGTAATACACCAATTCCATAAGTGGAAACCTAAACATGCAAACCTTCTCAATAAGACAATTTATAGATAATTTGAGAAAAATATAGATAGCCTGAACTAGGAATCAAACCCAGACCATGTCGGTATCGCGCCGAGCGCTCTTCCAGTTGAGCTATCCGGTACTATACTTTATTCCGTTCAATTTAATCCATAACTTATTGAGCCACACCGTCCAGTGTACGGTAATACACCAATTCCATGAGTGGAAACCTAAACATGCAAACCTTCTCAATAAGACAATTTATAGATAATTTAAGAAAAATATAGATAGCCCGAACTGGTAATTGAACCCAGACCATGTCGGTATCGCGCCGAGTGCTGTACCAGTGGAGCTATCCGGCACTATACTATATTCCATTTAATTTGATCTTTAACTTATTGAGCCAAACCGTCCATCGTACAGTAATATTCTTATTCGATAAGTGGAAACCTAAACATGCAAACCTTCTCGATAAGACAATTTATAGATAAATTGAGAAAAATATAGATAGCCCGAACTGGGAAGTCGAACCCAGACCATGTCGGTATCGCGCCGAGTGCTCTACCAGTTGAGCTATCCGGCACTATACTATATTCCGTTCAATTTAATCTATAACTTATTGAGCCACACCGTCCATCGAACGGTAATACACCAATTTAATAAGTGGAAACCTAAACATGCAAACCTTCTCAATAAGATAATTGATAGATAAATTAAGAAGAATATATATAGCCCGAACTGGGAATCGAACCTAGACCATGTCGGTATCGCGCCGAGTGCTCTACCAGTTGAGCTATCCGGCACTATACTATATTCCGTTCAATTTATTCTATAACTTATTGAGCCACACCCCCAATCGAACGGTAATACACCAATTTAATAAGTGGAAACCTAAACATGCAAACCTTCTCAATAAGATAATTGATAGATAAATTAAGAAGAATATAGATAGCCCGAACTGGGAATCGAACCTAGACCATGTCGGTATCGCGCCGAGTGCTATTCCAGTTCAGCTATCCGGCACTATACTATATTTCGTTCAATTTAATCAATAACTTATTGAGCCACACCGTCCATCATACGGTAATACACCAATTTAATGAGTGGAAACCTAAACATGCAAACCTTCTCAATAAGACAATTTATAGATAAATTAAGAAAAATATGGATAGCCCGAACTGGGAATCGAACCTAGACCATGTCGGTATCGCGCCGAGTGCTCTTCCAGTTCAGCTATCCGGTACTATACTATATTACGTTCAATTTAATCTATAACTTATTGAGCCACATTGTCCATCGTACGGTAATACACTAATTTAATAAGTGGAAGCCTAAACATGCAAACCTTCTCAATAAGACAATTTATAGATAAATTGAGAAGAACATAGATAGCCCGGACTGGGAATCGAACCCAGACCATGTCGGTATTGCGCCGAGTGCTCTACCAGATGAGCTATCCAGCACTATGCTATGTTCTGTTCAATTTAAACTATAACTTATTGAGCCACACCGTCCATTGTAAAGTAATACACCAATTTAATAAGTGGAAACCTAAACATGCAAACCTTCTCAATAAGACAATTCATAGATAAATTGAAAAAAATATGGATAGCCCGAAATAGGAATCGAACCCAGACCATGTCGGTATCGCGCCAAGTGCTCTAGCAGTTGAGCTATCGGGCACTATACTATATTCCGTTCAATTTAATCTATAACTTATTGAGCCAAACCGTCCATCGTACGGTAATACACCAATTCCATAAGTAGAAACCTAAACATGCAAACCTACTCAATAAGACAATTTATAGATAAATTGAGAAAAATATAGATAGCCCGAACTGGTAATTGAACCCAGACCATGTCGGTATCGCGCCGAGTGCTCTTCCATTTGAGCTATCCAGCACTATGCTATGTTCTGTTCAATTTAATCTATAACTTATTGAGCCACACCGTCCATTGTACAGTAATACACTAATTTGATAAGTGGAAACCTAAACATGCAAACTTTCTCAATAAGACAATTCATAGATAAATTGAAAAAAATATAGATAGCCCGAAATAGGAATCGAACCCAGACCATGTCGGTATCGCGCCGAGTGCTGTACCAGTAGAGCTATCCGGCACTATACGATATTCCATTTAAATTGATCTTTAACTTATTGAGCCAAACCGTCCATCGTACAGTAATATTCTAATTCGATAAGTGGAAACCTAAACATGCAAACCTTCTCGATAAGACAATTTATAGATAAATTGAGAAAAATATAGATAGCCCGAACTGGGAATCGAACCCAGACCATGTCGGTATCGCGCCGAGTGCTCTACCAGTTGAGCTATCCGGCACTATACTATATTCCGTTCAATTTATTCTAAAACTTATTGAGCCACACCCCCCATCGAACGGTAATACACCAATTTAATAAGTGGAAACCTAAACATGCAAACCTTCTCAATGAGATAATTGATAGATAAATTAAGAAGAATATAGATAGCCCGAACTGGGAATCGAACCTAGACCATGTCGGTATCGCGCCGAGTGCTATTCCAGTTCAGCTATCCGGCACTATACTATATTTCGTTCAATTTAATCAATAACTTATTGAGCGACATTGTCCATCATACGGTAATACACCAATTTAATGAGTGGAAACCTAAACATGCAAACCTTCTCAATAAGACAATTTATAGATAAATTAAGAAATATATGGATAGCCCGAACTGGGAATCGAACCTAGACCATGTCGGTATCGCGCCGAGTGCTCTACTAGTTGAGCTATCTGGCACTATACTATATTCCGTGTAATTTAATCTATAACTTATTGAGCTACACCGTCCATCGTACGGTAATACACCGATTTAATATAGTGAAAACCTGAACATGCAAACCTTCTCAATAAGACAATTTATAGATAAATTGTGAAGAACATAGATAGCCCGGACTGGGAATCGAACCCAGACCATGTCGGTATTGCGCCGAGTGCTCTACCAGATGAGCTATCCAGCACTATGCTATGTTCTGTTCAATTTAAACTATAACTTATTGAGCCACACCGTCCATTGTAAAGTAATACACCAATTTAATAAGTGGAAACCTAAACATGCAAACCTTCTCAATAAGACAATTCATAGATAAATTGAAAAAAATATGGATAGCCCGAAATAGGAATCGAACCCAGACCATGTCGGCATCGCGCCGAGTGCTCTAGCAGTTGAGCTATCCGGCACTATATTATATTCGTTCAATTTGATTTTTAACTTATTGAGCCACACCGTTCATCGTCTGGTAATACACCAATTTAATAAGTGGAAACTTGAACATGCATACCTTCTCAATAAGACAATTTATAAATAAATTGAGAAAAATATAGATAGCCCGAACTGGGAATCAAACCCAGACCATGTCGGTATCGCGCCGAGCGCTCTTCCAGTTGAGCTATCCGGTACTATACTTTATTCCGTTCAATTTAATCCATAACTTATTGAGCCACACCGTCCAGTGTACGGTAATACACCAATTCCATAAGCGGAAACCTAAACATGCAAACCTTCTCAATAAGACAATTTATAGATAAATTGAGAAAAATATAGATAGCCCGAACTGGGAATCGAACCCAGACCATGTCGATATCGCGCCGAGTGCTCTACCAGTTGAGCTATCCGGCACTATACTATATTCCGTTCAATTTAATCTATAACTTATTGAGTCACACCGTCCATCGTACGGTAATACACCAATTTAATAAGTGGAGACCTAAACATGCAAACCTTCTCAATAAGATAATTAATAGATAAATTAAGAAGAATATAGATAGCCCGAACTGGAAATCGAACCCAGACCATGTCGGTATCGCGCCGAGTGCTCTACTAGTTGAGCTATCCGGCACTATACTATATTCCGTGTAATTTAATCTATAACTTATTGAGCTACACCGTCCATCGTACGGTAATACACCGATTTAATATAGTGAAAACCTGAACATGCAAACCTTCTCAATAAGACAATTCATAGATAAATTGAGAAAAATATAGATAGCCCGAAATGGGAATCGAACCCAGACAATATCGGTATCGCGCCGAGTGCTCTACCAGTGGAGCTATCCGGCTCTATACTATATTCCGTTTAATTTAATCTATAACTTATTAAGCAAAACCGTCCATCGTACAGTAATACTCTAATTCCATAAGTGTAAACCTAAACATGCTAACCTTCTCAATAAGACAATTAATAGATAAATTGAAAAAAATATAGATAGCCCAAAGTGGGAATCGAACCCAAAACATATCGGTATCGCGCCGAGTGCTCTACCAGTTGAGCTATCGGGCACTATACTATATTCCGTTCAATTTAATCTATAACTTATTGAGCCAAACCGTCCATCGTACGGTAATACACCAATTCCATAAGTGGAAAACTAAACATGCAAACCTTCTCAATAAGACAATTTATAGATAATTTGAGAAAAATATAGATAGCCTGAACTGAAAATTGAACCCAGACCAAGTCGGTATCGCGCCGAGTGCTCTTCCAGTTGAGCTATCCGGTACTATACTATATGCCGTTCAATTTAATCTATAACAAATTGAGCCACACCGTCCATCGTACGGTAATACACCAATTTGATAAGTGGAAACCTAAACATGCAAACCTTCTCAATAAGACAATTCATAGATAAATTGAAAAAAATATAGATAGCCCGAAATAGGAATCGAACCCAGACCATGTCGGTATCGCGCCGAGTGCTGTACCAGTGGAGCTATCCGGCACTATAATATATTCCGTTTAATTTGATCTTTAACTTATTGAGCCAAACCGTTTATCGTACAGTAATATTCTGATTCGATAAGTGGAAACCTAAACATGCAAACCTTCTCGATAAGACAATTTATAGATAAATTGAGAAAAATATAGATAGCCCGAACTGGGAATCGAACCCAGAACATGTCGGTATCGCGCCAAGTGCTCTACCAGTTTAGCTATCCGGCACTATACTATATTCCGTTCAATTCAATCTATAACTTATTGAGTCACACCGTCCATCGTACGGTAATACACCAATTTAATAAGTGGAAACCTAAACATGCAAACCTTCTCAAGAAGATAATTAATAGATAAATTAAGAAGAATATAGATAGCCCGAACTGGAAATCGAACCCAGACCATGTCGGTATTGCGCCGAGTGCTCTACTAGTTGAGCTATCCGGCACTATACTATATTCCGTGTAAATTAATCTATAACTTATTGAGCTACACCGTCCATCGTACGGTAATACACCGATTTAATATAGTGAAAACCTGAACATGCAAACCTACTCAATAAGACAATTCATAGATAAATTGAGAAAAATATAGATAGCCCGAAATGGGAATCGAACCCAGACAATATCGGTATCGCGCCGAGTGCTCTACCAGTTGAGCTATCGGGCACTATACTATATTCCGTTCAATTGAATCTATAACTTATTGAGCTAAACCGTCCATCGTACGGTAATACACCAATTCCATAAGTGATAAACTAAACATGCAAACCTTCTCAATAAGGCAATTTATAGAAAAATTGAGAAAAATATAGATAGCCCGAACTGGTAATTGAACCCAGACCATGTCGGTATCGCGCCGAGTGCTCTTCCATTTGAGCTATCCAGCACTATGCTATGTTCTGTTCAATTTAATCTATAACTTATTGAGCCACACTGTCCATTGTACAGTAATACACCAATTTAATAAGTGGAAACCTAAACATGCAAACCTTCTCAATAAGACAATTCATAGATAAATTGAAAAAAATATAGATAGCCCGAAATAGGAATCGAACCCAGACCATGTCGGTATCGCGCCGAGTGCTGTACCAGTGGAGCTATCCAGCACTATAATATATTCCGTTTAATTTGATCTTTAACTTATTGAGCCAAACCGTCCATCGTACAGTAATATTCTAATTCGATAAGTGGAAACCTAAACATGCAAACCTTCTCGATAAGACAATTTATAGATAAATTGAGAAAAATATAGATAGCCCGAACTGGGAATCGAACCTAGACCATGTCGATATCGCGCCGAGTGCTCTACCAGTTGAGCTATCCGGCACTATACTATATTCCGTTCAATTTAATCTATAACTTATTGAGTCACACCGTCCATCGTACGGTAATACATCAATTTAATAAGTGGAAACCTAAACATGCAAACCTTCTCAATAAGATAATTAATAGATAAATTAAGAAGAATATAAATAGCCCGAACTGGAAATCGAACCCAGACCATGTCGGTATCGCGCCGAGTGCTCTACCAGTTGAGCTATCCGGCACTATAGTATATTCCGTTTAATTTAATCTATAACTTATTGAGCCACACCGTCCATCGTCCAATAATACTCTAATTCCATAAGTGGAAACCTAAACATGCAAACCTTCTCAATAAGACAATTTATAGATAAATTGAGAAAAATATAGATAGCCCGAACTGGGAATCGAACCCAGACCATGTCGGTATCGTGCCGAGTGCTCTACCAGTTGAGCTATCCGAGACTATACTATATTCCGTTCAATTCAATCTATAACTTATTGAGCCACACCGTCCATCGTACGGTAATACACCAATTTGATAAGTGAAAACCTAAACATGCAAACCTACTCAATAAGACAATTCATAGATAAATTGAGAAAAATATAGATAGCCCGAAATGGGAATCGAACCCAGACAATATCGGTATCGCGCCGAGTGCTCTACCAGTTGAGCTATCCGGCACTATACTATATTCCGTTCAATTTAATCTATAACTTATTGAGTCACACCGTCCATCGTACGGTAATACACCAATTTAATAAGTGGAAACCTAAACATGCAAACCTTCTCGATAAGACAATTTATAGATAAATTGAGAAAAATATAGATAGCCCGAAATGGGAATCGAACCCAGACAATATCGGTATCGCGCCGAGTGCTCTACCAGTTGAGCTATCCGGCTCTATACTATATTCCGTTTAATTTAATCTATAACTTATTGAGCAAAACCGTCCATCGTACAGTAATACTCTAATTCCATAAGTGGAAACCTAAACATGCGAACCTTCTCTATAAGACAATTTATAGATAAATTTAGAAAAATATAGATAGCCCGAACTGGGAATCGAACCCAGACCATGTCGGTATCGCGCCGAGTGCTCTACCAGTTGAGCTATCCGGCACTATAGTTTATTCCGTTTAATTTAATCTATAACTTATTGAGCCACACCGTCCATCGTACGGTAATACACCAATTCCATAAGTAGAAACCTAAACATGCAAACCTTCTCAATAAGACAATTGATAGATAAATTAAGAAGAATATATATAGCCCGAACTGGAAATCGAACCCAGACCATGTCGGTATCGCGCCGAGTAATCTTCCAGATGAGCTATCCGGCACTATGCTACGTTCTGTTTAATTCAATCTTTAACTTTTTAAGCCACACTGTCCATTGTACGGTAATACACTAATCTAATAAGTGAAAGCCTAAACATTCAAACCTTCTCAATAAGACAATTTACAGATAAATTGAGAAGAACATAGATAGCCCGGACTGGAAATCAAACCCAGACCATGTCGGTATCGCGCCAAGTGCTCTACCAGTTGAGCTATCCAGCACTATACTATATTCCGTTCCATTTAATCTATAACTTATTGAGCCAAACCGTCCATCGTACGGTAATACACCAATTCCATAAGTGGAAACCTAAACATGCAAACCTTCTCGATAAGACAATTTATAGATAAATTGAGAAAAATAAAGATAGCCCGAACTGGGAATCGAACCCAGACCATGTCGGTATTGCGTCGAGTGCTCTTCCAGTTTAGCTATCCGGCACTATACTATATTTCGTTCAATTTAATCGATAACGTATTGAGCCGCACCGTCCATCGTACGGTAATACACCAATTTAATAAGTGGAAACCTAAACATGCAAACCTTCTCAATAAGACAATTAATAAATAAATTGAAAAAAATATAGATAGCCAAAAGTGGGAATCGAACCCAGAACATGTCGGTATCGCGCCGAGTGCTCTACCAGTTGAGCTATCTGGCACTATACTATATTTCGTTCAATTCAATCTATAACTTATTGAGCCAAACCGTCCATCGTACGGTAATACACCAATTTCATAAGTGGAAACCTAAACATGAAAACCTTCTCAATAAGACAATTAATAGATGAATTGAAAAAAATATAGATAGCCCAAAGTGGGAATCGAACCCAGACCATGTCGGTATCGCGTCGAGTGCTCTTCCAGTTCAGCTATCCGGCACTATACTATATTTCGTTCAATTTAATCGATAACTTATTGAGCCACACCGTCCATCGTACGGTAATACACCAATTTAATAAGTGGAAACCTAAACATGCAAACCTTCTCAATAAGACGATTTATAGATGAATTGAGAAAAATATAGATAGCCCGAACTGGAAATCGAACCCAGACCATGTCGGTATCGCGCCGAGTGCTCTACTAGTTGTGCTATCCGGCACTATACTATATTCCGTTTAATTTAATCTATAACTTATTGAGCCACACCGTCCATCGTACGGTAATACACCAATTTGATAAGTGAAAACCTAAACATGCAAACCTTCTCAATAAGACAATTTATAGATAAATTGAGAAGAATATAGATAGCCCGAACTGGGAATCGAACCCAGACCATGTCGGTATCGCGCCAAGTGCTCTACCAGTTGAGCTATCCAGCACTATACTATATTCCGTTCCATTTAATCTATAACTTATTGAGCCAAACCGTCCATCGTACGGTAATACACCAATTCCATAAGTGGAAACCTAAACATGCAAACCTTCTCGATAAGACAATTTATAGATAAATTGAGAAAAATAAAGATAGCCCGAACTGGGAATCGAACCCAGACCATGTCGGTATTGCGTCGAGTGCTCTTCCAGTTTAGCTATCCGGCACTATACTATATTTCGTTCAATTTAATCGATAACGTATTGAGCCGCACCGTCCATCGTACGGTAATACACCAATTTAATAAGTGGAAGCCTAAACATGCAAACCTTCTCAATAAGACAATTAATAAATAAATTGAAAAAAATATAGATAGCCCAAAGTGGGAATCGAACCCAGAACATGTCGGTATCGCGCCGAGTGCTCTACCAGTTGAGCTATCTGGCACTATACTATATTTCGTTCAATTCAATCTATAACTTATTGAGCCAAACCGTCCGTCGTACGGTAATACACCAATTTCATAAGTGGAAACCTAAACATAAAAACCTTCTCAATAAGACAATTAATAGATGAATTGAAAAAAATATAGATAGCCCAAAGTGGGAATCGAACCCAGACCATGTCGGTATCGCGTCGAGTGCTCTTCCAGTTCAGCTATCCGGCACTATACTATATTTCGTTCAATTTAATCGATAACTTATTGAGCCACACCGTCCATCGTACGTTAATACACCAATTTAATAAGTGGAAACCTAAACATGCAAACCTTCTCAATACGACAATTGATAGATAAATTAAGAAGAATATAGATAGCCCGAACTGGGAATCGAACCCAGACCATGTCGGTATCGCGCCGAGTAATCTTCCAGATGAGCTATCCGGCACTATGCTATGTTCTGTTTAATTCAATCTTTAATTTTTTAAGCCACACCGTCCATTGTACGGTAATACACCAATTTAATAAGTGGAAACCTAAACATGCAAACCTTCTCAATAAAACAATTTATAGATAAATTTAGAAAAATATAGATAGCCTAAACTGGGAATCGAACCCAGACCATGTCGGTATCGCGCCGAGTGCACCACCAGTTGAGCTATCCGGCACTATACTATATTCCGTTTAATTTAATCTATAACTTATTGAGCTAAACCGTCCATCGTACAGTAATACCCTAATTCCATAAGTGGAAACCTAAACATGCAAACCTTCTCAATAAGTCAATTTATAGATAAATTGAGAAGAATATAGATAGCCCGAACTGGGAATCGAACCCAGACGATGTCGGTATCGCGTCGAGTGCTCTTCCAGTTGAGCTATCCGGCACTATACTATATATCGTTCAATTTAATCGATAACTTATTGAGCCACACCGTCCATTGTACGGTAATACACCAATTCCATAAGTGAAAGCCTAAACATTCAAACCTTCTTAATAAGACAATTTACAGATAAATTGAGAAGAACATAGATAGCCCGGACTGGAAATCAAACCCAGACCATGTCGGTATCGCGCAGAGTGCTCAACCAGATGAGCTATCCGGCACTATGCTATGTTCTGTTTAATTCAATCTTTAACTGATTAAGCCACACCGTCCATTGTACGGTAATACGCCAATTCAATAAGTGGAAACCTAAACATGCAAACCTTCTCAATAAGACAATTTATAGATAAATTGAAAAGAATATAGATAGCCCGGATTAGGAATCACACCCAGACCATGTCGGTATCGCGCAGACTGCTCTACCAGATGAGCTATCCGGCACTATGCTATGTTCTGTTTAATTCAATCTATAACTTATTGAGCCACACCGTCAATTGTACAGTAATACACTAATTTAATAAGTGGAAACCTAAACATGCAAACCTCCTTAGAAAGACAATTTATAGATAAATTGAGAGAAATATAGATTGCCCGAACTGGGAATCGAACCCAGACCATGTCGGTATCGTGCCGAGTGCTCTACCAGTTGAGCTATCGGGCACTATACTATATTCCGTTCAATTAAGACTATAACTTATTGAGCCACACCGTCCATCGTACGGTAATACACCAATTTAATAAGTGAAAACCTAAACATGCAAACCTTCTCAATAAGATAATTGATAGATAAATTAAGAAGAATATAGATAGCCCGAACTGGGAACCGAACCCAGACCATGTCGGTATCGCACCGAGTGTACTACTAGATGAGCTATCCGGCACTATACTATATTCCGTTTAATTTAATCTATAACTTATCGAGCCACACCGTCCATCGTACGGTAATACACCGATTTAATATAGTAAAAACCTAAACATGCAAACCTTCTCAATAAGACAATTCATAGATAAATTGAGAAAAATATAGATAGCCCGAAATGGGAATCGAACCCAGACAATATCGGTATCGCGCCGAGTGCTCTACCAGTTGAGCTATCCGGCTCTATACTATATTCCGTTTGATTTAATCTATAACTTATTGAGCCACACCGTCCATCGTACGGTAATACCCCAATTAAATAAGTGGAAACCTAAACATGCAAACCTTCTCAATAAGACAATTTATAGATAAATTTAGAAAAATATAGATAGCCCGAACTGGGAATCGAACCCAGACCATGTCGGTATCGCGCCGAGTGCTCCACCAGTTGAGCTATCCGGCACTATACTATATTTCGTTCAATTTAATCGATAACTTATTGAGCAACACCGTCCATCGTACGGTAATGCACTAATTTAATAAGTGGAAACCTAAACATGCAAACCTTCTCAATAAGACAATTTATAGATGAATTGAGAAAAATATAGATAGCCCGAACTGGAAATCGAACCCAGACCATGTCGGTATCGCGCCGAGTGCTCTACCAGTTGAGCTATCTGGCACTATACTATATTTCGTTCAATTCAATCTATAACTTATTGAGCCAAACCGTCCATCGTACGGTAATACACCAATTTCATAAGTGGAAACCTAAACATGAAAACCTTCTCAATAAGACAATTAATAGATGAATTGAAAAAAATATAGATAGCCCAAAGTGGGAATCGAACCCAGACCATGTCGGTATCGCGTCGAGTGCTCTTCCAGTTCAGCTATCCCGCACTATACTATATTTCGTTCAATTTAATCGATAACTTATTGAGCCACACCGTCCATCGTACGGTAATACACCAATTTAATAAGTGGAAACCTAAACATGCAAACCTTCTCAATAAGACGATTTATAGATGAATTGAGAAAAATATAGATAGCCCGAACTGGGAATCGAACCCAGACCATGTCGGTATCGCGCCAAGTGCTCTACCAGTTGAGCTATCCAGCACTATACTATATTCCGTTCTATTTAATCTATAACTTATTGAGCCAAACCGTCCATCGTACGGTAATACACCAATTCCATAAGTGGAAACCTAAACATGCAAACCTTCTCGATAAGACAATTTATAGATAAATTGAGAAAAATAAAGATAGCCCGAACTGGGAATCGAACCCAGACCATGTCGGTATTGCGTCGAGTGCTCTTCCAGTTTAGCTATCCGGCACTATACTATATTTCGTTCAATTTAATCGATAACGTATTGAGCCGCACCGTCCATCGTACAGTAATACACCAATTTAATAAGTGGAAACCTAAACATGCAAACCTTCTCAATAAGACAATTAATAAATAAATTGAAAAAAATATAGATAGCCCAAAGTGGGAATCGAACCCAGAACATGTCGGTATCGCGCCGAGTGCTCTACCAGTTGAGCTATCTGGCACTATACTATATTTCGTTCAATTCAATCTATAACTTATTGAGCCAAACCGTCCATCGTACGGTAATACACCAATTTCATAAGTGGAAACCTAAACATGAAAACCTTCTCAATAAGACAATTAATAGATGAATTGAAAAAAATATAGATAGCCCAAAGTGGGAATCGAACCCAGACCATGTCGGTATCGCGCCGAGTAATCTTCCAGATGAGCTATCCGGCACTATGCTATGTTCTGTTTAATTCAATCTTTAATTTTTTAAGCCACACCGTCCATTGTACGGTAATACACCAATTTAATAAGTGGAAACCCAAACATGCAAACCTTCTCAATAAGACAATTTATAGATAAATTTAGAAAAATATAGATAGCCTAAACTGGGAATCGAACCCAGACCATGTCGGTATCGCGCCGAGTGCACCACCAGTTGAGCTATCCGGCACTATACTATATTCCGTTTAATTTAATCTATAACTTATTGAGCTAAACCGTCCATTGTACAGTAATACCCTAATTCCATAAGTGGAAACCTAAACATGCAAACCTTCTCAATAAGTCAATTTATAGATAAATTGAGAAAAATATAGATAGCCCGAACTGGGAATCGAACCCAGACGATGTCGGTATCGCGTCGAGTGCTCTTCCAGTTGAGCTATCCGGCACTATACTATATATCGTTCAATTTAATCGATAACTTATTGAGCCACACCGTCCATTGTACGGTAATACACCAATTCCATAAGTGGAAACCTAAACATGCAAACCTTCTCAATAAGATAATTGATAGATAAATTAAGAAGAATATAGATAGCCCGAACTGGGAACCGAACCCAGACCATGTCGGTATCGCACCGAGTGTACTACTAGATGAGCTATCCGGCACTATACTATATTCCGTTTAATTTAATCTATAACTTATCGAGCCACACCGTCCATCGTACGGTAATACACCGATTTAATATAGTAAAAACCTAAACATGCAAACCTTCTCAATAAGACAATTCATAGATAAATTGAGAAAAATATAGATAGCCCGAAATGGGAATCGAACCCAGACAATATCGGTATCGCGCCGAGTGCTCTACCAGTTGAGCTATCCGGCTCTATACTATATTCCGTTTGATTTAATCTATAACTTATTGAGCCACACCGTCCATCGTACGGTAATACCCCAATTAAATAAGTGGAAACCTAAACATGCAAACCTTCTCAATAAGACAATTTATAGATAAATTTAGAAAAATATAGATAGCCCGAACTGGGAATCGAACCCAGACCATGTCGGTATCGCGCCGAGTGCTCCACCAGTTGAGCTATCCGGCACTATACTATATTTCGTTCAATTTAATCGATAACTTATTGAGCAACACCGTCCATCGTACGGTAATGCACTAATTTAATAAGTGGAAACCTAAACATGCAAACCTTCTCAATAAGACAATTTATAGATGAATTGAGAAAAATATAGATAGCCCGAACTGGAAATCGAACCCAGACCATGTCGGTATCGCGCCGAGTGCTCTACCAGTTGAGCTATCTGGCACTATACTATATTTCGTTCAATTCAATCTATAACTTATTGAGCCAAACCGTCCATCGTACGGTAATACACCAATTTCATAAGTGGAAACCTAAACATGAAAACCTTCTCAATAAGACAATTAATAGATGAATTGAAAAAAATATAGATAGCCCAAAGTGGGAATCGAACCCAGACCATGTCGGTATCGCGTCGAGTGCTCTTCCAGTTCAGCTATCCCGCACTATACTATATTTCGTTCAATTTAATCGATAACTTATTGAGCCACACCGTCCATCGTACGGTAATACACCAATTTAATAAGTGGAAACCTAAACATGCAAACCTTCTCAATAAGACGATTTATAGATGAATTGAGAAAAATATAGATAGCCCGAACTGGGAATCGAACCCAGACCATGTCGGTATCGCGCCAAGTGCTCTACCAGTTGAGCTATCCAGCACTATACTATATTCCGTTCTATTTAATCTATAACTTATTGAGCCAAACCGTCCATCGTACGGTAATACACCAATTCCATAAGTGGAAACCTAAACATGCAAACCTTCTCGATAAGACAATTTATAGATAAATTGAGAAAAATAAAGATAGCCCGAACTGGGAATCGAACCCAGACCATGTCGGTATTGCGTCGAGTGCTCTTCCAGTTTAGCTATCCGGCACTATACTATATTTCGTTCAATTTAATCGATAACGTATTGAGCCGCACCGTCCATCGTACAGTAATACACCAATTTAATAAGTGGAAACCTAAACATGCAAACCTTCTCAATAAGACAATTAATAAATAAATTGAAAAAAATATAGATAGCCCAAAGTGGGAATCGAACCCAGAACATGTCGGTATCGCGCCGAGTGCTCTACCAGTTGAGCTATCTGGCACTATACTATATTTCGTTCAATTCAATCTATAACTTATTGAGCCAAACCGTCCATCGTACGGTAATACACCAATTTCATAAGTGGAAACCTAAACATGAAAACCTTCTCAATAAGACAATTAATAGATGAATTGAAAAAAATATAGATAGCCCAAAGTGGGAATCGAACCCAGACCATGTCGGTATCGCGCCGAGTAATCTTCCAGATGAGCTATCCGGCACTATGCTATGTTCTGTTTAATTCAATCTTTAATTTTTTAAGCCACACCGTCCATTGTACGGTAATACACCAATTTAATAAGTGGAAACCCAAACATGCAAACCTTCTCAATAAGACAATTTATAGATAAATTTAGAAAAATATAGATAGCCTAAACTGGGAATCGAACCCAGACCATGTCGGTATCGCGCCGAGTGCACCACCAGTTGAGCTATCCGGCACTATACTATATTCCGTTTAATTTAATCTATAACTTATTGAGCTAAACCGTCCATTGTACAGTAATACCCTAATTCCATAAGTGGAAACCTAAACATGCAAACCTTCTCAATAAGTCAATTTATAGATAAATTGAGAAAAATATAGATAGCCCGAACTGGGAATCGAACCCAGACGATGTCGGTATCGCGTCGAGTGCTCTTCCAGTTGAGCTATCCGGCACTATACTATATATCGTTCAATTTAATCGATAACTTATTGAGCCACACCGTCCATTGTACGGTAATACACCAATTCCATAAGTGGAAACCTCAACATGCAAACCTTCTCAATAAAACAATTGATCGATGAATTAAAAAGAATATAGATAGCCCGAACTGGGAATCGAACCCAGACCATGTCGGTATCGCGCCGAGTGCTCTTCCAGTTCAGCTATCCGGTACTATACTATATTCCGTTCAATTTAATCTATAACTTATTGAGCCACACTGTCCATCGTACGGTAATACACTAATCTAATAAGTGAAAGCCTAAACATTCAAACCTTCTTAATAAGACAATTTACAGATAAATTGAGAAGAACATAGATAGCCCGGACTGGAAATCAAACCCAGACCATGTCGGTATCGCGCAGAGTGCTCAACCAGATGAGCTATCCGGCACTATGCTATGTTCTGTTTAATTCAATCTTTAACTGATTAAGCCACACCGTCCATTGTACGGTAATACGCCAATTCAATAAGTGGAAACCTAAACATGCAAACCTTCTCAATAAGACAATTTATAGATAAATTGAAAAGAATATAGATAGCCCGGATTAGGAATCACACCCAGACCATGTCGGTATCGCGCAGACTGCTCTACCAGATGAGCTATCCGGCACTATGCTATGTTCTGTTTAATTCAATCTATAACTTATTGAGCCACACCGTCAATTGTACAGTAATACACTAATTTAATGAGTGGAAACCTAAACATGCAAACCTCCTTAGAAAGACAATTTATAGATAAATTGAGAGAAATATAGATTGCCCGAACTGGGAATCGAACCCAGACCATGTCGGTATCGTGCCGAGTGCTCTACCAGTTGAGCTATCGGGCACTATACTATATTCCGTTCAATTAAGACTATAACTTATTGAGCCACACCGTCCATCGTACGGTAATACACCAATTTAATAAGTGGAAACCTAAACATGCAAACCTTCTCAATAAGATAATTGATAAATAAATTAAGAAGAATATAGATAGCCCGAACTGGGAACCGAACCCAGACCATGTCGGTATCGCACCGAGTGTACTACTAGATGAGCTATCCGGCACTATACTATATTCCGTTTAATTTAATCTATAACTCATCGAGCCACACCGTCCATCGTACGGTAATACACCGATTTAATATAGTAAAAACCTAAACATGCAAACCTTCTCAATAAGACAATTCATAGATAAATTGAGAAAAATATAGATAGCCCGAAATGGGAATCGAACCCAGACAATATCGGTATCGCGCCGAGTGCTCTACCAGTTGAGCTATCCGGCTCTATACTATATTCCGTTTAATTTAATCTATAACTTATTGAGCCACACCGTCCATCGTACGGTAATACACCGATTTAATATAGTGAAAACCTAAACATGCAAACCTTCTCAATAAGACAATTAATAGATAAATTGAGAAAAATATAGATAGCTCGAAATGGGAATCGAACCCAGACAATATCGGTATCGCGCCGAGTGCTCTACCAGTTGAGCTATCCGGCTCTATACTATATTCCGTTTAATTTAATCTATAACTTATTGAGCCACACCGTCCATCGTACGGTAATACACCAATTAAATAAGTGGAAACCTAAACATGCAAACCTTCTCAATAAGACAATTTATCGATAAATTTAGAAAAATATAGATAGCCTAAACTGGGAATCGAACCCAGACCATGTCGGTATCGCGCCGAGTGCACCACCAGTTGAGCTATCCGGCACTATACTATATTCCGTTTAATTTAATCTATAACTTATTGAGCCAAACCGTCCATCGTACAGTAATACTCTAATTCCATAAGTGTAAACCTAAACATGCAAACCTTCTTAATAAGACAATTTATAGATAAATTGAGAAAAATATAGATAGCCCGAACTGAGAATCAAACCCAGACCATGTCGGTATCGCGCCGAGTGCTCTACCAGTTGAGCTATCCGGCACTATACTATATTCCGTTCAATTTAATCTATAACTTATTGAGCCACACCGTCCATCGTACGGTAATACACCAATTTAATGAGTGGAAACCTGAACATGCAAACCATCTCAATAAGACAATTTATAGATAAATTAAGAAAAATATAGATAGCCCGAACTGGAAATCGAACCCAGACGATGTCGGTATCGCGCCGAGTGCTCTTCCAGTTGAGCTATCCGGCACTATACTATATTTCGTTCGATTTAATCGATAACTTATTGAGCCACACCGTCCATCGTACGGTAATACACCAATTTAATGAGTGGAAACCTAAACATGCAAACCTTCTCAATAAGACAATTTATAGATAAATTGAGAAGAATGTAGATTGCCCGAACTGGGAATCGAACCCAGACCATGTCGGTATCGGGCCGAGTGCTCTACCAGTTGAGCTATCGGGCACTATACTATATTCCGTTCAATTTAGACTATAACTTATCGAGCCACACCGTCCATCGTACAGTAAAACACCAATTTAATAAAAGGAAACCTAAACATGCAAACCTTCTCAATAAGACAATTAATAGATAAATTGAAAAAAATATAGATAACCCAGAGTGGGAATCGAACCCAGAACATATCGGTATCACGGCGAGTGCTCTACCAGTTGAGCTACCGGGCACTATACTATATTCCGTTCAATTTAATCTATAACTTATTGAGCCAAACCGTCCATCGTACGGTAATACACCAATTCCATAAGTGGAAACCTAAACATGCAAACCTACTCAATAAGACAATTTATAGATAAATCGAGAAAAATATAGATAGCCCGAACTGGTAATTGAACCCAGACCATGTCGGTATCGCGCCGAGTGCTCTTCCAGTTGAGCTATCCGGTACTATACTATATTCCGTTCAATTTAATCTATAACTAATTGAGCCACACCGTCCATCGTACGGTAATACACCAATTTGATGAGTGGAAACCTAAACATGCAAACCTTCTCAATGAGGCAATTTATAGATAAATTAAGAAGAATATAGATAGCCCGAACTGGGAATCGAACCCAGACCATGTCGGTATCGCGCCGAGTAATCTTCCATATGAGCTATCCGGCACTATGCTATGATCTGTTTAATTCAATCTTTAACTTTTTAAGCCACACCGTTTATTGTAGGGTAATACACCAATTTAATAAGTGGAAACCTAAACATGCAAACCTTCTCAATAAGACAATTTATAGATAAATTTAGAAAAATATAGATAGCCTAAACTGGGAATCGAACCCAGACCATGTCGGTATCGCGCCGAGTGCACCACCAGTTGAGCTATCCGGCACTATACTATATTCCGTTTAATTTAATCTATAACTTATTGAGCTAAACCGTCTATCGTACAGTAATACCCTAATTCCATAAGTGGAAACCTGAACATGCAAACCTTCTCAATAAGTCAATTTATAGATAAATTGAGAAAAATATAGATAGCCCGAACTGGGAATCGAACCCAGACGATGTCGGTATCGCGTCGAGTGCTCTTCCAGTTGAGCTATCCGGCACTATACTATATTTCGTTCAATTTAATCGATAACTTATTGAGCCACACCGTCCATCGTACGGTAATACACTAATCTAATAAGTGAAAGCCTAAACATTCAAACCTTCTTAATAAGACAATTTACAGATAAATTGAGAAGAACATAGATAGCCCGGACTGGAAATCAAACCCAGACCATGTCGGTATCGCGCAGAGTGCTCAACCAGATGAGCTATCCGGCACTATGCTATGTTCTGTTTAATTCAATCTTTAACTGATTAAGCCACACCGTCCATTGTACGGTAATACGCCAATTCAATAAGTGGAAACCTAAACATGCAAACCTTCTCAATAAGACAATTTATAGATAAATTGAAAAGAATATAGATAGCCCGGATTAGGAATCACACCCAGACCATGTCGGTATCGCGCAGACTGCTCTACCAGATGAGCTATCCGGCACTATGCTATGTTCTGTTTAATTCAATCTATAACTTATTGAGCCACACCGTCCATTGTACAGTAATACACTAATTTAATGAGTGGAAACCTAAACATGCAAACCTTCTCAGAAAGACAGGTTATAGATAAATTGAGAGAAATATAGATTGCCCGAACTGGGAATCGAACCCAGACCATGTCGGTATCGTGCCGATTGCTCTACCAGTTGAGCTATCGGGCACTATACTACATTCAGTTCAATTAAAACTATAACTTATTGAGCCACACCGTCCATCGTACGGTAATACACCAATTTAATAAGTGGAAACCTAAACATGCAAACCTTCTCAATAAGATAATTGATAGATAAATTAAGAAGAATATAGATAGCCCGAACGGGGAACCGAACCCAGACCATGTCGGTATCGCACCGAGTGTACTACTAGATGAGCTATCCGGCACTATACTATATTCCGTTTAATTTAATCTATAACTTATCGAGCCACACCGTCCATCTAACGGTAATACACCGATTTAATATAGTGAAAACCTAAACATGCAAACCTTCTCAATAAGACAATTCATAGATAAATTGAGCAAAATATAGATAGCCCGAAATGGGAATTGAACCCAGACAATATCGGTATCGCGCCGAGTGCTCTACCAGTTGAGCTATCCGGCTCTATACTATATTCCGTTTGATTTAATCTATAACTTATTGAGCCACACCGTCCATCGTACAGTAATACCCCAATTGAATAAGTGGAAACCTAAACATGCAAACCTTCTCAATAAGACAATTTATAGATAAATTTAGAAAAATATAGATAGCCCGAACTGGGAATCGAACCCAGACCATGTCGGTATCGTCCCGAGTGCTCCACCAGTTGAGCTATCCGGCACTATACTATATTTCGTTCAATTTAATCGATAACTTATTTAGCAACACCGTCCATCGTACGGTAATGCACTAATTTAATAAGTGGAAACCTAAACATGCAAACCTTCTCAATAAGACAATTTATAGATGAATTGAGAAAAATATAGATAGCCCGAACTGGAAATCGACCCCAGACCATGTCGGTATCGCGCCGAGTGCTCTACCAGTTGAGCTATCCGAGACTATACTATATTCCGTTCAATTCAATCTATAACTTATTGAGCCACACCGTCCATCGTACGGTAATATACCAATTTAATAAGTGAAAACCTAAACATGCAAACCTTCTCCATGAGACAATTTATAGATAAATTAAGAAGAATATAGATAGCCCGAACTGGGAATCGAACCCAGACAATGTCGGTATCGCGCCAAGTGCTCTACCAGTTGAGCTATCCAGCACTATACTATATTCCGTTCAATTTAATCTATAACTTACTGAGCCACACCGTCCATCGTACGGTAATACACCAATTTAATAAGTGGAAACCTAAACATGCAAACCTTCTTAATAAGATAATTAATAGATAAATTAAAAAGAATATAGATAGCCCGAACTAGGAATCGAACCCAGACCATGTCGTTATCGCGCCAAGTGCTTTACTAGTTGAGCTATCCGGCACGATACTATATTCCGTTTAATTTAATCTATAACTTATTGAGCCACACCGTCCATCGTACGGTAATACACCGATTTAATATAGTAAAAACCTCAACATGCAAACCTTCTCAATAAGACAATTAATAGATAAATTGAGAAAAATATAGATAGCTCGGAATGGGAATCGAACCCAGACAATATCGGTATCGCGCCGAGTGCTCTACCAGTTGAGCTATCCGGCTCTATACGATATTCCGTTTAATTTAATCTATAACTTATTGAGCCACACCGTCCATCGTACGGTAATACACCAATTAAATAAGTGGAAACCTAAACATGCGAACCTTCTCAATAAGACAATTTATCGATAAATTTAGAAAAATATAGATAGCCTAAACTGGGAATCGAACCCAGACCATGTCGGTATCGCGCCAAGTGCACCACCAGTTGAGCTATCCGGCACTATACTATATTCCGTTTAATTTAATCTATAACTTATTGAGCCAAACCGTCCATCGTACAGTAATACTCTAATTCCATAAGTGTAAACCTAAACATGCAAACCTTCTCAATAAGACAATTTATAGATAAATTGAGAAAAATATAGATAGCCCGAACTGAGAATCAAACCCAGACCATGTGGGTATCGCGCCGAGTGCTCTACCAGTTGAGCTATCCGGCACTATACTATATTCTGTTCAATTTAATCTATAACTTATTGAGCCACACCGTCCATCGTACGGTAATACACCAATTTAATGAGTGGAAACCTAAACATGCAAACCTTCTCAATAAGACAATTTATAGATAAATTAAGAAGAATGTAGATTGCCCGAACTGGGAATCGAACCCAGACCATGTCGGTATCGGGCCGAGTGCTCTACCAGTTGAGCTATCGGGCACTATACTATATTCCGTTCAATTTAGACTATAACTTATCGAGCCACACCGTCCATCGTACAGTAAAACAACAATTTAATAAAAGGAAACCTAAACATGCAAACCTTCTCAATAAGACAATTAATAGATAAATTGAAAAAAATATAGATAGCCCAGAGTGGGAATCGAACCCAGAACATATCGGTATCGCGCCGAGTGCTCTACCAGTTGAGCTATCGGGCACTATACTATATTCCGTTCAATTTAATCTATAACTTATTGAGCCAAACCGTCCATCGTACGGTAATACACCAATTCCATAAGTGGAAACCTAAACATGCAAACCTACTCAATAAGACAATTTATAGATGAATTGAGAAAAATATAGATAGCCCGAACTGGTAATTGAACCCAGACCATGTCGGTATCGCGCCAAGTGCTCTTCCAGTTGAGCTATCCGGTACTATACTATATTCCGTTCAATTTAATCTATAACTAATTGAGCCACACCGTCCATCGTACGGTAATACACCAATTTGATAAGTGGAAACCTAAACATGCAAACCTTCTCAATGAGGCAATTTATAGAAAAATTAAGAAAAATATAGATAGCCCGAACTGGTAATTGAACCCAGACCATGTCGGTATCGCGCCGAGTGCTCTTCCATTTGAGCTATCCAGCACTATGCTATGTTCTGTTCAATTTAATCTATAACTTATTGAGCCACACCGTCCATTGTACAGTAATTCACCAATTTGATAAGTGGAAACCTAAACATGCAAACCTTCTCAATAAGACAATTCATAGATAAATTAAAAAAAATATAGATAGCCCGAAATAGGAATCGAACCCAGACCATGTCGGTATCGCGCCGAGTGCTGTACCAGTGGAGCTATCCGGCCTTATACTATATTCCATTTAATTTGATCTTTAACTTATTGAGCCAAACCGTCCATCGTACAGTAATATTCTAATTCGATAAGTAGAAACCTAAACATGCAAACCTTCTCGATAAGACAATTTATAGATAAATTGAGAAAAATATAGATAGCCCGAACTGGGAATCGAACCCAGACCATGTCGGTATCGCGCCGAGTGCTCTACCAGTTGAGCTATCCGGCACTATACTATATTCCGTTCAATTTAATCTATAACTTATTGAGCCACACCCCCCATCGAACGGTAATACACCAATTTAATAAGTGGAAACCTAAACATGCAAACCTTCTCAATAAGATAATTGAAAGATAAATTAAGAAGAATATAGATAGCCCGAACTGGGAATCGAACCTAGACCATGTCGGTATCGCGCCGAGTGCTATTCCAGTTCAGCTATCCGGCACTATACTATATTTCGTTCAATTTAATCAATAACTTATTGAGCCACACCGTCCATCATACGGTAATACACCAATTTAATAAGTGAAAACCTAAACATGCAAACCCTCTCAATAAGACAATCTGTAGATAAATTAAGAAAAATATGGATAGCCCGAACTGGGAATCGAACCTAGACCATGTCGGTATCGCGCTAAGTGCTCTACTAGTTGAGCTATCTTGCACTATACTATATTCCGTTCAATTTGATCTTTAACTTATTGAGCCACACCGTCCATCGTACAGTAATACACCAATTTAATAAGTTGAAACCTAAACATGGAAACCTCCTCAATAAGACAATTTATAGATAAATTGAGAAGAACATAGATAGCCCGGACTGGGAATCGAACCCAGACCATGTCGGTATTGCGCCGAGTGCTCTACCAGATGAGCTATCCAGCACTATGCTATGTTCTGTTCAATTTAAACTATAACTTATTGAGCCACACCGTCCATTGTAAAGTAATACACCAATTTAATAAGTAGAAACCTAAACATGCAAACCTTCTCAATAAGACAATTCATAGATAAATTGAAAAAAATATGGATAGCCCGAAATAGGAATCGAACCCAGACCATGTCGGTATCGCGCCGAGTGCTCTAGCAGTTGAGCTATCCGGCACTATATTATATTCGTTCAATTTGATTTTTAACTTATTGAGCCACACCGTTCATCGTCTGGTAATACACCAATTTAATAAGTGGAAACTTGAACATGCATACCTTCTCAATAAGACAATTTATAAATAAATTGAGAAAAATACAGATAGCCCGAACTGGGAATCAAACCCACACCATGTCGGTATCGCGCCGAGCGCTCTTCCAGTTGAGCTATCCGGTACTATACTTTATTCCGTTCAATTTAATCCATAACTTATTGAGCCACACCGTCCAGTGTACGGTAATACACCAATTTGATAAGTGGAAACCTAAACATGCAAACCTTCTCAATGAGGCAATTTATAGAAAAATTAAGAAAAATATAGATAGCCCGAACTGGTAATTGAACCCAAACCATGTCGGTATCGCACCGAGTGCTCTTCCATTTGAGCTATCCAGCACTATGCTATGTTCTGTTCAATCTAATCTATAACTAATTGAGCCACACCGTCCATCGTACGGTAATACACCAATTTGATAAGTGGAAACCTAAACATGCAAACCTTCCCAATAAGGCAATTTATAGAAAAATTGAGAAAAATATAGATAGCCCGAACTGGTAATTGAACCCAGACCATGTCGGTATCGCGCCGAGTGCTCTTCCATTTGAGCTATCCAGCACTATGCTATGTTCTGTTCAATTTAATTTATAACTTATTGAGCCACACCGTCCATTGTACAGTAATACACCAATTTGATAAGTGGAAACCTAAACATGCAAGCCTTCTCAATAAGACAATTCATAGATAAATTGAAAAAAATATAGATAGCCCGAAATAGCAATCGAACCCAGACCATGTCGGTATCGCGCCGAGTGCTGTACCAGTGGAGCTATCCGGCACTATACTATATTCCGTTTAATTTGATCTTTAACTTATTGAGCCAAACCGTCCATCGTACAGTAATATTCTAATTCGATAAGTGGAAACCTAAACATGCAAACCTTCTCGATAAGACAATTTATAGATAAATTGAGAAAAATATAGATACCCCGAACTGGGAATCGAACCCAGACCTTGTCGGTATCGCGCCGAGTGCTCTACCAGTTGAGCTATCCGGCACTATACTATATTCCGTTCAATTTAATCTATAACTTACTGAGCCACACCGTCCATCGTACGGTAATACACCAATTTAATAAGTGGAAACCTAAACATGCAAACCTTCTTAATAAGATAATTAATAGATAAATTAAGAAGAATATAGATAGCCCGAACTAGGAATCGAACCCAGACCATGTCGTTATCGCGCCAAGTGCTTTACTAGTTGAGCTATCCGGCACCATACTATATTCCGTTTAATTTAATCTATAACTTATTGAGCCACACCGTCCATCGTACGGTAATACACCGATTTATTATAGTGAAAACCTAAACATGCAAACCTTCTCAATAAGACAATTAATAGATAAATTGAGAAAAATATAGATAGCTCGAAATGGGAATCGAACCCAGACAATATCGGTATCGCGCCGAGTGCTCTACCAGTTGAGCTATCCGGCTCTATACGATATTCCGTTTAATTTAATCTATAACTTATTGAGCCACACCGTCCATCGTACGGTAATACACCAATTAAATAAGTGGAAACCTAAACATGCGAACCTTCTCAATAAGACAATTTATCGATAAATTTAGAAAAATATAGATAGCCTAAACTGGGAATCGAACCCAGACCATGTCGGTATCGCGCCGAGTGCACCACCAGTTTAGCTATCCGGCACTATACTATATTCCGTTTAATTTAATCTATAACTTATTGAGCCAAACCGTCCATCGTACAGTAATACTCTAATTCCATAAGTGTAAACCTAAACATGCAAACCTTCTCAATAAGACAATTTATAGATAAATTGAGAAAAATATAGATAGCCCGAACTGAGAATCAAACCCAGACCATGTGGGTATCGCGCCGAGTGCTCTACCAGTTGAGCTATCCGGCACTATACTATATTCTGTTCAATTTAATCTATAACTTATTGAGCCACACCGTCCATCGTACGGTAATACACCAATTTAATGAGTGGAAACCTAAACATGCAAACCTTCTCAATAAGACAATTTATAGATAAATTAAGAAGAATGTAGATTGCCCGAACTGGGAATCGAACCCAGACCATGTCGGTATCGGGCCGAGTGCTCTACCAGTTGAGCTATCGGGCACTATACTATATTCCGTTCAATTTAGACTATAACTTATCGAGCCACACCGTCCATCGTACAGTAAAACAACAATTCAATAAAAGGAAACCTAAACATGCAAACCTTTTCAATAAGACAATTAATAGATAAATTGAAAAAAATATAGATAGCCCAGAGTGGGAATCGAACCCAGAACATATCGGTATCGCGCCGAGTGCTCTACCAGTTGAGCTATCGGGCACTATACTATATTCCGTTCAATTTAATCTATAACTTATTGAGCCAAACCGTCCATCGTACGGTAATACACCAATTCCATAAGTGGAAACCTAAACATGCAAACCTACTCAATAAGACAATTTATAGATGAATTGAGAAAAATATAGATAGCCCGAACTGGTAATTGAACCCAGACCATGTCGGTATCGCGCCAAGTGCTCTTCCAGTTGAGCTATCCGGTACTATACTATATTCCGTTCAATTTAATCTATAACTAATTGAGCCACACCGTCCATCGTACGGTAATACACCAATTTGATAAGTGGAAACCTAAACATGCAAACCTTCTCAATGAGGCAATTTATAGAAAAATTAAGAAAAATATAGATAGCCCGAAGTGGTAATTGAACCCAGACCATGTCGGTATCGCGCCGAGTAATCTTCCATTTGAGCTATCCAGCACTATGCTATGTTCTGTTCAATTTAATCTATAACTTATTGAGCCACACCGTCCATTGTACAGTAATACACCAATTTGATAAGTGGAAACCTAAACATGCAAACCTTCTCAATAAGACAATTCATAGATAAATTGAAAAAAATATAGATAGCCCGAAATAGGAATCGAACCCAGACCATGTCGGTATCGCGCCGAGTGCTGTACCAGTGGAGCTATCCGGCACTATACTATATTCCATTTAATTTGATCTTTAACTTATTGAGCCAAACCGTCCATCGTACAGTAATATTCTAATTCGATAAGTGGAAACCTAAACATGCAAACCTTCTCGATAAGACAATTTATAGATAAATTGAGAAAAATATAGATAGCCCGAACTGGGAATCGAACCCAGACCATGTCGGTATCGCGCCGAGTGCTATTCCAGTTCAGCTATCCGGCACTATACTATATTCCGTTCAATTTAATCTATAACTTATTGAGCCACACCCCCCATCGAACGGTAATAAACCAATTTAATAAGTGGAAACCTAAACATGCAAACCTTCTCAATAAGATAATTGATAGATAAATTAAGAAGAATATAGATAGCCCGAACTGGGAATCGAACCTAGACCATGTCGGTATCGCGCCGAGTGCTATTCCAGTTCAGCTATCCGGCACTATACTATATTTCGTTCAATTTAATCAATAACTTATTGAGCCACACCGTCCATCATACGGTAATACACCAATTTAATGAGTGGAAACCTAAACATGCAAACCTTCTCAATAAGACAATCTGTAGATAAATTAAGAAAAATATGGATAGCCCGAACTGGGAATCGAACCTAGACCATGTCGGTATTGCGCCGAGTGCTCTACCAGATGAGCTATCCAGCACTATGCTATGTTCTGTTCAATTTAAACTATAACTTATTGAGCCACACCGTCCATTGTAAAGTAATACACCAATTTAATAAGTAGAAACCTAAACATGCAAACCTTCTCAATAAGACAATTCATAGATAAATTGAAAAAAATATGGATAGCCCGAAATAGGAATCGAACCCAGACCATGTCGGTATCGCGCCGAGTGCTCTAGCAGTTGAGCTATCCGGCACTATATTATATTCGTTCAATTTGATTTTTAACTTATTGAGCAACACCGTTCATCGTCTGGTAATACACCAATTTAATAAGTGGAAACTTGAACATGCATACCTTCTCAATAAGACAATTTATAAATAAATTGAGAAAAATACAGATAGCCCGAACTGGGAATCAAACCCACACCATGTCGGTATCGCGCCGAGCGCTCTTCCAGTTGAGCTATCCGGTACTATACTTTATTCCGTTCAATTTAATCCATAACTTATTGAGCCACACCGTCCAGTGTACGGTAATACACCAATTTGATAAGTGGAAACCTAAACATGCAAACCTTCTCAATGAGGCAATTTATAGAAAAATTAAGAAAAATATAGATAGCCCGAACTGGTAATTTAACCCAGACCATGTCGGTATCGCACCGAGTGCTCTTCCATTTGAGCTATCCAGCACTATGCTATGTTCTGTTCAATTTAATCTATAACTAATTGAGCCACACCGTCCATCGTACGGTAATACACCAATTTGATAAGTGGAAACCTAAACATGCAAACCTTCCCAATAAGGCAATTTATAGAAAAATTGAGAAAAATATAGATAGCCCGAACTGGTAATTGAACCCAGACCATGTCGGTATCGCGCCGAGTGCTCTTCCATTTGAGCTATCCAGCACTATGCTATGTTCTGTTCAATTTAATCTATAACTTATTGAGCCACACCGTCCATTGTACAGTAATACACCAATTTGATAAGTGGAAACCTAAACATGCAAGCCTTCTCAATAAGACAATTCATAGATAAATTGAAAAAAATATAGATAGCCCGAAATAGCAATCGAACCCAGACCATGTCGGTATCGCGCCGAGTGCTGTACCAGTGGAGCTATCCGGCACTATACTATATTCCGTTTAATTTGATCTTTAACTTATTGAGCCAAACCGTCCATCGTACAGTAATATTCTAATTCGATAAGTGGAAACCTAAACATGCAAACCTTCTCGATAAGACAATTTATAGATAAATTGAGAAAAATATAGATACCCCGAACTGGGAATCGAACCCAGACCATGTCGGTATCGCGCCGAGTGCTCTACCAGTTGAGCTATCCGGCACTATACTATATTCGTTCAATTTGATCTTTAACTTATTGAGCCACACCTTTCATCGTCTGGTAATACACCAATTTAATGAGTGGAAACTTAAACATGCATACCTTCTCAATAAGACAATTTATAGATAAATTGAGAAGAATATAGATAGCCCGAACTGGGAAACGAACCCAGACCTTTTCGGTATCGCGCCGAGTGCTCTACCAGTTGAGCTATCCGGCACTATACTATATTCCGTTCAATTTAATCTATAACTTATTGAGCCACACCGTCCATCGTACGGTAATACACCAATTTAATAAGTGGAAACCTAAACATGGAAACCTTCTCAATAAGAGAATTAATAGATAAATTGAAAAAAATATAGATAGCCCGAACTGGGAATCGAACCCAGACCATGTCGGTATCGCGCCGAGTGCTCTGCCAGTTGAGCTATCCAGCACTATACTATATTCCGTTCAATTTGATCTTTAACTTATTGAGCCACACCGTTTATCGTCTGGTAACACCAATTTAATAAGTGGAAACTTAAACATGCAAACCTTCTCAATAAGACAATTTATAGATAAATTGAGAAGAATATAGATAGCCCGAACTGGGAAACGAACCCAGACCTTTTCGGTATCGCGCCGAGTGCTCTACCAGTTGAGCTATCCGGCACTATACTATATTCCGTTCAATTTAATCTATAACTTATTGAGCCACACCGTCCATCGTACGGTAATACACCAATTTAATAAGTGGAAACCTAAACATGGAAACCTTCTCAATAAGAGAATTAATAGATAAATTGAAAAAAATATAGATAGCCCGAACTGGGAATCAAACCCAGACCATGTCGGTAACGCGCCGTGTGCTCTGACAGTTGAGCTATCCAGCACTATACTATATTCCGTCCAATTTGATCTTTAACTTATTGAGCCACACCGTTTATCGTCTGGTAATACACCAATTTAATAAGTGGAAACTTAAACATGCAAACTTTCTCAAAAAGACAATTTATAGATAAATTGAGAAGAATATAGATAGCCCGAACTGGGAATCGAACCCAGACCATGTCGGTATCGCGCCGAGTGCTCTACCAGTTGAGCTATCCGGCACTATACTATATCCCGTTCAATTTAATCTATAACTTATCGAGCTACACCGCTTATCGTCTGGTGATACACCAATTTAATAAGTAGTAACCTAAACATGCAAAACTTCTCAATAAAACAATTCATAGATAAATTAAGACAAATATAGATAGCCCGAACTAGGAATCGAACACAGACCATGTCGGTATCGCGCCGAGTGCTCTACCAGTTGAGCTATCCAGCACTATACTATATTCCGTTCAATTTGATCTTTAACTTTTTGAGCCACACCGTCCATCGTACGGTCATACACCAATTTAATAAGTGGAAACCTAAACATGGAAACCTTCTCAATAAGAGAATTAATAGATAAATTGAAAAAAATATAGATAGCCCGAACTGGGAATCGAACCCAGACCATGTCGGTATCGCGCCGAGTGCTCTTCCAGTTGAGCTATCCAGCACTATACTATATTTCTTTCAATTTTATCGATAACTTATTAAGCCACACCGTCCATCGTACGGTAATACACCAATTTAATGAGTCAAAACCTAAACATGCAAACCCTCTCAATAAAACAATTTATAGATAAATTAAGAAAAATATAGATAGCCCGAACTGGGAATCGAACCCAGACCATGTCGGTATGGCGCCGAGTGCTCTTCCAGTTGAGCTATCCGGCACTATACTATATTTCGTTCAATTTAATCACTAACATATTGAGCCACACCGTCCATCGTACGGTAAGACACCAATTTAATAAGTGGAAACCTAAACATGCAAACCTTCTCAATAATACAATTTATAGATAAATTGAGAAGAATATAGATAGCCCGAACTGGGAATCGAACCCAGACCATGGTGGTATCGCGCCGAGTGCTCTTCCAGTTGAGCTATCTGGCACTGTACTATATTTTGTTCAATTTAATCGATAACTTTTCAAGCTACACCGTCCATCGTAGTGTAATACACCAATTTTATAAGTGGAAACCTAAACATGCAAACCTTCTCAATAAGAAAATTAATAGATATATTGAAAAAAATATAGATAGCCCGAACTGGGAATCGAACCCAGACCATGTCTGTATCGCGCCGAGTGCTCTTCCAGTCGAGCTATCCGGCACTGTACTATATTTTGTTCAATTTAATCGATAACTTTTTGAGCCACACCGTCTCTTGTACGGTAATACAAGAATTTAATAAGTGGAAACCTAAGCATGCAAACCTTCTCAATAAGACAATTTATAAATAAATTGAGGAAAATATAGATAGCCCGAACTGGGAATCGAACCCAAACCATGTCGGTATCGCGCCGAGTGCTCTTCCAGTTGAGCTATCCGGCACTATACTATATTCCGTTCAATTTAATCTATAACTTATTGAGCCACACTGTTTATCGCCATGTCATACACCAATTTAATAAGTGGAAACTTAAACATGCATACCTTCTCAATAAGAAAATTTATAGATAAATTGAGAAAAATATAGATAGCCCGAACTGGGAATCGAACTCAGACCATGTCGGTATCGCGCCGAGTGCTCTTCCAGTTGAGCTATGCGGCACTATACTATATTTCTTTCATTTTAATCTTTAACTCATTGAGCCACACCGTTTATCGTCTAGTAATACACCAATTTAATAAGTGGAAACTTAAACATGCAAACCTTCTCAATACGACAATTTATGGATAAATTGACAAGAATATAGATAGCCCGAACTAGGAATCGAACCCAGACCTTGTCGGTATCGCGCCGAGTGCTCTACCAGTTGAGCTATCCGGCACTATACTATATTCCCTCCAATTTAATCTATAACTTATTAAGCCACACCGTCCATCGTACGGTAATACACCAATTTAATAAGTGGACACCTAAACATGGAAACCTTCTCAATAAGAGAATTAATAGATAAATTGAGAAGAATATAGATAGCCCGAACTGGGAATCGAACCCAGACCATGTTGGTATCGCGCCGAGTGCTCTTCCAGTTGAGCTATCTGGTACTATACTATATTCCGTTCAATTTAATCTATAACTTATTGAGCTACACCGTCCATCGTACGGTAATGCACCAATTTAATAAGTGGAAACCTAAACATGCAAACCTTCTCAATAAGACAATTTATAGATTAATTGAGGAGAATATAAATAGCCCGAACTGGGAATCGAACCCAGACCATGTCGGTATCGTGCCGAGTGCTCTACTAGGTGAGCTATCTGGCACTATACTATATTCCGTTTAATTTAATTTATAACTTATTGAGCCACACCGTCTATCGTACGGTAATACACCAAATTAATAAGTAGAAACCTAAACATGCAAACCTTCTCAATAAGACAATTTATAGATAAATTGAGAAAAATATAGATAGCCCGAACTGGAAATCGAACCCAGACCATGTCGGTATCGTGCCAAGTGCTCTAACAGTTGAGCTATCCAGCACTATATTATATTCCGTTCAATTTGATCTTTAACTTATTGAGCCACACCGTTTATCGTCTGGTAATACACCAATATAATAAGTGGAAACTTAAACATGCAAACCTTCTCCATAAGACAATTTATAGATAAATTGAGAAGAATATAGATAGCCCGAACTGGGAATCGAACCCAGACCATGTCGGTATCGCGCCGAGTGCTCTACCAGTTGAGCTATCCGGCACTATACTATATTCCGTACAATTTAATCTATAACTTATTGAGCCACACCGTCCATCGTACGGTAATACACCAATTCAATAAGTGGAAACCTAAACATAGAAACTTTTTCAATAAGAGAATTAATAGATAAATTGAAAAAAATATAGATAGCCCGAACTGGGAATCGAACCCAGACCATGTCGGTATCGCGCCGAGTGCTCTACCAGTTGAGCTATTCAGCACTATACTATATTCCGTTCAATTTAATCTTTAACTTATTGAGCCACACCGTTTATCGTCTGGTATTACACCAATTTTATAAGTGGAAACCTAAACATGGAAACCTTCTCAATAAAAAAATTAATAGATAAATTGAAAAAAATATAGATAGCCCGAACTGGGAATCGAACCCAGACCATGTCGGTATCGCGCCGAGTGCTCTGCCAGTTGAGCTATCCAGCACTATACTATATTCCGTTCAATTTGATCTTTAACTTATTGAGCCACACCGTTTATCGTCTGGTAACACCAATTTAATAAGTGGAAACTTAAACATGCAAACCTTCTCAATAAGACAATTTATAGATAAATTGAGAAGAATATAGATAGCCCGAACTGGGAAACGAACCCAGACCTTTTCGGTATCGCGCCGAGTGCTCTACCAGTTGAGCTATCCGGCACTATACTATATTCCGTTCAATTTAATCTATAACTTATTGAGCCACACCGTCCATCGTACGGTAATACACCAATTTAATAAGTGGAAACCTAAACATGGAAACCTTCTCAATAAGAGAATTAATAGATAAATTGAAAAAAATATAGATAGCCCGAACTGGGAATCAAGCCCAGACCATGTCGGTAACGCGCCGTGTGCTCTGACAGTTGAGCTATCCAGCACTATACTATATTCCGTTCAATTTGATCTTTAACTTATTGAGCCACACCGTTTATCGTCTGGTAATACACCAATTTAATAAGTGGAAACTTAAACATGCAAACTTTCTCAAAAAGACAATTTATAGATATATTGAGAAGAATATAGATAGCCCGAACTGGGAATCGAACCCAGACCATGTCGGTATCGCGCCGAGTGCTCTACCAGTTGAGCTATCCGGCACTATACTATATCCCGTTCAATTTAATCTATAACTTATCGAGCCACACCGCTTATCGTCTGGTGATACACCAATTTAATAAGTAGTAACCTAAACATGCAAAACTTCTCAATAAAACAATTCATAGATAAATTAAGACAAATATAGATAGCCCGAACTAGGAATCGAACACAGACCATGTCGGTATCGCGCCGAGTGCTCTACCAGTTGAGCTATCCAGCACTATACTATATTCCGTTCAATTTGATCTTTAACTTTTTGAGCCACACCGTCCATCGTACGGTCATACACCAATTTAATAAGTGGAAACCTAAACATGGAAACCTTCTCAATAAGACAATTTATAGATAAATTGAGAAAAATATAGATAGCCCGAACTGGGAATCGAACCCAGACCATGTCGGTATCGCGCCGAGTGCTCTTCCAGTTGAGCTATCCAGCACTATACTATATTTCTTTCAATTTTATCGATAACTTATTAAGCCACACCGTCCATCGTACGGTAATACACCAATTTAATGAGTCAAAACCTAAACATGCAAACCCTCTCAATAAAACAATTTATAGATAAATTAAGAAAAATATAGATAGCCCGAACTGGGAATCGAACCCAGACCATGTCGGTATGGCGCCGAGTGCTCTTCCAGTTGAGCTATCCGGCACTATACTATATTTCGTTCAATTTAATCACTAACATATTGAGCCACACCGTCTATCGTACGGTAAGACACCAATTCAATAAGTGGAAACCTAAACATGCAAACCTTCTCAATAAAACAATTTATAGATAAATTGAGAAGAATATAGATAGCCCGAACTGGGAATCGAACCCAAACCATGTCGGTATCGCGCCGAGTGCTCTTCCAGTTGAGCTATCCGGCACTATACTATATTCCGTTCAATTTAATCTATAACTTATTAAGCCACACCGTTTATCGCCTTGTCATACACCAATTAAATAAGTGGAAACTTAAACATGCATACCTTCTCAATAAGAAAATTTATAGATAAATTGAGAAAAATATAGATAGCCCGAACTGGGAATCGAACTCAGACCATGTCGGTATCGCGCCGAGTGCTCTTCCAGTTGAGCTATCCGGCACTATACTATATTTCTTTCAATTTAATCTTTAACTCATTGAGCCACACCGTTTATCGTCTAGTAATACACCAATTTAATAAGTGGACACCTAAACATGGAAACCTTCTCAATAAGAGAATTAATAGATAAATTGAGAAGAATATAGATAGCCCGAACTGGGAATCGAACCCAGACCATGTTGGTATCGCGCCGAGTGCTCTTCCAGTTGAGCTATCTGGTACTATACTATATTCCGTTCAATTTAATCTATAACTTATTGAGCTACACCGTCCATCGTACGGTAATGCACCAATTTAATAAGTGGAAACCTAAACATGCAAACCTTCTCAATAAGACAATTTATAGATTAATTGAGGAGAATATAGATCGCCCGAACTGGGAATCGAACCCAGACCATGTCGGTATCGTGCCGAGTGCTCTACTAGGTGAGCTATCTGGCACTATAATATATTCCGTTTAATTTAATTTATAACTTATTGAGCCACACCGTCTATCGTACGGTAATACACCAAATTAATAAGTAGAAACCTAAACATGCAAACCTTCTCAATAAGACAATTTATAGATAAATTAAGACAAATATAGATAGCCCGAACTGGAAATCGAACCCAGACCATGTCGGTATCGCGCCGAGTGCTCTTCCAGTTGAGCTATCCGGCACTGTACTATATTTTGTTCAATTTAATCGATACCTTTTTGAGCCACACCGACCATCGAACGGTAATACACCAATTTAATAAGTGGAAACCTAAACATGGAAACCTTCTCAATAAGAGAATTAGTAGATAAATTGAAAAAAATATAGATGGCCCGAACTGGGAATCGAACCCAGACCATGTCGGTATCGCGCCGAGTGCTCTACTAGTTGAGCTATCTTGCACTATACTATATTCCGTTCAATTTGATCTTTAACTTATTGAGCCACACCGTCCATCGTACAGTAATACACCAATTTAATAAGTTGAAACCTAAACATGGAAACCTCCTCAATAAGAGAATTAGTAGATAAATTGAAAAAAATATAGATGGCCCGAACTGGGAATCGAACCCAGACCATGTCGGTATCGCGCCGAGTGCTCTACTAGTTGAGCTATCTGGCACTATACTATATTCCGTTCAATTTAATCTATAACTTATTGAGCCACACCGTCCATCGTACGGTAATACACCAATTTAATAAGTGGAAACCTAAACATGGAAACCTTCTCAATAAGAGAATTAATAGATAAATTGAAAAAAATATAGATAGCTCGAACTGGGAATCGGACCCAGACCATGTCGGTATCGCGCCGAGTGCTCTACTAGTTGAGCTATCTAGCACTATACTATATTCCGTTTAATTTAATTTATAACTTATTGAGCCACACCGTCTATCGTACGGTAATACACCAAATTAATAAGTAGAAACCTAAACATGCAAACCTTCTCAATAAGACAATTTATAGATAAATTAAGGAAAATATAAATAGCCCGAACTGGAAATCGAACCCAGTCCATGTCTGTATCGCGCTAAGTGCTCTACCAGTTAAGCTATCCGGCACTATACTATATTCCGTTCAATTCAATCCATTACTTATTGAGCCACACCGTTTATCGTCTGGTGACACACCAATTTAATAAAAGGTAACCTAAACATGCAAACCTTCTCAATAAAACAATTTATAGATAAATTAAGACAAATATAGATAGCCCGAACTAGGAATCGAACCCAGACCATGTCGGTATCGCGCCGAGTGCTCTACCAGTTGAGCTATTCAGCACTATACTATATTCCGTTCAATTTGATATTTAACTTATTGAGCCACACCGTTTATCGTCTGGTAATACACCAATTTTATAAGTGGAAACTTAAACATGCAAACCTTCTCAATAAGACAATTTATAGATAAATTGAGAAGAATATAGATAGCCCGAACTGGGACTCGAACCCAGACCTTGTCGGTATCGCGCCGAGTGCTCTACCAGTTGAGCTATTCGGCACTATACTATATTCCGTTCAATTTAATCTATAACTTATTGAGCCGCACCGTCCATCGTACGGTAATACACCCATTTAATAAGTTGAAACCTAAACATGGAAACCTTCTCAATAAGAGAATTTATAGATAAATTGAGAAAAATATAGATAGCCCGAACTGGGAATCGAACTCAGACCATGTCGGTATCGCGCCGAGTGCTCTTCCAGTTGAGCTATCCGGCACTATACTATATTTCTTTCAATTTAATCTTTAACTCATTGAGCCACACCGTTTATCGTCTAGTAATACACCAATTTAATAAGTGGACACCTAAACATGGAAACCTTCTCAATAAGAGAATTAATAGATAAATTGAGAAGAATATAGATAGCCCGAACTGGGAATCGAACCCAGACCATGTTGGTATCGCGCCGAGTGCTCTTCCAGTTGAGCTATCTGGTACTATACTATATTCCGTTCAATTTAATCTATAACTTATTGAGCTACACCGTCCATCGTACGGTAATGCACCAATTTAATAAGTGGAAACCTAAACATGCAAACCTTCTCAATAAGACAATTTATAGATTAATTGAGGAGAATATAGATCGCCCGAACTGGGAATCGAACCCAGACCATGTCGGTATCGTGCCGAGTGCTCTTCCAGTTGAGCTATCCGGCACTGTACTATATTTTGTTCAATTTAATCGATACCTTTTTGAGCCACACCGACCATCGAACGGTAATACACCAATTTAATAAGTGGAAACCTAAACATGGAAACCTTCTCAATAAGAGAATTAGTAGATAAATTGAAAAAAATATAGATGGCCCGAACTGGGAATCGAACCCAGACCATGTCGGTATCGCGCCGAGTGCTCTACTAGGTGAGCTATCTGGCACTATAATATATTCCGTTTAATTTAATTTATAACTTATTGAGCCACACCGTCTATCGTACGGTAATACACCAAATTAATAAGTAGAAACCTAAACATGCAAACCTTCTCAATAAGACAATTTATAGATAAATTAAGACAAATATAGATAGCCCGAACTGGAAATCGAACCCAGACCATGTCGGTATCGCGCCGAGTGCTCTTCCAGTTGAGCTATCCGGCACTGTACTATATTTTGTTCAATTTAATCGATACCTTTTTGAGCCACACCGACCATCGAACGGTAATACACCAATTTAATAAGTGGAAACCTAAACATGGAAACCTTCTCAATAAGAGAATTAGTAGATAAATTGAAAAAAATATAGATGGCCCGAACTGGGAATCGAACCCAGACCATGTCGGTATCGCGCCGAGTGCTCTACTAGTTGAGCTATCTTGCACTATACTATATTCCGTTCAATTTGATCTTTAACTTATTGAGCCACACCGTCCATCGTACAGTAATACACCAATTTAATAAGTTGAAACCTAAACATGGAAACCTCCTCAATAAGAGAATTAGTAGATAAATTGAAAAAAATATAGATGGCCCGAACTGGGAATCGAACCCAGACCATGTCGGTATCGCGCCGAGTGCTCTACTAGTTGAGCTATCTGGCACTATACTATATTCCGTTCAATTTAATCTATAACTTATTGAGCCACACCGTCCATCGTACGGTAATACACCAATTTAATAAGTGGAAACCTAAACATGGAAACCTTCTCAATAAGAGAATTAATAGATAAATTGAAAAAAATATAGATAGCTCGAACTGGGAATCGGACCCAGACCATGTCGGTATCGCGCCGAGTGCTCTACTAGTTGAGCTATCTAGCACTATACTATATTCCGTTTAATTTAATTTATAACTTATTGAGCCACACCGTCTATCGTACGGTAATACACCAAATTAATAAGTAGAAACCTAAACATGCAAACCTTCTCAATAAGACAATTTATAGATAAATTAAGGAAAATATAAATAGCCCGAACTGGAAATCGAACCCAGTCCATGTCTGTATCGCGCTAAGTGCTCTACCAGTTAAGCTATCCGGCACTATACTATATTCCGTTCAATTCAATCCATTACTTATTGAGCCACACCGTTTATCGTCTGGTGACACACCAATTTAATAAAAGGTAACCTAAACATGCAAACCTTCTCAATAAAACAATTTATAGATAAATTAAGACAAATATAGATAGCCCGAACTAGGAATCGAACCCAGACCATGTCGGTATCGCGCCGAGTGCTCTACCAGTTGAGCTATTCAGCACTATACTATATTCCGTTCAATTTGATATTTAACTTATTGAGCCACACCGTTTATCGTCTGGTAATACACCAATTTTATAAGTGGAAACTTAAACATGCAAACCTTCTCAATAAGACAATTTATAGATAAATTGAGAAGAATATAGATAGCCCGAACTGGGACTCGAACCCAGACCTTGTCGGTATCGCGCCGAGTGCTCTACCAGTTGAGCTATTCGGCACTATACTATATTCCGTTCAATTTAATCTATAACTTATTGAGCCGCACCGTCCATCGTACGGTAATACACCCATTTAATAAGTTGAAACCTAAACATGGAAACCTTCTCAATAAGAGAATTAATAGATAAATTGAAAAAAATATAGATAGCCCGAACTGGGAATCAAACCCAGACCATGTCGGTATCGCGCCGAGTGCTCTACAAGTTGAGCTATCCAGCACTATACTATATTCCGTTCAATTTGATCTTTAACTCATTGAGCCACACCGTTTATCGTCTGGTAATACACCAATTTAATAAGTGGAAACTTAAACATGCAAACCTTCTCAATAAGACAATTTATAGATAAATTTAGAAGAATATAGATAGCCCGAACTGGGAATCGAACCCAGACCTTGTCGGTATCGCGCCGACCGCTCTACCAGTTGAGCTATCCGGCACTATACTATATTCCGTTCAATTTAATCTATAACTTATTGAGCCAAACCGTCCATCGTACGGTAATACACCAATTCCATAAGTGGAAAACTAAACATGCAAACCTTCTCAATAAAACAATTTATAGATAAATTAAGACAAATATAGATAGCCCGAACTAGGAATCGAACCCAGACCATGTCGGTATCGCGCCGAGTGCTCTACCAGTTGAGCTATTCAGCACTATACTATATTCCGTTCAATTTAATCTTTAACTTATTGAGCCACACCGTTTATCGTCTGGTATTACACCAATTTTATAAGTGGAAACCTAAACATGAAAACCTTCTCAATAAAAAAATTAATAGATAAATTGAAAAAAATATAGATAGCCCGAACTGGGAATCGAACCCAGACCATGTCGGTATCGCGCCGAGTGCTCTACCAGTTGAGCTATCCGGCACTATACTATATCCCGTTCAATTTTATCTATAACTTATCGAGCCACACCGCTTCTCGTCTGGTGATACACCAATTTAATAAGTAGTAACCTAAACATGCAAAACTTCTCAATAAAACAATTCATAGATAAATTAAGACAAATATAGATAGCCCGAACTGGGAATCGAACCCAGACCATGTCGGTATCGTGCCGAGTGCTCTTCCAGTTGAGCTATCCGGCACTATACTATATTCTGTTTAATTTGACCTATAACTTATTAAGCTACACCGTTTATCGTCTGGTCATACACCAATTTAATAAGTGGAAACTTAAACATGCATACCTTTTCAATAAGACAATTTATAGATAAATTGAGAAAAATATAGATAGCCCGAACTGGAAATCGAACCCAGACCATGTCGGTATCGCGCCGAGTGCTCTTCCAGTTGAGCTATCCGGCACTATACTATATTTCTTTCAATTTTATCGATAACTTATTAAGCCACACCGTCCATCGTACGGTAATACACCAATTTAATGAGTAAAAACCTAAACATGCAAACCCTCTCAATAAAACAATTTATAGATAAATTAAGAAAAATATAGATAGCCCGAACTGGGAATCGAACCCAGACGATGTCGGTATGGCGCCGAGTGCTCTTCCAGTTGAGCTATCCGGCACTATACTATATTTCGTTCAATTTAATCACTAACATATTGAGCCACACCGTCCATCGTACGGTCATACACCAATTTAATAAGTGGAAACCCAAACATGCAAACCTTCTCAATAAAACAATTTATAGATAAATTGAGAAGAATATAGATAGCCCGAACTGGGAATCGAACCCAGACCATGTCGGTATCGCGCCGAGTGCTCTACTAGTTGAGCTATCTGGCACTATACTATATTCCGTTCAATTTAATCTATAACTTATTGAGCCACACCGTCCATCGTACGGTAATACACCAATTTAATAAGTGGAAACCTAAACATGGAAACCTTCTCAATAAGAGAATTAATAGATAAATTGAAAAAAATATAGATAGCTCGAACTGGGAATCGAACCCAGACCATGTCGGTATCGCGCCGAGTGCTCTACTAGTTGAGCTATCTAGCACTATACTATATTCCGTTTAATTTAATTTATAACTTATTGAGCCACACCGTCTATCTTACGGTAATACACCAAATTAATAAGTAGAAACCTAAACATGCAAACCTTCTCAATAAGACAATTTATAGATAAATTAAGGAAAATATAAATAGCCCGAACTGGAAATCGAACCCAGTCCATGTCTGTATCGCGCTAAGTGCTCTACCAGTTAAGCTATCCGGCACTATACTATATTCCGTTCAATTTAATCCATTACTTATTGAGCCACACCGTTTATCGTCTGGTGACACACCAATTTAATAAGTGGTAACCTAAACAGGCAAACCTTCTCAATAAAACTATTTATAGATAAATTAAGACAAATATAGATAGCCCGAACTAGGAATCGAACCCAGACCATGTCGGTATCGCGCCGAGTGCTCTACCAGTTGAGCTATTCAGCACTATACTATATTCCGTTCAATTTGATATTTAACTTATTGAGCCACACCGTTTATCGTCTGGTAATACACCAATTTTATAAGTGGAAACTTAAACATGCAAACCTTCTCAATAAGACAATTTATAGATAAATTGAGAAGAATATAGATAGCCCGAACTGGGACTCGAACCCAGACCTTGTCGGTATCGCGCCGAGTGCTCTACCAGTTGAGCTATCCGGCACTATACTATATTCCGTTCAATTTAATCTATAACTTATTGAGCCGCACCGTCCATCGTACGGTAATACACCAATTTAATAAGTTGAAACCTAAACATGGAAACCTTCTCAATAAGAGAATTAATAGATAAATTGAAAAAAATATAGATAGCCCGAACTGGGAATCAAACCCAGACCATGTCGGTATCGCGCCGAGTGCTCTACAAGTTGAGCTATCCAGCACTATACTATATTCCGTTCAATTTGATCTTTAACTCATTGAGCCACACCGTTCATCGTCTGGTAATACACCAATTTAATAAGTGGAAACTTAAACATGCAAACCTTCTCAATAAGACAATTTATAGATAAATTTAGAAGAATATAGATAGCCCGAACTGGGAATCGAACCCAGACCTTGTCGGTATCGCGCCGACCGCTCTACCAGTTGAGCTATCCGGCACTATACTATATTCCGTTCAATTTAATCTATAACTTATTGAGCCAAACCGTCCATCGTACGGTAATACACCAATTCCATAAGTGGAAAACTAAACATGCAAACCTTCTCAATAAAACAATTTATAGATAAATTAAGACAAATATAGATAGCCCGAACTAGGAATCGAACCCAGACCATGTCGGTATCGCGCCGAGTGCTCTACCAGTTGAGCTATTCAGCACTATACTATATTCCGTTCAATTTAATCTTTAACTTATTGAGCCACACCGTTTATCGTCTGGTATTACACCAATTTTATAAGTGGAAACCTAAACATGAAAACCTTCTCAATAAAAAAATTAATAGATAAATTGAAAAAAATATAGATAGCCCGAACTGGGAATCGAACCCAGACCATGTCGGTATCGCGCCGAGTGCTCTACCAGTTGAGCTATCCGGCACTATACTATATCCCGTTCAATTTAATCTATAACTTATCGAGCCACACCGCTTATCGTCTGGTGATACACCAATTTAATAAGTAGTAACCTAAACATGCAAAACTTCTCAATAAAACAATTCATAGATAAATTAAGACAAATATAGATAGCCCGAACTAGGAATCGAACACAGACCATGTCGGTATCGCGCCGAGTGCTCTACCAGTTGAGCTATCCAGCACTATACTATATTCCGTTCAATTTGATCTTTAACTTTTTGAGCCACACCGTCCATCGTACGGTAATACACCAATTTAATAAGTGGAAACCTAAACATGGAAACCTTCTCAATAAGAGAATTAATAGATAAATTGAAAAAAATATAGATAGCGCGAACTGGGAATCGAACCCAGACCATGTCGGTATCGTGCCGAGTGCTCTTCCAGTTGAGCTATCCGGCACTATACTATATTCTGTTTAATTTGACCTATAACTTATTAAGCTACACCGTTTATCGTCTGGACATACACCAATTTAATAAGTGGAAACTTAAACATGCATACCTTTTCAATAAGACAATTTATAGATAAATTGAGAAAAATATAGATAGCCCGAACTGGAAATCGAACCCAGACCATGTCGGTATCGCGCCGAGTGCTCTTCCAGTTGAGCTATCCGGCACTATACTATATTTCTTTCAATTTTATCGATAACTTATTAAGCCACACCGTCCATCGTACGGTAATACACCAATTTAATGAGTAAAAACCTAAACATGCAAACCCTCTCAATAAAACAATTTATAGATAAATTAAGAAAAATATAGATAGCCCGAACTGGGAATCGAACCCAGACGATGTCGGTATGGCGCCGAGTGCTCTTCCAGTTGAGCTATCCGGCACTATACTATATTTCGTTCAATTTAATCACTAACATATTGAGCCACACCGTCCATCGTACGGTCATACACCAATTTAATAAGTGGAAACCCAAACATGCAAACCTTCTCAATAAAACAATTTATAGATAAATTGAGAAGAATATAGATAGCCCGAACTGGGAATCGAACCCAGACCATGGTGGTATCGCGCCGAGTGCTCTTCCAGTTGAGCTATCTGGCACTGTACTATATTTTGTTCAATTTAATCGATAACTTTTCAAGCTACACCGTCCATCGTAGTGTAATACACCAATTTTATAAGTGGAAACCTAAACATGGAAACCTTCTCAATAAGAGAATTAATAGATATATTGAAAAAAATATAGATAGCCCGAACTGGGAATCGAACGCAGACCATGTCTGTATCGCGCCGAGTGCTCTTCCAGTCGAGCTATCCGGCACTGTACTATATTTTGTTCAATTTAATCGATAACTTTATGAGCCACACCGTCTATTGTACGGTAATACACCAATTTAATAAGTGGAAACCTAAACATGCAAACCTTCTCAATAAGACAATTCATAAATAAATTGAGGAAAATATAGATAGCCCGAACTGGGAATCGAACCCAAACCATGTCGGTATCGCGCCGAGTGCTCTTCCAGTTGAGCTATCCGGCACTATACTATATTCCGTCCAATTTAATCTATAACTTATTGAGCCACACCGTTTATCGCCTTGTCATACACCAATTCAATAAGTGGAAACTTAAACATGCATACCTTCTCAATAAGAAAATTTATAGATAAATCGAGAAAAATATAGATAGCCCGAACTGGGAATCGAACTCAGACCATGTCGGTATCGCGCCGAGTGCTCTTCCAGTTGAGCTATCGGGCACTATACTATATTTCTTTCAATTTAATCTTTAACTCATTGAGCCACACCGTTTATCGTCTAGTAATACACCAATTTAATAAGTGGAAACTTAAACATGCAAACCTTCTCAATACGACAATTTATGGATAAATTGACAAGAATATAGATAGCCCGAACTAGAAATCGAACCCAGACCTTGTCGGTATCGCGCCGAGTGCTCTTCCAGTTGAGCTATCCGGCACTATACTATATTCCCTCCAATTTAATCTATAACTTATTGAGCTACACCGTCCATCGTACGGTAATGCACCAATTTAATAAGTGGAAACCTAAACATGCAAACCTTCTCAATAAGACAATTTATAGATTAATTGAGGAGAATATAGATAGCCCGAACTGGGAATCGAACCCAGACCATGTCGGTATCGTGCCGAGTGCTCTACTAGGTGAGCTATCTGGCACTATACTATATTCCGTTTAATTTAATTTATAACTTATTGAGCCACACCGTCTATCGTACGGTAATACACCAAATTAATAAGTAGAAACCTAAACATGCAAACCTTCTCAATAAGACATGTTATAGATAAATTGAGAAAAATATAGATAGCCCGAACTGGAAATCGAACCCAGACCATGTCGATATCGTGCCAAGTGCTCTACCAGTTGAGCTATCCAGCACTATACTATATTCCGTTCAATTTGATCTTTAACTTATTGAGCCACACCGTTTATCGTCTGGTAATACACCAATATAATAAGTGGAAACTTAAACATGCAAACCTTCTCCATAAGACAATTTATAGATAAATTGAGAAGAATATAGATAGCCCAAACTGGGAATCGAATCCAGACCATGTCGGTATCGCGCCGAGTGCTCTACCAGTTGAGCTATCCGGCACTATACTATATTCCGTACAATTTAATCTATAACTTATTGAGCCACACCGTCCATCGTACGGTAATACACCAATTCAATAAGTGGAAACCTAAACATGGAAACTTTTTCAATAAGAGAATTAATAGATAAATTGAAAAAAATATAGATAGCCCGAACTGGGAATCGAACCCAGACCATGTCGGTATCGCGCCAACTGCTCTTCCAGTTGAGCTATCCGGCACTGTACTATATTTCGTTCAATTTAATTTATAACTTATTGAGCCACACCGTCTATCGTACGGTAATACACCAAATTATTAAGTAGGAACCTAAACATGCAAACCTTCTCAATAAGACAATTTATAGATAAATTAAGACAAATATAGATAGCCCGAACTAGGAATCGAACCCAGACCATGTCGGTATCGCGCCGAGTGCTCTACCAGTTGAGCTATCGGGCACTATACTATATTCCGTTCAATTTAATCTATAACTTATTGAGCCAAACCGTCCATCGTACGGTAATACACCAATTCCATAAGTGGAAAACTAAACATGCAAACCTTCTCAATAAAACAATTTGTAGATAAATTAAGACAAATATAGATAGCCCGAACTAGGAATCGAACCCAGACCATGTCGGTATCGCGCCGAGTGCTCTACCAGTTGAGCTATTCAGCACTATACTATATTCCGTTCAATTTAATCTTTAACTTATTGAGCCACACCGTTTATCGTCTGGTATTACACCAATTTTATAAGTGGAAACCTAAACATGGAAACCTTCTCAATAAAAAAATTAATAGATAAATTGAAAAAAATATAGATAGCCCGAACTGGGAATCGAACCCAGACCATGTCGGTATCGCGCCGAGTGCTCTACCAGTTGAGCTATCCGGCACTATACTATATCCCGTTCAATTTAATCTATAACTTATCGAGCTACACCGCTTATCGTCTGGTGATACACCAATTTAATAAGTAGTAACCTAAACATGCAAAACTTCTCAATAAAACAATTCATAGATAAATTAAGACAAATATAGATAGCCCGAACTAGGAATCGAACACAGACCATGTCGGTATCGCGCCGAGTGCTCTACCAGTTGAGCTATCCAGCACTATACTATATTCCGTTCAATTTGATCTTTAACTTTTTGAGCCACACCGTCCATCGTACGGTAATACACCAATTTAATAAGTGGAAACCTAAACATGGAAACCTTCTCAATAAGAGAATTAATAGATAAATTGAAAAAAATATAGATAGCCAGAACTGGGAATCGAACCCAGACCATGTCGGTATCGTGCCGAGTGCTCTTCCAGTTGAGCTATCCGGCACTATACTATATTCTGTTTAATTTGACCTATAACTTATTAAGCTACACCGTTTATCGTCTGGTCATACACCAATTTAATAAGTGGAAACTTAAACATGCATACCTTTTCAATAAGACAATTTATAGATAAATTGAGAAAAATATAGATAGCCCGAACTGGGAATCGAACCCAGACCATGTCGGTATCGCGCCGAGTGCTCTTCCAGTTGAGCTATCCGGCACTATACTATATTTCTTTCAATTTTATCGATAACTTATTAAGCCACACCGTCCATCGTACGGTAATACACCAATTTAATGAGTAAAAACCTAAACATGCAAACCCTCTCAATAAAACAATTTATAGATAAATTAAGAAAAATATAGATAGCCCGAACTGGGAATCGAACCCAGACGATGTCGGTATGGCGCCGAGTGCTCTTCCAGTTGAGCTATCCGGCACTATACTATATTTCGTTCAATTTAATCACTAACATATTGAGCCACACCGTCCATCGTACGGTAATACACCAATTTAATAAGTGGAAACCCAAACATGCAAACCTTCTCAATAAAACAATTTATAGATAAATTGAGAAGAATATAGATAGCCCGAACTGGGAATCGAACCCAGACCATGGTGGTATCGCGCCGAGTGCTCTTCCAGTTGAGCTATCTGGCACTGTACTATATTTTGTTCAATTTAATCGATAACTTTTCAAGCTACACCGTCCATCGTAGTGTAATATACCAATTTTATAAGTGGAAACCTAAACATGGAAACCTTCTCAATAAGAGAATTAATAGATATATTGAAAAAAATATAGATAGCCCGAACTGGGAATCGAACCCAGACCATGTCTGTATCGCGCCGAGTGCTCTTCCAGTCGAGCTATCCGGCACTGTACTATATTTTGTTCAATTTAATCGATAACTTTATGAGCCACACCGTCTATTGTACGGTAATACACCAATTTAATAAGTGGAAACCTAAATATGCAAACCTTCTCAATAAGACAATTCATAAATAAATTGAGGAAAATATAGATAGCCCGAACTGGGAATCGAACCCAAACCATGTCGGTATCGCGCCGAGTGCTCTTCCAGTTGAGCTATCCGGCACTATACTATATTCCGTTCAATTTAATCTATAACTTATTGAGCCACACCGTTTATCGCCTTGTCATACACCAATTCAATAAGTGGAAACTTAAACATGCATACCTTCTCAATAAGAAAATTTATAGATAAATTGAGAAAAATATAGATAGCCCGAACTGGGAATCGAACTCAGACCATGTCGGTATCGCGCCGAGTGCTCTTCCAGTTGAGCTATCTGGCACTATACTATATTTCTTTCAATTTAATCTTTAACTCATTGAGCCACACCGTTTATCGTCTAGTAATACACCAATTTAATAAGTGGAAACTTAAACATGCAAACCTTCTCAATACGACAATTTATGGATAAATTGACAAGAATATAGATAGCCCGAACTAGAAATCGAACCCAGACCTTGTCGGTATCGCGCCGAGTGCTCTTCTAGTTGAGCTATCCGGCACTATACTATATTCCCTCCAATTTAATCTATAACTTATTGAGCTACACCGTCCATCGTACGGTAATGCACCAATTTAATAAGTGGAAACCTAAACATGCAAAACTTCTCAATAAGACAATTTATAGATTAATTGAGGAGAATATAGATAGCCCGAACTGGGAATCGAACCCAGACCATGTCGGTATCGTGCCGAGTGCTCTACTAGGTGAGCTATCTGGCACTATACTATATTTCTTTCAATTTAATCTTTAACTCATTGAGCCACACCGTTTATCGTCTAGTAATACACCAATTTAATAAGTGGAAACTTAAACATGCAAACCTTCTCAATACGACAATTTATGGATAAATTGACAAGAATATAGATAGCCCGAACTAGAAATCGAACCCAGACCTTGTCGGTATCGCGCCGAGTGCTCTTCTAGTTGAGCTATCCGGCACTATACTATATTCCCTCCAATTTAATCTATAACTTATTGAGCTACACCGTCCATCGTACGGTAATGCACCAATTTAATAAGTGGAAACCTAAACATGCAAAACTTCTCAATAAGACAATTTATAGATTAATTGAGGAGAATATAGATAGCCCGAACTGGGAATCGAACCCAGACCATGTCGGTATCGTGCCGAGTGCTCTACTAGGTGAGCTATCTGGCACTATACTATATTCCGTTTAATTTAATTTATAACTTATTGAGCCACACCGTCTATCGTACGGTAATACACCAAATTAATAAGTAGAAACCTAAACATGCAAACCTTCTCAATAAGACAATTTATAGATAAATTGAGAAAAATATAGATAGCCCGAACTGGAAATCGAACCCAGACCATGTCGGTATCGTGCCAAGTGCTCTACCAGTTGAGCTATCCAGCACTATACTATATTCCGTTCAATTTGATCTTTAACTTATTGAGCCACACCGTTTATCGTCTGGTAATACACCAATATAATAAGTGGAAACTTAAACATGCAAACCTTCTCCATAAGACAATTTATAGATAAATTGAGAAGAATATAGATAGCCCGAACTGGGAATCGAACCCAGACCATGTCGGTATTGCGCTGAGTGCTCTACCAGTTGAGCTATCCGGCACTATACTATATTCCGTTCAATTTAATCTATAACTTATTGAGCCACACCGTCCATCGTACGGTAATACGCCAATTTAATAAGTGGAAACCTAAACATGGAAACCTTCTCAATAAGAAAATTAATATATAAATTGAAAAAAATATAGATAGCCCGAACTAGGAATCGAACCCAGACCATGTCGGTATCGCGCCGAGTGCTCTTCCAGTTGAGCTATCCGGCACTGTACTATATTTTGTTCAATTTAATCGATAACTTTTTGAGCCACACCGTCTATCGTACGGTAATACGCCAATTTAATAAGTGGAAACCTAAACATGCAAAACTTCTCAATAAGACAATTTATAAATAAATTGAGAAAAATATAGATAGCCCGAACTGGGAATCGAACCCAAACCATGTCAGTATCGCGCCGAGTGCTCTTCCAGTTGAGCTATCCGGTACTATACTATATTCCGTTCAATTTAATCTATAACTTATCGAGCCACACCGTCCATCGGACGGTAATACACCAATTTAATAAGGGGAAACTTAAACATGCATACCTTTTCAATAAGACAATTTATAGATAGATCAAGAAAAATATAGATCGCCCAAACTGGAAGTCGAACCCAGACCATGTCGGTATCGCGCCGAGCGCTCTACCAGTTGAGCAATCCGGCACTATACTATATTCCGTTCAATTTAATCTATAACTTATTGAGCCACACCGTTTATCGTCTGGTCATACACCAATTTAATAAGTAGAAACTTAAACATGCATACCTTCTCAATAAGAAAATTTATAGATAAATTGATAAAAATATAGATAGCCCGAACTGAGAATCGAACCCAGACCATGTCGGTATCGTGCCGAGTGCTCTTCCAGTTGAGCTATCCGGCACTATACTATATTTCTTTCAATTTGATCTTTAACTCATTGAGCCACACCGTTTATCGTCTGGTAATACACGAATTTAATAAGTGGAAACTTAAACATGCAAACCTTCTCAATAAGACAATTTATAGATAAATTGAGAAGAATATAGATAGTCCGAACTGGGAATCGAACCCAGACCATGTCGGTATCGCGCCGAGTGCTCTACCAGTTGAGCTATCCGGCACTATACTATATCCCGTTCAATTTAATCCATAACTTATTGAGCCACACCGTTTATCGTCTGGTGATACACCAATTTAATAAGTGGTAACCTAAACATGCAAAACTTCTCAATAAAACAATTTATAGATAAATTAAGACAAATATAGATAGCCCGAACTGGGAATCGAACCCAGACCATGTCGGTATCGCGCCGAGTGCTCTTCCAGTTGAGCTATCCGTCACTGTACTATATTTTGTTCAATTTAATCGATAACTTTTTGGGCCACACCGTCCATCGTACGGTAATACACCAATTTAATAAGTGAAAACCTAAACATGCAAACCCTCTCAATAAGACAATTAATAGATAAATTGAAAAAAATATAGATAGCCCGAACTGGGAATCGAACCCAGACCATGTCGGTATCGCGCCGAGTGCTCTTCCAGTTGAGCTATCCGGCACTATACTATATTTCTTTTAATTTAATCGATAACTTATTGAGCCACACCGTCCATCGTACGGTAATACACCAATTTAATGAGTGGGAACCTAAACATGCAAACCCTCTCAATAAGACAATTTATAGATAAATTAAGAAAAATATAGATAGCCCGAACTGGAAATCGAACCCAGACCATGTCGGTATCGCGCCAAGTGCTCTACGAGTTGAGCTATCCGGCACTATACTATATTCCGTTCAATTTAATCCATAACTTATTGAGCCACACCGTTTATCGTCTGGTGATACACCAATTTGATAAGTGGTAACCTAAACATCCAAACCTCAATAAAACAATTTATAGATAAATTAAGACAAATATAGATAGCCCGAACTAGGAATCGATCCCAGACCATGTCGGTATCGCGCCGAGTGCTCTACCAGTTGAGCTATTCAGCACTATACTATATTCCGTTCAATTTAATCTTTAACTTATTAAGCCACACCGTTTATCGTCTGGTATTACACCAATTTAATAAGTGGAAACTTAAACATGCAAACCTTCTCAAAAAGACAAATTATAGATAAATTGAGGAGAATATAGATAGCCCGAACTGGGAATCGAACCCAGACCATGTCGGTATCGCGCCGAGTGCTCTACCAGTTGAGCTATCCGGCACTATACTATATTCCGTTCAATTTAATCTATAACTTATTGAGTCACACCGTCCATCGTAGAGTAATACGCCAATTTAATAAGTGGAAACCTAAACATGGAAACCTTCTGAATAAGAGAATTATTAGATAAATTGAAAAAAATATAGATAGCCCGAACTGGGAATCGAACCCAGACCATGTCGGTATCGCGCCGAGTGCTCTACTAGTTGAGCTATCTGGCACTATACTATATTCCGTTCAATTTGATCTATAACTTATTGAGCCACACCGTCCATCGTACGGTAATACACCAATTCAATAAGTGGAAACCTAAACATGCATACCTTCTCAATAAGACAATTTTAGATAAATTGAGAAAAATATAGATAGCCCGAACTGGGAATCGAACCCAGACCATGTCGGTATGGCGCCGAGTGCTCTTCCAGTTGAGCTATCTGGCACTATACTATATTTCGTTCAATTTAATCTCTAAAATATTGAGCCACACCGTCCATCGTACGGTAATACACCAATTTAATAAGTGGAAACCTAAACATGCAAACCTTCTCAATAAGACAATTTATAGATAAATTGAGAAGAATATAGATAGCCCGAACTGGGAATCGAACCCAGACCATGTCGGTATCGCGCCGAGTGCTCTTCCAGTTGAGCTATCCGGCACTGTACTATATTTTGTTCAATTCAATCGATAACTTTTTTAGCTACACCGTCCATCGTACGGTAATACACCAATTTTATAAGTGGAAACCTAAACATGGAAACCTTTTCAATGAGAGAATTAATATATAAATTGAAAAAAATATAGATAGCCCGAACTGGGAATCGAACCCAGACCATGTCGGTATCGCGCCGAGTGCTCTTCCAGTTGAGCTATCCGGTACTATACTATATTCCGTTCAATTTAATCTATAACTTATCGAGCCACACCGTCCATCGGACGGTAATACACCAATTTAATAAGGGGAAACTTGAACATGCATACCTTTTCAATAAGACAATTTTAGATAAATTGAGAAAAATATAGATAGCCCGAACTGGGAATCGAACCCAGACCATGTCGGTATCGCGCCGAGTGCTCTTCCAGTTGAGCTATCCGGCACTATACTATATTTCGTTCAATTTAATCGATAACTTATTGAGCCACACCGTCCATCGTACGGTTATACACCAATTTAATAAGTGGAAACCTAAACATGCAAACCTTCTCAATAAGACAATTTATAGTTACATCAAGAAAAATATAGATCGCCCGAACTGGAAGTCGAACCCAGACCATGTCGGTATCGCGCCGAGTGCTCTACCAGTTGAGCTATCCGGCACTATACTATATTCCGTTCAATTTAATCTATAACTTATTGAGCCACACCGTCCATCGTACGGTAATACACCAATTTAATAAGTGGAAACCTAAACATGGAAACCTTCTCAATAAGACAATTCATAGATACATTAAGAAAAATATAGATAGCCCGAACTGGAAGTCGAACCCAGACCATGTCGGTATCGCGCCGAGTGCTCTACCAGTTGAGCTATCCGGCACTATACTATATTCCGTTCAATTTGATCTATAACTTATTGAGCTACATTGTTTATCGTCTAGAATACACCAATTTAATAAGTGGAAACTTAAACATGCATACCTTCTCAATGAGACAATTTATAGATAAATTGAGAAAAATATAGATAGCTGGAACTGGGAATCGAACCCAGACCATGTCGGTATCGCGCCGAGTGCTCTTCCAGTTGAGCTATCCGGCACTATACTATATTTCTTTTAATTTAATCGATAACTTATTGAGCCACACCGTCCATCGTACGGTAATACACCAATTTAATGAGTGGGAACCTAAACTTGCAAACCCTCTCAAAAAGACAATTTATAGATGAATTAAGAGAAATATAGATAGCCCGAACTGGAAATCGAACCCAGACCATGTCGGTATCGCGCCAAGTGCTCTACGAGTTGAGCTATCCGGCACTATACTATATTCCGTTCGATTTAATCCATAACTTATTGAGCCACACCGTTTATCGTCTGGTGATACACCAATTTGATAAGTGGTAACCTAAACATGCAAACCTCAATAAAACAATTTATAGATAAATTAAGACAAATATAGATAGCCCGAACTGGGAATCGAACCCAGACCATGTCGGTATGGCGCCGAGTGCTCTTCCAGTTGAGCTATCCGGCACTAGACTATATCCCGTTCAATTTAATCCATAACTTATTGAGCCACGCCGTTTAAATTCTGGTGATACACCAATTTAATAAGTGGTAACCTAAACATGCATACCTTCTCAATAAGACAATTTTAGATAAATTGAGAAAAATATAGATAGCCCGAACTGGGAATCGAACCCAGACCATGTCGGTATGGCGCCGAGTGCTCTTCCAGTTGAGCTATCTGGCACTATACTATATTTCGTTCAATTTAATCTCTAAAATATTGAGCCACACCGTCCATCGTACGGTAATACACCAATTTAATGAGTGGAAACCTAAACATGCAAACCTTCTCAATAAGACAATTTATAGATAAATTGAGAAGAATATAGATAGCCCGAACTGGGAATCGAACCCAGACCATGTCGGTATCGCGCCGAGTGCTCTTCCAGTTGAGCTATCCGGCACTGTACTATATTTTGTTCAATTCAATCGATAACTTTTTAAGCTACATCGTCCATCGTACGGTAATACACCAATTTTATAAGTGGAAACCTAAACATGGATGCCTTTTCAATGAGAGAATTAATATATAAATTGAAAAAAATATAGATAGCCCGAACTGGGAATCGAACCCAGACCATGTCGGTATCGCGCCGAGTGCTCTTCCAGTTGAGCTATCCGGCACTGTACTATATTTTGTTTAATTTAATCGATAACTTTTTGAGCCACACCGTCTATCGTACGGTAATACACCAATTTAATAAGTGGAAACCTAAACATGCAAACCTTCTCAATAAGACAATTTATAGATACATCAAGAAAAATATAGATCGCCCGAACTGGAAGTCGAACCCAGACCATGTCGGTATCGCGCCGAGTGCTCTACCAGTTGAGCTATCCGGCACTATACTATATTCCGTTCAATTTAATCTATAACTTATTGAGCCACACCGTCCATCGTACGGTAATACACCAATTTAATAAGTGGAAACCTAAACATGGAAACCTTCTCAATAAGACAATTCATAGATACATTAAGAAAAATATAGATAGCCCGAACTGGAAGTCGAACCCAGACCATGTCGGTATCGCGCCGAGTGCTCTACCAGTTGAGCTATCCGGCACTATACTATATTCCGTTCAATTTGATCTATAACTTATTGAGCCACACAGTCCATCGTACGGTAATACACCAATTTGATAAGTGGTAACCTAAACATGCAAACCTCAATAAAACAATTTATAGATAAATTAAGACAAATATAGATAGCCCGAACTAGGAATCGAACCCAGACCATGTCGGTATCGCGCCGAGTGCTCTACCAGTTGAGCTATTCAGCACTATACTATATTCCGTTCAATTTACTCTTTAACTTATTAAGCCACACCGTTTATCGTCTGGTCATACACCAATTTAATAAGTGGAAACTTGAACATGCATACCTTCTCAATAAGACAGTTTATAAATAAATTGAGAAAAATATAGATAGCCCGAACTGGGAATCGAACCCAGACCATGTCGGTATCGCGCCGAGTGCTCTTCCAGTTGAGCTATCCGGCACTATACTATATTTTGTTCAATTTAATCGATAACTTATTGAGCCACACAGTCCATCGTACGGTAATACACCAATTTGATAAGTGGTAACCTAAACATGCAAACCTCAATAAAACAATTTATAGATAAATTAAGACAAATATAGATAGCCCGAACTAGGAATCGAACCCAGACCATGTCGGTATCGCGCCGAGTGCTCTACCAGTTGAGCTATTCAGCACTATACTATATTCCGTTCAATTTACTCTTTAACTTATTAAGCCACACCGTTTATCGTCTGGTATTACACCAATTTTATAAGTGGAAACCTAAACATGGAAACCTTCTCAATAAGAGAAAAAATAGATAAATTGAAAAAAATATAGATAGCCCGAACTGGGAATCGAACCCAGACCATGTCGGTATCGCGCCGAGTGCTCTGCCAGTTGAGCTATCCAGCACTATACTATATTCCGTTCAATTTGATCTTTAACTTATTGAGCCACACCGTTTATCGTCTGGTAACACCAATTTAATAAGTGGAAACTTAAACATGCAAACCTTCTCAATAAGACAATTTATAGATAAATTGAGAAGAATATAGATATCCCGAACTGGGAATCAAACCCAGACCATGTCGGTAACGCGCGGTGTGCTCTACCAGTTGAGCTATCCAGCACTATACTATATTCCGTTCAATTTAATCTATAACTTATTGAGCCACACCGTCCATCGTACGGTAATACGCCAATTTAATAAGTGGAAACCTAAACATGGAAACCTTCTCAATAAGAGAATTAATAGATAAATTGAAAAAAATATAGATAGCCCGAACTGGGAATCGAACCCAGACCATGTCGGTATCGCGCCGAGTGCTCTACTAGTTGAGCTATCCGGCACTGTACTATATTTTGTTCAATTTAATCGATAACTTTTTGAGCCACACCGTCTATCGTACGGTAATACACCAATTTAATAAGTGGAAACCTAAACATGCAAACCTTCTCAATAAGACAATTTATAAATAAATTGAGAAAAATATAGATAGCCCGAACTGGGAATCGAACCCAAACCATGTCGGTATCGCGCCGAGTGCTCTTCCAGTTGAGCTATCCGGTACTATACTATATTCCGTTCAATATAATCTATAACTTATCGAGCCACACCGTCCATCGGACGGTAATACACCAATTTAATAAGGGGAAACTTAAACATGCATACCTTTTCAATAAGACAATTTTGGATAAATTGAGAAAAATATAGATAGCCCGAACTGGGAATCGAACCCAGACCATGTCGGTATCGCGCCGAGTGCTCTTCCAGTTGAGCTATCCGGCACTATACTATATTTTGTTCAATTTAATCGATAACTTATTGAGCCACACCGTCCATCGTACGGTTATACACCAATTTAATAATTGGAAACCTAAACATGCAAACCTTCTCAATAAGACAATTTATAGATACATCAAGAAAAATATAGATCGCCCGAACTGGAAGTCGAACCCAGACCATGTCGGTATCGCGCCGAGTGCTCTACCAGTTGAGCTATCCGGCACTATACTATATTCCGTTCAATTTAATCTATAACTTATTGAGCCACACCGTTTATCGTCTGGTCATACACCAATTTAATAAGTGGAAACTTAAACATGCATACCTTCTCAATAAAAAAATTTATAGATAAATTGAGAAAAATATAGATAGCCCGAACTGGGAATCGAACCGAGACCATGTCGGTATCGTGCCGAGTGCTCTTCCAGTTGAGCTATCCGGCACTATACTATATTTCTTTCAATTTGATCTTTAACTCATTGAGCCACACCGTTTATCGTCTGGTAATACACCAATTTAATAAGTGGAAACTTAAACATGCAAACCTTCTCAATAAGACAATTTATAGATAAATTGAGAAGAATATAGATAGTCCGAACTGGGAATCGAACCCAGACCATGTCGGTATCGCGCCGAGTGCTCTACCAGTTGAGCTATCCGGCACTATACTATATCCCGTTCAATTTAATCCATAACTTATTGAGCCACACCGTTTATCGTCTGGTGATACACCAATTTAATAAGTGGTAACCTAAACATGCAAAACTTCTCAATAAAACAATTTATAGATAAATTAAGACAAATATAGATAGCCCGAACTTGGAATCGAACCCAGACCATGTCGGTATCGCGCCGAGTGCTCTTCCAGTTGAGCTATCCGGCACTGTACTATATTTTGTTCAATTTAATCGATAACTTTTTGGGCCACACCGTCCATCGTACGGTAATACGCCAATTTAATAAGTGGAAACCTAAACATGGAAACCTTCTCAATAACAGAATTAATAGATAAATTGAAAAAAATATAGATAGCCCGAACTGGGAATCGAACCCAGACCATGTCGGTATCGCGCCGAGTGCTCTACTAGTTGAGCTATCTGGCACTATACTATATTCCGTTCAATTTAATCTTTAACTTATTGAGCCACACCGTCCATCGTACGGTAATACACCAATTTAATAAGTGGAAACCTAAACATGGAAACCTTCTCAATAAGAGAATTAATAGATAAATTGAAAAAAATATAGATAGCCCGAACTGGGAATCGAACCCAGACCATGTCGGTATCGCGCCGAGTGCTCTACCAGTTGAGCTATCCGGCACTATACTATATCCCGTTCAATTTAATCCATAACTTATTGAGCCACACCGTTTATCGTCTGGTGATACACCAATTTAGTAAGTGGTAACCTAAACATGCAAAACTTCTCAATAAAACAATTTATAGATAAATTAAGACAAATATAGATAGCCCGAACTAGGAATCGAACACAGACCATGTCGGTATCGCGCCGAGTGCTCTACCAGTTGAGCTATCCAGCACTATACTATATTCCGTTCAATTTGATCTTTAACTTATTGAGCCACACCGTTTATCGTCTGGTAATACACCAATTTAATAAGTGGAAACTTAAACATGCAAACCTTCTCAATAAGACAATTTATAGATAAATTGAGAAGAATATAGATAGCCCGAACTGGGAATCGAACCCAGACCATGTCAGTATCGCGCCGAGTGCTCTTCCAGTTGAGCTATCCGGCACTGTACTATATTTTGTTCAATTTAATCGATAACTTTTTTGGGCCACACCGTCCATCGTACGGTAATACACCAATTTAATAAGTGGAAACCTAAACATGCAAACCTTCTCAATAAGACAATTAATAGATAAATTGAAAAAAATATAGATAGCCCGAACTGGGAATCGAACCCAGACCATGTCGGTAACGCGCCGTGTGCTCTACCAGTTGAGCTATCCAGCACTATACTATATTCCGTTCAATTTGATCTTTAACTTATTGAGCCACACCGTTTATCTTCTGGTAATACACCAATTTAATAATTGGAAACTTAAACATGCAAACCTTCTCAAAAAGACAATTTATAGATAAATTGAGAAGAATATAGATAGCCCGAACTGGGAATCGAACCCAGACCATGTCGGTATCGCGCCGAGTGCTCTACCAGTTGAGCTATTCGGCACTATACTATATTCCGTTCAATTTAATCTATAACTTATTGAGCCACACCGTCCATCGTACGGTAATACGCCAATTTAATAAGTGGAAACCTAAACATGGAAACCTTCTCAATAAGAGAATTAATAGATAAATTGAAAAAAATATAGATAGCCTGAACTGGGAATCGAACCCAGACCATGTCGGTATCGCGCCGAGTGCTCTACTAGTTGAGCTATCCGGCACTGTACTATATTCCGTTCAATTTAATCTACAACTTATTGAGCCACACCGTTTATCGTCTGGTCATACACCAATTTAATAAGTGGAAACTTAAACATGCATACCTTCTCAATAAGAAAATTTATAGATAAATTGAGAAAAATATAGATAGCCCGAACTGGGAATCGAACCCAGACCATGTCGGTATCGTGCCGAGTGCTCTTCCAGTTGAGCTATCCGGCACTATACTATATTTCTTTCAATTTGATCTTTAACTCATTGAGCCACACCGTTTATCGTCTGGTAATAGACCAATTTAATAAGTGGGAACTTAAACATGCAAACCTTCTCAATAAGACAATTTATAGATAAATTGAGAAGAATATAGATAGTCCGAACTGGGAATCGAACCCAGACCATGTCGGTATCGCGCCGAGTGCTCTAGCAGTTGAGCTATCCGGCACTATACTATATCCCGTTCAATTTAATCCATAACTTATTGAGCCACACCGTTTATCGTCTGGTGATACACCAATTTAATAAGTGGAAACCTAAACATGCAAACCCTCTCAACAAGACAATTAATAGATAAATTGAAAAAAATATAGATAGCCCGAACTGGGAATCGAACCCAGACCATGTCGGTAACGCGCCGTGTGCTCTACCAGTTGAGCTATCCAGAACTATACTATATTCCGTTCAATTTGATCATTAACTTATTGAGCCACACCGTTTATCGTCTGGTAATACACCAATTTAATAAGTGGAAACTTAAACATGCAAACCTTCTCAAAAAGACAATTTATAGATAAATTGAGAAGAATATAGATAGCCCGAACTGGGAATCGAACCCAGTCCATGTCGGTATCGCGCCGAGTGCTCTACTAGTTGAGCTATCTTGCACTATACTATATTCCGTTCAATTTGATCTTTAACTTATTGAGCCACACCGTCCATCGTACAGTAATACACCAATTTAATAAGTTGAAACCTAAACATGGAAACCTTCTCAATAAGAGAATTAGTAGATAAATTGAAAAAAATATAGATGGCCCGAACTGGGAATCGAACCCAGACCATGTCGGTATCGCGCCGAGTGCTCTACTAGTTGAGCTATCTGGCACTATACTATATTCCGTTTAATTTAATCTATAACTTATTGAGCCACACCGTCCATCGTACGGTAATACACCAATTTAATAAGTGGAAACCTAAACATGCAAACCTTCTCAATAAGACAATTTATAAATAAATTGAAAAAAATATAGATAGCCCGAACTGGGAATCGAACCCAAACCATGTCGGTATCGCGCCGAGTGCTCTTCCAGTTGAGCTATCCGGTACTATACTATATTCCGTTCAATTTAATCTATAACTTATCGAGCCACACCGTCCATCGGACGGTAATACACCAATTTAATAAGGGGAAACTTAAACATGCATACCTTTTCAATAAGACAATTTTGGATAAATTGAGAAAAATATAGATAGCCCGAACTGGGAATCGAACCCAGACCTTGTCGGTATCGCGCCGACCGCTCTACCAGTTGAGCTATCCAGCACAATACTATATTCCGTTCAATTTAATCTATAACTTATTGAGCCACACCGTCCATCGTACGGTAATACACCAATTTAATAAGTGGAAACCTAAACATGGAAACCTTCTCAATAAGAGAATTAATAGATAAATTGGAAAAAATATAGATAGCCCGAACTGGGAATCGAACCCAGACCATGTCGGTATCGCGCCGAGTGCTCTACTAGTTGAGCTATCTGGCACTATACTATATTCCGTTCAATTTAATCTATAACTTATTGAGCCACACCGTCCATCGTACGCTAATACTCCAATTCAATAAGTGGTAACCTAAACATTGAAACCTTCTCAATAAGAGAATTAATAGATAAATTGAAAAAAATATAGATAGCCCAAACTGGGAATCGAACCCAGACCATGTCGGTATCGCGCCGAGTGCTCTTCCAGTTGAGCTATCCGGCATTATACTATATTTTGTTCAATTTAATCGATAACTTATTGAGCCACACCGTCCATCGTACGGTTATACACCAATTTAATAAGTGGAAACCTAAACATGCAAACCTTCTCAATAAGACAATTTATAGATACATCAAGAAAAATATAGATCGCCCGAACTGGAAGTCGAACCCAGACCATGTCGGTATCGCGCCGAGTGCTCTACCAGTTGAGCTATCCGGCACTATAATATATTCCGTTCAATTTAATCTATGACTTATTGAGCCGCACCGTCCATCGTACGGTAATACACCAATTTAATAAGTTGAAACCTAAACATGGAAACCTTCTCAATAAGAGAATTAATAGATAAATTGAAAAAAATATAGATAGCCCGAACTGGAAGTCGAACCCAGACCATGTCGGTATCGCGCCGAGTGCTCTACCAGTTGAGCTATCCGGCACTATAATATATTCCGTTCAATTTAATCTATGACTTATTGAGCCGCACCGTCCATCGTACGGTAATACACCAATTTAATAAGTTGAAACCTAAACATGGAAACCTTCTCAATAAGAGAATTAATAGATAAATTGAAAAAAATATAGATAGCCCGAACTGGGAATCAAACCCAGACCATGTCGGTATCGCGCCGAGTGCTCTACTAGTCGAGCTATCTGGCACTATACTATATTCCGTTCAATTTAATCTATAACTTATTGAGCCACACCGTCCATCGTACGCTAATACTCCAATTCAATAAGTGGTAACCTAAACATTGAAACCTTCTCAATAAGAGAATTAATAGATAAATTGAAAAAAATATAGATAGCCCGAACTGGGAATCGAACCCAGACCATGTCGGTATCGCGCCGAGTGCTCTACTAGTTGAGCTATCTGGCACTATACTATATTCCGTTCAATTTAATCTATAACTTATTGAGCCACACCGTCCATCGTACGGTAATACACCAATTTAATAAGTGGAAACCTAAACATGGAAACCTTCTCAATAAGAGAATTAATAGATAAATTGAAAAAAATATAGATAGCCCGAACTGGGAATCGAACCCAGACCATGTCGGTATCGCGCCAAGTGCTCTACCAGTTGAGCTATCCGGCACTATACTATATTCCGTTCAATTTGATCTTTAACTTATTGAGCCACACCGTCCATCGTACGGTAATACACCAATTTAATAAGTGGAAACCTAAACATGGAAACCTTCTCAATAAGAGAATTAATAGATAAATTGAAAAAAATATAGATAGCCCGAACTGGAAATCGAACCCAGACCATGTCGGTATCGCGCCGAGTGCTCTACCAGTTGAGCTATCCGGCACTATACTATATCCCGTTCAATTTAATCCATAACTTATTGAGCCACACCGTTTATCGTCTGGTGATACACCAATTTAATAAGTGGTAACCTAAACATGCAAAACTTCTTAATAAAACAATTCATAGATTAATTAAGACAAATATAGATAGCCCGAACTAGGAATCGAACACAGACCATGTCGGTATCGCGCCGAGTGCTCTACCAGTTGAGCTATCCAGCACTATACTATATTCCGTTCAATTTGATCTTTAACTTATTGAGCCACACCGTATATCGTCTGGTAATACAACAATTTTATAAGTGGAAACCTAAACATGGAAACCTTCTCAATAAGAAAATTAATAGATAAATTAAAAAAAATATAGATAGCCCGAACTGGGAATCGAACCCAGACCATGTCGGTATCGCGCCGAGTGCTCTACCAGTTGAGCTATCCGGCACTATACTATATTCCGTTCAATTTAATCTATAACTTATTGAGCCACACCGTCCATCGTACGGTAATACACCAATTTAATAAGTGGAAACCTAAACATGGAAACCTTCTCAATAAGAGAATTAATAGATAAATTGAAAAAAATATAGATAGCCCGAACTGGGAATCGAACCCAGACCATGTCGGTATCGCGCCGAGTGCTCTACCAGTTGAGCTATCCGGCACTATACTATATCCCGTTCAATTTAATCCATAACTTATTGAGCCACACCGTTTATCGTCTGGTGATACACCAATTTAATAAGTGGTAACCTAAACATGCAAAACTTCTTAATAAAACAATTCATAGATAAATTAAGACAAATATAGATAGCCCGAACTAGGAATCGAACACAGACCATGTCAGTATCGCGTCGAGTGCTCGACCAGTTGAGCTATCCAGCACTATACTATATTCCGTTCAATTTGATCTTTAACTTATTGAGCCACACCGTTTATCGTCTGGTAATACAACAATTTTATAAGTGGAAACCTAAACATGGAAACCTTCTCAATAAGAAAATTAAAAGATAAATTAAAAAAAATATAGATAGCCCGAACTGGGAATCGAACCCAGACCATGTCGGTATCGCGCCGGGTGCTCTGCTAGTCGAGCTATCGAGCACTATACTATATTCCGTTCAATTTGATCTTTAACTTATTGAGCCACACCGTTTATCGTCTGGTAACACCAATTTAATAAGTGGAAACTTAAACATGCAAACCTTCTCAATAAGACAATTTATAGATAAATTGAGAAGAATATAGATAGCCCGAACTGGGAATCGAACCCAGACCTTTTCGGTATCGCGCCGAGTGCTCTACCAGTTGAGCTATCCGGCACTATACTATATTCCGTTCAATTTAATCTATAACTTATTGAGCCACACCGTCCATCGTACGGTAATACACCAATTTAATAAGTGGAAACCTAAACATGGAAACCTTCTCAATAAGAGAATTAATAGATAAATTGAAAAAAATATAGATAGCCCAAACTGGGAATCGAACCCAGACCATGTCGGTATCGCGCCGAGTGCTCTTCCAGTTGAGCTATCCGGCATTATACTATATTTTGTTCAATTTAATCGATAACTTATTGAGCCACACCGTCCATCGTACGGTTATACACCAATTTAATAAGTGGAAACCTAAACATGCAAACCTTCTCAATAAGACAATTTATAGATACATCAAGAAAAATATAGATCGCCCGAACTGGAAGTCGAACCCAGACCATGTCGGTATCGCGCCGAGTGCTCTACCAGTTGAGCTATCCGGCACTATAATATATTCCGTTCAATTTAATCTATGACTTATTGAGCCGCACCGTCCATCGTACGGTAATACACCAATTTAATAAGTTGAAACCTAAACATGGAAACCTTCTCAATAAGAGAATTAATAGATAAATTGAAAAAAATATAGATAGCCCGAACTGGGAATCAAACCCAGACCATGTCGGTATCGCGCCGAGTGCTCTACTAGTCGAGCTATCTGGCACTATACTATATTCCGTTCAATTTAATCTATAACTTATTGAGCCACACCGTCCATCGTACGCTAATACTCCAATTCAATAAGTGGTAACCTAAACATTGAAACCTTCTCAATAAGAGAATTAATAGATAAATTGAAAAAAATATAGATAGCCCGAACTGGGAATCGAACCCAGACCATGTCGGTATCGCGCCGAGTGCTCTACTAGTTGAGCTATCTGGCACTATACTATATTCCGTTCAATTTAATCTATAACTTATTGAGCCACACCGTCCATCGTACGGTAATACACCAATTTAATAAGTGGAAACCTAAACATGGAAACCTTCTCAATAAGAGAATTAATAGATAAATTGAAAAAAATATAGATAGCCCGAACTGGGAATCGAACCCAGACCATGTCGGTATCGCGCCAAGTGCTCTACCAGTTGAGCTATCCGGCACTATACTATATTCCGTTCAATTTGATCTTTAACTTATTGAGCCACACCGTCCATCGTACGGTAATACACCAATTTAATAAGTGGAAACCTAAACATGGAAACCTTCTCAATAAGAGAATTAATAGATAAATTGAAAAAAATATAGATAGCCCGAACTGGAAATCGAACCCAGACCATGTCGGTATCGCGCCGAGTGCTCTACCAGTTGAGCTATCCGGCACTATACTATATCCCGTTCAATTTAATCCATAACTTATTGAGCCACACCGTTTATCGTCTGGTGATACACCAATTTAATAAGTGGTAACCTAAACATGCAAAACTTCTTAATAAAACAATTCATAGATTAATTAAGACAAATATAGATAGCCCGAACTAGGAATCGAACACAGACCATGTCGGTATCGCGCCGAGTGCTCTACCAGTTGAGCTATCCAGCACTATACTATATTCCGTTCAATTTGATCTTTAACTTATTGAGCCACACCGTATATCGTCTGGTAATACAACAATTTTATAAGTGGAAACCTAAACATGGAAACCTTCTCAATAAGAAAATTAATAGATAAATTAAAAAAAATATAGATAGCCCGAACTGGGAATCGAACCCAGACCATGTCGGTATCGCGCCGAGTGCTCTACCAGTTGAGCTATCCGGCACTATACTATATTCCGTTCAATTTAATCTATAACTTATTGAGCCACACCGTCCATCGTACGGTAATACACCAATTTAATAAGTGGAAACCTAAACATGGAAACCTTCTCAATAAGAGAATTAATAGATAAATTGAAAAAAATATAGATAGCCCGAACTGGGAATCGAACCCAGACCATGTCGGTATCGCGCCGAGTGCTCTACCAGTTGAGCTATCCGGCACTATACTATATCCCGTTCAATTTAATCCATAACTTATTGAGCCACACCGTTTATCGTCTGGTGATACACCAATTTAATAAGTGGTAACCTAAACATGCAAAACTTCTTAATAAAACAATTCATAGATAAATTAAGACAAATATAGATAGCCCGAACTAGGAATCGAACACAGACCATGTCAGTATCGCGTCGAGTGCTCGACCAGTTGAGCTATCCAGCACTATACTATATTCCGTTCAATTTGATCTTTAACTTATTGAGCCACACCGTTTATCGTCTGGTAATACAACAATTTTATAAGTGGAAACCTAAACATGGAAACCTTCTCAATAAGAAAATTAAAAGATAAATTAAAAAAAATATAGATAGCCCGAACTGGGAATCGAACCCAGACCATGTCGGTATCGCGCCGGGTGCTCTGCTAGTCGAGCTATCGAGCACTATACTATATTCCGTTCAATTTGATCTTTAACTTATTGAGCCACACCGTTTATCGTCTGGTAACACCAATTTAATAAGTGGAAACTTAAACATGCAAACCTTCTCAATAAGACAATTTATAGATAAATTGAGAAGAATATAGATAGCCCGAACTGGGAATCGAACCCAGACCTTTTCGGTATCGCGCCGAGTGCTCTACCAGTTGAGCTATCCGGCACTATACTATATTCCGTTCAATTTAATCTATAACTTATTGAGCCACACCGTCCATCGTACGGTAATACACCAATTTAATAAGTGGAAACCTAAACATGGAAACCTTCTCAATAAGAGAATTAATAGATAAATTGAAAAAAATATAGATAGCCCGAACTGGGAATCAAACCCAGACCATGTCGGTAACGCGCCGTGTGCTCTGACAGTTGAGCTATCCAGTACTATACTATATTCCGTTCAATTTGATCTTTAACTTATTGAGCCACACCGTTTATCGTCTGTTAATACACCAATTTAATAAGTGGAAACTTAAACATGCAAACCTTCTCAAAAAGACAATTTATAGATAAATTGAGAAGAATATAGATAGCCCGAACTGGGAATCGAACTCAGACCATGTCGGTATCGCGCCGAGTGCTCTACCAGTAGAGCTATCCGGCACTATACTATATTCCGTTCAATTTAATCTATAACTTATTGAGTCACACCGTCCATCGTACGGTAATACACCAATTTAATAAGTGGAAACCTAAACATGGAAACCTTCTCAATAAGAGAATTAATAGATAAATTGAAAAAAATATAGATAGCCCGAACTGGGAATCGAACCCAGACCATGTCGGTATCGCGCCGAGTGCTCTACCAGTTGAGCTATCCAGCACTATACTATATTCCGTTCAATTTGATCTTTAACTTATTGAGCCACACCGTTTATCGTCTGGTAATACACCAATTTAATAAGTGGAAACTTAAACATGCAAACCTTCTCAATAAGACAATTTATAGATAAATTGAGAAGAATATAGATAGCCCGAACTGGGAATCGAACCCAGACCATGTCGGTATCGCGCCGAGTGCTCTTCCAGTTGAGCTATCCGGCACTGTACTATATTTTGTTCAATTTAATCGATAACTTTTTGGGCCACACCGTCCATCGTACGGTAATACACCAATTTAATAAGTGGAAACCTAAACATGCAAACCTTCTCAATAAGACAATTAATAGATAAATTGAAAAAAATATAGATAGCCCGAACTGGGAATCGAACCCAGACCATGTCGGTAACGCGCCGTGTGCTCTACCAGTTGAGCTATCCAGCACTATACTATATTCCGTTCAATTTAATCTTTAACTTATTGAGCCACACCGTTTATCTTCTGGTAATACACCAATTTAATAATTGGAAACTTAAACATGCAAACCTTCTCAAAAAGACAATTTATAAATAAATTGAGAAAAATATAGATCGCCCGAACTGGAAGTCGAACCCAGACCATGTCGGTATCGCGCCGAGTGCTCTACCAGTTGAGCTATCCGGCACTATACTATATTCCGTTCAATTTAATCTATAACTTATTGAGCCACACCGTTTATCGTCTGGTCATACACCAATTTAATAAGTGGAAACTTAAACATGCATACCTTCTCAATAAGAAAATTTATAGATAAATTGAGAAAAATATAGATAGCCCGAACTGGGAATCTAACCCAGACCATGTCGGTATCGTGCCGAGTGCTCTTCCAGTTGAGCTATCCGGCACTATACTATATTTCTTTCAATTTGATCTTTAACTCATTGAGCCACACCGTTTATCGTCTGGTAATACACCAATTTAATAAGTGGAAACTTAAACATGCAAACCTTCTCAATAAGACAATTTATAGATAAATTGAGAAGAATATAGATAGCCCGAACTGGGAATCGAACCCAGACCTTGTCGGTATCGCGCCGACTGCTCTACCAGTTGAGCTATCCAGCACAATACTATATTTCGTTCAATTTAATCGATAACGTATTGAGCCGCACCGTCCATCGTACGGTAATACACCAATTTAATAAGTGGAAACCTAAACATGCAAACCTTCTCAATAAGACAATTAATAAATAAATTGAAAAAAATATAGATAGCCCAAAGTGGGAATCGAACCCAGAACATGTCGGTATCGCGCCGAGTGCTCTACCAGTTGAGCTATCTGGCACTATACTATATTTCGTTCAATTCAATCTATAACTTATTGAGCCAAACCGTCCGTCGTACGGTAATACACCAATTTCATAAGTGGAAACCTAAACATAAAAACCTTCTCAATAAGACAATTAATAGATGAATTGAAAAAAATATAGATAGCCCAAAGTGGGAATCGAACCCAGACCATGTCGGTATCGCGTCGAGTGCTCTTCCAGTTCAGCTATCCGGCACTATACTATATTTCGTTCAATTTAATCGATAACTTATTGAGCCACACCGTCCATCGTACGTTAATACACCAATTTAATAAGTGGAAACCTAAACATGCAAACCTTCTCAATACGACAATTGATAGATAAATTAAGAAGAATATAGATAGCCCGAACTGGGAATCGAACTCAGACCATGTCGGTATCGCGCCGAGTGCTCTACCAGTAGAGCTATCCGGCACTTTACTATATTCCGTTCAATTTAATCTATAACTTATTGAGCCACACCGTCCATCGTAAGGTAATACGCCAATTTAATAAGTGGAAACCTAAACATGGAAACCTTCTCAATAAGAGAATTAATAAATAAATTGAAAAAAATATAGATAGCCCGAACTGGGAATCGAACCCAGACCATGTCGGTATCGCGCCGAGTGCTCTTCCAGTTCAGCTATCCGGTACTATACTATATTCCGTTCAATTTAATCTATAACTTATTGAGCCACACCGTCCATCGTACGGTAATACACTAATCTAATAAGTGAAAGCCTAAACATTCAAACCTTCTTAATAAGACAATTTACAGATAAATTGAGAAGAACATAGATAGCCCGGACTGGAAATCAAACCCAGACCATGTCGGTATCGCGCAGAGTGCTCAACCAGATGAGCTATCCGGCACTATGCTATGTTCTGTTTAATTCAATCTTTAACTGATTAAGCCACACCGTCCATTGTACGGTAATACGCCAATTCAATAAGTGGAAACCTAAACATGCAAACCTTCTCAATAAGACAATTTATAGATAAATTGAAAAGAATATAGATAGCCCGGATTAGGAATCACACCCAGACCATGTCGGTATCGCGCAGACTGCTCTACCAGATGAGCTATCCGGCACTATGCTATGTTCTGTTTAATTCAATCTATAACTTATTGAGCCACACCGTCAATTGTACAGTAATACACTAATTTAATGAGTGGAAACCTAAACATGCAAACCTCCTTAGAAAGACAATTTATAGATAAATTGAGAGAAATATAGATTGCCCGAACTGGGAATCGAACCCAGACCATGTCGGTATCGTGCCGAGTGCTCTACCAGTTGAGCTATCGGGCACTATACTATATTCCGTTCAATTAAGACTATAACTTATTGAGCCACACCGTCCATCGTACGGTAATACACCAATTTAATAAGTGGAAACCTAAACATGCAAACCTTCTCAATAAGATAATTGATAAATAAATTAAGAAGAATATAGATAGCCCGAACTGGGAACCGAACCCAGACCATGTCGGTATCGCACCGAGTGTACTACTAGATGAGCTATCCGGCACTATACTATATTCCGTTTAATTTAATCTATAACTCATCGAGCCACACCGTCCATCGTACGGTAATACACCGATTTAATATAGTAAAAACCTAAACATGCAAACCTTCTCAATAAGACAATTCATAGATAAATTGAGAAAAATATAGATAGCCCGAAATGGGAATCGAACCCAGACAATATCGGTATCGCGCCGAGTGCTCTACCAGTTGAGCTATCCGGCTCTATACTATATTCCGTTTGATTTAATCTATAACTTATTGAGCCACACCGTCCATCGTACGGTAATACCCCAATTAAATAAGTGGAAACCTAAACATGCAAACCTTCTCAATAAGACAATTTATAGATAAATTTAGAAAAATATAGATAGCCCGAACTGGGAATCGAACCCAGACCATGTCGGTATCGCGCCGAGTGCTCCACCAGTTGAGCTATCCGGCACTATACTATATTTCGTTCAATTTAATCGATAACTTATTGAGCAACACCGTCCATCGTACGGTAATGCACTAATTTAATAAGTGGAAACCTAAACATGCAAACCTTCTCAATAAGACAATTTATAGATGAATTGAGAAAAATATAAATAGCCCGAACTGGAAATCGAACCCAGACCATGTCGGTATCGCGCCGAGTGCTCTACCAGTTGAGCTATCCGAGACTATACTATATTCCGTTCAATTCAATCTATAACTTATTGAGCCACACCGTCCATCGTACGGTAATATACCAATTTAATAAGTGGAAACCTAAACATGCAAACCTTCTTAATAAGATAATTGATAGATAAATTAAGAAGAATATAGATAGCCCGAACTAGGAATCGAACACAGACCATGTCGTTATCGCGCCGAGTGCTTTACTAGTTGAGCTATCCGGCACCATACTATATTCCGTTTAATTTAATCTATAACTTATTGAGCCACACCGTCCATCGTACGGTAATACACCGATTTAATATAGTGAAAACCTAAACATGCAAACCTTCTCAATAAGACAATTAATAGATAAATTGAGAAAAATATAGATAGCTCGAAATGGGAATCGAACCCAGACAATATCGGTATCGCGCCGAGTGCTCTACCAGTTGAGCTATCCGGCTCTATACTATATTCCGTTTAATTTAATCTATAACTTATTGAGCCACACCGTCCATCGTACGGTAATACACCAATTAAATAAGTGGAAACCTAAACATGCAAACCTTCTCAATAAGACAATTTATCGATAAATTTAGAAAAATATAGATAGCCTAAACTGGGAATCGAACCCAGACCATGTCGGTATCGCGCCGAGTGCACCACCAGTTGAGCTATCCGGCACTATACTATATTCCGTTTAATTTAATCTATAACTTATTGAGCCAAACCGTCCATCGTACAGTAATACTCTAATTCCATAAGTGTAAACCTAAACATGCAAACCTTCTTAATAAGACAATTTATAGATAAATTGAGAAAAATATAGATAGCCCGAACTGAGAATCAAACCCAGACCATGTCGGTATCGCGCCGAGTGCTCTACCAGTTGAGCTATCCGGCACTATACTATATTCCGTTCAATTTAATTTATAACTTATTGAGCCACACCGTCCATCGTACGGTAATACACCAATTTAATGAGTGGAAACCTGAACATGCAAACCATCTCAATAAGACAATTTATAGATAAATTAAGAAAAATATAGATAGCCCGAACTGGAAATCGAACCCAGACGATGTCGGTATCGCGCCGAGTGCTCTTCCAGTTGAGCTATCCGGCACTATACTATATTTCGTTCGATTTAATCGATAACTTATTGAGCCACACCGTCCATCGTACGGTAATACACCAATTTAATGAGTGGAAACCTAAACATGCAAACCTTCTCAATAAGACAATTTATAGATAAATTGAGAAGAATGTAGATTGCCCGAACTGGGAATCGAACCCAGACCATGTCGGTATCGGGCCGAGTGCTCTACCAGTTGAGCTATCGGGCACTATACTATATTCCGTTCAATTTAGACTATAACTTATCGAGCCACACCGTCCATCGTACAGTAAAACACCAATTTAATAAAAGGAAACCTAAACATGCAAACCTTCTCAATAAGACAATTAATAGATAAATTGAAAAAAATATAGATAACCCAGAGTGGGAATCGAACCCAGAACATATCGGTATCACGCCGAGTGCTCTACCAGTTGAGCTACCGGGCACTATACTATATTCCGTTCAATTTAATCTATAACTTATTGAGCCAAACCGTCCATCGTACGGTAATACACCAATTCCATAAGTGGAAACCTAAACATGCAAACCTACTCAATAAGACAATTTATAGATAAATCGAGAAAAATATAGATAGCCCGAACTGGTAATTGAACCCAGACCATGTCGGTATCGCGCCGAGTGCTCTTCCAGTTGAGCTATCCGGTACTATACTATATTCCGTTCAATTTAATCTATAACTAATTGAGCCACACCGTCCATCGTACGGTAATACACCAATTTGATGAGTGGAAACCTAAACATGCAAACCTTCTCAATGAGGCAATTTATAGATAAATTAAGAAGAATATAGATAGCCCGAACTGGGAATCGAACCCAGACCATGTCGGTATCGCGCCGAGTAATCTTCCATATGAGCTATCCGGCACTATGCTATGATCTGTTTAATTCAATCTTTAACTTTTTAAGCCACACCGTTTATTGTAGGGTAATACACCAATTTAATAAGTGGAAACCTAAACATGCAAACCTTCTCAATAAGACAATTTATAGATAAATTTAGAAAAATATAGATAGCCTAAACTGGGAATCGAACCCAGACCATGTCGGTATCGCGCCGAGTGCACCACCAGTTGAGCTATCCGGCACTATACTATATTCCGTTTAATTTAATCTATAACTTATTGAGCTAAACCGTCTATCGTACAGTAATACCCTAATTCCATAAGTGGAAACCTGAACATGCAAACCTTCTCAATAAGTCAATTTATAGATAAATTGAGAAAAATATAGATAGCCCGAACTGGGAATCGAACCCAGACGATGTCGGTATCGCGTCGAGTGCTCTTCCAGTTGAGCTATCCGGCACTATACTATATTTCGTTCAATTTAATCGATAACTTATTGAGCCACACCGTCCATCGTACGGTAATACACTAATCTAATAAGTGAAAGCCTAAACATTCAAACCTTCTTAATAAGACAATTTACAGATAAATTGAGAAGAACATAGATAGCCCGGACTGGAAATCAAACCCAGACCATGTCGGTATCGCGCAGAGTGCTCAACCAGATGAGCTATCCGGCACTATGCTATGTTCTGTTTAATTCAATCTTTAACTGATTAAGCCACACCGTCCATTGTACGGTAATACGCCAATTCAATAAGTGGAAACCTAAACATGCAAACCTTCTCAATAAGACAATTTATAGATAAATTGAAAAGAATATAGATAGCCCGGATTAGGAATCACACCCAGACCATGTCGGTATCGCGCAGACTGCTCTACCAGATGAGCTATCCGGCACTATGCTATGTTCTGTTTAATTCAATCTATAACTTATTGAGCCACACCGTCCATTGTACAGTAATACACTAATTTAATGAGTGGAAACCTAAACATGCAAACCTTCTCAGAAAGACAGGTTATAGATAAATTGAGAGAAATATAGATTGCCCGAACTGGGAATCGAACCCAGACCATGTCGGTATCGTGCCGATTGCTCTACCAGTTGAGCTATCGGGCACTATACTACATTCAGTTCAATTAAAACTATAACTTATTGAGCCACACCGTCCATCGTACGGTAATACACCAATTTAATAAGTGGAAACCTAAACATGCAAACCTTCTCAATAAGATAATTGATAGATAAATTAAGAAGAATATAGATATCCCGAACGGGGAACCGAACCCAGACCATGTCGGTATCGCACCGAGTGTACTACTAGATGAGCTATCCGGCACTATACTATATTCCGTTTAATTTAATCTATAACTTATCGAGCCACACCGTCCATCTAACGGTAATACACCGATTTAATATAGTGAAAACCTAAACATGCAAACCTTCTCAATAAGACAATTCATAGATAAATTGAGCAAAATATAGATAGCCCGAAATGGGAATTGAACCCAGACAATATCGGTATCGCGCCGAGTGCTCTACCAGTTGAGCTATCCGGCTCTATACTATATTCCGTTTGATTTAATCTATAACTTATTGAGCCACACCGTCCATCGTACAGTAATACCCCAATTGAATAAGTGGAAACCTAAACATGCAAACCTTCTCAATAAGACAATTTATAGATAAATTTAGAAAAATATAGATAGCCCGAACTGGGAATCGAACCCAGACCATGTCGGTATCGTCCCGAGTGCTCCACCAGTTGAGCTATCCGGCACTATACTATATTTCGTTCAATTTAATCGATAACTTATTTAGCAACACCGTCCATCGTACGGTAATGCACTAATTTAATAAGTGGAATCCTAAACATGCAAACCTTCTCAATAAGACAATTTATAGATGAATTGAGAAAAATATAGATAGCCCGAACTGGAAATCGACCCCAGACCATGTCGGTATCGCGCCGAGTGCTCTACCAGTTGAGCTATCCGAGACTATACTATATTCCGTTCAATTCAATCTATAACTTATTGAGCCACACCGTCCATCGTACGGTAATATACCAATTTAATAAGTGAAAACCTAAACATGCAAACCTTCTCCATGAGACAATTTATAGATAAATTAAGAAGAATATAGATAGCCCGAACTGGGAATCGAACCCAGACAATGTCGGTATCGCGCCAAGTGCTCTACCAGTTGAGCTATCCAGCACTATACTATATTCCGTTCAATTTAATCTATAACTTACTGAGCCACACCGTCCATCGTACGGTAATACACCAATTTAATAAGTGGAAACCTAAACATGCAAACCTTCTTAATAAGATAATTAATAGATAAATTAAGAAGAATATAGATAGCCCGAACTAGGAATCGAACCCAGACCATGTCGTTATCGCGCCAAGTGCTTTACTAGTTGAGCTATCCGGCACCATACTATATTCCGTTTAATTTAATCTATAACTTATTGAGCCACACCGTCCATCGTACGGTAATACACCGATTTAATATAGTAAAAACCTCAACATGCAAACCTTCTCAATAAGACAATTAATAGATAAATTGAGAAAAATATAGATAGCTCGGAATGGGAATCGAACCCAGACAATATCGGTATCGCGCCGAGTGCTCTACCAGTTGAGCTATCCGGCTCTATACGATATTCCGTTTAATTTAATCTATAACTTATTGAGCCACACCGTCCATCGTACGGTAATACACCAATTAAATAAGTGGAAACCTAAACATGCGAACCTTCTCAATAAGACAATTTATCGATAAATTTAGAAAAATATAGATAGCCTAAACTGGGAATCGAACCCAGACCATGTCGGTATCGCGCCAAGTGCACCACCAGTTGAGCTATCCGGCACTATACTATATTCCGTTTAATTTAATCTATAACTTATTGAGCCAAACCGTCCATCGTACAGTAATACTCTAATTCCATAAGTGTAAACCTAAACATGCAAACCTTCTCAATAAGACAATTTATAGATAAATTGAGAAAAATATAGATAGCCCGAACTGAGAATCAAACCCAGACCATGTGGGTATCGCGCCGAGTGCTCTACCAGTTGAGCTATCCGGCACTATACTATATTCTGTTCAATTTAATCTATAACTTATTGAGCCACACCGTCCATCGTACGGTAATACACCAATTTAATGAGTGGAAACCTAAACATGCAAACCTTCTCAATAAGACAATTTATAGATAAATTAAGAAGAATGTAGATTGCCCGAACTGGGAATCGAACCCAGACCATGTCGGTATCGGGCCGAGTGCTCTACCAGTTGAGCTATCGGGCACTATACTATATTCCGTTCAATTTAGACTATAACTTATCGAGCCACACCGTCCATCGTACAGTAAAACAACAATTTAATAAAAGGAAACCTAAACATGCAAACCTTCTCAATAAGACAATTAATAGATAAATTGAAAAAAATATAGATAGCCCAGAGTGGGAATCGAACCCAGAACATATCGGTATCGCGCCGAGTGCTCTACCAGTTGAGCTATCGGGCACTATACTATATTCCGTTCAATTTAATCTATAACTTATTGAGCCAAACCGTCCATCGTACGGTAATACACCAATTCCATAAGTGGAAACCTAAACATGCAAACCTACTCAATAAGACAATTTATAGATGAATTGAGAAAAATATAGATAGCCCGAACTGGTAATTGAACCCAGACCATGTCGGTATCGCGCCAAGTGCTCTTCCAGTTGAGCTATCCGGTACTATACTATATTCCGTTCAATTTAATCTATAACTAATTGAGCCACACCGTCCATCGTACGGTAATACACCAATTTGATAAGTGGAAACCTAAACATGCAAACCTTCTCAATGAGGCAATTTATAGAAAAATTAAGAAAAATATAGATAGCCCGAACTGGTAATTGAACCCAGACCATGTCGGTATCGCGCCGAGTGCTCTTCCATTTGAGCTATCCAGCACTATGCTATGTTCTGTTCAATTTAATCTATAACTTATTGAGCCACACCGTCCATTGTACAGTAATTCACCAATTTGATAAGTGGAAACCTAAACATGCAAACCTTCTCAATAAGACAATTCATAGATAAATTAAAAAAAATATAGATAGCCCGAAATAGGAATCGAACCCAGACCATGTCGGTATCGCGCCGAGTGCTGTACCAGTGGAGCTATCCGGCACTATACTATATTCCATTTAATTTGATCTTTAACTTATTGAGCCAAACCGTCCATCGTACAGTAATATTCTAATTCGATAAGTAGAAACCTAAACATGCAAACCTTCTCGATAAGACAATTTATAGATAAATTGAGAAAAATATAGATAGCCCGAACTGGGAATCGAACCCAGACCATGTCGGTATCGCGCCGAGTGCTCTACCAGTTGAGCTATCTGGCACTATACTATATTCCGTTCAATTTAATCTATAACTTATTGAGCCACACCCCCCATCGAACGGTAATACACCAATTTAATAAGTGGAAACCTAAACATGCAAACCTTCTCAATAAGATAATTGATAGATAAATTAAGAAGAATATAGATAGCCCGAACTGGGAATCGAACCTAGACCATGTCGGTATCGCGCCGAGTGCTATTCCAGTTCAGCTATCCGGCACTATACTATATTTCGTTCAATTTAATCAATAACTTATTGAGCCACACCGTCCATCATACGGTAATACACCAATTTAATAAGTGAAAACCTAAACATGCAAACCCTCTCAATAAGACAATCTGTAGATAAATAAAGAAAAATATGGATAGCCCGAACTGGGAATCGAACCTAGACCATGTCGGTATCGCGCTAAGTGCTCTACTAGTTGAGCTATCTTGCACTATACTATATTCCGTTCAATTTGATCTTTAACTTATTGAGCCACACCGTCCATCGTACAGTAATACACCAATTTAATAAGTTGAAACCTAAACATGGAAACCTCCTCAATAAGACAATTTATAGATAAATTGAGAAGAACATAGATAGCCCGGACTGGGAATCGAACCCAGACCATGTCGGTATTGCGCCGAGTGCTCTACCAGATGAGCTATCCAGCACTATGCTATGTTCTGTTCAATTTAAACTATAACTTATTGAGCCACACCGTCCATTGTAAAGTAATACACCAATTTAATAAGTAGAAACCTAAACATGCAAACCTTCTCAATAAGACAATTCATAGATAAATTGAAAAAAATATGGATAGCCCGAAATAGGAATCGAACCCAGACCATGTCGGTATCGCGCCGAGTGCTCTAGCAGTTGAGCTATCCGGCACTATATTATATTCGTTCAATTTGATTTTTAACTTATTGAGCCACACCGTTCATCGTCTGGTAATACACCAATTTAATAAGTGGAAACTTGAACATGCATACCTTCTCAATAAGACAATTTATAAATAAATTGAGAAAAATACAGATAGCCCGAACTGGGAATCAAACCCACACCATGTCGGTATCGCGCCGAGCGCTCTTCCAGTTGAGCTATCCGGTACTATACTTTATTCCGTTCAATTTAATCCATAACTTATTGAGCCACACCGTCCAGTGTACGGTAATACACCAATTTGATAAGTGGAAACCTAAACATGCAAACCTTCTCAATGAGGCAATTTATAGAAAAATTAAGAAAAATATAGATAGCCCGAACTGGTAATTGAACCCAAACCACGTCGGTATCGCACCGAGTGCTCTTCCATTTGAGCTATCCAGCACTATGCTATGTTCTGTTCAATTTAATCTATAACTAATTGAGCCACACCGTCCATCGTACGGTAATACACCAATTTGATAAGTGGAAACCTAAACATGCAAACCTTCCCAATAAGGCAATTTATAGAAAAATTGAGAAAAATATAGATAGCCCGAACTGGTAATTGAACCCAGACCATGTCGGTATCGCGCCGAGTGCTCTTCCATTTGAGCTATCCAGCACTATGCTATGTTCTGTTCAATTTAATCTATAACTTATTGAGCCACACCGTCCATTGTACAGTAATACACCAATTTGATAAGTGGAAACCTAAACATGCAAGCCTTCTCAATAAGACAATTCATAGATAAATTGAAAAAAATATAGATAGCCCGAAATAGCAATCGAACCCAGACCATGTCGGTATCGCGCCGAGTGCTGTACCAGTGGAGCTATCCGGCACTATACTATATTCCGTTTAATTTGATCTTTAACTTATTGAGCCAAACCGTCCATCGTACAGTAATATTCTAATTCGATAAGTGGAAACCTAAACATGCAAACCTTCTCGATAAGACAATTTATAGATAAATTGAGAAAAATATAGATACCCCGAACTGGGAATCGAACCCAGACCTTGTCGGTATCGCGCCGAGTGCTCTACCAGTTGAGCTATCCGGCACTATACTATATTCCGTTCAATTTAATCTATAACTTACTGAGCCACACCGTCCATCGTACGGTAATACACCAATTTAATAAGTGGAAACCTAAACATGCAAACCTTCTTAATAAGATAATTAATAGATAAATTAAGAAGAATATAGATAGCCCGAACTAGGAATCGAACCCAGACCATGTCGTTATCGCGCCAAGTGCTTTACTAGTTGAGCTATCCGGCACCATACTATATTCCGTTTAATTTAATCTATAACTTATTGAGCCACACCGTCCATCGTACGGTAATACACCGATTTATTATAGTGAAAACCTAAACATGCAAACCTTCTCAATAAGACAATTAATAGATAAATTGAGAAAAATATAGATAGCTCGAAATGGGAATCGAACCCAGACAATATCGGTATCGCGCCGAGTGCTCTACCAGTTGAGCTATCCGGCTCTATACGATATTCCGTTTAATTTAATCTATAACTTATTGAGCCACACCGTCCATCGTACGGTAATACACCAATTAAATAAGTGGAAACCTAAACATGCGAACCTTCTCAATAAGACAATTTATCGATAAATTTAGAAAAATATAGATAGCCTAAACTGGGAATCGAACCCAGACCATGTCGGTATCGCGCCGAGTGCACCACCAGTTGAGCTATCCGGCACTATACTATATTCCGTTTAATTTAATCTATAACTTATTGAGCCAAACCGTCCATCGTACAGTAATACTCTAATTCCATAAGTGTAAACCTAAACATGCAAACCTTCTCAATAAGACAATTTATAGATAAATTGAGAAAAATATAGATAGCCCGAACTGAGAATCAAACCCAGACCATGTGGGTATCGCGCCGAGTGCTCTACCAGTTGAGCTATCCGGCACTATACTATATTCTGTTCAATTTAATCTATAACTTATTGAGCCACACCGTCCATCGTACGGTAATACACCAATTTAATGAGTGGAAACCTAAACATGCAAACCTTCTCAATAAGACAATTTATAGATAAATTAAGAAGAATGTAGATTGCCCGAACTGGGAATCGAACCCAGACCATGTCGGTATCGGGCCGAGTGCTCTACCAGTTGAGCTATCGGGCACTATACTATATTCCGTTCAATTTAGACTATAACTTATCGAGCCACACCGTCCATCGTACAGTAAAACAACAATTCAATAAAAGGAAACCTAAACATGCAAACCTTTTCAATAAGACAATTAATAGATAAATTGAAAAAAATATAGATAGCCCAGAGTGGGAATCGAACCCAGAACATATCGGTATCGCGCCGAGTGCTCTACCAGTTGAGCTATCGGGCACTATACTATATTCCGTTCAATTTAATCTATAACTTATTGAGCCAAACCGTCCATCGTACGGTAATACACCAATTCCATAAGTGGAAACCTAAACATGCAAACCTACTCAATAAGACAATTTATAGATGAATTGAGAAAAATATAGATAGCCCGAACTGGTAATTGAACCCAGACCATGTCGGTATCGCGCCAAGTGCTCTTCCAGTTGAGCTATCCGGTACTATACTATATTCCGTTCAATTTAATCTATAACTAATTGAGCCACACCGTCCATCGTACGGTAATACACCAATTTGATAAGTGGAAACCTAAACATGCAAACCTTCTCAATGAGGCAATTTATAGAAAAATTAAGAAAAATATAGATAGCCCGAAGTGGTAATTGAACCCAGACCATGTCGGTATCGCGCCGAGTAATCTTCCATTTGAGCTATCCAGCACTATGCTATGTTCTGTTCAATTTAATCTATAACTTATTGAGCCACACCGTCCATTGTACAGTAATACACCAATTTGATAAGTGGAAACCTAAACATGCAAACCTTCTCAATAAGACAATTCATAGATAAATTGAAAAAAATATAGATAGCCCGAAATAGGAATCGAACCCAGACCATGTCGGTATCGCGCCGAGTGCTGTACCAGTGGAGCTATCCGGCACTATACTATATTCCATTTAATTTGATCTTTAACTTATTGAGCCAAACCGTCCATCGTACAGTAATATTCTAATTCGATAAGTGGAAACCTAAACATGCAAACCTTCTCGATAAGACAATTTATAGATAAATTGAGAAAAATATAGATAGCCCGAACTGGGAATCGAACCCAGACCATGTCGGTATCGCGCCGAGTGCTATTCCAGTTCAGCTATCCGGCACTATACTATATTCCGTTCAATTTAATCTATAACTTATTGAGCCACACCCCCCATCGAACGGTAATAAACCAATTTAATAAGTGGAAACCTAAACATGCAAACCTTCTCAATAAGATAATTGATAGATAAATTAAGAAGAATATAGATAGCCCGAACTGGGAATCGAACCTAGACCATGTCGGTATCGCGCCGAGTGCTATTCCAGTTCAGCTATCCGGCACTATACTATATTTCGTTCAATTTAATCAATAACTTATTGAGCCACACCGTCCATCATACGGTAATACACCAATTTAATGAGTGGAAACCTAAACATGCAAACCTTCTCAATAAGACAATCTGTAGATAAATTAAGAAAAATATGGATAGCCCGAACTGGGAATCGAACCTAGACCATGTCGGTATTGCGCCGAGTGCTCTACCAGATGAGCTATCCAGCACTATGCTATGTTCTGTTCAATTTAAACTATAACTTATTGAGCCACACCGTCCATTGTAAAGTAATACACCAATTTAATAAGTAGAAAGCTAAACATGCAAACCTTCTCAATAAGACAATTCATAGATAAATTGAAAAAAATATGGATAGCCCGAAATAGGAATCGAACCCAGACCATGTCGGTATCGCGCCGAGTGCTCTAGCAGTTGAGCTATCCGGCACTATATTATATTCGTTCAATTTGATTTTTAACTTATTGAGCAACACCGTTCATCGTCTGGTAATACACCAATTTAATAAGTGGAAACTTGAACATGCATACCTTCTCAATAAGACAATTTATAAATAAATTGAGAAAAATACAGATAGCCCGAACTGGGAATCAAACCCACACCATGTCGGTATCGCGCCGAGCGCTCTTCCAGTTGAGCTATCCGGTACTATACTTTATTCCGTTCAATTTAATCCATAACTTATTGAGCCACACCGTCCAGTGTACGGTAATACACCAATTTGATAAGTGGAAACCTAAACATGCAAACCTTCTCAATGAGGCAATTTATAGAAAAATTAAGAAAAATATAGATAGCCCGAACTGGTAATTTAACCCAGACCATGTCGGTATCGCACCGAGTGCTCTTCCATTTGAGCTATCCAGCACTATGCTATGTTCTGTTCAATTTAATCTATAACTAATTGAGCCACACCGTCCATCGTACGGTAATACACCAATTTGATAAGTGGAAACCTAAACATGCAAACCTTCCCAATAAGGCAATTTATAGAAAAATTGAGAAAAATATAGATAGCCCGAACTGGGAATCGAACCCAGACCATGTCGGTATCGCGCCGAGTGCTCTACTAGTTGAGCTATCTGGCACTATACTATATTCCGTTCAATTTAATCTATAACTTATTGAGCCACACCGTCCATCGTACGCTAATACTCCAATTCAATAAGTGGTAACCTAAACATTGAAACCTTCTCAATAAGAGAATTAATAGATAAATTGAAAAAAATATAGATAGCCCAAACTGGGAATCGAACCCAGACCATGTCGGTATCGCGCCGAGTGCTCTTCCAGTTGAGCTATCCGGCATTATACTATATTTTGTTCAATTTAATCGATAACTTATTGAGCCACACCGTCCATCGTACGGTTATGCACCAATTTAATAAGTGGAAACCTAAACATGCAAACCTTCTCAATAAGACAATTTATAGATACATCAAGAAAAATATAGATCGCCCGAACTGGAAGTCGAACCCAGACCATGTCGGTATCGCGCCGAGTGCTCTACCAGTTGAGCTATCCGGCACTATAATATATTCCGTTCAATTTAATCTATGACTTATTGAGCCGCACCGTCCATCGTACGGTAATACACCAATTTAATAAGTTGAAACCTAAACATGGAAACCTTCTCAATAAGAGAATTAATAGATAAATTGAAAAAAATATAGATAGCCCGAACTGGGAATCAAACCCAGACCATGTCGGTATCGCGCCGAGTGCTCTACTAGTCGAGCTATCTGGCACTATACTATATTCCGTTCAATTTAATCTATAACTTATTGAGCCACACCGTCCATCGTACGCTAATACTCCTATTCAATAAGTGGTAACCTAAACATTGAAACCTTCTCAATAAGAGAATTAATAGATAAATTGAAAAAAATATAGATAGCCCGAACTGGGAATCGAACCCAGACCATGTCGGTATCGCGCCGAGTGCTCTACTAGTTGAGCTATCTGGCACTATACTATATTCCGTTCAATTTAATCTATAACTTATTGAGCCACACCGTCCATCGTACGGTAATACACCAATTTAATAAGTGGAAACCTAAACATGGAAACCTTCTCAATAAGAGAATTAATAGATAAATTGAAAAAAATATAGATAGCCCGAACTGGGAATCGAACCCAGACCATGTCGGTATCGCGCCAAGTGCTCTACCAGTTGAGCTATCCGGCACTATACTATATTCCGTTCAATTTGATCTTTAACTTATTGAGCCACACCGTCCATCGTACGGTAATACACCAATTTAATAAGTGGAAACCTAAACATGGAAACCTTCTCAATAAGAGAATTAATAGATAAATTGAAAAAAATATAGATAGCCCGAACTGGAAATCGAACCCAGACCATGTCGGTATCGCGCCGAGTGCTCTACCAGTTGAGCTATCCGGCACTATACTATATCCCGTTCAATTTAATCCATAACTTATTGAGCCACACCGTTTATCGTCTGCTGATACACCAATTTAATAAGTGGTAACCTAAACATGCAAAACTTCTTAATAAAACAATTCATAGATTAATTAAGACAAATATAGATAGCCCGAACTAGGAATCGAACACAGACCATGTCGGTATCGCGCCGAGTGCTCTACCAGTTGAGCTATCCAGCACTATACTATATTCCGTTCAATTTGATCTTTAACTTATTGAGCCACACCGTATATCGTCTGGTAATACAACAATTTTATAAGTGGAAACCTAAACATGGAAACCTTCTCAATAAGAAAATTAATAGATAAATTAAAAAAAATATAGATAGCCCGAACTGGGAATCGAACCCAGACCATGTCGGTATCGCGCCGAGTGCTCTACCAGTTGAGCTATCCGGCACTATACTATATTCCGTTCAATTTAATCTATAACTTATTGAGCCACACCGTCCATCGTACGGTAATACACCAATTTAATAAGTGGAAACCTAAACATGGAAACCTTCTCAATAAGAGAATTAATAGATAAATTGAAAAAAATATAGATAGCCCGAACTGGGAATCGAACCCAGACCATGTCGGTATCGCGCCGAGTGCTCTACCAGTTGAGCTATCCGGCACTATACTATATCCCGTTCAATTTAATCCATAACTTATTGAGCCACACCGTTTATCGTCTGGTGATACACCAATTTAATAAGTGGTAACCTAAACATGCAAAACTTCTTAATAAAACAATTCATAGATAAATTAAGACAAATATAGATAGCCCGAACTAGGAATCGAACACAGACCATGTCAGTATCGCGTCGAGTGCTCGACCAGTTGAGCTATCCAGCACTATACTATATTCCGTTCAATTTGATCTTTAACTTATTGAGCCACACCGTTTATCGTCTGGTAATACAACAATTTTATAAGTGGAAACCTAAACATGGAAACCTTCTCAATAAGAAAATTAAAAGATAAATTAAAAAAAATATAGATAGCCCGAACTGGGAATCGAACCCAGACCATGTCGGTATCGCGCCGGGTGCTCTGCTAGTCGAGCTATCGAGCACTATACTATATTCCGTTCAATTTGATCTTTAACTTATTGAGCCACACCGTTTATCGTCTGGTAACACCAATTTAATAAGTGGAAACTTAAACATGCAAACCTTCTCAATAAGACAATTTATAGATAAATTGAGAAGAATATAGATAGCCCGAACTGGGAATCGAACCCAGACCTTTTCGGTATCGCGCCGAGTGCTCTACCAGTTGAGCTATCCGGCACTATACTATATTCCGTTCAATTTAATCTATAACTTATTGAGCCACACCGTCCATCGTACGGTAATACACCAATTTAATAAGTGGAAACCTAAACATGGAAACCTTCTCAATAAGAGAATTAATAGATAAATTGAAAAAAATATAGATAGCCCGAACTGGGAATCAAACCCAGACCATGTCGGTAACGCGCCGTGTGCTCTGACAGTTGAGCTATCCAGTACTATACTATATTCCGTTCAATTTGATCTTTAACTTATTGAGCCACACCGTTTATCGTCTGTTAATACACCAATTTAATAAGTGGAAACTTAAACATGCAAACCTTCTCAAAAAGACAATTTATAGATAAATTGAGAAGAATATAGATAGCCCGAACTGGGAATCGAACTCAGACCATGTCGGTATCGCGCCGAGTGCTCTACCAGTAGAGCTATCCGGCACTTTACTATATTCCGTTCAATTTAATCTATAACTTATTGAGCCACACCGTCCATCGTAAGGTAATACGCCAATTTAATAAGTGGAAACCTAAACATGGAAACCTTCTCAATAAGAGAATTAATAGATAAATTGAAAAAAATATAGATAGCCCGAACTGGGAATCGAACCCAGACCATGTCGGTATCGCGCCGAGTGCTCTACTAGTTGAGCTATCTGGCACTATACTATATTCCGTTCAATTTAATCTATAACTTATTGAGTCACACCGTCCATCGTACGGTAATACACCAATTTAATAAGTGGAAACCTAAACATGGAAACCTTCTCAATAAGAGAATTAATAGATAAATTGAAAAAAATATAGATAGCCCGAACTGGGAATCGAACCCAGACCATGTCGGTATCGCGCCGAGTGCTCTACCAGTTGAGCTATCCAGCACTATACTATATTCCGTTCAATTTGATCTTTAACTTATTGAGCCACACCGTTTATCGTCTGGTAATACACCAAGTTAATAAGTGGAAACTTAAACATGCAAACCTTCTCAATAAGACAATTTATAGATAAATTGAGAAGAATATAGATAGCCCGAACTGGGAATCGAACCCAGACCATGTCGGTATCGCGCCGAGTGCTCTTCCAGTTGAGCTATCCGGCACTGTACTATATTTTGTTCAATTTAATCGATAACTTTTTGGGCCACACCGTCCATCGTACGGTAATACACCAATTTAATAAGTGGAAACCTAAACATGCAAACCTTCTCAATAAGACAATTAATAGATAAATTGAAAAAAATATAGATAGCCCGAACTGGGAATCGAACCCAGACCATGTCGGTAACGCGCCGTGTGCTCTACCAGTTGAGCTATCCAGCACTATACTATATTCCGTTCAATTTAATCTTTAACTTATTGAGCCACACCGTTTATCTTCTGGTAATACACCAATTTAATAATTGGAAACTTAAACATGCAAACCTTCTCAAAAAGACAATTTATAAATAAATTGAGAAAAATATAGATCGCCCGAACTGGAAGTCGAACCCAGACCATGTCGGTATCGCGCCGAGTGCTCTACCAGTTGAGCTATCCGGCACTATACTATATTCCGTTCAATTTAATCTATAACTTATTGAGCCACACCGTTTATCGTCTGGTCATACACCAATTTAATAAGTGGAAACTTAAACATGCATACCTTCTCAATAAGAAAATTTATAGATAAATTGAGAAAAATATAGATAGCCCGAACTGGGAATCTAACCCAGACCATGTCGGTATCGTGCCGAGTGCTCTTCCAGTTGAGCTATCCGGCACTATACTATATTTCTTTCAATTTGATCTTTAACTCATTGAGCCACACCGTTTATCGTCTGGTAATACACCAATTTAATAAGTGGAAACTTAAACATGCAAACCTTCTCAATAAGACAATTTATAGATAAATTGAGAAGAATATAGATAGCCCGAACTGGGAATCGAACCCAGACCTTGTCGGTATCGCGCCGACTGCTCTACCAGTTGACCTATCCAGCACAATACTATATTTCGTTCAATTTAATCGATAACGTATTGAGCCGCACCGTCCATCGTACGGTAATACACCAATTTAATAAGTGGAAACCTAAACATGCAAACCTTCTCAATAAGACAATTAATAAATAAATTGAAAAAAATATAGATAGCCCAAAGTGGGAATCGAACCCAGAACATGTCGGTATCGCGCCGAGTGCTCTACCAGTTGAGCTATCTGGCACTATACTATATTTCGTTCAATTCAATCTATAACTTATTGAGCCAAACCGTCCGTCGTACGGTAATACACCAATTTCATAAGTGGAAACCTAAACATAAAAACCTTCTCAATAAGACAATTAATAGATGAATTGAAAAAAATATAGATAGCCCAAAGTGGGAATCGAACCCAGACCATGTCGGTATCACGTCGAGTGCTCTTCCAGTTCAGCTATCCGGCACTATACTATATTTCGTTCAATTTAATCGATAACTTATTGAGCCACACCGTCCATCGTACGTTAATACACCAATTTAATAAGTGGAAACCTAAACATGCAAACCTTCTCAATACGACAATTGATAGATAAATTAAGAAGAATATAGATAGCCCGAACTGGGAATCGAACTCAGACCATGTCGGTATCGCGCCGAGTGCTCTACCAGTAGAGCTATCCGGCACTTTACTATATTCCGTTCAATTTAATCTATAACTTATTGAGCCACACCGTCCATCGTAAGGTAATACGCCAATTTAATAAGTGGAAACCTAAACATGGAAACCTTCTCAATTGGAGAATTAATAGATAAATTGAAAAAAATATAGATAGCCCGAACTGGGAATCGAACCCAGACCATGTCGGTATCGCGCCGAGTGCTCTTCCAGTTCAGCTATCCGGTACTATACTATATTCCGTTCAATTTAATCTATAACTTATTGAGCCACACCGTCCATCGTACGGTAATACACTAATCTAATAAGTGAAAGCCTAAACATTCAAACCTTCTTAATAAGACAATTTACAGATAAATTGAGAAGAACATAGATAGCCCGGACTGGAAATCAAACCCAGACCATGTCGGTATCGCGCAGAGTGCTCAACCAGATGAGCTATCCGGCACTATGCTATGTTCTGTTTAATTCAATCTTTAACTGATTAAGCCACACCGTCCATTGTACGGTAATACGCCAATTCAATAAGTGGAAACCTAAACATGCAAACCTTCTCAATAAGACAATTTATAGATAAATTGAAAAGAATATAGATAGCCCGGATTAGGAATCACACCCAGACCATGTCGGTATCGCGCAGACTGCTCTACCAGATGAGCTATCCGGCACTATGCTATGTTCTGTTTAATTCAATCTATAACTTATTGAGCCACACCGTCAATTGTACAGTAATACACTAATTTAATGAGTGGAAACCTAAACATGCAAACCTCCTTAGAAAGACAATTTATAGATAAATTGAGAGAAATATAGATTGCCCGAACTGGGAATCGAACCCAGACCATGTCGGTATCGTGCCGAGTGCTCTACCAGTTGAGCTATCGGGCACTATACTATATTCCGTTCAATTAAGACTATAACTTATTGAGCCACACCGTCCATCGTACGGTAATACACCAATTTAATAAGTGGAAACCTAAACATGCAAACCTTCTCAATAAGATAATTGATAAATAAATTAAGAAGAATATAGATAGCCCGAACTGGGAACCGAACCCAGACCATGTCGGTATCGCACCGAGTGTACTACTAGATGAGCTATCCGGCACTATACTATATTCCGTTTAATTTAATCTATAACTCATCGAGCCACACCGTCCATCGTACGGTAATACACCGATTTAATATAGTAAAAACCTAAACATGCAAACCTTCTCAATAAGACAATTCATAGATAAATTGAGAAAAATATAGATAGCCCGAAATGGGAATCGAACCCAGACAATATCGGTATCGCGCCGAGTGCTCTACCAGTTGAGCTATCCGGCTCTATACTATATTCCGTTTGATTTAATCTATAACTTATTGAGCCACACCGTCCATCGTACGGTAATACCCCAATTAAATAAGTGGAAACCTAAACATGCAAACCTTCTCAATAAGACAATTTATAGATAAATTTAGAAAAATATAGATAGCCCGAACTGGGAATCGAACCCAGACCATGTCGGTATCGCGCCGAGTGCTCCACCAGTTGAGCTATCCGGCACTATACTATATTTCGTTCAATTTAATCGATAACTTATTGAGCAACACCGTCCATCGTACGGTAATGCACTAATTTAATAAGTGGAAACCTAAACATGCAAACCTTCTCAATAAGACAATTTATAGATGAATTGAGAAAAATATAAATAGCCCGAACTGGAAATCGAACCCAGACCATGTCGGTATCGCGCCGAGTGCTCTACCAGTTGAGCTATCCGAGACTATACTATATTCCGTTCAATTCAATCTATAACTTATTGAGCCACACCGTCCATCGTACGGTAATATACCAATTTAATAAGTGGAAACCTAAACATGCAAACCTTCTTAATAAGATAATTGATAGATAAATTAAGAAGAATATAGATAGCCCGAACTAGGAATCGAACACAGACCATGTCGTTATCGCGCCGAGTGCTTTACTAGTTGAGCTATCCGGCACCATACTATATTCCGTTTAATTTAATCTATAACTTATTGAGCCACACCGTCCATCGTACGGTAATACACCGATTTAATATAGTGAAAACCTAAACATGCAAACCTTCTCAATAAGACAATTAATAGATAAATTGAGAAAAATATAGATAGCTCGAAATGGGAATCGAACCCAGACAATATCGGTATCGCGCCGAGTGCTCTACCAGTTGAGCTATCCGGCTCTATACTATATTCCGTTTAATTTAATCTATAACTTATTGAGCCACACCGTCCATCGTACGGTAATACACCAATTAAATAAGTGGAAACCTAAACATGCAAACCTTCTCAATAAGACAATTTATCGATAAATTTAGAAAAATATAGATAGCCTAAACTGGGAATCGAACCCAGACCATGTCGGTATCGCGCCGAGTGCACCACCAGTTGAGCTATCCGGCACTATACTATATTCCGTTTAATTTAATCTATAACTTATTGAGCCAAACCGTCCATCGTACAGTAATACTCTAATTCCATAAGTGTAAACCTAAACATGCAAACCTTCTTAATAAGACAATTTATAGATAAATTGAGAAAAATATAGATAGCCCGAACTGAGAATCAAACCCAGACCATGTCGGTATCGCGCCGAGTGCTCTACCAGTTGAGCTATCCGGCACTATACTATATTCCGTTCAATTTAATTTATAACTTATTGAGCCACACCGTCCATCGTACGGTAATACACCAATTTAATGAGTGGAAACCTGAACATGCAAACCATCTCAATAAGACAATTTATAGATAAATTAAGAAAAATATAGATAGCCCGAACTGGAAATCGAACCCAGACGATGTCGGTATCGCGCCGAGTGCTCTTCCAGTTGAGCTATCCGGCACTATACTATATTTCGGTCGATTTAATCGATAACTTATTGAGCCACACCGTCCATCGTACGGTAATACACCAATTTAATGAGTGGAAACCTAAACATGCAAACCTTCTCAATAAGACAATTTATAGATAAATTGAGAAGAATGTAGATTGCCCGAACTGGGAATCGAACCCAGACCATGTCGGTATCGGGCCGAGTGCTCTACCAGTTGAGCTATCGGGCACTATACTATATTCCGTTCAATTTAGACTATAACTTATCGAGCCACACCGTCCATCGTACAGTAAAACACCAATTTAATAAAAGGAAACCTAAACATGCAAACCTTCTCAATAAGACAATTAATAGATAAATTGAAAAAAATATAGATAACCCAGAGTGGGAATCGAACCCAGAACATATCGGTATCACGCCGAGTGCTCTACCAGTTGAGCTACCGGGCACTATACTATATTCCGTTCAATTTAATCTATAACTTATTGAGCCAAACCGTCCATCGTACGGTAATACACCAATTCCATAAGTGGAAACCTAAACATGCAAACCTACTCAATAAGACAATTTATAGATAAATCGAGAAAAATATAGATAGCCCGAACTGGTAATTGAACCCAGACCATGTCGGTATCGCGCCGAGTGCTCTTCCAGTTGAGCTATCCGGTACTATACTATATTCCGTTCAATTTAATCTATAACTAATTGAGCCACACCGTCCATCGTACGGTAATACACCAATTTGATGAGTGGAAACCTAAACATGCAAACCTTCTCAATGAGGCAATTTATAGATAAATTAAGAAGAATATAGATAGCCCGAACTGGGAATCGAACCCAGACCATGTCGGTATCGCGCCGAGTAATCTTCCATATGAGCTATCCGGCACTATGCTATGATCTGTTTAATTCAATCTTTAACTTTTTAAGCCACACCGTTTATTGTAGGGTAATACACCAATTTAATAAGTGGAAACCTAAACATGCAAACCTTCTCAATAAGACAATTTATAGATAAATTTAGAAAAATATAGATAGCCTAAACTGGGAATCGAACCCAGACCATGTCGGTATCGCGCCGAGTGCACCACCAGTTGAGCTATCCGGCACTATACTATATTCCGTTTAATTTAATCTATAACTTATTGAGCTAAACCGTCTATCGTACAGTAATACCCTAATTCCATAAGTGGAAACCTGAACATGCAAACCTTCTCAATAAGTCAATTTATAGATAAATTGAGAAAAATATAGATAGCCCGAACTGGGAATCGAACCCAGACGATGTCGGTATCGCGTCGAGTGCTCTTCCAGTTGAGCTATCCGGCACTATACTATATTTCGTTCAATTTAATCGATAACTTATTGAGCCACACCGTCCATCGTACGGTAATACACTAATCTAATAAGTGAAAGCCTAAACATTCAAACCTTCTTAATAAGACAATTTACAGATAAATTGAGAAGAACATAGATAGCCCGGACTGGAAATCAAACCCAGACCATGTCGGTATCGCGCAGAGTGCTCAACCAGATGAGCTATCCGGCACTATGCTATGTTCTGTTTAATTCAATCTTTAACTGATTAAGCCACACCGTCCATTGTACGGTAATACGCCAATTCAATAAGTGGAAACCTAAACATGCAAACCTTCTCAATAAGACAATTTATAGATAAATTGAAAAGAATATAGATAGCCCGGATTAGGAATCACACCCAGACCATGTCGGTATCGCGCAGACTGCTCTACCAGATGAGCTATCCGGCACTATGCTATGTTCTGTTTAATTCAATCTATAACTTATTGAGCCACACCGTCCATTGTACAGTAATACACTAATTTAATGAGTGGAAACCTAAACATGCAAACCTTCTCAGAAAGACAGGTTATAGATAAATTGAGAGAAATATAGATTGCCCGAACTGGGAATCGAACCCAGACCATGTCGGTATCGTGCCGATTGCTCTACCAGTTGAGCTATCGGGCACTATACTACATTCAGTTCAATTAAAACTATAACTTATTGAGCCACACCGTCCATCGTACGGTAATACACCAATTTAATAAGTGGAAACCTAAACATGCAAACCTTCTCAATAAGATAATTGATAGATAAATTAAGAAGAATATAGATAGCCCGAACGGGGAACCGAACCCAGACCATGTCGGTATCGCACCGAGTGTACTACCAGTTGAGCTATCCGAGACTATACTATATTCCGTTCAATTCAATCTATAACTTATTGAGCCACACCGTTAATCGTACGGTAATATACCAATTTAATAAGTGAAAACCTAAACATGCAAACCTTCTCCATGAGACAATTTATAGATAAATTAAGAAGAATATAGATAGCCCGAACTGGGAATCGAACCCAGACAATGTCGGTATCGCGCCAAGTGCTCTACCAGTTGAGCTATCCAGCACTATACTATATTCCGTTCAATTTAATCTATAACTTACTGAGCCACACCGTCCATCGTACGGTAATACACCAATTTAATAAGTGGAAACCTAAACATGCAAACCTTCTTAATAAGATAATTAATAGATAAATTAAGAAGAATATAGATAGCCCGAACTAGGAATCGAACCCAGACCATGTCGTTATCGCGCCAAGTGCTTTACTAGTTGAGCTATTCGGCACCATACTATATTCCGTTTAATTTAATCTATAACTTATTGAGCCACACCGTCCATCGTACGGTAATACACCGATTCAATATAGTAAAAACCTCAACATGCAAACCTTCTCAATAAGACAATTAATAGATAAATTGAGAAAAATATAGATAGCTCGGAATGGGAATCGAACCCAGACAATATCGGTATCGCGCCGAGTGCTCTACCAGTTGAGCTATCCGGCTCTATACGATATTCCGTTTAATTTAATCTATAACTTATTGAGCCACACCGTCCATCGTACGGTAATACACCAATTAAAGAAGTGGAAACCTAAACATGCGAACCTTCTCAATAAGACAATTTATCGATAAATTTAGAAAAATATAGATAGCCTAAACTGGGAATCGAACCCAGACCATGTCGGTATCGCGCCAAGTGCACCACCAGTTGAGCTATCCGGCACTATACTATATTCCGTTTAATTTAATCTATAACTTATTGAGCCAAACCGTCCATCGTACAGTAATACTCTAATTCCATAAGTGTAAACCTAAACATGCAAACCTTCTCAATAAGACAATTTATAGATAAATTGAGAAAAATATAGATAGCCCGAACTGAGAATCAAACCCAGACCATGTGGGTATCGCGCCGAGTGCTCTACCAGTTGAGCTATCCGGCACTATACTATATTCTGTTCAATTTAATCTATAACTTATTGAGCCACACCGTCCATCGTACGGTAATACACCAATTTAATGAGTGGAAACCTAAACATGCAAACCTTCTCAATAAGACAATTTATAGATAAATTAAGAAGAATGTAGATTGCCCGAACTGGGAATCGAACCCAGACCATGTCGGTATCGGGCCGAGTGCTCTACCAGTTGAGCTATCGGGCACTATACTATATTCCGTTCAATTTAGACTATAACTTATCGAGCCACACCGTCCATCGTACAGTAAAACAACAATTTGATAAAAGGAAACCTAAACATGCAAACCTTCTCAATAAGACAATTAATAGATAAATTGAAAAAAATATAGATAGCCCAGAGTGGGAATCGAACCCAGAACATATCGGTATCGCGCCGAGTGCTCTACCAGTTGAGCTATCGGGCACTATACTATATTCCGTTCAATTTAATCTATAACTTATTGAGCCAAACCGTCCATCGTACGGTAATACACCAATTCCATAAGTGGAAACCTAAACATGCAAACCTACTCAATAAGACAATTTATAGATGAATTGAGAAAAATATAGATAGCCCGAACTGGTAATTGAACCCAGACCATGTCGGTATCGCGCCAAGTGCTCTTCCAGTTGAGCTATCCGGTACTATACTATATTCCGTTCAATTTAATCTATAACTAATTGAGCCACACCGTCCATCGTACGGTAATACACCAATTTGATAAGTGGAAACCTAAACATGCAAACCTTCTCAATGAGGCAATTTATAGAAAAATTAAGAAAAATATAGATAGCCCGAACTGGTAATTGAACCCAGACCATGTCGGTATCGCGCCGAGTGCTCTTCCATTTGAGCTATCCAGCACTATGCTATGTTCTGTTCAATTTAATCTATAACTTATTGAGCCACACCGTCCATTGTACAGTAATTCACCAATTTGATAAGTGGAAACCTAAACATGCAAACCTTCTCAATAAGACAATTCATAGATAAATTAAAAAAAATATAGATAGCCCGAAATAGGAATCGAACCCAGACCATGTCGGTATCGCGCCGAGTGCTGTACCAGTGGAGCTATCCGGCACTATACTATATTCCATTTAATTTGATCTTTAACTTATTGAGCCAAACCGTCCATCGTACAGTAATATTCTAATTCGATAAGTAGAAACCTAAACATGCAAACCTTCTCGATAAGACAATTTATAGATAAATTGAGAAAAATATAGATAGCCCGAACTGGGAATCGAACCCAGACCATGTCGGTATCGCGCCGAGTGCTCTACCAGTTGAGCTATCTGGCACTATACTATATTCCGTTCAATTTAATCTATAACTTATTGAGCCACACCCCCCATCGAACGGTAATACACCAATTTAATAAGTGGAAACCTAAACATGCAAACCTTCTCAATAAGATAATTGATAGATAAATTAAGAAGAATATAGATAGCCCGAACTGGGAATCGAACCTAGACCATGTCGGTATCGCGCCGAGTGCTATTCCAGTTCAGCTATCCGGCACTATACTATATTTCGTTCAATTTAATCAATAACTTATTGAGCCACACCGTCCATCATACGGTAATACACCAATTTAATAAGTGAAAACCTAAACATGCAAACCCTCTCAATAAGACAATCTGTAGATAAATAAAGAAAAATATGGATAGCCCGAACTGGGAATCGAACCTAGACCATGTCGGTATCGCGCTAAGTGCTCTACTAGTTGAGCTATCTTGCACTATACTATATTCCGTTCAATTTGATCTTTAACTTATTGAGCCACACCGTCCATCGTACAGTAATACACCAATTTAATAAGTTGAAACCTAAACATGGAAACCTCCTCAATAAGACAATTTATAGATAAATTGAGAAGAACATAGATAGCCCGGACTGGGAATCGAACCCAGACCATGTCGGTATTGCGCCGAGTGCTCTACCAGATGAGCTATCCAGCACTATGCTATGTTCTGTTCAATTTAAACTATAACTTATTGAGCCACACCGTCCATTGTAAAGTAATACACCAATTTAATAAGTAGAAACCTAAACATGCAAACCTTCTCAATAAGACAATTCATAGATAAATTGAAAAAAATATGGATAGCCCGAAATAGGAATCGAACCCAGACCATGTCGGTATCGCGCCGAGTGCTCTAGCAGTTGAGCTATCCGGCACTATATTATATTCGTTCAATTTGATTTTTAACTTATTGAGCCACACCGTTCATCGTCTGGTAATACACCAATTTAATAAGTGGAAACTTGAACATGCATACCTTCTCAATAAGACAATTTATAAATAAATTGAGAAAAATACAGATAGCCCGAACTGGGAATCAAACCCACACCATGTCGGTATCGCGCCGAGCGCTCTTCCAGTTGAGCTATCCGGTACTATACTTTATTCCGTTCAATTTAATCCATAACTTATTGAGCCACACCGTCCAGTGTACGGTAATACACCAATTTGATAAGTGGAAACCTAAACATGCAAACCTTCTCAATGAGGCAATTTATAGAAAAATTAAGAAAAATATAGATAGCCCGAACTGGTAATTGAACCCAAACCACGTCGGTATCGCACCGAGTGCTCTTCCATTTGAGCTATCCAGCACTATGCTATGTTCTGTTCAATTTAATCTATAACTAATTGAGCCACACCGTCCATCGTACGGTAATACACCAATTTGATAAGTGGAAACCTAAACATGCAAACCTTCCCAATAAGGCAATTTATAGAAAAATTGAGAAAAATATAGATAGCCCGAACTGGTAATTGAACCCAGACCATGTCGGTATCGCGCCGAGTGCTCTTCCATTTGAGCTATCCAGCACTATGCTATGTTCTGTTCAATTTAATCTATAACTTATTGAGCCACACCGTCCATTGTACAGTAATACACCAATTTGATAAGTGGAAACCTAAACATGCAAGCCTTCTCAATAAGACAATTCATAGATAAATTGAAAAAAATATAGATAGCCCGAAATAGCAATCGAACCCAGACCATGTCGGTATCGCGCCGAGTGCTGTACCAGTGGAGCTATCCGGCACTATACTATATTCCGTTTAATTTGATCTTTAACTTATTGAGCCAAACCGTCCATCGTACAGTAATATTCTAATTCGATAAGTGGAAACCTAAACATGCAAACCTTCTCGATAAGACAATTTATAGATAAATTGAGAAAAATATAGATACCCCGAACTGGGAATCGAACCCAGACCTTGTCGGTATCGCGCCGAGTGCTCTACCAGTTGAGCTATCCGGCACTATACTATATTCCGTTCAATTTAATCTATAACTTACTGAGCCACACCGTCCATCGTACGGTAATACACCAATTTAATAAGTGGAAACCTAAACATGCAAACCTTCTTAATAAGATAATTAATAGATAAATTAAGAAGAATATAGATAGCCCGAACTAGGAATCGAACCCAGACCATGTCGTTATCGCGCCAAGTGCTTTACTAGTTGAGCTATCCGGCACCATACTATATTCCGTTTAATTTAATCTATAACTTATTGAGCCACACCGTCCATCGTACGGTAATACACCGATTTATTATAGTGAAAACCTAAACATGCAAACCTTCTCAATAAGACAATTAATAGATAAATTGAGAAAAATATAGATAGCTCGAAATGGGAATCGAACCCAGACAATATCGGTATCGCGCCGAGTGCTCTACCAGTTGAGCTATCCGGCTCTATACGATATTCCGTTTAATTTAATCTGTAACTTATTGAGCCACACCGTCCATCGTACGGTAATACACCAATTAAATAAGTGGAAACCTAAACATGCGAACCTTCTCAATAAGACAATTTATCGATAAATTTAGAAAAATATAGATAGCCTAAACTGGGAATCGAACCCAGACCATGTCGGTATCGCGCCGAGTGCACCACCAGTTGAGCTATCCGGCACTATACTATATTCCGTTTAATTTAATCTATAACTTATTGAGCCAAACCGTCCATCGTACAGTAATACTCTAATTCCATAAGTGTAAACCTAAACATGCAAACCTTCTCAATAAGACAATTTATAGATAAATTGAGAAAAATATAGATAGCCCGAACTGAGAATCAAACCCAGACCATGTGGGTATCGCGCCGAGTGCTCTACCAGTTGAGCTATCCGGCACTATACTATATTCTGTTCAATTTAATCTATAACTTATTGAGCCACACCGTCCATCGTACGGTAATACACCAATTTAATGAGTGGAAACCTAAACATGCAAACCTTCTCAATAAGACAATTTATAGATAAATTAAGAAGAATGTAGATTGCCCGAACTGGGAATCGAACCCAGACCATGTCGGTATCGGGCCGAGTGCTCTACCAGTTGAGCTATCGGGCACTATACTATATTCCGTTCAATTTAGACTATAACTTATCGAGCCACACCGTCCATCGTACAGTAAAACAACAATTCAATAAAAGGAAACCTAAACATGCAAACCTTTTCAATAAGACAATTAATAGATAAATTGAAAAAAATATAGATAGCCCAGAGTGGGAATCGAACCCAGAACATATCGGTATCGCGCCGAGTGCTCTACCAGTTGAGCTATCGGGCACTATACTATATTCCGTTCAATTTAATCTATAACTTATTGAGCTAAACCGTCCATCGTACGGTAATACACCAATTCCATAAGTGGAAACCTAAACATGCAAACCTACTCAATAAGACAATTTATAGATGAATTGAGAAAAATATAGATAGCCCGAACTGGTAATTGAACCCAGACCATGTCGGTATCGCGCCAAGTGCTCTTCCAGTTGAGCTATCCGGTACTATACTATATTCCGTTCAATTTAATCTATAACTAATTGAGCCACACCGTCCATCGTACGGTAATACACCAATTTGATAAGTGGAAACCTAAACATGCAAACCTTCTCAATGAGGCAATTTATAGAAAAATTAAGAAAAATATAGATAGCCCGAAGTGGTAATTGAACCCAGACCATGTCGGTATCGCGCCGAGTAATCTTCCATTTGAGCTATCCAGCACTATGCTATGTTCTGTTCAATTTAATCTATAACTTATTGAGCCACACCGTCCATTGTACAGTAATACACCAATTTGATAAGTGGAAACCTAAACATGCAAACCTTCTCAATAAGACAATTCATAGATAAATTGAAAAAAATATAGATAGCCCGAAATAGGAATCGAACCCAGACCATGTCGGTATCGCGCCGAGTGCTGTACCAGTGGAGCTATCCGGCACTATACTATATTCCATTTAATTTGATCTTTAACTTATTGAGCCAAACCGTCCATCGTACAGTAATATTCTAATTCGATAAGTGGAAACCTAAACATGCAAACCTTCTCGATAAGACAATTTATAGATAAATTGAGAAAAATATAGATAGCCCGAACTGGGAATCGAACCCAGACCATGTCGGTATCGCGCCGAGTGCTATTCCAGTTCAGCTATCCGGCACTATACTATATTCCGTTCAATTTAATCTATAACTTATTGAGCCACACCCCCCATCGAACGGTAATAAACCAATTTAATAAGTGGAAACCTAAACATGCAAACCTTCTCAATAAGATAATTGATAGATAAATTAAGAAGAATATAGATAGCCCGAACTGGGAATCGAACCTAGACCATGTCGGTATCGCGCCGAGTGCTATTCCAGTTCAGCTATCCGGCACTATACTATATTTCGTTCAATTTAATCAATAACTTATTGAGCCACACCGTCCATCATACGGTAATACACCAATTTAATGAGTGGAAACCTAAACATGCAAACCTTCTCAATAAGACAATCTGTAGATAAATTAAGAAAAATATGGATAGCCCGAACTGGGAATCGAACCTAGACCATGTCGGTATTGCGCCGAGTGCTCTACCAGATGAGCTATCCAGCACTATGCTATGTTCTGTTCAATTTAAACTATAACTTATTGAGCCACACCGTCCATTGTAAAGTAATACACCAATTTAATAAGTAGAAACCTAAACATGCAAACCTTCTCAATAAGACAATTCATAGATAAATTGAAAAAAATATGGATAGCCCGAAATAGGAATCGAACCCAGACCATGTCGGTATCGCGCCGAGTGCTCTAGCAGTTGAGCTATCCGGCACTATATTATATTCGTTCAATTTGATTTTTAACTTATTGAGCAACACCGTTCATCGTCTGGTAATACACCAATTTAATAAGTGGAAACTTGAACATGCATACCTTCTCAATAAGACAATTTATAAATAAATTGAGAAAAATACAGATAGCCCGAACTGGGAATCAAACCCACACCATGTCGGTATCGCGCCGAGCGCTCTTCCAGTTGAGCTATCCGGTACTATACTTTATTCCGTTCAATTTAATCCATAACTTATTGAGCCACACCGTCCAGTGTACGGTAATACACCAATTTGATAAGTGGAAACCTAAACATGCAAACCTTCTCAATGAGGCAATTTATAGAAAAATTAAGAAAAATATAGATAGCCCGAACTGGTAATTTAACCCAGACCATGTCGGTATCGCACCGAGTGCTCTTCCATTTGAGCTATCCAGCACTATGCTATGTTCTGTTCAATTTAATCTATAACTAATTGAGCCACACCGTCCATCGTACGGTAATACACCAATTTGATAAGTGGAAACCTAAACATGCAAACCTTCCCAATAAGGCAATTTATAGAAAAATTGAGAAAAATATAGATAGCCCGAACTGGTAATTGAACCCAGACCATGTCGGTATCGCGCCGAGTGCTCTTCCATTTGAGCTATCCAGCACTATGCTATGTTCTGTTCAATTTAATCTATAACTTATTGAGCCACACCGTCCATTGTACAGTAATACACCAATTTGATAAGTGGAAACCTAAACATGCAAGCCTTCTCAATAAGACAATTCATAGATAAATTGAAAAAAATATAGATAGCCCGAAATAGCAATCGAACCCAGACCATGTCGGTATCGCGCCGAGTGCTGTACCAGTGGAGCTATCCGGCACTATACTATATTCCGTTTAATTTGATCTTTAACTTATTGAGCCAAACCGTCCATCGTACAGTAATATTCTAATTCGATAAGTGGAAACCTAAACATGCAAACCTTCTCGATAAGACAATTTATAGATAAATTGAGAAAAATATAGATACCCCGAACTGGGAATCGAACCCAGACCATGTCGGTATCGCGCCGAGTGCTCTACCAGTTGAGCTATCCGGCACTATACTATATTCGTTCAATTTGATCTTTAACTTATTGAGCCACACCTTTCATCGTCTGGTAATACACCAATTTAATGAGTGGAAACTTAAACATGCATACCTTCTCAATAAGACAATTTATAGATAAATTGAGAAGAATATAGATAGCCCGAACTGGGAAACGAACCCAGACCTTTTCGGTATCGCGCCGAGTGCTCTACCAGTTGAGCTATCCGGCACTATACTATATTCCGTTCAATTTAATCTATAACTTATTGAGCCACACCGTCCATCGTACGGTAATACACCAATTTAATAAGTGGAAACCTAAACATGGAAACCTTCTCAATAAGAGAATTAATAGATAAATTGAAAAAAATATAGATAGCCCGAACTGGGAATCGAACCCAGACCATGTCGGTATCGCGCCGAGTGCTCTGCCAGTTGAGCTATCCAGCACTATACTATATTCCGTTCAATTTGATCTTTAACTTATTGAGCCACACCGTTTATCGTCTGGTAACACCAATTTAATAAGTGGAAACTTAAACATGCAAACCTTCTCAATAAGACAATTTATAGATAAATTGAGAAGAATATAGATAGCCCGAACTGGGAAACGAACCCAGACCTTTTCGGTATCGCGCCGAGTGCTCTACCAGTTGAGCTATCCGGCACTATACTATATTCCGTTCAATTTAATCTATAACTTATTGAGCCACACCGTCCATCGTACGGTAATACACCAATTTAATAAGTGGAAACCTAAACATGGAAACCTTCTCAATAAGAGAATTAATAGATAAATTGAAAAAAATATAGATAGCCCGAACTGGGAATCAAACCCAGACCATGTCGGTAACGCGCCGTGTGCTCTGACAGTTGAGCTATCCAGCACTATACTATATTCCGTCCAATTTGATCTTTAACTTATTGAGCCACACCGTTTATCGTCTGGTAATACACCAATTTAATAAGTGGAAACTTAAACATGCAAACTTTCTCAAAAAGACAATTTATAGATAAATTGAGAAGAATATAGATAGCCCGAACTGGGAATCGAACCCAGACCATGTCGGTATCGCGCCGAGTGCTCTACCAGTTGAGCTATCCGGCACTATACTATATCCCGTTCAATTTAATCTATAACTTATCGAGCTACACCGCTTATCGTCTGGTGATACACCAATTTAATAAGTAGTAACCTAAACATGCAAAACTTCTCAATAAAACAATTCATAGATAAATTAAGACAAATATAGATAGCCCGAACTAGGAATCGAACACAGACCATGTCGGTATCGCGCCGAGTGCTCTACCAGTTGAGCTATCCAGCACTATACTATATTCCGTTCAATTTGATCTTTAACTTTTTGAGCCACACCGTCCATCGTACGGTCATACACCAATTTAATAAGTGGAAACCTAAACATGGAAACCTTCTCAATAAGAGAATTAATAGATAAATTGAAAAAAATATAGATAGCCCGAACTGGGAATCGAACCCAGACCATGTCGGTATCGCGCCGAGTGCTCTTCCAGTTGAGCTATCCAGCACTATACTATATTTCTTTCAATTTTATCGATAACTTATTAAGCCACACCGTCCATCGTACGGTAATACACCAATTTAATGAGTCAAAACCTAAACATGCAAACCCTCTCAATAAAACAATTTATAGATAAATTAAGAAAAATATAGATAGCCCGAACTGGGAATCGAACCCAGACCATGTCGGTATGGCGCCGAGTGCTCTTCCAGTTGAGCTATCCGGCACTATACTATATTTCGTTCAATTTAATCACTAACATATTGAGCCACACCGTCCATCGTACGGTAAGACACCAATTTAATAAGTGGAAACCTAAACATGCAAACCTTCTCAATAATACAATTTATAGATAAATTGAGAAGAATATAGATAGCCCGAACTGGGAATCGAACCCAGACCATGGTGGTATCGCGCCGAGTGCTCTTCCAGTTGAGCTATCTGGCACTGTACTATATTTTGTTCAATTTAATCGATAACTTTTCAAGCTACACCGTCCATCGTAGTGTAATACACCAATTTTATAAGTGGAAACCTAAACATGCAAACCTTCTCAATAAGAAAATTAATAGATATATTGAAAAAAATATAGATAGCCCGAACTGGGAATCGAACCCAGACCATGTCTGTATCGCGCCGAGTGCTCTTCCAGTCGAGCTATCCGGCACTGTACTATATTTTGTTCAATTTAATCGATAACTTTTTGAGCCACACCGTCTCTTGTACGGTAATACAAGAATTTAATAAGTGGAAACCTAAGCATGCAAACCTTCTCAATAAGACAATTTATAAATAAATTGAGGAAAATATAGATAGCCCGAACTGGGAATCGAACCCAAACCATGTCGGTATCGCGCCGAGTGCTCTTCCAGTTGAGCTATCCGGCACTATACTATATTCCGTTCAATTTAATCTATAACTTATTGAGCCACACTGTTTATCGCCATGTCATACACCAATTTAATAAGTGGAAACTTAAACATGCATACCTTCTCAATAAGAAAATTTATAGATAAATTGAGAAAAATATAGATAGCCCGAACTGGGAATCGAACTCAGACCATGTCGGTATCGCGCCGAGTGCTCTTCCAGTTGAGCTATGCGGCACTATACTATATTTCTTTCATTTTAATCTTTAACTCATTGAGCCACACCGTTTATCGTCTAGTAATACACCAATTTAATAAGTGGAAACTTAAACATGCAAACCTTCTCAATACGACAATTTATGGATAAATTGACAAGAATATAGATAGCCCGAACTAGGAATCGAACCCAGACCTTGTCGGTATCGCGCCGAGTGCTCTACCAGTTGAGCTATCCGGCACTATACTATATTCCGTTCAATTTAATCTATAACTTATTGAGCCACACCGTCCATCGTACGGTAATACACCAATTTAATGAGTCAAAACCTAAACATGCAAACCCTCTCAATAAAACAATTTATAGATAAATTAAGAAAAATATAGATAGCCCGAACTGGGAATCGAACCCAGACCATGTCGGTATGGCGCCGAGTGCTCTTCCAGTTGAGCTATCCGGCACTATACTATATTCCGTTCAATTTGATCTTTAACTTTTTGAGCCACACCGTCCATCGTACGGTCATACACCAATTTAATAAGTGGAAACCTAAACATGGAAACCTTCTCAATAAGAGAATTAATAGATAAATTGAAAAAAATATAGATAGCCCGAACTGGGAATCGAACCCAGACCATGTCGGTATCGCGCCGAGTGCTCTTCCAGTTGAGCTATCCAGCACTATACTATATTTCTTTCAATTTTATCGATAACTTATTAAGCCACACCGTCCATCGTACGGTAATACACCAATTTAATGAGTCAAAACCTAAACATGCAAACCCTCTCAATAAAACAATTTATAGATAAATTAAGAAAAATATAGATAGCCCGAACTGGGAATCGAACCCAGACCATGTCGGTATGGCGCCGAGTGCTCTTCCAGTTGAGCTATCCGGCACTATACTATATTTCGTTCAATTTAATCACTAACATATTGAGCCACACCGTCCATCGTACGGTAAGACACCAATTTAATAAGTGGAAACCTAAACATGCAAACCTTCTCAATAATACAATTTATAGATAAATTGAGAAGAATATAGATAGCCCGAACTGGGAATCGAACCCAGACCATGGTGGTATCGCGCCGAGTGCTCTTCCAGTTGAGCTATCTGGCACTGTACTATATTTTGTTCAATTTAATCGATAACTTTTCAAGCTACACCGTCCATCGTAGTGTAATACACCAATTTTATAAGTGGAAACCTAAACATGCAAACCTTCTCAATAAGAAAATTAATAGATATATTGAAAAAAATATAGATAGCCCGAACTGGGAATCGAACCCAGACCATGTCTGTATCGCGCCGAGTGCTCTTCCAGTCGAGCTATCCGGCACTGTACTATATTTTGTTCAATTTAATCGATAACTTTTTGAGCCACACCGTCTCTTGTACGGTAATACAAGAATTTAATAAGTGGAAACCTAAGCATGCAAACCTTCTCAATAAGACAATTTATAAATAAATTGAGGAAAATATAGATAGCCCGAACTGGGAATCGAACCCAAACCATGTCGGTATCGCGCCGAGTGCTCTTCCAGTTGAGCTATCCGGCACTATACTATATTCCGTTCAATTTAATCTATAACTTATTGAGCCACACTGTTTATCGCCATGTCATACACCAATTTAATAAGTGGAAACTTAAACATGCATACCTTCTCAATAAGAAAATTTATAGATAAATTGAGAAAAATATAGATAGCCCGAACTGGGAATCGAACTCAGACCATGTCGGTATCGCGCCGAGTGCTCTTCCAGTTGAGCTATGCGGCACTATACTATATTTCTTTCATTTTAATCTTTAACTCATTGAGCCACACCGTTTATCGTCTAGTAATACACCAATTTAATAAGTGGAAACTTAAACATGCAAACCTTCTCAATACGACAATTTATGGATAAATTGACAAGAATATAGATAGCCCGAACTAGGAATCGAACCCAGACCTTGTCGGTATCGCGCCGAGTGCTCTACCAGTTGAGCTATCCGGCACTATACTATATTCCGTTCAATTTAATCTATAACTTATTGAGCCACACCGTCCATCGTACGGTAATACACCAATTTAATAAGTGGAAACCTAAACATGGAAACCTTCTCAATAAGAGAATTAATAGATAAATTGAAAAAAATATAGATAGCCCGAACTGGGAATCGAACCCAGACCATGTCGGTATCGCGCCGAGTGCTCTGCCAGTTGAGCTATCCAGCACTATACTATATTCCGTTCAATTTGATCTTTAACTTATTGAGCCACACCGTTTATCGTCTGGTAACACCAATTTAATAAGTGGAAACTTAAACATGCAAACCTTCTCAATAAGACAATTTATAGATAAATTGAGAAGAATATAGATAGCCCGAACTGGGAAACGAACCCAGACCTTTTCGGTATCGCGCCGAGTGCTCTACCAGTTGAGCTATCCGGCACTATACTATATTCCGTTCAATTTAATCTATAACTTATTGAGCCACACCGTCCATCGGACGGTAATACACCAATTTAATAAGTGGAAACCTAAACATGGAAACCTTCTCAATAAGAGAATTAATAGATAAATTGAAAAAAATATAGATAGCCCGAACTGGGAATCAAACCCAGACCATGTCGGTAACGCGCCGTGTGCTCTGACAGTTGAGCTATCCAGCACTATACTATATTCCGTCCAATTTGATCTTTAACTTATTGAGCCACACCGTTTATCGTCTGGTAATACACCAATTTAATAAGTGGAAACTTAAACATGCAAACTTTCTCAAAAAGACAATTTATAGATAAATTGAGAAGAATATAGATAGCCCGAACTGGGAATCGAACCCAGACCATGTCGGTATCGCGCCGAGTGCTCTACCAGTTGAGCTATCCGGCACTATACTATATCCCGTTCAATTTAATCTATAACTTATCGAGCTACACCGCTTATCGTCTGGTGATACACCAATTTAATAAGTAGTAACCTAAACATGCAAAACTTCTCAATAAAACAATTCATAGATAAATTAAGACAAATATAGATAGCCCGAACTAGGAATCGAACACAGACCATGTCGGTATCGCGCCGAGTGCTCTACCAGTTGAGCTATCCAGCACTATACTATATTCCGTTCAATTTGATCTTTAACTTTTTGAGCCACACCGTCCATCGTACGGTCATACACCAATTTAATAAGTGGAAACCTAAACATGGAAACCTTCTCAATAAGAGAATTAATAGATAAATTGAAAAAAATATAGATAGCCCGAACTGGGAATCGAACCCAGACCATGTCGGTATCGCGCCGAGTGCTCTTCCAGTTGAGCTATCCAGCACTATACTATATTTCTTTCAATTTTATCTATAACTTATTAAGCCACACCGTCCATCGTACGGTAATACACCAATTTAATGAGTCAAAACCTAAACATGCAAACCCTCTCAATAAAACAATTTATAGATAAATTAAGAAAAATATAGATAGCCCGAACTGGGAATCGAACCCAGACCATGTCGGTATGGCGCCGAGTGCTCTTCCAGTTGAGCTATCCGGCACTATACTATATTTCGTTCAATTTAATCACTAACATATTGAGCCACACCGTCCATCGTACGGTAAGACACCAATTTAATAAGTGGAAACCTAAACATGCAAACCTTCTCAATAATACAATTTATAGATAAATTGAGAAGAATATAGATAGCCCGAACTGGGAATCGAACCCAGACCATGGTGGTATCGCGCCGAGTGCTCTTCCAGTTGAGCTATCTGGCACTGTACTATATTTTGTTCAATTTAATCGATAACTTTTCAAGCTACACCGTCCATCGTAGTGTAATACACCAATTTTATAAGTGGAAACCTAAACATGCAAACCTTCTCAATAAGAAAATTAATAGATATATTGAAAAAAATATAGATAGCCCGAACTGGGAATCGAACCCAGACCATGTCTGTATCGCGCCGAGTGCTCTTCCAGTCGAGCTATCCGGCACTGTACTATATTTTGTTCAATTTAATCGATAACTTTTTGAGCCACACCGTCTCTTGTACGGTAATACAAGAATTTAATAAGTGGAAACCTAAGTATGCAAACCTTCTCAATAAGACAATTTATAAATAAATTGAGGAAAATATAGATAGCCCGAACTGGGAATCGAACCCAAACCATGTCGGTATCGCGCCGAGTGCTCTTCCAGTTGAGCTATCCGGCACTATACTATATTCCGTTCAATTTAATCTATAACTTATTGAGCCACACTGTTTATCGCCATGTCATACACCAATTTAATAAGTGGAAACTTAAACATGCATACCTTCTCAATAAGAAAATTTATAGATAAATTGAGAAAAATATAGATAGCCCGAACTGGGAATCGAACTCAGACCATGTCGGTATCGCGCCGAGTGCTCTTCCAGTTGAGCTATGCGGCACTATACTATATTTCTTTCATTTTAATCTTTAACTCATTGAGCCACACCGTTTATCGTCTAGTAATACACCAATTTAATAAGTGGAAACTTAAACATGCAAACCTTCTCAATACGACAATTTATGGATAAATTGACAAGAATATAGATAGCCCGAACTAGGAATCGAACCCAGACCTTGTCGGTATCGCGCCGAGTGCTCTACCAGTTGAGCTATCCGGCACTATACTATATTCCCTCCAATTTAATCTATAACTTATTGAGCCACACCGTCCATCGTACGGTAATACACCAATTTAATAAGTGGACACCTAAACATGGAAACCTTCTCAATAAGAGAATTAATAGATAAATTGAGAAGAATATAGATAGCCCGAACTGGGAATCGAACCCAGACCATGTTGGTATCGCGCCGAGTGCTCTTCCAGTTGAGCTATCTGGTACTATACTATATTCCGTTCAATTTAATCTATAACTTATTGAGCTACACCGTCCATCGTACGGTAATGCACCAATTTAATAAGTGGAAACCTAAACATGCAAACCTTCTCAATAAGACAATTTATAGATTAATTGAGGAGAATATAAATAGCCCGAACTGGGAATCGAACCCAGACCATGTCGGTATCGTGCCGAGTGCTCTACTAGGTGAGCTATCTGGCACTATACTATATTCCGTTTAATTTAATTTATAACTTATTGAGCCACACCGTCTATCGTACGGTAATACACCAAATTAATAAGTAGAAACCTAAACATGCAAACCTTCTCAATAAGACAATTTATAGATAAATTGAGAAAAATATAGATAGCCCGAACTGGAAATCGAACCCAGACCATGTCGGTATCGTGCCAAGTGCTCTACCAGTTGAGCTATCCAGCACTATATTATATTCCGTTCAATTTGATCTTTAACTTATTGAGCCACACCGTTTATCGTCTGGTAATACACCAATATAATAAGTGGAAACTTAAACATGCAAACCTTCTCCATAAGACAATTTATAGATAAATTGAGAAGAATATAGATAGCCCGAACTGGGAATCGAACCCAGACCATGTCGGTATCGCGCCGAGTGCTCTACCAGTTGAGCTATCCGGCACTATACTATATTCCGTACAATTTAATCTATAACTTATTGAGCCACACCGTCCATCGTACGGTAATACACCAATTCAATAAGTGGAAACCTAAACATAGAAACTTTTTCAATAAGAGAATTAATAGATAAATTGAAAAAAATATAGATAGCCCGAACTGGGAATCGAACCCAGACCATGTCGGTATCGCGCCGAGTGCTCTACCAGTTGAGCTATTCAGCACTATACTATATTCCGTTCAATTTAATCTTTAACTTATTGAGCCACACCGTTTATCGTCTGGTATTACACCAATTTTATAAGTGGAAACCTAAACATGGAAACCTTCTCAATAAAAAAATTAATAGATAAATTGAAAAAAATATAGATAGCCCGAACTGGGAATCGAACCCAGACCATGTCGGTATCGCGCCGAGTGCTCTGCCAGTTGAGCTATCCAGCACTATACTATATTCCGTTCAATTTGATCTTTAACTTATTGAGCCACACCGTTTATCGTCTGGTAACACCAATTTAATAAGTGGAAACTTAAACATGCAAACCTTCTCAATAAGACAATTTATAGATAAATTGAGAAGAATATAGATAGCCCGAACTGGGAAACGAACCCAGACCTTTTCGGTATCGCGCCGAGTGCTCTACCAGTTGAGCTATCCGGCACTATACTATATTCCGTTCAATTTAATCTATAACTTATTGAGCCACACCGTCCATCGTACGGTAATACACCAATTTAATAAGTGGAAACCTAAACATGGAAACCTTCTCAATAAGAGAATTAATAGATAAATTGAAAAAAATATAGATAGCCCGAACTGGGAATCAAGCCCAGACCATGTCGGTAACGCGCCGTGTGCTCTGACAGTTGAGCTATCCAGCACTATACTATATTCCGTTCAATTTGATCTTTAACTTATTGAGCCACACCGTTTATCGTCTGGTAATACACCAATTTAATAAGTGGAAACTTAAACATGCAAACTTTCTCAAAAAGACAATTTATAGATAAATTGAGAAGAATATAGATAGCCCGAACTGGGAATCGAACCCAGACCATGTCGGTATCGCGCCGAGTGCTCTACCAGTTGAGCTATCCGGCACTATACTATATCCCGTTCAATTTAATCTATAACTTATCGAGCCACACCGCTTATCGTCTGGTGATACACCAATTTAATAAGTAGTAACCTAAACATGCAAAACTTCTCAATAAAACAATTCATAGCTAAATTAAGACAAATATAGATAGCCCGAACTAGGAATCGAACACAGACCATGTCGGTATCGCGCCGAGTGCTCTACCAGTTGAGCTATCCAGCACTATACTATATTCCGTTCAATTTGATCTTTAACTTTTTGAGCCACACCGTCCATCGTACGGTCATACACCAATTTAATAAGTGGAAACCTAAACATGGAAACCTTCTCAATAAGACAATTTATAGATAAATTGAGAAAAATATAGATAGCCCGAACTGGGAATCGAACCCAGACCATGTCGGTATCGCGCCGAGTGCTCTTCCAGTTGAGCTATCCAGCACTATACTATATTTCTTTCAATTTTATCGATAACTTATTAAGCCACACCGTCCATCGTACGGTAATACACCAATTTAATGAGTCAAAACCTAAACATGCAAAGCCTCTCAATAAAACAATTTATAGATAAATTAAGAAAAATATAGATAGCCCGAACTGGGAATCGAACCCAGACCATGTCGGTATGGCGCCGAGTGCTCTTCCAGTTGAGCTATCCGGCACTATACTATATTTCGTTCAATTTAATCACTAACATATTGAGCCACACCGTCTATCGTACGGTAAGACACCAATTTAATAAGTGGAAACCTAAACATGCAAACCTTCTCAATAAAACAATTTATAGATAAATTGAGAAGAATATAGATAGCCCGAACTGGGAATCGAACCCAAACCATGTCGGTATCGCGCCGAGTGCTCTTCCAGTTGAGCTATCCGGCACTATACTATATTCCGTTCAATTTAATCTATAACTTATTGAGCCACACCGTTTATCGCCTTGTCATACACCAATTAAATAAGTGGAAACTTAAACATGCATACCTTCTCAATAAGAAAATTTATAGATAAATTGAGAAAAATATAGATAGCCCGAACTGGGAATCGAACTCAGACCATGTCGGTATCGCGCCGAGTGCTCTTCCAGTTGAGCTATCCGGCACTATACTATATTTCTTTCAATTTAATCTTTAACTCATTGAGCCACACCGTTTATCGTCTAGTAATACACCAATTTAATAAGTGGACACCTAAACATGGAAACCTTCTCAATAAGAGAATTAATAGATAAATTGAGAAGAATATAGATAGCCCGAACTGGGAATCGAACCCAGACCATGTTGGTATCGCGCCGAGTGCTCTTCCAGTTGAGCTATCTGGTACTATACTATATTCCGTTCAATTTAATCTATAACTTATTGAGCTACACCGTCCATCGTACGGTAATGCACCAATTTAATAAGTGGAAACCTAAACATGCAAACCTTCTTAATAAGACAATTTATAGATTAATTGAGGAGAATATAGATCGCCCGAACTGGGAATCGAACCCAGACCATGTCGGTATCGTGCCGAGTGCTCTACTAGGTGAGCTATCTGGCACTATAATATATTCCGTTTAATTTAATTTATAACTTATTGAGCCACACCGTCTATCGTACGGTAATACACCAAATTAATAAGTAGAAACCTAAACATGCAAACCTTCTCAATAAGACAATTTATAGATAAATTAAGACAAATATAGATAGCCCGAACTGGAAATCGAACCCAGACCATGTCGGTATCGCGCCGAGTGCTCTTCCAGTTGAGCTATCCGGCACTGTACTATATTTTGTTCAATTTAATCGATACCTTTTTGAGCCACACCGACCATCGAACGGTAATACACCAATTTAATAAGTGGAAACCTAAACATGGAAACCTTCTCAATAAGAGAATTAGTAGATAAATTGAAAAAAATATAGATGGCCCGAACTGGGAATCGAACCCAGACCATGTCGGTATCGCGCCGAGTGCTCTACTAGTTGAGCTATCTTGCACTATACTATATTCCGTTCAATTTGATCTTTAACTTATTGAGCCACACCGTCCATCGTACAGTAATACACCAATTTAATAAGTTGAAACCTAAACATGGAAACCTCCTCAATAAGAGAATTAGTAGATAAATTGAAAAAAATATAGATGGCCCGAACTGGGAATCGAACCCAGACCATGTCGGTATCGCGCCGAGTGCTCTACTAGTTGAGCTATCTGGCACTATACTATATTCCGTTCAATTTAATCTATAACTTATTGAGCCACACCGTCCATCGTACGGTAATACACCAATTTAATAAGTGGAAACCTAAACATGGAAACCTTCTCAATAAGAGAATTAATAGATAAATTGAAAAAAATATAGATAGCTCGAACTGGGAATCGGACCCAGACCATGTCGGTATCGCGCCGAGTGCTCTACTAGTTGAGCTATCTAGCACTATACTATATTCCGTTTAATTTAATTTATAACTTATTGAGCCACACCGTCTATCGTACGGTAATACACCAAATTAATAAGTAGAAACCTAAACATGCAAACCTTCTCAATAAGACAATTTATAGATAAATTAAGGAAAATATAAATAGCCCGAACTGGAAATTGAACCCAGTCCATGTCTGTATCGCGCTAAGTGCTCTACCAGTTAAGCTATCCGGCACTATACTATATTCCGTTCAATTCAATCCATTACTTATTGAGCCACACCGTTTATCGTCTGGTGACACACCAATTTAATAAGTGGTAACCTAAACATGCAAACCTTCTCAATAAAACAATTTATAGATAAATTAAGACAAATATAGATAGCCCGAACTAGGAATCGAACCCAGACCATGTCGGTATCGCGCCGAGTGCTCTACCAGTTGAGCTATTCAGCACTATACTATATTCCGTTCAATTTGATATTTAACTTATTGAGCCACACCGTTTATCGTCTGGTAATACACCAATTTTATAAGTGGAAACTTAAACATGCAAACCTTCTCAATAAGACAATTTATAGATAAATTGAGAAGAATATAGATAGCCCGAACTGGGACTCGAACCCAGACCTTGTCGGTATCGCGCCGAGTGCTCTACCAGTTGAGCTATTCGGCACTATACTATATTCCGTTCAATTTAATCTATAACTTATTGAGCCGCACCGTCCATCGTACGGTAATACACCAATTTAATAAGTTGAAACCTAAACATGGAAACCTTCTCAATAAGAGAATTAATAGATAAATTGAAAAAAATATAGATAGCCCGAACTGGGAATCAAACCCAGACCATGTCGGTATCGCGCCGAGTGCTCTACAAGTTGAGCTATCCAGCACTATACTATATTCCGTTCAATTTGATCTTTAACTCATTGAGCCACACCGTTTATCGTCTGGTAATACACCAATTTAATAAGTGGAAACTTAAACATGCAAACCTTCTCAATAAGACAATTTATAGATAAATTTAGAAGAATATAGATAGCCCGAACTGGGAATCGAACCCAGACCTTGTCGGTATCGCGCCGACCGCTCTACCAGTTGAGCTATCCGGCACTATACTATATTCCGTTCAATTTAATCTATAACTTATTGAGCCAAACCGTCCATCGTACGGTAATACACCAATTCCATAAGTGGAAAACTAAACATGCAAACCTTCTCAATAAAACAATTTATAGATAAATTAAGACAAATATAGATAGCCCGAACTAGGAATCGAACCCAGACCATGTCGGTATCGCGCCGAGTGCTCTACCAGTTGAGCTATTCAGCACTATACTATATTCCGTTCAATTTAATCTTTAACTTATTGAGCCACACCGTTTATCGTCTGGTATTACACCAATTTTATAAGTGGAAACCTAAACATGAAAACCTTCTCAATAAAAAAATTAATAGATAAATTGAAAAAAATATAGATAGCCCGAACTGGGAATCGAACCCAGACCATGTCGGTATCGCGCCGAGTGCTCTACCAGTTGAGCTATCCGGCACTATACTATATCCCGTTCAATTTTATCTATAACTTATCGAGCCACACCGCTTCTCGTCTGGTCATACACCAATTTAATAAGTGGAAACTTAAACATGCATACCTTTTCAATAAGACAATTTATAGATAAATTGAGAAAAATATAGATAGCCCGAACTGGAAATCGAACCCAGACCATGTCGGTATCGCGCCGAGTGCTCTTCCAGTTGAGCTATCCGGCACTATACTATATTTCTTTCAATTTTATCGATAACTTATTAAGCCACACCGTCCATCGTACGGTAATACACCAATTTAATGAGTAAAAACCTAAACATGCAAACCCTCTCAATAAAACAATTTATAGATAAATTAAGAAAAATATAGATAGCCCGAACTGGGAATCGAACCCAGACGATGTCGGTATGGCGCCGAGTGCTCTTCCAGTTGAGCTATCCGGCACTATACTATATTTCGTTCAATTTAATCACTAACATATTGAGCCACACCGTCCATCGTACGGTCATACACCAATTTAATAAGTGGAAACCCAAACATGCAAACCTTCTCAATAAAACAATTTATAGATAAATTGAGAAGAATATAGATAGCCCGAACTGGGAATCGAACCCAGACCATGTCGGTATCGCGCCGAGTGCTCTACTAGTTGAGCTATCTGGCACGTAACTATATTCCGTTCAATTTAATCTATAACTTATTGAGCCACACCGTCCATCGTACGGTAATACACCAATTTAATAAGTGGAAACCTAAACATGGAAACCTTCTCAATAAGAGAATTAATAGATAAATTGAAAAAAATATAGATAGCTCGAACTGGGAATCGAACCCAGACCATGTCGGTATCGCGCCGAGTGCTCTACTAGTTGAGCTATCTAGCACTATACTATATTCCGTTTAATTTAATTTATAACTTATTGAGCCACACCGTCTATCTTACGGTAATACACCAAATTAATAAGTAGAAACCTAAACATGCAAACCTTCTCAATAAGACAATTTATAGATAAATTAAGGAAAATATAAATAGCCCGAACTGAAAATCGAACCCAGTCCATGTCTGTATCGCGCTAAGTGCTCTACCAGTTAAGCTATCCGGCACTATACTATATTCCGTTCAATTTAATCCATTACTTATTGAGCCACACCGTTTATCGTCTGGTGACACACCAATTTAATAAGTGGTAACCTAAACAGGCAAACCTTCTCAATAAAACTATTTATAGATAAATTAAGACAAATATAGATAGCCCGAACTAGGAATCGAACCCAGACCATGTCGGTATCGCGCCGAGTGCTCTACCAGTTGAGCTATTCAGCACTATACTATATTCCGTTCAATTTGATATTTAACTTATTGAGCCACACCGTTTATCGTCTGGTAATACACCAATTTTATAAGTGGAAACTTAAACATGCAAACCTTCTCAATAAGACAATTTATAGATAAATTGAGAAGAATATAGATAGCCCGAACTGGGACTCGAACCCAGACCTTGTCGGTATCGCGCCGAGTGCTCTACCAGTTGAGCTATCCGGCACTATACTATATTCCGTTCAATTTAATCTATAACTTATTGAGCCGCACCGTCCATCGTACGGTAATACACCAATTTAATAAGTTGAAACCTAAACATGGAAACCTTCTCAATAAGAGAATTAATAGATAAATTGAAAAAAATATAGATAGCCCGAACTGGGAATCAAACCCAGACCATGTCGGTATCGCGCCGAGTGCTCTACAAGTTGAGCTATTCAGCACTATACTATATTCCGTTCAATTTAATCTTTAACTTATTGAGCCACACCGTTTATCGTCTGGTATTACACCAATTTTATAAGTGGAAACCTAAACATGAAAACCTTCTCAATAAAAAAATTAATAGATAAATTGAAAAAAATATAGATAGCCCGAACTGGGAATCGAACCCAGACCATGTCGGTATCGCGCCGAGTGCTCTACCAGTTGAGCTATCCGGCACTATACTATATCCCGTTCAATTTAATCTATAACTTATCGAGCCACACCGCTTATCGTCTGGTGATACACCAATTTAATAAGTAGTAACCTAAACATGCAAAACTTCTCAATAAAACAATTCATAGATAAATTAAGACAAATATAGATAGCCCGAACTAGGAATCGAACACAGACCATGTCGGTATCGCGCCGAGTGCTCTACCAGTTGAGCTATCCAGCACTATACTATATTCCGTTCAATTTGATCTTTAACTTTTTGAGCCACACCGTCCATCGTACGGTAATACACCAATTTAATAAGTGGAAACCTAAACATGGAAACCTTCTCAATAAGAGAATTAATAGATAAATTGAAAAAAATATAGATAGCGCGAACTGGGAATCGAACCCAGACCATGTCGGTATCGTGCCGAGTGCTCTTCCAGTTGAGCTATCCGGCACTATACTATATTCTGTTTAATTTGACCTATAACTTATTAAGCTACACCGTTTATCGTCTGGACATACACCAATTTAATAAGTGGAAACTTAAACATGCATACCTTTTCAATAAGACAATTTATAGATAAATTGAGAAAAATATAGATAGCCCGAACTGGAAATCGAACCCAGACCATGTCGGTATCGCGCCGAGTGCTCTTCCAGTTGAGCTATCCGGCACTATACTATATTTCTTTCAATTTTATCGATAACTTATTAAGCCACACCGTCCATCGTACGGTAATACACCAATTTAATGAGTAAAAACCTAAACATGCAAACCCTCTCAATAAAACAATTTATAGATAAATTAAGAAAAATATAGATAGCCCGAACTGGGAATCGAACCCAGACGATGTCGGTATGGCGCCGAGTGCTCTTCCAGTTGAGCTATCCGGCACTATACTATATTTCGTTCAATTTAATCACTAACATATTGAGCCACACCGTCCATCGTACGGTCATACACCAATTTAATAAGTGGAAACCCAAACATGCAAACCTTCTCAATAAAACAATTTATAGATAAATTGAGAAGAATATAGATAGCCCGAACTGGGAATCGAACCCAGACCATGGTGGTATCGCGCCGAGTGCTCTTCCAGTTGAGCTATCTGGCACTGTACTATATTTTGTTCAATTTAATCGATAACTTTTCAAGCTACACCGTCCATCGTAGTGTAATACACCAATTTTATAAGTGGAAACCTAAACATGGAAACCTTCTCAATAAGAGAATTAATAGATATATTGAAAAAAATATAGATAGCCCGAACTGGGAATCGAACGCAGACCATGTCTGTATCGCGCCGAGTGCTCTTCCAGTCGAGCTATCCGGCACTGTACTATATTTTGTTCAATTTAATCGATAACTTTATGAGCCACACCGTCTATTGTACGGTAATACACCAATTTAATAAGTGGAAACCTAAACATGCAAACCTTCTCAATAAGACAATTCATAAATAAATTGAGGAAAATATAGATAGCCCGAACTGGGAATCGAACCCAAACCATGTCGGTATCGCGCCGAGTGCTCTTCCAGTTGAGCTATCCGGCACTATACTATATTCCGTCCAATTTAATCTATAACTTATTGAGCCACACCGTTTATCGCCTTGTCATACACCAATTCAATAAGTGGAAACTTAAACATGCATACCTTCTCAATAAGAAAATTTATAGATAAATCGAGAAAAATATAGATAGCCCGAACTGGGAATCGAACTCAGACCATGTCGGTATCGCGCCGAGTGCTCTTCCAGTTGAGCTATCGGGCACTATACTATATTTCTTTCAATTTAATCTTTAACTCATTGAGCCACACCGTTTATCGTCTAGTAATACACCAATTTAATAAGTGGAAACTTAAACATGCAAACCTTCTCAATACGACAATTTATGGATAAATTGACAAGAATATAGATAGCCCGAACTAGAAATCGAACCCAGACCTTGTCGGTATCGCGCCGAGTGCTCTTCCAGTTGAGCTATCCGGCACTATACTATATTCCCTCCAATTTAATCTATAACTTATTGAGCTACACCGTCCATCGTACGGTAATGCACCAATTTAATAAGTGGAAACCTAAACATGCAAACCTTCTCAATAAGACAATTTATAGATTAATTGAGGAGAATATAGATAGCCCGAACTGGGAATCGAACCCAGACCATGTCGGTATCGTGCCGAGTGCTCTACTAGGTGAGCTATCTGGCACTATACTATATTCCGTTTAATTTAATTTATAACTTATTGAGCCACACCGTCTATCGTACGGTAATACACCAAATTAATAAGTAGAAACCTAAACATGCAAACCTTCTCAATAAGACATGTTATAGATAAATTGAGAAAAATATAGATAGCCCGAACTGGAAATCGAACCCAGACCATGTCGGTATCGTGCCAAGTGCTCTACCAGTTGAGCTATCCAGCACTATACTATATTCCGTTCAATTTGATCTTTAACTTATTGAGCCACACCGTTTATCGTCTGGTAATACACCAATATAATAAGTGGAAACTTAAACATGCAAACCTTCTCCATAAGACAATTTATAGATAAATTGAGAAGAATATAGATAGCCCAAACTGGGAATCGAATCCAGACCATGTCGGTATCGCGCCGAGTGCTCTACCAGTTGAGCTATCCGGCACTATACTATATTCCGTACAATTTAATCTATAACTTATTGAGCCACACCGTCCATCGTACGGTAATACACCAATTCAATAAGTGGAAACCTAAACATGGAAACTTTTTCAATAAGAGAATTAATAGATAAATTGAAAAAAATATAGATAGCCCGAACTGGGAATCGAACCCAGACCATGTCGGTATCGCGCCAACTGCTCTTCCAGTTGAGCTATCCGGCACTGTACTATATTTCGTTCAATTTAATCGATACCTTTTTGAGCCACACCGACCATCGAACGGTAATACACTAATTTAATAAGTGGAAACCTAAACATGGAAACCTTCTCAATAAGAGAATTAATAGATAAATTGAAAAAAATATTGATATCCCGAACTGGGAATCGAACCCAGTCCATGTCGGTATCGCGCCGAGTGCTCTACTAGTTGAGCTATCTTGCACTATACTATATTCCGTTCAATTTGATCTTTAACTTATTGAGCCACACCGTTTATCGTACAGTAATACACCAATTTAATAAGTTGAAACCTAAACATGGAAACCTTCTCAATAAGAGAATTAGTAGATAAATTGAAAAAAATATAGATGGCCCGAACTGGGAATCGAACCCAGACCATGTCGGTATCGCGCCGAGTGCTCTACTAGTTGAGCTATCTGGCACTTTACTATATTCCGTTCAATTTAATCTATAACTTATTGAGCCACACCGTCCATCGTACGGTAATACACCAATTTAATGAGTGGAAACCTAAACATGCATACCTTCTCAATAAGAAAATTTATAGATAAATCGAGAAAAATATAGATAGCCCGAACTGGGAATCGAACTCAGACCATGTCGGTATCGCGCCGAGTGCTCTTCCAGTTGAGCTATCGGGCACTATACTATATTTCTTTCAATTTAATCTTTAACTCATTGAGCCACACCGTTTATCGTCTAGTAATACACCAATTTAATAAGTGGAAACTTAAACATGCAAACCTTCTCAATACGACAATTTATGGATAAATTGACAAGAATATAGATAGCCCGAACTAGAAATCGAACCCAGACCTTGTCGGTATCGCGCCGAGTGCTCTTCCAGTTGAGCTATCCGGCACTATACTATATTCCCTCCAATTTAATCTATAACTTATTGAGCTACACCGTCCATCGTACGGTAATGCACCAATTTAATAAGTGGAAACCTAAACATGCAAACCTTCTCAATAAGACAATTTATAGATTAATTGAGGAGAATATAGATAGCCCGAACTGGGAATCGAACCCAGACCATGTCGGTATCGTGCCGAGTGCTCTACTAGGTGAGCTATCTGGCACTATACTATATTCCGTTTAATTTAATTTATAACTTATTGAGCCACACCGTCTATCGTACGGTAATACACCAAATTAATAAGTAGAAACCTAAACATGCAAACCTTCTCAATAAGACATGTTATAGATAAATTGAGAAAAATATAGATAGCCCGAACTGGAAATCGAACCCAGACCATGTCGGTATCGTGCCAAGTGCTCTACCAGTTGAGCTATCCAGCACTATACTATATTCCGTTCAATTTGATCTTTAACTTATTGAGCCACACCGTTTATCGTCTGGTAATACACCAATATAATAAGTGGAAACTTAAACATGCAAACCTTCTCCATAAGACAATTTATAGATAAATTGAGAAGAATATAGATAGCCCAAACTGGGAATCGAATCCAGACCATGTCGGTATCGCGCCGAGTGCTCTACCAGTTGAGCTATCCGGCACTATACTATATTCCGTACAATTTAATCTATAACTTATTGAGCCACACCGTCCATCGTACGGTAATACACCAATTCAATAAGTGGAAACCTAAACATGGAAACTTTTTCAATAAGAGAATTAATAGATAAATTGAAAAAAATATAGATAGCCCGAACTGGGAATCGAACCCAGACCATGTCGGTATCGCGCCAACTGCTCTTCCAGTTGAGCTATCCGGCACTGTACTATATTTCGTTCAATTTAATCGATACCTTTTTGAGCCACACCGACCATCGAACGGTAATACACTAATTTAATAAGTGGAAACCTAAACATGGAAACCTTCTCAATAAGAGAATTAATAGATAAATTGAAAAAAATATTGATATCCCGAACTGGGAATCGAACCCAGTCCATGTCGGTATCGCGCCGAGTGCTCTACTAGTTGAGCTATCTTGCACTATACTATATTCCGTTCAATTTGATCTTTAACTTATTGAGCCACACCGTTTATCGTACAGTAATACACCAATTTAATAAGTTGAAACCTAAACATGGAAACCTTCTCAATAAGAGAATTAGTAGATAAATTGAAAAAAATATAGATGGCCCGAACTGGGAATCGAACCCAGACCATGTCGGTATCGCGCCGAGTGCTCTACTAGTTGAGCTATCTGGCACTTTACTATATTCCGTTCAATTTAATCTATAACTTATTGAGCCACACCGTCCATCGTACGGTAATACACCAATTTAATGAGTGGAAACCTAAACATGGAAACCTTCTCAATAAGAGAATTAATAGATAAATTGAAAAAAATATAAATAGCCCGAACTGGGAATCGAACTTAGACCATGTCGGTATCGCGCCGAGTGCTCTACTAGTTGAGCTATCTAGCACTATACTATATGCCGTTTAATTTAATTTATAACTTATTGAGCCACACCGTCTATCGTACGGTAATACACCAAATTATTAAGTAGGAACCTAAACATGCAAACCTTCTCAATAAGACAATTTATAGATAAATTAAGACAAATATAGATAGCCCGAACTAGGAATCGAACCCAGACCATGTCGGTATCGCGCCGAGTGCTCTACCAGTTGAGCTATCGGGCACTATACTATATTCCGTTCAATTTAATCTATAACTTATTGAGCCAAACCGTCCATCGTACGGTAATACACCAATTCCATAAGTGGAAAACTAAACATGCAAACCTTCTCAATAAAACAATTTGTAGATAAATTAAGACAAATATAGATAGCCCGAACTAGGAATCGAACCCAGACCATGTCGGTATCGCGCCGAGTGCTCTACCAGTTGAGCTATTCAGCACTATACTATATTCCGTTCAATTTAATCTTTAACTTATTGAGCCACACCGTTTATCGTCTGGTATTACACCAATTTTATAAGTGGAAACCTAAACATGGAAACCTTCTCAATAAAAAAATTAATAGATAAATTGAAAAAAATATAGATAGCCCGAACTGGGAATCGAACCCAGACCATGTCGGTATCGCGCCGAGTGCTCTACCAGTTGAGCTATCCGGCACTATACTATATCCCGTTCAATTTAATCTATAACTTATCGAGCTACACCGCTTATCGTCTGGTGATACACCAATTTAATAAGTAGTAACCTAAACATGCAAAACTTCTCAATAAAACAATTCATAGATAAATTAAGACAAATATAGATAGCCCGAACTAGGAATCGAACACAGACCATGTCGGTATCGCGCCGAGTGCTCTACCAGTTGAGCTATCCAGCACTATACTATATTCCGTTCAATTTGATCTTTAACTTTTTGAGCCACACCGTCCATCGTACGGTAATACACCAATTTAATAAGTGGAAACCTAAACATGGAAACCTTCTCAATAAGAGAATTAATAGATAAATTGAAAAAAATATAGATAGCCAGAACTGGGAATCGAACCCAGACCATGTCGGTATCGTGCCGAGTGCTCTTCCAGTTGAGCTATCCGGCACTATACTATATTCTGTTTAATTTGACCTATAACTTATTAAGCTACACCGTTTATCGTCTGGTCATACACCAATTTAATAAGTGGAAACTTAAACATGCATACCTTTTCAATAAGACAATTTATAGATAAATTGAGAAAAATATAGATAGCCCGAACTGGGAATCGAACCCAGACCATGTCGGTATCGCGCCGAGTGCTCTTCCAGTTGAGCTATCCGGCACTATACTATATTTCTTTCAATTTTATCGATAACTTATTAAGCCACACCGTCCATCGTACGGTAATACACCAATTTAATGAGTAAAAACCTAAACATGCAAACCCTCTCAATAAAACAATTTATAGATAAATTAAGAAAAATATAGATAGCCCGAACTGGGAATCGAACCCAGACGATGTCGGTATGGCGCCGAGTGCTCTTCCAGTTGAGCTATCCGGCACTATACTATATTTCGTTCAATTTAATCACTAACATATTGAGCCACACCGTCCATCGTACGGTAATACACCAATTTAATAAGTGGAAACCCAAACATGCAAACCTTCTCAATAAAACAATTTATAGATAAATTGAGAAGAATATAGATAGCCCGAACTGGGAATCGAACCCAGACCATGGTGGTATCGCGCCGAGTGCTCTTCCAGTTGAGCTATCTGGCACTGTACTATATTTTGTTCAATTTAATCGATAACTTTTCAAGCTACACCGTCCATCGTAGTGTAATATACCAATTTTATAAGTGGAAACCTAAACATGGAAACCTTCTCAATAAGAGAATTAATAGATATATTGAAAAAAATATAGATAGCCCGAACTGGGAATCGAACCCAGACCATGTCTGTATCGCGCCGAGTGCTCTTCCAGTCGAGCTATCCGGCACTGTACTATATTTTGTTCAATTTAATCGATAACTTTATGAGCCACACCGTCTATTGTACGGTAATACACCAATTTAATAAGTGGAAACCTAAATATGCAAACCTTCTCAATAAGACAATTCATAAATAAATTGAGGAAAATATAGATAGCCCGAACTGGGAATCGAACCCAAACCATGTCGGTATCGCGCCGAGTGCTCTTCCAGTTGAGCTATCCGGCACTATACTATATTCTGTTCAATTTAATCTATAACTTATTGAGCCACACCGTTTATCGCCTTGTCATACACCAATTCAATAAGTGGAAACTTAAACATGCATACCTTCTCAATAAGAAAATTTATAGATAAATTGAGAAAAATATAGATAGCCCGAACTGGGAATCGAACTCAGACCATGTCGGTATCGCGCCGAGTGCTCTTCCAGTTGAGCTATCTGGCACTATACTATATTTCTTTCAATTTAATCTTTAACTCATTGAGCCACACCGTTTATCGTCTAGTAATACACCAATTTAATAAGTGGAAACTTAAACATGCAAACCTTCTCAATACGACAATTTATGGATAAATTGACAAGAATATAGATAGCCCGAACTAGAAATCGAACCCAGACCTTGTCGGTATCGCGCCGAGTGCTCTTCTAGTTGAGCTATCCGGCACTATACTATATTCCCTCCAATTTAATCTATAACTTATTGAGCTACACCGTCCATCGTACGGTAATGCACCAATTTAATAAGTGGAAACCTAAACATGCAAAACTTCTCAATAAGACAATTTATAGATTAATTGAGGAGAATATAGATAGCCCGAACTGGGAATCGAACCCAGACCATGTCGGTATCGTGCCGAGTGCTCTACTAGGTGAGCTATCTGGCACTATACTATATTCCGTTTAATTTAATTTATAACTTATTGAGCCACACCGTCTATCGTACGGTAATACACCAAATTAATAAGTAGAAACCTAAACATGCAAACCTTCTCAATAAGACAATTTATAGATAAATTGAGAAAAATATAGATAGCCCGAACTGGAAATCGAACCCAGACCATGTCGGTATCGTGCCAAGTGCTCTACCAGTTGAGCTATCCAGCACTATACTATATTCCGTTCAATTTGATCTTTAACTTATTGAGCCACACCGTTTATCGTCTGGTAATACACCAATATAATAAGTGGAAACTTAAACATGCAAACCTTCTCCATAAGACAATTTATAGATAAATTGAGAAGAATATAGATAGCCCGAACTGGGAATCGAACCCAGACCATGTCGGTATTGCGCTGAGTGCTCTACCAGTTGAGCTATCCGGCACTATACTATATTCCGTTCAATTTAATCTATAACTTATTGAGCCACACCGTCCATCGTACGGTAATACGCCAATTTAATAAGTGGAAACCTAAACATGGAAACCTTCTCAATAAGAAAATTAATATATAAATTGAAAAAAATATAGATAGCCCGAACTAGGAATCGAACCCAGACCATGTCGGTATCGCGCCGAGTGCTCTTCCAGTTGAGCTATCCGGCACTGTACTATATTTTGTTCAATTTAATCGATAACTTTTTGAGCCACACCGTCTATCGTACGGTAATACGCCAATTTAATAAGTGGAAACCTAAACATGCAAAACTTCTCAATAAGACAATTTATAAATAAATTGAGAAAAATATAGATAGCCCGAACTGGGAATCGAACCCAAACCATGTCAGTATCGCGCCGAGTGCTCTTCCAGTTGAGCTATCCGGTACTATACTATATTCCGTTCAATTTAATCTATAACTTATCGAGCCACACCGTCCATCGGACGGTAATACACCAATTTAATAAGGGGAAACTTAAACATGCATACCTTTTCAATAAGACAATTTATAGATAGATCAAGAAAAATATAGATCGCCCAAACTGGAAGTCGAACCCAGACCATGTCGGTATCGCGCCGAGCGCTCTACCAGTTGAGCAATCCGGCACTATACTATATTCCGTTCAATTTAATCTATAACTTATTGAGCCACACCGTTTATCGTCTGGTCATACACCAATATAATAAGTAGAAACTTAAACATGCATACCTTCTCAATAAGAAAATTTATAGATAAATTGATAAAAATATAGATAGCCCGAACTGAGAATCGAACCCAGACCATGTCGGTATCGTGCCGAGTGCTCTTCCAGTTGAGCTATCCGGCACTATACTATATTTCTTTCAATTTGATCTTTAACTCATTGAGCCACACCGTTTATCGTCTGGTAATACACGAATTTAATAAGTGGAAACTTAAACATGCAAACCTTCTCAATAAGACAATTTATAGATAAATTGAGAAGAATATAGATAGTCCGAACTGGGAATCGAACCCAGACCATGTCGGTATCGCGCCGAGTGCTCTACCAGTTGAGCTATCCGGCACTATACTATATCCCGTTCAATTTAATCCATAACTTATTGAGCCACACCGTTTATCGTCTGGTGATACACCAATTTAATAAGTGGTAACCTAAACATGCAAAACTTCTCAATAAAACAATTTATAGATAAATTAAGACAAATATAGATAGCCCGAACTGGGAATCGAACCCAGACCATGTCGGTATCGCGCCGAGTGCTCTTCCAGTTGAGCTATCCGTCACTGTACTATATTTTGTTCAATTTAATCGATAACTTTTTGGGCCACACCGTCCATCGTACGGTAATACACCAATTTAATAAGTGAAAACCTAAACATGCAAACCCTCTCAATAAGACAATTAATAGATAAATTGAAAAAAATATAGATAGCCCGAACTGGGAATCGAACCCAGACCATGTCGGTATCGCGCCGAGTGCTCTTCCAGTTGTGCTATCCGGCACTATACTATATTTCTTTTAATTTAATCGATAACTTATTGAGCCACACCGTCCATCGTACGGTAATACACCAATTTAATGAGTGGGAACCTAAACATGCAAACCCTCTCAATAAGACAATTTATAGATAAATTAAGAAAAATATAGATAGCCCGAACTGGAAATCGAACCCAGACCATGTCGGTATCGCGCCAAGTGCTCTACGAGTTGAGCTATCCGGCACTATACTATATTCCGTTCAATTTAATCCATAACTTATTGAGCCACACCGTTTATCGTCTGGTGATACACCAATTTGATAAGTGGTAACCTAAACATCCAAACCTCAATAAAACAATTTATAGATAAATTAAGACAAATATAGATAGCCCGAACTAGGAATCGATCCCAGACCATGTCGGTATCGCGCCGAGTGCTCTACCAGTTGAGCTATTCAGCACTATACTATATTCCGTTCAATTTAATCTTTAACTTATTAAGCCACACCGTTTATCGTCTGGTATTACACCAATTTAATAAGTGGAAACTTAAACATGCAAACCTTCTCAAAAAGACAAATTATAGATAAATTGAGGAGAATATAGATAGCCCGAACTGGGAATCGAACCCAGACCATGTCGGTATCGCGCCGAGTGCTCTACCAGTTGAGCTATCCGGCACTATACTATATTCCGTTCAATTTAATCTATAACTTATTGAGTCACACCGTCCATCGTACAGTAATACGCCAATTTAATAAGTGGAAACCTAAACATGGAAACCTTCTGAATAAGAGAATTATTAGATAAATTGAAAAAAATATAGATAGCCCGAACTGGGAATCGAACCCAGACCATGTCGGTATCGCGCCGAGTGCTCTACTAGTTGAGCTATCTGGCACTATACTATATTCCGTTCAATTTGATCTATAACTTATTGAGCCACACCGTCCATCGTACGGTAATACACCAATTCAATAAGTGGAAACCTAAACATGCATACCTTCTCAATAAGACAATTTTAGATAAATTGAGAAAAATATAGATAGCCCGAACTGGGAATCGAACCCAGACCATGTCGGTATGGCGCCGAGTGCTCTTCCAGTTGAGCTATCTGGCACTATACTATATTTCGTTCAATTTAATCTCTAAAATATTGAGCCACACCGTCCATCGTACGGTAATACACCAATTTAATAAGTGGAAACCTAAACATGCAAACCTTCTCAATAAGACAATTTATAGATAAATTGAGAAGAATATAGATAGCCCGAACTGGGAATCGAACCCAGACCATGTCGGTATCGCGCCGAGTGCTCTTCCAGTTGAGCTATCCGGCACTGTACTATATTTTGTTCAATTCAATCGATAACTTTTTTAGCTACACCGTCCATCGTACGGTAATACACCAATTTTATAAGTGGAAACCTAAACATGGAAACCTTTTCAATGAGAGAATTAATATATAAATTGAAAAAAATATAGATAGCCCGAACTGGGAATCGAACCCAGACCATGTCGGTATCGCGCCGAGTGCTCTTCCAGTTGAGCTATCCGGTACTATACTATATTCCGTTCAATTTAATCTATAACTTATCGAGCCACACCGTCCATCGGACGGTAATACACCAATTTAATAAGGGGAAACTTGAACATGCATACCTTTTCAATAAGACAATTTTAGATAAATTGAGAAAAATATAGATAGCCCGAACTGGGAATCGAACCCAGACCATGTCGGTATCGCGCCGAGTGCTCTTCCAGTTGAGCTATCCGGCACTATACTATATTTCGTTCAATTTAATCGATAACTTATTGAGCCACACCGTCCATCGTACGGTTATACACCAATTTAATAAGTGGAAACCTAAACATGCAAACCTTCTCAATAAGACAATTTATAGATAAATTGAGAAGAATATAGATAGCCCGAACTGGGAATCGAACCCAGACCATGTCGGTATCGCGCCGAGTGCTCTTCCAGTTGAGCTATCCGGCACTGTACTATATTTTGTTCAATTCAATCGATAACTTTTTTAGCTACACCGTCCATCGTACGGTAATACACCAATTTTATAAGTGGAAACCTAAACATGGAAACCTTATCAATGAGAGAATTAATATATAAATTGAAAAAAATATAGATAGCCCGAACTGGGAATCGAACCCAGACCATGTCGGTATCGCGCCGAGTGCTCTTCCAGTTGAGCTATCCGGTACTATACTATATTCCGTTCAATTTAATCTATAACTTATCGAGCCACACCGTCCATCGGACGGTAATACACCAATTTAATAAGGGGAAACTTGAACATGCATACCTTTTCAATAAGACAATTTATAGTTACATCAAGAAAAATATAGATCGCCCGAACTGGAAGTCGAACCCAGACCATGTCGGTATCGCGCCGAGTGCTCTACCAGTTGAGCTATCCGGCACTATACTATATTCCGTTCAATTTGATCTATAACTTATTGAGCTACATTGTTTATCGTCTGGTCATACACCAATTTAATAAGTGGAAACTTAAACATGCATACCTTCTCAATGAGACAATTTATAGATAAATTGAGCAAAATATAGATAGCTGGAACTGGGAATCGAACCCAGACCATGTCGGTATCGCGCCGAGTGCTCTTCCAGTTGAGCTATCCGGCACTATACTATATTTCTTTTAATTTAATCGATAACTTATTGAGCCACACCGTCCATCGTACGGTAATACACCAATTTAATGAGTGGGAACCTAAACTTGCAAACCCTCTCAAAAAGACAATTTATAGATGAATTAAGAGAAATATAGATAGCCCGAACTGGAAATCGAACCCAGACCATGTCGGTATCGCGCCAAGTGCTCTACGAGTTGAGCTATCCGGCACTATACTATATTCCGTTCGATTTAATCCATAACTTATTGAGCCACACCGTTTATCGTCTGGTGATACACCAATTTGATAAGTGGTAACCTAAACATGCAAACCTCAATAAAACAATTTATAGATAAATTAAGACAAATATAGATAGCCCGAACTGGGAATCGAACCCAGACCATGTCGGTATGGCGCCGAGTGCTCTTCCAGTTGAGCTATCCGGCACTAGACTATATCCCGTTCAATTTAATCCATAACTTATTGAGCCACGCCGTTTAAATTCTGGTGATACACCAATTTAATAAGTGGTAACCTAAACATGCATACCTTCTCAATAAGACAATTTTAGATAAATTGAGAAAAATATAGATAGCCCGAACTGGGAATCGAACCCAGACCATGTCGGTATGGCGCCGAGTGCTCTTCCAGTTGAGCTATCTGGCACTATACTATATTTCGTTCAATTTAATCTCTAAAATATTGAGCCACACCGTCCATCGTACGGTAATACACCAATTTAATGAGTGGAAACCTAAACATGCAAACCTTCTCAATAAGACAATTTATAGATAAATTGAGAAGAATATAGATAGCCCGAACTGGGAATCGAACCCAGACCATGTCGGTATCGCGCCGAGTGCTCTTCCAGTTGAGCTATCCGGCACTGTACTATATTTTGTTCAATTCAATCGATAACTTTTTAAGCTACATCGTCCATCGTACGGTAATACACCAATTTTATAAGTGGAAACCTAAACATGGAAACCTTTTCAATGAGAGAATTAATATATAAATTGAAAAAAATATAGATAGCCCGAACTGGGAATCGAACCCAGACCATGTCGGTATCGCGCCGAGTGCTCTTCCAGTTGAGCTATCCAGCACTGTACTATATTTTGTTTAATTTAATCGATAACTTTTTGAGCCACACCGTCTATCGTACGGTAATACACTAATTTAATAAGTGGAAACCTAAACATGCAAACCTTCTCAATAAGACAATTTATAGATACATCAAGAAAAATATAGATCGCCCGAACTGGAAGTCGAACCCAGACCATGTCGGTATCGCGCCGAGTGCTCTACCAGTTGAGCTATCCGGCACTATACTATATTCCGTTCAATTTAATCTATAACTTATTGAGCCACACCGTCCATCGTACGGTAATACACCAATTTAATAAGTGGAAACCTAAACATGGAAACCTTCTCAATAAGACAATTCATAGATACATTAAGAAAAATATAGATAGCCCGAACTGGAAGTCGAACCCAGACCATGTCGGTATCGCGCCGAGTGCTCTACCAGTTGAGCTATCCGGCACTATACTATATTCCGTTCAATTTGATCTATAACTTATTGAGCTACATTGTTTATCGTCTGGTCATACACCAATTTAATAAGTGGAAACTTGAACATGCATACCTTCTCAATAAGACAGTTTATAAATAAATTGAGAAAAATATAGATAGCCCGAACTGGGAATCGAACCCAGACCATGTCGGTATCGCGCCGAGTGCTCTTCCAGTTGAGCTATCCGGCACTATACTATATTTTGTTCAATTTAATCGATAACTTATTGAGCCACACAGTCCATCGTACGGTAATACACCAATTTGATAAGTGGTAACCTAAACATGCAAACCTCAATAAAACAATTTATAGATAAATTAAGACAAATATAGATAGCCCGAACTAGGAATCGAACCCAGACCATGTCGGTCTCGCGCCGAGTGCTCTACCAGTTGAGCTATTCAGCACTATACTATATTCCGTTCAATTTACTCTTTAACTTATTAAGCCACACCGTTTATCGTCTGGTATTACACCAATTTTATAAGTGGAAACCTAAACATGGAAACCTTCTCAATAAGAGAAAAAATAGATAAATTGAAAAAAATATAGATAGCCCGAACTGGGAATCGAACCCAGACCATGTCGGTATCGCGCCGAGTGCTCTGCCAGTTGAGCTATCCAGCACTATACTATATTCCGTTCAATTTGATCTTTAACTTATTGAGCCACACCGTTTATCGTCTGGTAACACCAATTTAATAAGTGGAAACTTAAACATGCAAACCTTCTCAATAAGACAATTTATAGATAAATTGAGAAGAATATAGATATCCCGAACTGGGAATCAAACCCAGACCATGTCGGTAACGCGCGGTGTGCTCTACCAGTTGAGCTATCCAGCACTATACTATATTCCGTTCAATTTAATCTATAACTTATTGAGCCACACCGTCCATCGTACGGTAATACGCCAATTTAATAAGTGGAAACCTAAACATGGAAACCTTCTCAATAAGAGAATTAATAGATAAATTGAAAAAAATATAGATAGCCCGAACTGGGAATCGAACCCAGACCATGTCGGTATCGCGCCGAGTGCTCTTCCAGTTGAGCTATCCGGCACTATACTATATTTCTTTTAATTTAATCGATAACTTATTGAGCCACACCGTCCATCGTACGGTAATACACCAATTTAATGAGTGGGAACCTAAACATGCAAACCCTCTCAATAAGACAATTTATAGATAAATTAAGAAAAATATAGATAGCCCGAACTGGAAATCGAACCCAGACCATGTCGGTATCGCGCCAAGTGCTCTACGAGTTGAGCTATCCGGCACTATACTATATTCCGTTCAATTTAATCCATAACTTATTGAGCCACACCGTTTATCGTCTGGTGATACACCAATTTGATAAGTGGTAACCTAAACATCCAAACCTCAATAAAACAATTTATAGATAAATTAAGACAAATATAGATAGCCCGAACTAGGAATCGATCCCAGACCATGTCGGTATCGCGCCGAGTGCTCTACCAGTTGAGCTATTCAGCACTATACTATATTCCGTTCAATTTAATCTTTAACTTATTAAGCCACACCGTTTATCGTCTGGTATTACACCAATTTAATAAGTGGAAACTTAAACATGCAAACCTTCTCAAAAAGACAAATTATAGATAAATTGAGGAGAATATAGATAGCCCGAACTGGGAATCGAACCCAGACCATGTCGGTATCGCGCCGAGTGCTCTACCAGTTGAGCTATCCGGCACTATACTATATTCCGTTCAATTTAATCTATAACTTATTGAGTCACACCGTCCATCGTACAGTAATACGCCAATTTAATAAGTGGAAACCTAAACATGGAAACCTTCTGAATAAGAGAATTATTAGATAAATTGAAAAAAATATAGATAGCCCGAACTGGGAATCGAACCCAGACCATGTCGGTATCGCGCCGAGTGCTCTACTAGTTGAGCTATCTGGCACTATACTATATTCCGTTCAATTTGATCTATAACTTATTGAGCCACACCGTCCATCGTACGGTAATACACCAATTCAATAAGTGGAAACCTAAACATGCATACCTTCTCAATAAGACAATTTTAGATAAATTGAGAAAAATATAGATAGCCCGAACTGGGAATCGAACCCATACCATGTCGGTATGGCGCCGAGTGCTCTTCCAGTTGAGCTATCTGGCACTATACTATATTTCGTTCAATTTAATCTCTAAAATATTGAGCCACACCGTCCATCGTACGGTAATACACCAATTTAATAAGTGGAAACCTAAACATGCAAACCTTCTCAATAAGACAATTTATAGATAAATTGAGAAGAATATAGATAGCCCGAACTGGGAATCGAACCCAGACCATGTCGGTATCGCGCCGAGTGCTCTTCCAGTTGAGCTATCCGGCACTGTACTATATTTTGTTCAATTCAATCGATAACTTTTTTAGCTACACCGTCCATCGTACGGTAATACACCAATTTTATAAGTGGAAACCTAAACATGGAAACCTTTTCAATGAGAGAATTAATATATAAATTAAAAAAAATATAGATAGCCCGAACTGGGAATCGAACCCAGACCATGTCGGTATCGCGCCGAGTGCTCTTCCAGTTGAGCTATCCGGTACTATACTATATTCCGTTCAATTTAATCTATAACTTATCGAGCCACACCGTCCATCGGACGGTAATACACCAATTTAATAAGGGGAAACTTGAACATGCATACCTTTTCAATAAGACAATTTTAGATAAATTGAGAAAAATATAGATAGCCCGAACTGGGAATCGAACCCAGACCATGTCGGTATCGCGCCGAGTGCTCTTCCAGTTGAGCTATCCGGCACTATACTATATTTCGTTCAATTTAATCGATAACTTATTGAGCCACACCGTCCATCGTACGGTTATACACCAATTTAATAAGTGGAAACCTAAACATGCAAACCTTCTCAATAAGACAATTTATAGATAAATTGAGAAGAATATAGATAGCCCGAACTGGGAATCGAACCCAGACCATGTCGGTATCGCGCCGAGTGCTCTTCCAGTTGAGCTATCCGGCACTGTACTATATTTTGTTCAATTCAATCGATAACTTTTTTAGCTACACCGTCCATCGTACGGTAATACACCAATTTTATAAGTGGAAACCTAAACATGGAAACCTTTTCAATGAGAGAATTAATATATAAATTGAAAAAAATATAGATAGCCCGAACTGGGAATCGAACCCAGACCATGTCGGTATCGCGCCGAGTGCTCTTCCAGTTGAGCTATCCGGTACTATACTATATTCCGTTCAATTTAATCTATAACTTATCGAGCCACACCGTCCATCGGACGGTAATACACCAATTTAATAAGGGGAAACTTGAACATGCATACCTTTTCAATAAGACAATTTATAGTTACATCAAGAAAAATATAGATCGCCCGAACTGGAAGTCGAACCCAGACCATGTCGGTATCGCGCCGAGTGCTCTACCAGTTGAGCTATCCGGCACTATACTATATTCCGTTCAATTTGATCTATAACTTATTGAGCTACATTGTTTATCGTCTGGTCATACACCAATTTAATAAGTGGAAACTTAAACATGCATACCTTCTCAATGAGACAATTTATAGATAAATTGAGAAAAATATAGATAGCTGGAACTGGGAATCGAACCCAGACCATGTCGGTATCGCGCCGAGTGCTCTTCCAGTTGAGCTATCCGGCACTATACTATATTTCTTTTAATTTAATCGATAACTTATTGAGCCACACCGTCCATCGTACGGTAATACACCAATTTAATGAGTGGGAACCTAAACTTGCAAACCCTCTCAAAAAGACAATTTATAGATGAATTAAGAGAAATATAGATAGCCCGAACTGGAAATCGAACCCAGACCATGTCGGTATCGCGCCAAGTGCTCTACGAGTTGAGCTATCCGGCACTATACTATATTCCGTTCGATTTAATCCATAACTTATTGAGCCACACCGTTTATCGTCTAGTGATACACCAATTTGATAAGTGGTAACCTAAACATGCAAACCTCAATAAAACAATTTATAGATAAATTAAGACAAATATAGATAGCCCGAACTGGGAATCGAACCCAGACCATGTCGGTATGGCGCCGAGTGCTCTTCCAGTTGAGCTATCCGGCACTAGACTATATCCCGTTCAATTTAATCCATAACTTATTGAGCCACGCCGTTTAAATTCTGGTGATACACCAATTTAATAAGTGGTAACCTAAACATGCATACCTTCTCAATAAGACAATTTTAGATAAATTGAGAAAAATATAGATAGCCCGAACTGGGAATCGAACCCAGACCATGTCGGTATGGCGCCGAGTGCTCTTCCAGTTGAGCTATCTGGCACTATACTATATTTCGTTCAATTTAATCTCTAAAATATTGAGCCACACCGTCCATCGTACGGTAATACACCAATTTAATGAGTGGAAACCTAAACATGCAAACCTTCTCAATAAGACAATTTATAGATAAATTGAGAAGAATATAGATAGCCCGAACTGGGAATCGAACCCAGACCATGTCGGTATCGCGCCGAGTGCTCTTCCAGTTGAGCTATCCGGCACTGTACTATATTTTGTTCAATTCAATCGATAACTTTTTAAGCTACATCGTCCATCGTACGGTAATACACCAATTTTATAAGTGGAAACCTAAACATGGAAACCTTTTCAATGAGAGAATTAATATATAAATTGAAAAAAATATAGATAGCCCGAACTGGGAATCGAACCCAGACCATGTCGGTATCGCGCCGAGTGCTCTTCCAGTTGAGCTATCCAGCACTGTACTATATTTTGTTTAATTTAATCGATAACTTTTTGAGCCACACCGTCTATCGTACGGTAATACACTAATTTAATAAGTGGAAACCTAAACATGCAAACCTTCTCAATAAGACAATTTATAGATACATCAAGAAAAATATAGATCGCCCGAACTGGAAGTCGAACCCAGACCATGTCGGTATCGCGCCGAGTGCTCTACCAGTTGAGCTATCCGGCACTATACTATATTCCGTTCAATTTAATCTATAACTTATTGAGCCACACCGTCCATCGTACGGTAATACACCAATTTAATAAGTGGAAACCTAAACATGGAAACCTTCTCAATAAGACAATTCATAGATACATTAAGAAAAATATAGATAGCCCGAACTGGAAGTCGAACCCAGACCATGTCGGTATCGCGCCGAGTGCTCTACCAGTTGAGCTATCCGGCACTATACTATATTCCGTTCAATTTGATCTATAACTTATTGAGCTACATTGTTTATCGTCTGGTCATACACCAATTTAATAAGTGGAAACTTGAACATGCATACCTTCTCAATAAGACAGTTTATAAATAAATTGAGAAAAATATAGATAGCCCGAACTGGGAATCGAACCCAGACCATGTCGGTATCGCGCCGAGTGCTCTTCCAGTTGAGCTATCCGGCACTATACTATATTTTGTTCAATTTAATCGATAACTTATTGAGCCACACAGTCCATCGTACGGTAATACACCAATTTGATAAGTGGTAACCTAAACATGCAAACCTCAATAAAACAATTTATAGATAAATTAAGACAAATATAGATAGCCCGAACTAGGAATCGAACCCAGACCATGTCGGTATCGCGCCGAGTGCTCTACCAGTTGAGCTATTCAGCACTATACTATATTCCGTTCAATTTACTCTTTAACTTATTAAGCCACACCGTTTATCGTCTGGTATTACACCAATTTTATAAGTGGAAACCTAAACATGGAAACCTTCTCAATAAGAGAAAAAATAGATAAATTGAAAAAAATATAGATAGCCCGAACTGGGAATCGAACCCAGACCATGTCGGTATCGCGCCGAGTGCTCTGCCAGTTGAGCTATCCAGCACTATACTATATTCCGTTCAATTTGATCTTTAACTTATTGAGCCACACCGTTTATCGTCTGGTAACACCAATTTAATAAGTGGAAACTTAAACATGCAAACCTTCTCAATAAGACAATTTATAGATAAATTGAGAAGAATATAGATATCCCGAACTGGGAATCAAACCCAGACCATGTCGGTAACGCGCGGTGTGCTCTACCAGTTGAGCTATCCAGCACTATACTATATTCCGTTCAATTTAATCTATAACTTATTGAGCCACACCGTCCATCGTACGGTAATACGCCAATTTAATAAGTGGAAACCTAAACATGGAAACCTTCTCAATAAGAGAATTAATAGATAAATTGAAAAAAATATAGATAGCCCGAACTGGGAATCGAACCCAGACCATGTCGGTATCGCGCCGAGTGCTCTACTAGTTGAGCTATCCGGCACTGTACTATATTTTGTTCAATTTAATCGATAACTTTTTGAGCCACACCGTCTATCGTACGGTAATACACCAATTTAATAAGTGGAAACCTAAACATGCAAACCTTCTCAATAAGACAATTTATAAATAAATTGAGAAAAATATAGATAGCCCGAACTGGGAATCGAACCCAAACCATGTCGGTATCGCGCCGAGTGCTCTTCCAGTTGAGCTATCCAGCACTATACTATATTCCGTTCAATTTGATCTTTAACTTATTGAGCCACACCGTTTATCGTCTGGTAACACCAATTTAATAAGTGGAAACTTAAACATGCAAACCTTCTCAATAAGACAATTTATAGATAAATTGAGAAGAATATAGATATCCCGAACTGGGAATCAAACCCAGACCATGTCGGTAACGCGCGGTGTGCTCTACCAGTTGAGCTATCCAGCACTATACTATATTCCGTTCAATTTAATCTATAACTTATTGAGCCACACCGTCCATCGTACGGTAATACGCCAATTTAATAAGTGGAAACCTAAACATGGAAACCTTCTCAATAAGAGAATTAATAGATAAATTGAAAAAAATATAGATAGCCCGAACTGGGAATCGAACCCAGACCATGTCGGTATCGCGCCGAGTGCTCTACTAGTTGAGCTATCCGGCACTGTACTATATTTTGTTCAATTTAATCGATAACTTTTTGAGCCACACCGTCTATCGTACGGTAATACACCAATTTAATAAGTGGAAACCTAAACATGCAAACCTTCTCAATAAGACAATTTATAAATAAATTGAGAAAAATATAGATAGCCCGAACTGGGAATCGAACCCAAACCATGTCGGTATCGCGCCGAGTGCTCTTCCAGTTGAGCTATCCGGTACTATACTATATTCCGTTCAATTTAATCTATAACTTATCGAGCCACACCGTCCATCGGACGGTAATACACCAATTTAATAAGGGGAAACTTAAACATGCATACCTTTTCAATAAGACAATTTTGGATAAATTGAGAAAAATATAGATAGCCCGATCTGGGAATCGAACCCAGACCATGTCGGTATCGCGCCGAGTGCTCTTCCAGTTGAGCTATCCGGCACTATACTATATTTTGTTCAATTTAATCGATAACTTATTGAGCCACACCGTCCATCGTACGGTTATACACCAATTTAATAAGTGGAAACCTAAACATGCAAACCTTCTCAATAAGACAATTTATAGATACATCAAGAAAAATATAGATCGCCCGAACTGGAAGTCGAACCCAGACCATGTCGGTATCGCGCCGAGTGCTCTACCAGTTGAGCTATCCGGCACTATACTATATTCTGTTCAATTTAATCTATAACTTATTGAGCCACACCGTTTATCGTCTGGTCATACACCAATTTAATAAGTGGAAACTTAAACATGCATACCTTCTCAATAAGAAAATTTATAGATAAATTGAGAAAAATATAGATAGCCCGAACTGGGAATCGAACCGAGACCATGTCGGTATCGTGCCGAGTGCTCTTCCAGTTGAGCTATCCGGCACTATACTATATTTCTTTCAATTTGATCTTTAACTCATTGAGCCACACCGTTTATCGTCTGGTAATACACCAATTTAATAAGTGGGAACTTAAACATGCAAACCTTCTCAATAAGACAATTTATAGATAAATTGAGAAGAATATAGATAGTCCGAACTGGGAATCGAACCCAGACGATGTCGGTATCGCGCCGAGTGCTCTACCAGTTGAGCTATCCGGCACTATACTATATCCCGTTCAATTTAATCCATAACTTATTGAGCCACACCGTTTATCGTCTGGTGATACACCAATTTAATAAGTGGTAACCTAAACATGCAAAACTTCTCAATAAAACAATTTATAGATAAATTAAGACAAATATAGATAGCCCGAACTTGGAATCGAACCCAGACAATGTCGGTATCGCGCCGAGTGCTCTTCCAGTTGAGCTATCCGGCACTGTACTATATTTTGTTCAATTTAATCGATAACTTTTTGGGCCACACCGTCCATCGTACGGTAATACGCCAATTTAATAAGTGGAAACCTAAACATGGAAACCTTCTCAATAACAGAATTAATAGATAAATTGAAAAAAATATAGATAGCCCGAACTGGGAATCGAACCCAGACCATGTCGGTATCGCGCCGAGTGCTCTACTAGTTGAGCTATCTGGCACTATACTATATTCCGTTCAATTTAATCTTTAACTTATTGAGCCACACCGTCCATCGTACGGTAATACACCAATTTAATAAGTGGAAACCTAAACATGGAAACCTTCTCAATAAGAGAATTAATAGATAAATTGAAAAAAATATAGATAGCCCGAACTGGGAATCGAACCCAGACCATGTCGGTATCGCGCCGAGTGCTCTACCAGTTGAGCTATCCGGCACTATACTATATCCCGTTCAATTTAATCCATAACTTATTGAGCCACACCGTTTATCGTCTGGTGATACACCAATTTAGTAAGTGGTAACCTAAACATGCAAAACTTCTCAATAAAACAATTTATAGATAAATTAAGACAAATATAGATAGCCCGAACTAGGAATCGAACACAGACCATGTCGGTATCGCGCCGAGTGCTCTACCAGTTGAGCTATCCAGCACTATACTATATTCCGTTCAATTTGATCTTTAACTTATTGAGCCACACCGTTTATCGTCTGGTAATACACCAATTTAATAAGTGGAAACTTAAACATGCAAACCTTCTCAATAAGACAATTTATAGATAAATTGAGAAGAATATAGATAGCCCGAACTGGGAATCGAACCCAGACCATGTCAGTATCGCGCCGAGTGCTCTTCCAGTTGAGCTATCCGGCACTGTACTATATTTTGTTCAATTTAATCGATAACTTTTTGGGCCACACCGTCCATCGTACGGTAATACACCAATTTAATAAGTGGAAACCTAAACATGCAAACCTTCTCAATAAGACAATTAATAGATAAATTGAAAAAAATATAGATAGCCCGAACTGGGAATCGAACCCAGACCATGTCGGTAACGCGCCGTGTGCTCTACCAGTTGAGCTATCCAGCACTATACTATATTCCGTTCAATTTGATCTTTAACTTATTGAGCCACACCGTTTATCTTCTGGTAATACACCAATTTAATAATTGGAAACTTAAACATGCAAACCTTCTCAAAAAGACAATTTATAGATAAATTGAGAAGAATATAGATAGCCCGAACTGGGAATCGAACCCAGACCATGTCGGTATCGCGCCGAGTGCTCTACCAGTTGAGCTATTCGGCACTATACTATATTCCGTTCAATTTAATCTATAACTTATTGAGCCACACCGTCCATCGTACGGTAATACGCCAATTTAATAAGTGGAAACCTAAACATGGAAACCTTCTCAATAAGAGAATTAATAGATAAATTGAAAAAAATATAGATAGCCTGAACTGGGAATCGAACTCAGACCATGTCGGTATCGCGCCGAGTGCTCTACTAGTTGAGCTATCCGGCACTGTACTATATTCCGTTCAATTTAATCTACAACTTATTGAGCCACACCGTTTATCGTCTGGTCATACACCAATTTAATAAGTGGAAACTTAAACATGCATACCTTCTCAATAAGAAAATTTATAGATAAATTGAGAAAAATATAGATAGCCCGAACTGGGAATCGAACCCAGACCATGTCGGTATCGTGCCGAGTGCTCTTCCAGTTGAGCTATCCGGCACTATACTATATTTCTTTCAATTTGATCTTTAACTCATTGAGCCACACCGTTTATCGTCTGGTAATACACCAATTTAATAAGTGGAAACCTAAACATGCAAACCCTCTCAACAAGACAATTAATAGATAAATTGAAAAAAATATAGATAGCCCGAACTGGGAATCGAACCCAGACCATGTCGGTAACGCGCCGTGTGCTCTACCAGTTGAGCTATCCAGAACTATACTATATTCCGTTCAATTTGATCATTAACTTATTGAGCTACACCGTTTATCGTCTGGTAATACACCAATTTAATAAGTGGAAACTTAAACATGCAAACCTTCTCAAAAAGACAATTTATAGATAAATTGAGAAGAATATAGATAGCCCGAACTGGGAATCGAACCCAGTCCATGTCGGTATCGCGCCGAGTGCTCTACTAGTTGAGCTATCTTGCACTATACTATATTCCGTTCAATTTGATCTTTAACTTATTGAGCCACACCGTCCATCGTACAGTAATACACCAATTTAATAAGTTGAAACCTAAACATGGAAACCTTCTCAATAAGAGAATTAGTAGATAAATTGAAAAAAATATAGATGGCCCGAACTGGGAATCGAACCCAGACCATGTCGGTATCGCGCCGAGTGCTCTACTAGTTGAGCTATCTGGCACTATACTATATTCCGTTTAATTTAATCTATAACTTATTGAGCCACACCGTCCATCGTACGGTAATACACCAATTTAATAAGTGGAAACCTAAACATGGAAACCTTCTCAATAAGAGAATTAATAGATAAATTGAAAAAAATATAGATAGCCCGAACTGGGAATCGAACCCAGACCATGTCGGTATCGCGCCGAGTGCTCTACTAGTTGAGCTATCTAGCACTATACTATATTCCGTTTAATTTAATTTATAACTTATTGAGCCACACCGTCTATCGTACGGTGATACACCAAATTAATAAGTAGAAACCTAAACATGCAAACCTTCTCAATAAGACAATTTATAAATAAATTGAAAAAAATATAGATAGCCCGAACTGGGAATCGAACCCAAACCATGTCGGTATCGCGCCGAGTGCTCTTCCAGTTGAGCTATCCGGTACTATACTATATTCCGTTCAATTTAATCTATAACTTATCGAGCCACACCGTCCATCGGACGGTAATACACCAATTTAATAAGGGGAAACTTAAACATGCATACCTTTTCAATAAGACAATTTTGGATAAATTGAGAAAAATATAGATAGCCCGAACTGGGAATCGAACCCAGACCATGTCGGTATCGCGCCGAGTGCTCTTCCAGTTGAGCTATCCGGCATTATACTATATTTTGTTCAATTTAATCGATAACTTATTGAGCCACACCGTCCATCGTACGGTTATACACCAATTTAATAAGTGGAAACCTAAACATGCAAACCTTCTCAATAAGACAATTTATAGATACATCAAGAAAAATATAGATCGCCCGAACTGGAAGTCGAACCCAGACCATGTCGGTATCGCGCCGAGTGCTCTACAAGTTGAGCTATCCAGCACTATACTATATTCCGTTCAATTTGATCTTTAACTCATTGAGCCACACCGTTTATCGTCTGGTAATACACCAATTTAATAAGTGCAAACTTAAACATGCAAACCTTCTCAATAAGACAATTTATAGATAAATTGAGAAGAATATAGATAGCCCGAACTGGGAATCGAACCCAGACCTTGTCGGTATCGCGCCGACCGCTCTACCAGTTGAGCTATCCAGCACAATACTATATTCCGTTCAATTTAATCTATAACTTATTGAGCCACACCGTCCATCGTACGGTAATACACCAATTTAATAAGTGGAAACCTAAACATGGAAACCTTCTCAATAAGAGAATTAATAGATAAATTGAAAAAAATATAGATAGCCCGAACTGGGAATCAAACCCAGACCATGTCGGTATCGCGCCGAGTGCTCTACAAGTTGAGCTATCCAGCACTATACTATATTCCGTTCAATTTGATCTTTAACTCATTGAGCCACACCGTTTATCGTCTGGTAATACACCAATTTAATAAGTGGAAACTTAAACATGCAAACCTTCTCAATAAGACAATTTATAGATAAATTGAGAAGAATATAGATAGCCCGAACTGGGAATCGAACCCAGACCTTGTCGGTATCGCGCCGACCGCTCTACCAGTTGAGCTATCCAGCACAATACTATATTCCGTTCAATTTAATCTATAACTTATTGAGCCACACCGTCCATCGTACGGTAATACACCAATTTAATAAGTGGAAACCTAAACATGGAAACCTTCTCAATAAGAGAATTAATAGATAAATTGGAAAAAATATATATAGCCCGAACTGGGAATCGAACCCAGACCATGTCGGTATCGCGCCGAGTGCTCTACTAGTTGAGCTATCTGGCACTATACTATATTCCGTTCAATTTAATCTTTAACTTATTGAGCCACACCGTCCATCGTACGGTAATACACCAATTTAATAAGTGGAAACCTAAACATGGAAACCTTCTCAATAAGAGAATTAATAGATAAATTGAAAGAAATATAGATAGCCCGAACTGGGAATCGAACCCAGACCATGTCGGTATCGCGCCGAGTGCTCTACCAGTTGAGCTATCCGGCACTATACTATATCCCGTTCAATTTAATCCATAACTTATTGAGCCACACCGTTTATCGTCTGGTGATACACCAATTTAGTAAGTGGTAACCTAAACATGCAAAACTTCTCAATAAAACAATTTATAGATAAATTAAGACAAATATAGATAGCCCGAACTAGGAATCGAACACAGACCATGTCGGTATCGCGCCGAGTGCTCTACCAGTTGAGCTATCCAGCACTATACTATATTCCGTTCAATTTGATCTTTAACTTATTGAGCCACACCGTTTATCGTCTGGTAATACACCAATTTAATAAGTGGAAACTTAAACATGCAAACCTTCTCAATAAGACAATTTATAGATAAATTGAGAAGAATATAGATAGCCCGAACTGGGAATCGAACCCAGACCATGTCAGTATCGCGCCGAGTGCTCTTCCAGTTGAGCTATCCGGCACTGTACTATATTTTGTTCAATTTAATCGATAACTTTTTGGGCCACACCGTCCATCGTACGGTAATACACCAATTTAATAAGTGGAAACCTAAACATGCAAACCTTCTCAATAAGACAATTAATAGATAAATTGAAAAAAATATAGATAGCCCGAACTGGGAATCGAACCCAGACCATGTCGGTAACGCGCCGTGTGCTCTACCAGTTGAGCTATCCAGCACTATACTATATTCCGTTCAATTTGATCTTTAACTTATTGAGCCACACCGTTTATCTTCTGGTAATACACCAATTTAATAATTGGAAACTTAAACATGCAAACCTTCTCAAAAAGACAATTTATAGATAAATTGAGAAGAATATAGATAGCCCGAACTGGGAATCGAACCCAGACCATGTCGGTATCGCGCCGAGTGCTCTACCAGTTGAGCTATTCGGCACTATACTATATTCCGTTCAATTTAATCTATAACTTATTGAGCCACACCGTCCATCGTACGGTAATACGCCAATTTAATAAGTGGAAACCTAAACATGGAAACCTTCTCAATAAGAGAATTAATAGATAAATTGAAAAAAATATAGATAGCCTGAACTGGGAATCGAACCCAGACCATGTCGGTATCGCGCCGAGTGCTCTACTAGTTGAGCTATCCGGCACTGTACTATATTCCGTTCAATTTAATCTACAACTTATTGAGCCACACCGTTTATCGTCTGGTCATACACTAATTTAATAAGTGGAAACTTAAACATGCATACCTTCTCAATAAGAAAATTTATAGATAAATTGAGAAAAATATAGATAGCCCGAACTGGGAATCGAACCCAGACCATGTCGGTATCGTGCCGAGTGCTCTTCCAGTTGAGCTATCCGGCACTATACTATATTTCTTTCAATTTGATCTTTAACTCATTGAGCCACACCGTTTATCGTCTGGTAATACACCAATTTAATAAGTGGGAACTTAAACATGCAAACCTTCTCAATAAGACAATTTATAGATAAATTGAGAAGAATATAGATAGTCCGAACTGGGAATCGAACCCAGACCATGTCGGTATCGCGCCGAGTGCTCTAGCAGTTGAGCTATCCGGCACTATACTATATCCCGTTCAATTTAATCCATAACTTATTGAGCCACACCGTTTATCGTCTGGTGATACACCAATTTAATAAGTGGAAACCTAAACATGCAAACCCTCTCAACAAGACAATTAATAGATAAATTGAAAAAAATATAGATAGCCCGAACTGGGAATCGAACCCAGACCATGTCGGTAACGCGCCGTGTGCTCTACCAGTTGAGCTATCCAGAACTATACTATATTCCGTTCAATTTGATCATTAACTTATTGAGCCACACCGTTTATCGTCTGGTAATACACCAATTTAATAAGTGGAAACTTAAACATGCAAACCTTCTCAAAAAGACAATTTATAGATAAATTGAGAAGAATATAGATAGCCCGAACTGGGAATCGAACCCAGTCCATGTCGGTATCGCGCCGAGTGCTCTACTAGTTGAGCTATCTTGCACTATACTATATTCCGTTCAATTTGATCTTTAACTTATTGAGCCACACCGTCCATCGTACAGTAATACACCAATTTAATAAGTTGAAACCTAAACATGGAAACCTTCTCAATAAGAGAATTAGTAGATAAATTGAAAAAAATATAGATGGCCCGAACTGGGAATCGAACCCAGACCATGTCGGTATCGCGCCGAGTGCTCTACTAGTTGAGCTATCTGGCACTATACTATATTCCGTTTAATTTAATCTATAACTTATTGAGCCACACCGTCCATCGTACGGTAATACACCAATTTAATAAGTGGAAACCTAAACATGGAAACCTTCTCAATAAGAGAATTAATAGATAAATTGAAAAAAATATAGATAGCCCGAACTGGGAATCGAACCCAGACCATGTCGGTATCGCGCCGAGTGCTCTAGTAGTTGAGCTATCTAGCACTATACTATATTCCGTTTAATTTAATTTATAACTTATTGAGCCACACCGTCTATCGTACGGTGATACACCAAATTAATAAGTAGAAACCTAAACATGCAAACCTTCTCAATAAGACAATTTATAAATAAATTGAAAAAAATATAGATAGCCCGAACTGGGAATCGAACCCAAACCATGTCGGTATCGCGCCGAGTGCTCTTCCAGTTGAGCTATCCGGTACTATACTATATTCCGTTCAATTTAATCTATAACTTATCGAGCCACACCGTCCATCGGACGGTAATACACCAATTTAATAAGGGGAAACTTAAACATGCATACCTTTTCAATAAGACAATTTTGGATAAATTGAGAAAAATATAGATAGCCCGAACTGGGAATCGAACCCAGACCATGTCGGTATCGCGCCGAGTGCTCTTCCAGTTGAGCTATCCGGCATTATACTATATTTTGTTCAATTTAATCGATAACTTATTGAGCCACACCGTCCATCGTACGGTTATACACCAATTTAATAAGTGGAAACCTAAACATGCAAACCTTCTCAATAAGACAATTTATAGATACATCAAGAAAAATATAGATCGCCCGAACTGGAAGTCGAACCCAGACCATGTCGGTATCGCGCCGAGTGCTCTACAAGTTGAGCTATCCAGCACTATACTATATTCCGTTCAATTTGATCTTTAACTCATTGAGCCACACCGTTTATCGTCTGGTAATACACCAATTTAATAAGTGCAAACTTAAACATGCAAACCTTCTCAATAAGACAATTTATAGATAAATTGAGAAGAATATAGATAGCCCGAACTGGGAATCGAACCCAGACCTTGTCGGTATCGCGCCGACCGCTCTACCAGTTGAGCTATCCAGCACAATACTATATTCCGTTCAATTTAATCTATAACTTATTGAGCCACACCGTCCATCGTACGGTAATACACCAATTTAATAAGTGGAAACCTAAACATGGAAACCTTCTCAATAAGAGAATTAATAGATAAATTGAAAAAAATATAGATAGCCCGAACTGGGAATCAAACCCAGACCATGTCGGTATCGCGCCGAGTGCTCTACAAGTTGAGCTATCCAGCACTATACTATATTCCGTTCAATTTGATCTTTAACTCATTGAGCCACACCGTTTATCGTCTGGTAATACACCAATTTAATAAGTGGAAACTTAAACATGCAAACCTTCTCAATAAGACAATTTATAGATAAATTGAGAAGAATATAGATAGCCCGAACTGGGAATAGAGACCCAGACCTTGTCGGTATCGCGCCGACCGCTCTACCAGTTGAGCTATCCAGCACAATACTATATTCCGTTCAATTTAATCTATAACTTATTGAGCCACACCGTCCATCGTACGGTAATACACCAATTTAATAAGTGGAAACCTAAACATGGAAACCTTCTCAATAAGAGAATTAATAGATAAATTGGAAAAAATATATATAGCCCGAACTGGGAATCGAACCCAGACCATGTCGGTATCGCGCCGAGTGCTCTACTAGTTGAGCTATCTGGCACTATACTATATTCCGTTCAATTTAATCTATAACTTATTGAGCCACACCGTCCATCGTACGCTAATACTCCAATTCAATAAGTGGTAACCTAAACATTGAAACCTTCTCAATAAGAGAATTAATAGATAAATTGAAAAAAATATAGATAGCCCAAACTGGGAATCGAACCCAGACCATGTCGGTATCGCGCCGAGTGCTCTTCCAGTTGAGCTATCCGGCATTATACTATATTTTGTTCAATTTAATCGATAACTTATTGAGCCACACCGTCCATCGTACGGTTATACACCAATTTAATAAGTGGAAACCTAAACATGCAAACCTTCTCAATAAGACAATTTATAGATACATCAAGAAAAATATAGATCGCCCGAACTGGAAGTCGAACCCAGACCATGTCGGTATCGCGCCGAGTGCTCTACCAGTTGAGCTATCCGGCACTATAATATATTCCGTTCAATTTAATCTATGACTTATTGAGCCGCACCGTCCATCGTACGGTAATACACCAATTTAATAAGTTGAAACCTAAACATGGAAACCTTCTCAATAAGAGAATTAATAGATAAATTGAAAAAAATATAGATAGCCCGAACTGGGAATCAAACCCAGACCATGTCGGTATCGCGCCGAGTGCTCTACTAGTCGAGCTATCTGGCACTATACTATATTCCGTTCAATTTAATCTATAACTTATTGAGCCACACCGTCCATCGTACGCTAATACTCCAATTCAATAAGTGGTAACCTAAACATTGAAACCTTCTCAATAAGAGAATTAATAGATAAATTGAAAAAAATATAGATAGCCCGAACTGGGAATCGAACCCAGACCATGTCGGTATCGCGCCAAGTGCTCTACCAGTTGAGCTATCCGGCACTATACTATATTCCGTTCAATTTGATCTTTAACTTATTGAGCCACACCGTCCATCGTACGGTAATACACCAATTTAATAAGTGGAAACCTAAACATGGAAACCTTCTCAATAAGAGAATTAATAGATAAATTGAAAAAAATATAGATAGCCCGAACTGGGAATCGAACCCAGACCATGTCGGTATCGCGCCAAGTGCTCTACCAGTTGAGCTATCCGGCACTATACTATATTCCGTTCAATTTGATCTTTAACTTATTGAGCCACACCGTCCATCGTACGGTAATACACCAATTTAATAAGTGGAAACCTAAACATGGAAACCTTCTCAATAAGAGAATTAATAGATAAATTGAAAAAAATATAGATAGCCCGAACTGGAAATCGAACCCAGACCATGTCGGTATCGCGCCGAGTGCTCTACCAGTTGAGCTATCCGGCACTATACTATATCCCGTTCAATTTAATCCATAACTTATTGAGCCACACCGTTTATCGTCTGGTGATACACCAATTTAATAAGTGGTAACCTAAACATGCAAAACTTCTTAATAAAACAATTCATAGATTAATTAAGACAAATATAGATAGCCCGAACTAGGAATCGAACACAGACCATGTCGGTATCGCGCCGAGTGCTCTACCAGTTGAGCTATCCAGCACTATACTATATTCCGTTCAATTTGATCTTTAACTTATTGAGCCACACCGTATATCGTCTGGTAATACAACAATTTTATAAGTGGAAACCTAAACATGGAAACCTTCTCAATAAGAAAATTAATAGATAAATTAAAAAAAATATAGATAGCCCGAACTGGGAATCGAACCCAGACCATGTCGGTATCGCGCCGAGTGCTCTACCAGTTGAGCTATCCGGCACTATACTATATTCCGTTCAATTTAATCTATAACTTATTGAGCCACACCGTCCATCGTACGGTAATACACCAATTTAATAAGTGGAAACCTAAACATGGAAACCTTCTCAATAAGAGAATTAATAGATAAATTGAAAAAAATATAGATAGCCCGAACTGGGAATCGAACCCAGACCATGTCGGTATCGCGCCGAGTGCTCTACCAGTTGAGCTATCCGGCACTATACTATATCCCGTTCAATTTAATCCATAACTTATTGAGCCACACCGTTTATCGTCTGGTGATACACCAATTTAATAAGTGGTAACCTAAACATGCAAAACTTCTTAATAAAACAATTCATAGATAAATTAAGACAAATATAGATAGCCCGAACTAGGAATCGAACACAGACCATGTCAGTATCGCGTCGAGTGCTCGACCAGTTGAGCTATCCAGCACTATACTATATTCCGTTCAATTTGATCTTTAACTTATTGAGCCACACCGTTTATCGTCTGGTAATACAACAATTTTATAAGTGGAAACCTAAACATGGAAACCTTCTCAATAAGAAAATTAAAAGATAAATTAAAAAAAATATAGATAGCCCGAACTGGGAATCGAACCCAGACCATGTCGGTATCGCGCCGGGTGCTCTGCCAGTCGAGCTATCGAGCACTATACTATATTCCGTTCAATTTGATCTTTAACTTATTGAGCCACACCGTTTATCGTCTGGTAACACCAATTTAATAAGTGGAAACTTAAACATGCAAACCTTCTCAATAAGACAATTTATAGATAAATTGAGAAGAATATAGATAGCCCGAACTGGGAATCGAACCCAGACCTTTTCGGTATCGCGCCGAGTGCTCTACCAGTTGAGCTATCCGGCACTATACTATATTCCGTTCAATTTAATCTATAACTTATTGAGCCACACCGTCCATCGTACGGTAATACACCAATTTAATAAGTGGAAACCTAAACATGGAAACCTTCTCAATAAGAGAATTAATAGATAAATTGAAAAAAATATAGATAGCCCGAACTGGGAATCGAACCCAGACCATGTCGGTATCGCGCCGAGTGCTCTACTAGTTGAGCTATCTGGCACTATACTATATTCCGTTCAATTTAATCTATAACTTATTGAGTCACACCGTCCATCGTACGGTAATACACCAATTTAATAAGTGGAAACCTAAACATGGAAACCTTCTCAATAAGAGAATTAATAGATAAATTGAAAAAAATATAGATAGCCCGAACTGGGAATCGAACCCAGACCATGTCGGTATCGCGCCGAGTGCTCTACCAGTTGAGCTATCCAGCACTATACTATATTCCGTTCAATTTGATCTTTAACTTATTGAGCCACACCGTTTATCGTCTGGTAATACACCAATTTAATAAGTGGAAACTTAAACATGCAAACCTTCTCAATAAGACAATTTATAGATAACTTGAGAAGAATATAGATAGCCCGAACTGGGAATCGAACCCAGACCATGTCGGTATCGCGCCGAGTGCTCTTCCAGTTGAGCTATCCGGCACTGTACTATATTTTGTTCAATTTAATCGATAACTTTTTGGGCCACACCGTCCATCGTACGGTAATACACCAATTTAATAAGTGGAAACCTAAACATGCAAACCTTCTCAATAAGACAATTAATAGATAAATTGAAAAAAATATAGATAGCCCGAACTGGGAATCGAACCCAGACCATGTCGGTAACGCGCCGTGTGCTTTACCAGTTGAGCTATCCAGCACTATACTATATTCCGTTCAATTTAATCTTTAACTTATTGAGCCACACCGTTTATCTTCTGGTAATACACCAATTTAATAATTGGAAACTTAAACATGCAAACCTTCTCAAAAAGACAATTTATGAATAAATTGAGAAAAATATAGATCGCCCGAACTGGAAGTCGAACCCAGACCATGTCGGTATCGCGCCGAGTGCTCTACCAGTTGAGCTATCCGGCACTATACTATATTCCGTTCAATTTAATCTATAACTTATTGAGCCACACCGTTTATCGTCTGGTCATACACCAATTTAATAAGTGGAAACTTAAACATGCATACCTTCTCAATAAGAAAATTTATAGATAAATTGAGAAAAATATAGATAGCCCGAACTGGGAATCTAACCCAGACCATGTCGGTATCGTGCCGAGTGCTCTTCCAGTTGAGCTATCCGGCACTATACTATATTTCTTTCAATTTGATCTTTAACTCATTGAGCCACACCGTTTATCGTCTGGTAATACACCAATTTAATAAGTGGAAACTTAAACATGCAAACCTTCTCAATAAGACAATTTATAGATAAATTGAGAAGAATATAGATAGCCCGAACTGGGAATCGAACCCAGACCTTGTCGGTATCGCGCCGACCGCTCTACCAGTTGAGCTATCCAGCACAATACTATATTCCGTTCAATTTAATCTATAACTTATTGAGCCACACCGTCCATCGTACGGTGATACACCAATTTAATAAGTGGAAACCTAAACATGGAAACCTTCTCAATAAGAGAATTAATAGATAAATTGAGAAGAATATAGATAGCCCGAACTGGGAATCGAACCCAGACCATGTCGGTATCGCGCCGAGTGCTCTACCAGTTAAGCTATCCGGCACTATACTATATTCCGTTCAATTTAATCTATAACTTATTGAGCCACACCGTCCATCGTACGATAATACACCAATTTAATAAGTGGAAACCTAAACATGGAAACCTTCTCAATAAGAGAATTAATAGATAAATTGGAAAAAATATAGATAGCCCGAACTGGGAATCGAACCCAGACCATGTCGGTATCGCGCCGAGTGCTCTACTAGTTGAGCTATCTGGCACTATACTATATTCCGTTCAATTTAATCTATAACTTATCGAGCCACACCGTCCATCGTACGCTAATACTCCAATTCAATAAGTGGTAACCTAAACATTGAAACCTTCTCAATAAGAGAATTAATAGATAAATTGAAAAAAATATAGATAGCCCGAACTGGGAATCGAACCCAGACCATGTCGGTATCGCGCCGAGTGCTCTACTAGTTGAGCTATCTGGCACTATACTATATTCCGTTTAATTTAATCTATAAATTATTGAGCCACACCGTCCATCGTACGGTGATACACCAATTTAATAAGTGGAAACCTAAACATGGAAACCTTCTCAATAAGAGAATTAATAGATAAATTGAAAAAAATATAGATAGCCCGAACTGGGAATCGAACCCAGACCATGTCGGTATCGCGCCAAGTGCTCTACCAGTTGAGCTATCCGGCACTATACTATATTCTGTTCAATTTGATCTTTAACTTATTGAGCCACACCGTCCATCGTACGGTAATACACCAATTTAATAAGTGGAAACCTAAACATGGAAACCTTCTCAATAAGAGAATTAATAGATAAATTGAAAAAAATATAGATAGCCCGAACTGGGAATCGAACCCAGACCATGTCGGTATCGCGCCGAGTGCTCTACCAGTTGAGCTATCCGGCACTATACTATATCCCGTTCAATTTAATCCATAACTTATTGAGCCACACCGTTTATCGTCTGGTGATACACCAATTTAATAAGTGGTAACCTAAACATGCAAAACTTCTTAATAAAACAATTCATAGATAAATTAAGACAAATATAGATAGCCCGAACTAGGAATCGAACACAGACCATGTCAGTATCGCGTCGAGTGCTCGACCAGTTGAGCTATCCAGCACTATACTATATTCCGTTCAATTTGATCTTTAACTTATTGAGCCACACCGTTTATCGTCTGGTAATACAACAATTTTATAAGTGGAAACCTAAACATGGAAACCTTCTCAATAAGAAAATTAAAAGATAAATTAAAAAAAATATAGATAGCCCGAACTGGGAATCGAACCCAGACCATGTCGGTATCGCGCCGGGTGCTCTGCCAGTCGAGCTATCGAGCACTATACTATATTCCGTTCAATTTGATCTTTAACTTATTGAGCCACACCGTTTATCGTCTGGTAACACCAATTTAATAAGTGGAAACTTAAACATGCAAACCTTCTCAATAAGACAATTTATAGATAAATTGAGAAGAATATAGATAGCCCGAACTGGGAATCGAACCCAGACCTTTTCGGTATCGCGCCGAGTGCTCTACCAGTTGAGCTATCCGGCACTATACTATATTCCGTTCAATTTAATCTATAACTTATTGAGCCACACCGTCCATCGTACGGTAATACACCAATTTAATAAGTGGAAACCTAAACATGGAAACCTTCTCAATAAGAGAATTAATAGATAAATTGAAAAAAATATAGATAGCCCGAACTGGGAATCGAACCCAGACCATGTCGGTATCGCGCCGAGTGCTCTACTAGTTGAGCTATCTGGCACTATACTATATTCCGTTCAATTTAATCTATAACTTATTGAGTCACACCGTCCATCGTACGGTAATACACCAATTTAATAAGTGGAAACCTAAACATGGAAACCTTCTCAATAAGAGAATTAATAGATAAATTGAAAAAAATATAGATAGCCCGAACTGGGAATCGAACCCAGACCATGTCGGTATCGCGCCGAGTGCTCTACCAGTTGAGCTATCCAGCACTATACTATATTCCGTTCAATTTGATCTTTAACTTATTGAGCCACACCGTTTATCGTCTGGTAATACACCAATTTAATAAGTGGAAACTTAAACATGCAAACCTTCTCAATAAGACAATTTATAGATAACTTGAGAAGAATATAGATAGCCCGAACTGGGAATCGAACCCAGACCATGTCGGTATCGCGCCGAGTGCTCTTCCAGTTGAGCTATCCGGCACTGTACTATATTTTGTTCAATTTAATCGATAACTTTTTGGGCCACACCGTCCATCGTACGGTAATACACCAATTTAATAAGTGGAAACCTAAACATGCAAACCTTCTCAATAAGACAATTAATAGATAAATTGAAAAAAATATAGATAGCCCGAACTGGGAATCGAACCCAGACCATGTCGGTAACGCGCCGTGTGCTTTACCAGTTGAGCTATCCAGCACTATACTATATTCCGTTCAATTTAATCTTTAACTTATTGAGCCACACCGTTTATCTTCTGGTAATACACCAATTTAATAATTGGAAACTTAAACATGCAAACCTTCTCAAAAAGACAATTTATGAATAAATTGAGAAAAATATAGATCGCCCGAACTGGAAGTCGAACCCAGACCATGTCGGTATCGCGCCGAGTGCTCTACCAGTTGAGCTATCCGGCACTATACTATATTCCGTTCAATTTAATCTATAACTTATTGAGCCACACCGTTTATCGTCTGGTCATACACCAATTTAATAAGTGGAAACTTAAACATGCATACCTTCTCAATAAGAAAATTTATAGATAAATTGAGAAAAATATAGATAGCCCGAACTGGGAATCTAACCCAGACCATGTCGGTATCGTGCCGAGTGCTCTTCCAGTTGAGCTATCCGGCACTATACTATATTTCTTTCAATTTGATCTTTAACTCATTGAGCCACACCGTTTATCGTCTGGTAATACACCAATTTAATAAGTGGAAACTTAAACATGCAAACCTTCTCAATAAGACAATTTATAGATAAATTGAGAAGAATATAGATAGCCCGAACTGGGAATCGAACCCAGACCTTGTCGGTATCGCGCCGACCGCTCTACCAGTTGAGCTATCCAGCACAATACTATATTCCGTTCAATTTAATCTATAACTTATTGAGCCACACCGTCCATCGTACGGTGATACACCAATTTAATAAGTGGAAACCTAAACATGGAAACCTTCTCAATAAGAGAATTAATAGATAAATTGAGAAAAATATAGATAGCCCGAACTGGGAATCGAACCCAGACCATGTCGGTAACGCGCCGTGTGCTCTACCAGTTGAGCTATCCAGCACTATACTATATTCCGTTCAATTTGATCTTTAACTTATTGAGCCACACCGTTTATCGTCTGGTAATACACCAATTTAATAAGTGGAAACTTAAACATGCAAACCTTCTCAATAAGACAATTTATAGATAAATTGAGAAGAATATAGATAGCCCGAACTGGGAATCGAACCCAGACCATGTCGGTATCGCGCCGAGTGCTCTACCAGTTAAGCTATCCGGCACTATACTATATTCCGTTCAATTTAATCTATAACTTATTGAGCCACACCGTCCATCGTACGATAATACACCAATTTAATAAGTGGAAACCTAAACATGGAAACCTTCTCAATAAGAGAATTAATAGATAAATTGGAAAAAATATAGATAGCCCGAACTGGGAATCGAACCCAGACCATGTCGGTATCGCGCCGAGTGCTCTACTAGTTGAGCTATCTGGCACTATACTATATTCCGTTCAATTTAATCTATAACTTATCGAGCCACACCGTCCATCGTACGCTAATACTCCAATTCAATAAGTGGTAACCTAAACATTGAAACCTTCTCAATAAGAGAATTAATAGATAAATTGAAAAAAATATAGATAGCCCGAACTGGGAATCGAACCCAGACCATGTCGGTATCGCGCCGAGTGCTCTACTAGTTGAGCTATCTGGCACTATACTATATTCCGTTTAATTTAATCTATAAATTATTGAGCCACACCGTCCATCGTACGGTGATACACCAATTTAATAAGTGGAAACCTAAACATGGAAACCTTCTCAATAAGAGAATTAATAGATAAATTGAAAAAAATATAGATAGCCCGAACTGGGAATCGAACCCAGACCATGTCGGTATCGCGCCAAGTGCTCTACCAGTTGAGCTATCCGGCACTATACTATATTCTGTTCAATTTGATCTTTAACTTATTGAGCCACACCGTCCATCGTACGGTAATACACCAATTTAATAAGTGGAAACCTAAACATGGAAACCTTCTCAATAAGAGAATTAATAGATAAATTGAAAAAAATATAGATAGCCCGAACTGGGAATCGAACCCAGACCATGTCGGTATCGCGCCGAGTGCTCTACCAGTTGAGCTATCCGGCACTATACTATATTCCGTTCAATTTAATCCATAACTTATTGAGCCACACCGTTTATCGTCTGGTGATACACCAATTTAATAAGTGGTAACCTAAACATGCAAAACTTCTTAATAAAACAATTCATAGATAAATTAAGACAAATATAGATAGCCCGAACTAGGAATCGAACACAGACCATGTCGGTATCGCGCCGAGTGCTCTACCAGTTGAGCTATCCAGCACTATACTATATTCCGTTCAATTTGATCTTTAACTTATTGAGCCACACCGTTTATCGTCTGGTAATACAACAATTTTATAAGTGGAAACCTAAACATGGAAACCTTCTCAATAAGAAAATTAATAGATAAATTAAAAAAAATATAGATAGCCCGAACTGGGAATCGAACCCAGACCATGTCGGTATCGCGCCGAGTGCTCTGCCAGTTGAGCTATCGAGCACTATACTATATTCCGTTCAATTTGATCTTTAACTTATTGAGCCACACCGTTTATCGTCTGGTAACACCAATTTAATAAGTGGAAACTTAAACATGCAAACCTTCTCAATAAGACAATTTATAGATAAATTGAGAAGAATATAGATAGCCCGAACTGGGAATCGAACTCAGACCATGTCGGTATCGCGCCGAGTGCTCTACCAGTTGAGCTATCCGGCACTATACTATATTCCGTTCAATTTAATCTATAACTTATTGAGCCACACCGTCCATCGTACGGTAATACGCCAATTTAATAAGTGGAAACCTAAACATGGAAACCTTCTCAATAAGAGAATTAATAGATAAATTGAAAAAAATATAGATAGCCCGAACTGGGAATCGAACCCAGACCATGTCGTTATCGCGCCGAGTGCTCTACTAGTTGAGCTATCTGGCACTATACTATATTCCGTTCAATTTAATCTATAACTTATTGAGCCACACCGTCCATCGTACGGTAATACACCAATTTAATAAGTGGAAACCTAAACATGGAAACCTTCTCAATAAGAGAATTAATAGATAAATTGAAAAAAATATAGATAGCCCGAACTGGGAATCGAACCCAGACCATGTCGGTATCGCGCCGAGTGCTCTACCGGTTGAGCTATCCAGCACTATACTATATTCCGTTCAATTTGATCTTTAACTTATTGAGCCACACCGTTTATCGTCTGGTAATACACCAATTTATTAAGTGGAAACTTAAACATGCAAACCTTCTCAATAAGACAATTTATAGATAAATTGAGAAGAATATAGATAGCCCGAACTGGGAATCGAACCCAGACCATGTCGGTATCGCGCCGAGTGCTCTTCCAGTTGAGCTATCCGGCACTATACTATATTCCGTTCAATTTAATCTATAACTTATTGAGCCACACCGTCCATCGTACGGTAATACGCCAATTTAATAAGTGGAAACCTAAACATGCAAACCTTCTCAATAAGACAATTTATAAATAAATTGAGAAAAATATAGATCGCCCGAACTGGAAGTCGAACCCAGACCATGTCGGTATCGCGCCGAGTGCTCTACCAGTTGAGCTATCCGGCACTATACTATATTCCGTTCAATTTAATCTATAACTTATTGAGCCACACCGTCCATCGTACGGTAATACGCCAATTTAATAAGTGGAAACCTAAACATGGAAACCTTCTCAATAAGAGAATTAATAGATAAATTGAAAAAAATATAGATAGCCCGAACTGGGAATCGAACCCAGACCATGTCGTTATCGCGCCGAGTGCTCTACTAGTTGAGCTATCTGGCACTATACTATATTCCGTTCAATTTAATCTATAACTTATTGAGCCACACCGTCCATCGTACGGTAATACACCAATTTAATAAGTGGAAACCTAAACATGGAAACCTTCTCAATAAGAGAATTAATAGATAAATTGAAAAAAATATAGATAGCCCGAACTGGGAATCGAACCCAGACCATGTCGGTATCGCGCCGAGTGCTCTACCGGTTGAGCTATCCAGCACTATACTATATTCCGTTCAATTTGATCTTTAACTTATTGAGCCACACCGTTTATCGTCTGGTAATACACCAATTTATTAAGTGGAAACTTAAACATGCAAACCTTCTCAATAAGACAATTTATAGATAAATTGAGAAGAATATAGATAGCCCGAACTGGGAATCGAACCCAGACCATGTCGGTATCGCGCCGAGTGCTCTTCCAGTTGAGCTATCCGGCACTATACTATATTCCGTTCAATTTAATCTATAACTTATTGAGCCACACCGTCCATCGTACGGTAATACGCCAATTTAATAAGTGGAAACCTAAACATGCAAACCTTCTCAATAAGACAATTTATAAATAAATTGAGAAAAATATAGATCGCCCGAACTGGAAGTCGAACCCAGACCATGTCGGTATCGCGCCGAGTGCTCTACCAGTTGAGCTATCCGGCACTATACTATATTCCGTTTAATTTAATCTATAACTTATTGAGTCACACCGTCCATCGTACGGTAATACGCCAATTTAATAAGTGGAAACCTAAACATGGAAACCTTCTGAATAAGAGAATTAATAGATAAATTAAAAAAAATATAGATAGCCCGAACTGGGAATCGAACCCAGACCATGTCGGTATCGCGCCGAGTGCTCTACTAGTTGAGCTATCTGGCACTATACTATATTCCGTTCAATTTAATCTATAACTTATTAAGCCACACCGTCCATCGTACGGTAATACACCAATTTAATAAGTGGAAACCTAAACATGCATACCTTCTCAATAAGACAATTTTAGATAAATTGAGAAAAATATAGATAGCCCGAACTGGGAATCGAACCCAGACCATGTCGGTATGGCGCCGAGTGCTCTTCCAGTTGAGCTATCCGGCACTATACTATATTTCGTTCAATTTAATCTCTGAAATATTGAGCCACACCGTCCATCGTACGGTAATACACCAATTTAATAAGTGGAAACCTAAACATGCAAACCTTCTCAATAAGACAATTTATAGATAAATTGAGAAGAATATAGATAGCCCGAACTGGGAATCGAACCCAGACCATGTCGGTATCGCGCCGAGTGCTCTTCCAGTTGAGCTATCCGGCACTGTACTATATTTTGTTCAATTCAATCGATAACTTTTTAAGCTACACCGTCCATCGTACGGTAATACACCAATTTTATAAGTGGAAACCTAAACATGGAAACCTTTTCAATAAGAGAATTAATATATATATTGAAAAAAATATAGATAGCCCGAATTGGGAATCGAACCCAGACCATGTCGGTATCGCGCCGAGTGCTCTTCCAGTTGAGCTATCCGGCACTGTACTATATTTTGTTCAATTTAATCGATAACTTTTTGAGCCACACCGTCTATCGTACGGTAATACACCAATTTAATAAGTGGAAACCTAAACATGCAAACCTTCTCAATAAGACAATTTATAAATAAATTGAGAAAAATATAGATAGCCCGAACTGGGAATCGAACCCAAACCATGTCGGTATCGCGCCGAGTGCTCTACCAGTTGAGCTATTCAGCACTGTACTATATTCCGTTCAATTTAATCTTTAACTTATTAAGCCACACCGTTTATCGTCTGGTATTACACCAATTTTATAAGTGGAAACCTAAACATGGAAACCTTCTCAATAAGAGAATAAATAGATAAATTGAAAAAAATATAGATAGCCCGAACTAAGAATCGAACCCAGACCATGTCGGTATCGCGCCGAGTGCTCTGCCAGTTGAGCTATCCAGCACTATACTATATTCCGTTCAATTTGATCTTTAACTTATTAAGCCACACCGTTTATCGTCTGGTAACACCAATTTAATAAGTGGAAACTTAAACATGCAAACCTTCTCAATAAGACAATTTATAGATAAATTGAGAAGAATATAGATAGCCCGAACTGGGAATCGAACCCAGACCATGTCGGTATCGCGCCGAGTGCTCTTCCAGTTGAGCTATCCGGCACTGTACTATATTTTGTTCAATTCAATCGATAACTTTTTAAGCTACACCGTCCATCGTACGGTAATACACCAATTTTATAAGTGGAAACCTAAACATGGAAACCTTTTCAATGAGAGAATTAATATATAAATTGAAAAAAATATAGATAGCCCGAACTGGGAATCGAACACAGACCATGTCGGTATCGCGCCGAGTGCTCTTCCAGTTGAGCTATCCGGCACTGTACTATATTTTGTTCAATTTAATCGATAACTTTTTGAGCCACACCGTCTATCGTACGGTAATACACCAATTTAATAAGTGGAAACTTAAACATGCAAACCTTCTCAATAAGACAATTTATAAATAAATTGAGAAAAATATAGATAGCTCGAACTGGGAATCGAACCCAAACCATGTCGGTATCGCGCCGAGTGCTCTTCCAGTTGAGCTATCCGGTACTATACTATATTCCGTTCAATTTAATCTATAACTTATCGATCCACACCGTCCATCGGACGGTAATACACCAATTTAATAAGGTGAAACTTGAACATGCATACCTTTTCAATAAGACAATTTTAGATAAATTGAGAAAAATATAGATAGCCCGAACTGGGAATCGAACCCAGACCATGTCGGTATCGCGCCGAGTGCTCTTCCAGTTGAGCTATCCGGCACTATACTATATTCCGTTCAATTTAATCGATAACTTATTGAGCCACACCGTCCATCGTACGGTTATACACCAATTTAATAAGTGGAAACCTAAACATGCAAACCTTCTCAATAAGAATATTTATAGATACATCAAGAAAAATATAGATCGCCCGAACTGGAAGTCGAACCCAGACCATGTCGGTATCGCGCCGAGTGCTCTACCAGTTGAGCTATCCGGCACTATACTATATTCCGTTCAATTTAATCTATTACTTATTGAGCCACACCGTCCATCGTACGGTAATACACCAATTTAATAAGTGGAAACCTAAACATGGAAACCTTCTCAATAAGACAATTCATAGATACATTAAGAAAAATATAGATAGCCCGAACTGGAAGTCGAACCCAGACCATGTCGGTATCGCGCCGAGTGCTCTACCAGTTGAGCTATCCGGCACTATACTATATTCCGTTCAATTTGATCTATAACTTATTGAGCTACATTGTTTATTGTCTGGTCATACACCAATTTAATAAGTGGAAACTTAAACATGCATACCTTCTCAATAAGACAATTTATAGATAAATTGAGAAAAATATAGATAGCCCGAACTGGGAATCGAACCCAGACCATGTCGGTATCGCGCCGAGTGCTCTTCCAGTTGAGCTATCCGGCACTATACTATATTTCGTTCAATTTAATCGATAACTTATTGAGCCACACCGTCCATCGTACGGTTATACACCAATTTAATAAGTGGAAACCTAAACATGCAAACCTTCTCAATAAGACAATTTATAGTTACATCAAGAAAAATATAGATCGCCCGAACTGGAAGTCGAACCCAGACCATGTCGGTATCGCGCCGAGTGCTCTACCAGTTGAGCTATCCGGCACTATACTATATTCCGTTCAATTCAATCTATAACTTATTGAGCCACACCGTCCATCGTACGGTAATACACCAAATTAATAAGTGGAAACCTAAACATGGAAACCTTCTCAATAAGACAATTCATAGATACATTAAGAAAAATATAGATAGCCCGAACTGGAAGTCGAACCCAGACCATGTCGGTATCGCGCCGAGTGCTCTACCAGTTGAGCTATCCGGCACTATACTATATTCCGTTCAATTTGATCTATAACTTATTGAGCTACATTGTTTATCGTCTGGTCATACACCAATTTAATAAGTGGAAACTTAAACATGCATACCTTCTCAATAAGACAATTTATAGATAAATTGAGAAAAATATAGATAGCTGGAACTGGGAATCGAACCCAGACCATGTCGGTATCGCGCCGAGTGCTCTTCCAGTTGAGCTATCCGGTACTATACTATATTCCGTTCAATTTAATCTATAACTTATCGAGCCACACCGTCCATCGTACGGTTATACACCAATTTAATAAGTGGAAACCTAAACATGCAAACCTTCTCAATAAGACAATTTATAGATACATCAAGAAAAATATAGATCGCCCGAACTGGAAGTCGAACCCAGACCATGTCGGTATCGCGCCGAGTGCTCTACCAGTTGAGCTATCCGGCACTATACTATATTCCGTTCAATTTAATCTATAACTTATTGAGCCACACCGTCCATCGTACGGTAATACACCAATTTAATAAGTGGAAACCTAAACATGCAAACCTTCTCAATAAGACAATTTATAGTTACATCAAGAAAAATATAGATCGCCCGAACTGGAAGTCGAACCCAGACCATGTCGGTATCGCGCCGAGTGCTCTACCAGTTGAGCTATCCGGCACTATACTATATTCCGTTCAATTCAATCTATAACTTATTGAGCCACACCGTCCATCGTACGGTAATACACCAAATTAATAAGTGGAAACCTAAACATGGAAACCTTCTCAATAAGACAATTCATAGATACATTAAGAAAAATATAGATAGCCCGAACTGGAAGTCGAACCCAGACCATGTCGGTATCGCGCCGAGTGCTCTACCAGTTGAGCTATCCGGCACTATACTATATTCCGTTCAATTTGATCTATAACTTATTGAGCTACATTGTTTATCGTCTGGTCATACACCAATTTAATAAGTGGAAACTTAAACATGCATACCTTCTCAATAAGACAATTTATAGATAAATTGAGAAAAATATAGATAGCTGGAACTGGGAATCGAACCCAGACCATGTCGGTATCGCGCCGAGTGCTCTTCCAGTTGAGCTATCCGGTACTATACTATATTCCGTTCAATTTAATCTATAACTTATCGAGCCACACCGTCCATCGTACGGTTATACACCAATTTAATAAGTGGAAACCTAAACATGCAAACCTTCTCAATAAGACAATTTATAGATACATCAAGAAAAATATAGATCGCCCGAACTGGAAGTCGAACCCAGACCATGTCGGTATCGCGCCGAGTGCTCTACCAGTTGAGCTATCCGGCACTATACTATATTCCGTTCAATTTAATCTATAACTTATTGAGCCACACCGTCCATCGTACGGTAATACACCAATTTAATAAGTGGAAACCTAAACATGGAAACCTTCTCAATAAGACAATTCATAGATACATTAAGAAAAATATAGATAGCCCGAACTGAAAGTCGAACCCAGACCATGTCGGTATCGCGCCGAGTGCTCTACCAGTTGAGCTATCCGGCACTATACTATATTCCGTTCAATTTGATCTATAACTTATTGAGCTACATTGTTTATCGTCTGGTCATACACCAATTTAATAAGTGGAAACTTAAACATGCATACCTTCTCAATAAGACAATTTATAGATAAATTGAGAAAAATATAGATAGCCCGAACTGGGAATCGAACCCAGACCATGTCGGTATCGCGCCGAGTGCTCTTCCAGTTGAGCTATCCGGCACTATACTATATTTCGTTCAATTTAATCGATAACTTATTGAGCCACACCGTCCATCGTACGGTAATACACCAATTTAATAAGTGGAAACCTAAACATGGAAACCTTCTCAATAAGACAATTCATAGATACATTAAGAAAAATATAGATAGCCCGAACTGAAAGTCGAACCCAGACCATGTCGGTATCGCGCCGAGTGCTCTACCAGTTGAGCTATCCGGCACTATACTATATTCCGTTCAATTTGATCTATAACTTATTGAGCTACATTGTTTATCGTCTGGTCATACACCAATTTAATAAGTGGAAACTTAAACATGCATACCTTCTCAATAAGACAATTTATAGATAAATTGAGAAAAATATAGATAGCCCGAACTGGGAATCGAACCCAGACCATGTCGGTATCGCGCCGAGTGCTCTTCCAGTTAAGCTATCCGGCACTATACTATATTTCGTTCAATTTAATCGATAACTTATTGAGCCACACCGTCCATCGTACGGTTATACACCAATTTAATAAGTGGAAACCTAAACATGCAAACCTTCTCAATAAGACAATTTATAGTTACATCAAGAAAAATATAGATCGCCCGAACTGGAAGTCGAACCCAGACCATGTCGGTATCGCGCCGAGTGCTCTACCAGTTGAGCTATCCGGCACTATACTATATTCCGTTCAATTTAATCTATAACTTATTGAGCCACACCGTCCATCGTACGGTAATACACTAATTTAATAAGTAGAAACCTAAACATGGAAACCTTCTCAATAAGACAATTCATAGATACATTAAGAAAAATATAGAAAGCCCGAACTGGAAGTCGAACCCAGACCATGTCGGTATCGCGCCGAGTGCTCTACCAGTTGAGCTATCCGGCACTATACTATATTTCTTTTAATTTAATCGATAACTTATTGAGCCACACCGTCCATCGTACGGTAATACACCAATTTAATGAGTGGGAACCTAAACATGCAAACCCTCTCAATAAGACAATTTATAGATAAATTAAGAAAAATATAGATAGCCCGAACTGGAAATCGAACCCAGACCATGTCGGTATCGCGCCGAGTGCTCTACCAGTTGAGCTATCCGGCACTATACTATATTCCGTTCAATTTGATCTATAACTTATTGAGCTACATTGTTTATCGTCTGGTCATACACCAATTTAATAAGTGGAAACTTAAACATGCATACCTTCTCAATAAGACAATTTATAGATAAATTGAGAAAAATATAGATAGCTGGAACTGGGAATCGAACCCAGACCATGTCGGTATCGCGCCGAGTGCTCTTCCAGTTGAGCTATCCGGTACTATACTATATTCCGTTCAATTTAATCTATAACTTATCGAGCCACACCGTCCATCGTACGGTTATACACCAATTTAATAAGTGGAAACCTAAACATGCAAACCTTCTCAATAAGACAATTTATAGATACATCAAGAAAAATATAGATCGCCCGAACTGGAAGTCGAACCCAGACCATGTCGGTATCGCGCCGAGTGCTCTACCAGTTGAGCTATCCGGCACTATACTATATTCCGTTCAATTTAATCTATAACTTATTGAGCCACACCGTCCATCGTACGGTAATACACCAATTTAATAAGTGGAAACCTAAACATGGAAACCTTCTCAATAAGACAATTCATAGATACATTAAGAAAAATATAGATAGCCCGAACTGAAAGTCGAACCCAGACCATGTCGGTATCGCGCCGAGTGCTCTACCAGTTGAGCTATCCGGCACTATACTATATTCCGTTCAATTTGATCTATAACTTATTGAGCTACATTGTTTATCGTCTGGTCATACACCAATTTAATAAGTGGAAACTTAAACATGCATACCTTCTCAATAAGACAATTTATAGATAAATTGAGAAAAATATAGATAGCCCGAACTGGGAATCGAACCCAGACCATGTCGGTATCGCGCCGAGTGCTCTTCCAGTTGAGCTATCCGGCACTATACTATATTTCGTTCAATTTAATCGATAACTTATTGAGCCACACCGTCCATCGTACGGTTATACACCAATTTAATAAGTGGAAACCTAAACATGCAAACCTTCTCAATAAGACAATTTATAGTTACATCAAGAAAAATATAGATCGCCCGAACTGGAAGTCGAACCCAGACCATGTCGGTATCGCGCCGAGTGCTCTACCAGTTGAGCTATCCGGCACTATACTATATTCCGTTCAATTTAATCTATAACTTATTGAGCCACACCGTCCATCGTACGGTAATACACTAATTTAATAAGTAGAAACCTAAACATGGAAACCTTCTCAATAAGACAATTCATAGATACATTAAGAAAAATATAGAAAGCCCGAACTGGAAGTCGAACCCAGACCATGTCGGTATCGCGCCGAGTGCTCTACCAGTTGAGCTATCCGGCACTATACTATATTCCGTTCAATTTGATCTATAACTTATTGAGCTACATTGTTTATCGTCTGGTCATACACCAATTTAATAAGTGGAAACTTAAACATGCATACCTTCTCAATAAGACAATTTATAGATAAATTGAGAAAAATATAGATAGCTGGAACTGGGAATCGAACCCAGACCATGTCGGTATCGCGCCGAGTGCTCTTCCAGTTGAGCTATCCGGCACTATACTATATTTCTTTTAATTTAATCGATAACTTATTGAGCCACACCGTCCATCGTACGGTAATACACCAATTTAATGAGTGGGAACCTAAACATGCAAACCCTCTCAATAAGACAATTTATAGATAAATTAAGAAAAATATAGATAGCCCGAACTGGAAATCGAACCCAGACCATGTCGGTATCGCGCCAAGTGCTCTACGAGTTGAGCTATCCGGCACTATACTATATTCCGTTCAATTTAATCCATAACTTATTGAGCCACACCGTTTATCGTCTGGTGATACACCAATTTGATGAGTGGTAACCTAAACATGCAAACCTCAATAAAACAATTTATAGATAAATTAAGACAAATATAGATAGCCCGAACTAGGAATCGAACCCAGACCATGTCGGTATCGCGCCGAGTGCTCTACCAGTTGAGCTATTCAGCACTATACTATATTCCGTTCAATTTAATCTTTAACTTATTAAGCCACACCGTTTATCGTCTGGTATTACACCAATTTAATAAGTTGAAACTTAAACATGCAAACCTTCTCAAAAAGACAATTTATAGATAAATTGAAAAGAATTAGATAGCCCGAACTGGGAATCGAACCCAGACCATGTCGGTATCGCGCCGAGTGCTCTACCAGTTGAGCTATCCGGCACTATACTATATTCCGTTCAATTTAATCTATAACTTATTGAGTCACACCGTCCATCGTACAGTAATACGCCAATTTAATAAGTGGAAACCTAAACATGGAAACCTTCTGAATAAGAGAATTATTAGATAAATTGAAAAAAATATAGATAGCCCGAACTGGGAATCGAACCCAGACAATGTCGGTATCGCGCCGAGTGCTCTACTAGTTGAGCTATCTGGCACTATACTATATTCCGTTCAATTTGATCTATAACTTATTGAGCCACACCGTCCATCGTACGGTAATACACCAATTCAATAAGTGGAAACCTAAACATGCATACCTTCTCAATAAGACAATTTTAGATAAATTGAGAAAAATATAGATAGCCCGAACTGGGAATCGAACCCAGACCATGTCGGTATGGCGCCGAGTGCTCTTCCAGTTGAGCTATCCGGCACTAGACTATATCCCGTTCAATTTAATCCATAACTTATTGAGCCACGCCGTTTAAATTCTGGTGATACACCAATTTAATAAGTGGTAACCTAAACATGCATACCTTCTCAATAAGACAATTTTAGATAAATTGAGAAAAATATAGATAGCCCGAACTGGGAATCGAACCCAGACCATGTCGGTATGGCGCCGAGTGCTCTTCCAGTTGAGCTATCTGGCACTATACTATATTTCGTTCAATTTAATCTCTAAAATATTGAGCCACACCGTCCATCGTACGGTAATACACCAATTTAATAAGTGGAAACCTAAACATGCAAACCTTCTCAATAAGACAATTTATAGATAAATTGAGAAGAATATAGATAGCCCAAACTGGGAATCGAACCCAGACCATGTCGGTATCGCGCCGAGTGCTCTTCCAGTTGAGCTATCCGGCACTGTACTATATTTTGTTCAATTTAATCGATAACTTTTTGAGCCACACCGTCTATCGTACGGTAATACACCAATTTAATAAGGGGAAACTTGAACATGCATACCTTTTCAATAAGACAATTTTAGATAAATTAAGAAAAATATAGATAGCCCGAACTGGGAATCGAACCCAGACCATGTCGGTATCGCGCCGAGTGCTCTTCCAGTTGAGCTATCCGGCACTATACTATATTTCGTTTAATTTAATCGATAACTTATTGAGCCACACCGTCCATCGTACGGTTATACACCAATTTAATAAGTGGAAACCTAAACATGCAAACCTTCTCAATAAGACAATTTATAGATACATCAAGAAAAATATAGATCGCCCGAACTGGAAGTCGAACCCAGACCATGTCGGTATCGCGCCGAGTGCTCTACCAGTTGAGCTATCCGGCACTATACTATATTCCGTTCAATTTAATCTATAACTTATTGAGCCACACCGTCCATCGTACGGTAATACACCAATTTAATAAGTGGAAACCTAAACATGGAAACCTTCTCAATAAGACAATTCATAGATACATTAAGAAAAATATAGATAGCCCGAACTGGAAGTCGAACCCAGACCATGTCGGTATCGCGCCGAGTGCTCTACCAGTTGAGCTATCCGGCACTATACTATATTCCGTTCAATTTGATCTATAACTTATTAAGCTACATTGTTTATCGTCTGGTCATACACCAATTTAATAAGTGGAAACTTAAACATGCATACCTTCTCAATAAGACAATTTATAGATAAATTGAGAAAAATATAGATAGCCCGAACTGGGAATCGAACCCAGACCATGTCGGTATCGCGCCGAGTGCTCTTCCAGTTGAGCTATCCGGCACTATACTATATTTTGTTCAATTTAATCGATAACTTATTGAGCCACACCGTCCATCGTACGGTAATACACCAATTTAATAAGTGGAAACCGAAACATGCAAACCTTCTCAATAAGACAATTCATAGATACATTAAGAAAAATATAGATAGCCCGAACTGGAAGTCGAACCCAGACCATGTCGGTATCGCGCCGAGTGCTCTACCAGTTGAGCTATCCGGCACTATACTATATTCCGTTCAATTTGATGTATAACTTATTGAGCTACATTGTTTATCGTCTGGTCATACACCAATTTAATAAGTGGAAACTTAAACATGCATACCTTCTCAATAAGACAATTTATAGATAAATTGAGAAAAATATAGATAGCTGGAACTGGGAATCGAACCCAGACCATGTCGGTATCGCGCCGAGTGCTCTTCCAGTTGAGCTATCCGGTACTATACTATATTCCGTTCAATTTAATCTATAACTTATCGAGCCACACCGTCCATCGTACGGTTATACACCAATTTAATAAGTGGAAACCTAAACATGCAAACCTTCTCAATAAGACAATTTATAGATACATCAAGAAAAATATAGATCGCCCGAACTGGAAGTCGAACCCAGACCATGTCGGTATCGCGCCGAGTGCTCTACCAGTTGAGCTATCCGGCACTATACTATATTCCGTTCAATTTAATCTATAACTTATTGAGCCACACCGTCCATCGTACGGTAATACACCAATTTAATAAGTGGAAACCTAAACATGCAAACCTTCTCAATAAGACAATTTATAGTTACATCAAGAAAAATATAGATCGCCCGAACTGGAAGTCGAACCCAGACCATGTCGGTATCGCGCCGAGTGCTCTACCAGTTGAGCTATCCGGCACTATACTATATTCCGTTCAATTCAATCTATAACTTATTGAGCCACACCGTCCATCGTACGGTAATACACCAAATTAATAAGTGGAAACCTAAACATGGAAACCTTCTCAATAAGACAATTCATAGATACATTAAGAAAAATATAGATAGCCCGAACTGGAAGTCGAACCCAGACCATGTCGGTATCGCGCCGAGTGCTCTACCAGTTGAGCTATCCGGCACTATACTATATTCCGTTCAATTTGATCTATAACTTATTGAGCTACATTGTTTATCGTCTGGTCATACACCAATTTAATAAGTGGAAACTTAAACATGCATACCTTCTCAATAAGACAATTTATAGATAAATTGAGAAAAATATAGATAGCTGGAACTGGGAATCGAACCCAGACCATGTCGGTATCGCGCCGAGTGCTCTTCCAGTTGAGCTATCCGGTACTATACTATATTCCGTTCAATTTAATCTATAACTTATCGAGCCACACCGTCCATCGTACGGTTATACACCAATTTAATAAGTGGAAACCTAAACATGCAAACCTTCTCAATAAGACAATTTATAGATACATCAAGAAAAATATAGATCGCCCGAACTGGAAGTCGAACCCAGACCATGTCGGTATCGCGCCGAGTGCTCTACCAGTTGAGCTATCCGGCACTATACTATATTCCGTTCAATTTAATCTATAACTTATTGAGCCACACCGTCCATCGTACGGTAATACACCAATTTAATAAGTGGAAACCTAAACATGGAAACCTTCTCAATAAGACAATTCATAGATACATTAAGAAAAATATAGATAGCCCGAACTGAAAGTCGAACCCAGACCATGTCGGTATCGCGCCGAGTGCTCTACCAGTTGAGCTATCCGGCACTATACTATATTCCGTTCAATTTGATCTATAACTTATTGAGCTACATTGTTTATCGTCTGGTCATACACCAATTTAATAAGTGGAAACTTAAACATGCATACCTTCTCAATAAGACAATTTATAGATAAATTGAGAAAAATATAGATAGCCCGAACTGGGAATCGAACCCAGACCATGTCGGTATCGCGCCGAGTGCTCTTCCAGTTGAGCTATCCGGCACTATACTATATTTCGTTCAATTTAATCGATAACTTATTGAGCCACACCGTCCATCGTACGGTAATACACCAATTTAATAAGTGGAAACCTAAACATGGAAACCTTCTCAATAAGACAATTCATAGATACATTAAGAAAAATATAGATAGCCCGAACTGAAAGTCGAACCCAGACCATGTCGGTATCGCGCCGAGTGCTCTACCAGTTGAGCTATCCGGCACTATACTATATTCCGTTCAATTTGATCTATAACTTATTGAGCTACATTGTTTATCGTCTGGTCATACACCAATTTAATAAGTGGAAACTTAAACATGCATACCTTCTCAATAAGACAATTTATAGATAAATTGAGAAAAATATAGATAGCCCGAACTGGGAATCGAACCCAGACCATGTCGGTATCGCGCCGAGTGCTCTTCCAGTTGAGCTATCCGGCACTATACTATATTTCGTTCAATTTAATCGATAACTTATTGAGCCACACCGTCCATCGTACGGTTATACACCAATTTAATAAGTGGAAACCTAAACATGCAAACCTTCTCAATAAGACAATTTATAGTTACATCAAGAAAAATATAGATCGCCCGAACTGGAAGTCGAACCCAGACCATGTCGGTATCGCGCCGAGTGCTCTACCAGTTGAGCTATCCGGCACTATACTATATTCCGTTCAATTTAATCTATAACTTATTGAGCCACACCGTCCATCGTACGGTAATACACTAATTTAATAAGTAGAAACCTAAACATGGAAACCTTCTCAATAAGACAATTCATAGATACATTAAGAAAAATATAGAAAGCCCGAACTGGAAGTCGAACCCAGACCATGTCGGTATCGCGCCGAGTGCTCTACCAGTTGAGCTATCCGGCACTATACTATATTTCTTTTAATTTAATCGATAACTTATTGAGCCACACCGTCCATCGTACGGTAATACACCAATTTAATGAGTGGGAACCTAAACATGCAAACCCTCTCAATAAGACAATTTATAGATAAATTAAGAAAAATATAGATAGCCCGAACTGGAAATCGAACCCAGACCATGTCGGTATCGCGCCGAGTGCTCTACCAGTTGAGCTATCCGGCACTATACTATATTCCGTTCAATTTGATCTATAACTTATTGAGCTACATTGTTTATCGTCTGGTCATACACCAATTTAATAAGTGGAAACTTAAACATGCATACCTTCTCAATAAGACAATTTATAGATAAATTGAGAAAAATATAGATAGCTGGAACTGGGAATCGAACCCAGACCATGTCGGTATCGCGCCGAGTGCTCTTCCAGTTGAGCTATCCGGTACTATACTATATTCCGTTCAATTTAATCTATAACTTATCGAGCCACACCGTCCATCGTACGGTTATACACCAATTTAATAAGTGGAAACCTAAACATGCAAACCTTCTCAATAAGACAATTTATAGATACATCAAGAAAAATATAGATCGCCCGAACTGGAAGTCGAACCCAGACCATGTCGGTATCGCGCCGAGTGCTCTACCAGTTGAGCTATCCGGCACTATACTATATTCCGTTCAATTTAATCTATAACTTATTGAGCCACACCGTCCATCGTACGGTAATACACCAATTTAATAAGTGGAAACCTAAACATGGAAACCTTCTCAATAAGACAATTCATAGATACATTAAGAAAAATATAGATAGCCCGAACTGAAAGTCGAACCCAGACCATGTCGGTATCGCGCCGAGTGCTCTACCAGTTGAGCTATCCGGCACTATACTATATTCCGTTCAATTTGATCTATAACTTATTGAGCTACATTGTTTATCGTCTGGTCATACACCAATTTAATAAGTGGAAACTTAAACATGCATACCTTCTCAATAAGACAATTTATAGATAAATTGAGAAAAATATAGATAGCCCGAACTGGGAATCGAACCCAGACCATGTCGGTATCGCGCCGAGTGCTCTTCCAGTTGAGCTATCCGGCACTATACTATATTTCGTTCAATTTAATCGATAACTTATTGAGCCACATCGTCCATCGTACGGTTATACACCAATTTAATAAGTGGAAACCTAAACATGCAAACCTTCTCAATAAGACAATTTATAGTTACATCAAGAAAAATATAGATCGCCCGAACTGGAAGTCGAACCCAGACCATGTCGGTATCGCGCCGAGTGCTCTACCAGTTGAGCTATCCGGCACTATACTATATTCCGTTCAATTTAATCTATAACTTATTGAGCCACACCGTCCATCGTACGGTAATACACTAATTTAATAAGTAGAAACCTAAACATGGAAACCTTCTCAATAAGACAATTCATAGATACATTAAGAAAAATATAGAAAGCCCGAACTGGAAGTCGAACCCAGACCATGTCGGTATCGCGCCGAGTGCTCTACCAGTTGAGCTATCCGGCACTATACTATATTCCGTTCAATTTGATCTATAACTTATTGAGCTACATTGTTTATCGTCTGGTCATACACCAATTTAATAAGTGGAAACTTAAACATGCATACCTTCTCAATAAGACAATTTATAGATAAATTGAGAAAAATATAGATAGCTGGAACTGGGAATCGAACCCAGACCATGTCGGTATCGCGCCGAGTGCTCTTCCAGTTGAGCTATCCGGCACTATACTATATTTCTTTTAATTTAATCGATAACTTATTGAGCCACACCGTCCATCGTACGGTAATACACCAATTTAATGAGTGGGAACCTAAACATGCAAACCCTCTCAATAAGACAATTTATAGATAAATTAAGAAAAATATAGATAGCCCGAACTGGAAATCGAACCCAGACCATGTCGGTATCGCGCCAAGTGCTCTACGAGTTGAGCTATCCGGCACTATACTATATTCCGTTCAATTTAATCCATAACTTATTGAGCCACACCGTTTATCGTCTGGTGATACACCAATTTGATGAGTGGTAACCTAAACATGCAAACCTCAATAAAACAATTTATAGATAAATTAAGACAAATATAGATAGCCCGAACTAGGAATCGAACCCAGACCATGTCGGTATCGCGCCGAGTGCTCTACCAGTTGAGCTATTCAGCACTATACTATATTCCGTTCAATTTAATCTTTAACTTATTAAGCCACACCGTTTATCGTCTGGTATTACACCAATTTAATAAGTTGAAACTTAAACATGCAAACCTTCTCAAAAAGACAATTTATAGATAAATTGAAAAGAATTAGATAGCCCGAACTGGGAATCGAACCCAGACCATGTCGGTATCGCGCCGAGTGCTCTACCAGTTGAGCTATCCGGCACTATACTATATTCCGTTCAATTTAATCTATAACTTATTGAGTCACACCGTCCATCGTACAGTAATACGCCAATTTAATAAGTGGAAACCTAAACATGGAAACCTTCTGAATAAGAGAATTATTAGATAAATTGAAAAAAATATAGATAGCCCGAACTGGGAATCGAACCCAGACAATGTCGGTATCGCGCCGAGTGCTCTACTAGTTGAGCTATCTGGCACTATACTATATTCCGTTCAATTTGATCTATAACTTATTGAGCCACACCGTCCATCGTACGGTAATACACCAATTCAATAAGTGGAAACCTAAACATGCATACCTTCTCAATAAGACAATTTTAGATAAATTGAGAAAAATATAGATAGCCCGAACTGGGAATCGAACCCAGACCATGTCGGTATGGCGCCGAGTGCTCTTCCAGTTGAGCTATCCGGCACTAGACTATATCCCGTTCAATTTAATCCATAACTTATTGAGCCACGCCGTTTAAATTCTGGTGATACACCAATTTAATAAGTGGTAACCTAAACATGCATACCTTCTCAATAAGACAATTTTAGATAAATTGAGAAAAATATAGATAGCCCGAACTGGGAATCGAACCCAGACCATGTCGGTATGGCGCCGAGTGCTCTTCCAGTTGAGCTATCTGGCACTATACTATATTTCGTTCAATTTAATCTCTAAAATATTGAGCCACACCGTCCATCGTACGGTAATACACCAATTTAATAAGTGGAAACCTAAACATGCAAACCTTCTCAATAAGACAATTTATAGATAAATTGAGAAGAATATAGATAGCCCAAACTGGGAATCGAACCCAGACCATGTCGGTATCGCGCCGAGTGCTCTTCCAGTTGAGCTATCCGGCACTGTACTATATTTTGTTCAATTTAATCGATAACTTTTTGAGCCACACCGTCTATCGTACGGTAATACACCAATTTAATAAGGGGAAACTTGAACATGCATACCTTTTCAATAAGACAATTTTAGATAAATTAAGAAAAATATAGATAGCCCGAACTGGGAATCGAACCCAGACCATGTCGGTATCGCGCCGAGTGCTCTTCCAGTTGAGCTATCCGGCACTATACTATATTTCGTTTAATTTAATCGATAACTTATTGAGCCACACCGTCCATCGTACGGTTATACACCAATTTAATAAGTGGAAACCTAAACATGCAAACCTTCTCAATAAGACAATTTATAGATACATCAAGAAAAATATAGATCGCCCGAACTGGAAGTCGAACCCAGACCATGTCGGTATCGCGCCGAGTGCTCTACCAGTTGAGCTATCCGGCACTATACTATATTCCGTTCAATTTAATCTATAACTTATTGAGCCACACCGTCCATCGTACGGTAATACACCAATTTAATAAGTGGAAACCTAAACATGGAAACCTTCTCAATAAGACAATTCATAGATACATTAAGAAAAATATAGATAGCCCGAACTGGAAGTCGAACCCAGACCATGTCGGTATCGCGCCGAGTGCTCTACCAGTTGAGCTATCCGGCACTATACTATATTCCGTTCAATTTGATCTATAACTTATTAAGCTACATTGTTTATCGTCTGGTCATACACCAATTTAATAAGTGGAAACTTAAACATGCATACCTTCTCAATAAGACAATTTATAGATAAATTGAGAAAAATATAGATAGCCCGAACTGGGAATCGAACCCAGACCATGTCGGTATCGCGCCGAGTGCTCTTCCAGTTGAGCTATCCGGCACTATACTATATTTTGTTCAATTTAATCGATAACTTATTGAGCCACACCGTCCATCGTACGGTAATACACCAATTTAATAAGTGGAAACCTAAACATGCAAACCTTCTCAATAAGACAATTCATAGATACATTAAGAAAAATATAGATAGCCCGAACTGGAAGTCGAACCCAGACCATGTCGGTATCGCGCCGAGTGCTCTACCAGTTGAGCTATCCGGCACTATACTATATTCCGTTCAATTTGATGTATAACTTATTGAGCTACATTGTTTATCGTCTGGTCATACACCAATTTAATAAGTGGAAACTTAAACATGCATACCTTCTCAATAAGACAATTTATAGATAAATTGAGAAAAATATAGATAGCTGGAACTGGGAATCGAACCCAGACCATGTCGGTATCGCGCCGAGTGCTCTTCCAGTTGAGCTATCCGGTACTATACTATATTCCGTTCAATTTAATCTATAACTTATCGAGCCACACCGTCCATCGTACGGTTATACACCAATTTAATAAGTGGAAACCTAAACATGCAAACCTTCTCAATAAGACAATTTATAGATACATCAAGAAAAATATAGATCGCCCGAACTGGAAGTCGAACCCAGACCATGTCGGTATCGCGCCGAGTGCTCTACCAGTTGAGCTATCCGGCACTATACTATATTCCGTTCAATTTAATCTATAACTTATTGAGCCACACCGTCCATCGTACGGTAATACACCAATTTAATAAGTGGAAACCTAAACATGGAAACCTTCTCAATAAGACAATTCATAGATACATTAAGAAAAATATAGATAGCCCGAACTGAAAGTCGAACCCAGACCATGTCGGTATCGCGCCGAGTGCTCTACCAGTTGAGCTATCCGGCACTATACTATATTCCGTTCAATTTGATCTATAACTTATTGAGCTACATTGTTTATCGTCTGGTCATACACCAATTTAATAAGTGGAAACTTAAACATGCATACCTTCTCAATAAGACAATTTATAGATAAATTGAGAAAAATATAGATAGCTGGAACTGGGAATCGAACCCAGACCATGTCGGTATCGCGCCGAGTGCTCTTCCAGTTGAGCTATCCGGTACTATACTATATTCCGTTCAATTTAATCTATAACTTATCGAGCCACACCGTCCATCGTACGGTTATACACCAATTTAATAAGTGGAAACCTAAACATGCAAACCTTCTCAATAAGACAATTTATAGATACATCAAGAAAAATATAGATCGCCCGAACTGGAAGTCGAACCCAGACCATGTCGGTATCGCGCCGAGTGCTCTACCAGTTGAGCTATCCGGCACTATACTATATTCCGTTCAATTTAATCTATAACTTAATGAGCCACACCGTCCATCGTACGGTAATACACCAATTTAATAAGTGGAAACCTAAACATGGAAACCTTCTCAATAAGACAATTCATAGATACATTAAGAAAAATATAGATAGCCCGAACTGGAAGTCGAACCCAGACCATGTCGGTATCGCGCCGAGTGCTCTACCAGTTGAGCTATCCGGCACTATACTATATTCCGTTCAATTTGATCTATAACTTATTAAGCTACATTGTTTATCGTCTGGTCATACACCAATTTAATAAGTGGAAACTTAAACATGCATACCTTCTCAATAAGACAATTTATAGATAAATTGAGAAAAATATAGATAGCCCGAACTGGGAATCGAACCCAGACCATGTCGGTATCGCGCCGAGTGCTCTTCCAGTTGAGCTATCCGGCACTATACTATATTTTGTTCAATTTAATCGATAACTTATTGAGCCACACCGTCCATCGTACGGTAATACACCAATTTAATAAGTGGAAACCTAAACATGCAAACCTTCTCAATAAGACAATTCATAGATACATTAAGAAAAATATAGATAGCCCGAACTGGAAGTCGAACCCAGACCATGTCGGTATCGCGCCGAGTGCTCTACCAGTTGAGCTATCCGGCACTATACTATATTCCGTTCAATTTGATCTATAACTTATTGAGCTACATTGTTTATCGTCTGGTCATACACCAATTTAATAAGTGGAAACTTAAACATGCATACCTTCTCAATAAGACAATTTATAGATAAATTGAGAAAAATATAGATAGCTGGAACTGGGAATCGAACCCAGACCATGTCGGTATCGCGCCGAGTGCTCTTCCAGTTGAGCTATCCGGTACTATACTATATTCCGTTCAATTTAATCTATAACTTATCGAGCCACACCGTCCATCGTACGGTTATACACCAATTTAATAAGTGGAAACCTAAACATGCAAACCTTCTCAATAAGACAATTTATAGATACATCAAGAAAAATATAGATCGCCCGAACTGGAAGTCGAACCCAGACCATGTCGGTATCGCGCCGAGTGCTCTACCAGTTGAGCTATCCGGCACTATACTATATTCCGTTCAATTTAATCTATAACTTATTGAGCCACACCGTCCATCGTACGGTAATACACCAATTTAATAAGTGGAAACCTAAACATGGAAACCTTCTCAATAAGACAATTCATAGATACATTAAGAAAAATATAGATAGCCCGAACTGAAAGTCGAACCCAGACCATGTCGGTATCGCGCCGAGTGCTCTACCAGTTGAGCTATCCGGCACTATACTATATTCCGTTCAATTTGATCTATAACTTATTGAGCTACATTGTTTATCGTCTGGTCATACACCAATTTAATAAGTGGAAACTTAAACATGCATACCTTCTCAATAAGACAATTTATAGATAAATTGAGAAAAATATAGATAGCCCGAACTGGGAATCGAACCCAGACCATGTCGGTATCGCGCCGAGTGCTCTTCCAGTTGAGCTATCCGGCACTATACTATATTTCGTTCAATTTAATCGATAACTTATTGAGCCACACCGTCCATCGTACGGTAATACACCAATTTAATAAGTGGAAACCTAAACATGGAAACCTTCTCAATAAGACAATTCATAGATACATTAAGAAAAATATAGATAGCCCGAACTGAAAGTCGAACCCAGACCATGTCGGTATCGCGCCGAGTGCTCTACCAGTTGAGCTATCCGGCACTATACTATATTCCGTTCAATTTGATCTATAACTTATTGAGCTACATTGTTTATCGTCTGGTCATACACCAATTTAATAAGTGGAAACTTAAACATGCATACCTTCTCAATAAGACAATTTATAGATAAATTGAGAAAAATATAGATAGCCCGAACTGGGAATCGAACCCAGACCATGTCGGTATCGCGCCGAGTGCTCTTCCAGTTGAGCTATCCGGCACTATACTATATTTCGTTCAATTTAATCGATAACTTATTGAGCCACACCGTCCATCGTACGGTTATACACCAATTTAATAAGTGGAAACCTAAACATGCAAACCTTCTCAATAAGACAATTTATAGTTACATCAAGAAAAATATAGATCGCCCGAACTGGAAGTCGAACCCAGACCATGTCGGTATCGCGCCGAGTGCTCTACCAGTTGAGCTATCCGGCACTATACTATATTCCGTTCAATTTAATCTATAACTTATTGAGCCACACCGTCCATCGTACGGTAATACACTAATTTAATAAGTAGAAACCTAAACATGGAAACCTTCTCAATAAGACAATTCATAGATACATTAAGAAAAATATAGAAAGCCCGAACTGGAAGTCGAACCCAGACCATGTCGGTATCGCGCCGAGTGCTCTACCAGTTGAGCTATCCGGCACTATACTATATTTCTTTTAATTTAATCGATAACTTATTGAGCCACACCGTCCATCGTACGGTAATACACCAATTTAATGAGTGGGAACCTAAACATGCAAACCCTCTCAATAAGACAATTTATAGATAAATTAAGAAAAATATAGATAGCCCGAACTGGAAATCGAACCCAGACCATGTCGGTATCGCGCCGAGTGCTCTACCAGTTGAGCTATCCGGCACTATACTATATTCCGTTCAATTTGATCTATAACTTATTGAGCTACATTGTTTATCGTCTGGTCATACACCAATTTAATAAGTGGAAACTTAAACATGCATACCTTCTCAATAAGACAATTTATAGATAAATTGAGAAAAATATAGATAGCTGGAACTGGGAATCGAACCCAGACCATGTCGGTATCGCGCCGAGTGCTCTTCCAGTTGAGCTATCCGGTACTATACTATATTCCGTTCAATTTAATCTATAACTTATCGAGCCACACCGTCCATCGTACGGTTATACACCAATTTAATAAGTGGAAACCTAAACATGCAAACCTTCTCAATAAGACAATTTATAGATACATCAAGAAAAATATAGATCGCCCGAACTGGAAGTCGAACCCAGACCATGTCGGTATCGCGCCGAGTGCTCTACCAGTTGAGCTATCCGGCACTATACTATATTCCGTTCAATTTAATCTATAACTTATTGAGCCACACCGTCCATCGTACGGTAATACACCAATTTAATAAGTGGAAACCTAAACATGGAAACCTTCTCAATAAGACAATTCATAGATACATTAAGAAAAATATAGATAGCCCGAACTGAAAGTCGAACCCAGACCATGTCGGTATCGCGCCGAGTGCTCTACCAGTTGAGCTATCCGGCACTATACTATATTCCGTTCAATTTGATCTATAACTTATTGAGCTACATTGTTTATCGTCTGGTCATACACCAATTTAATAAGTGGAAACTTAAACATGCATACCTTCTCAATAAGACAATTTATAGATAAATTGAGAAAAATATAGATAGCCCGAACTGGGAATCGAACCCAGACCATGTCGGTATCGCGCCGAGTGCTCTTCCAGTTGAGCTATCCGGCACTATACTATATTTCGTTCAATTTAATCGATAACTTATTGAGCCACACCGTCCATCGTACGGTTATACACCAATTTAATAAGTGGAAACCTAAACATGCAAACCTTCTCAATAAGACAATTTATAGTTACATCAAGAAAAATATAGATCGCCCGAACTGGAAGTCGAACCCAGACCATGTCGGTATCGCGCCGAGTGCTCTACCAGTTGAGCTATCCGGCACTATACTATATTCCGTTCAATTTAATCTATAACTTATTGAGCCACACCGTCCATCGTACGGTAATACACTAATTTAATAAGTAGAAACCTAAACATGGAAACCTTCTCAATAAGACAATTCATAGATACATTAAGAAAAATATAGAAAGCCCGAACTGGAAGTCGAACCCAGACCATGTCGGTATCGCGCCGAGTGCTCTACCAGTTGAGCTATCCGGCACTATACTATATTCCGTTCAATTTGATCTATAACTTATTGAGCTACATTGTTTATCGTCTGGTCATACACCAATTTAATAAGTGGAAACTTAAACATGCATACCTTCTCAATAAGACAATTTATAGATAAATTGAGAAAAATATAGATAGCTGGAACTGGGAATCGAACCCAGACCATGTCGGTATCGCGCCGAGTGCTCTTCCAGTTGAGCTATCCGGCACTATACTATATTTCTTTTAATTTAATCGATAACTTATTGAGCCACACCGTCCATCGTACGGTAATACACCAATTTAATGAGTGGGAACCTAAACATGCAAACCCTCTCAATAAGACAATTTATAGATAAATTAAGAAAAATATAGATAGCCCGAACTGGAAATCGAACCCAGACCATGTCGGTATCGCGCCAAGTGCTCTACGAGTTGAGCTATCCGGCACTATACTATATTCCGTTCAATTTAATCCATAACTTATTGAGCCACACCGTTTATCGTCTGGTGATACACCAATTTGATGAGTGGTAACCTAAACATGCAAACCTCAATAAAACAATTTATAGATAAATTAAGACAAATATAGATAGCCCGAACTAGGAATCGAACCCAGACCATGTCGGTATCGCGCCGAGTGCTCTACCAGTTGAGCTATTCAGCACTATACTATATTCCGTTCAATTTAATCTTTAACTTATTAAGCCACACCGTTTATCGTCTGGTATTACACCAATTTAATAAGTTGAAACTTAAACATGCAAACCTTCTCAAAAAGACAATTTATAGATAAATTGAAAAGAATTAGATAGCCCGAACTGGGAATCGAACCCAGACCATGTCGGTATCGCGCCGAGTGCTCTACCAGTTGAGCTATCCGGCACTATACTATATTCCGTTCAATTTAATCTATAACTTATTGAGTCACACCGTCCATCGTACAGTAATACGCCAATTTAATAAGTGGAAACCTAAACATGGAAACCTTCTGAATAAGAGAATTATTAGATAAATTGAAAAAAATATAGATAGCCCGAACTGGGAATCGAACCCAGACCATGTCGGTATCGCGCCGAGTGCTCTACTAGTTGAGCTATCTGGCACTATACTATATTCCGTTCAATTTGATCTATAACTTATTGAGCCACACCGTCCATCGTACGGTAATACACCAATTCAATAAGTGGAAACCTAAACATGCATACCTTCTCAATAAGACAATTTTAGATAAATTGAGAAAAATATAGATAGCCCGAACTGGGAATCGAACCCAGACCATGTCGGTATGGCGCCGAGTGCTCTTCCAGTTGAGCTATCCGGCACTAGACTATATCCCGTTCAATTTAATCCATAACTTATTGAGCCACGCCGTTTAAATTCTGGTGATACACCAATTTAATAAGTGGTAACCTAAACATGCATACCTTCTCAATAAGACAATTTTAGATAAATTGAGAAAAATATAGATAGCCCGAACTGGGAATCGAACCCAGACCATGTCGGTATGGCGCCGAGTGCTCTTCCAGTTGAGCTATCTGGCACTATACTATATTTCGTTCAATTTAATCTCTAAAATATTGAGCCACACCGTCCATCGTACGGTAATACACCAATTTAATAAGTGGAAACCTAAACATGCAAACCTTCTCAATAAGACAATTTATAGATAAATTGAGAAGAATATAGATAGCCCAAACTGGGAATCGAACCCAGACCATGTCGGTATCGCGCCGAGTGCTCTTCCAGTTGAGCTATCCGGCACTGTACTATATTTTGTTCAATTTAATCGATAACTTTTTGAGCCACACCGTCTATCGTACGGTAATACACCAATTTAATAAGGGGAAACTTGAACATGCATACCTTTTCAATAAGACAATTTTAGATAAATTAAGAAAAATATAGATAGCCCGAACTGGGAATCGAACCCAGACCATGTCGGTATCGCGCCGAGTGCTCTTCCAGTTGAGCTATCCGGCACTATACTATATTTCGTTTAATTTAATCGATAACTTATTGAGCCACACCGTCCATCGTACGGTTATACACCAATTTAATAAGTGGAAACCTAAACATGCAAACCTTCTCAATAAGACAATTTATAGATACATCAAGAAAAATATAGATCGCCCGAACTGGAAGTCGAACCCAGACCATGTCGGTATCGCGCCGAGTGCTCTACCAGTTGAGCTATCCGGCACTATACTATATTCCGTTCAATTTAATCTATAACTTATTGAGCCACACCGTCCATCGTACGGTAATACACCAATTTAATAAGTGGAAACCTAAACATGGAAACCTTCTCAATAAGACAATTCATAGATACATTAAGAAAAATATAGATAGCCCGAACTGGAAGTCGAACCCAGACCATGTCGGTATCGCGCCGAGTGCTCTACCAGTTGAGCTATCCGGCACTATACTATATTCCGTTCAATTTGATCTATAACTTATTAAGCTACATTGTTTATCGTCTGGTCATACACCAATTTAATAAGTGGAAACTTAAACATGCATACCTTCTCAATAAGACAATTTATAGATAAATTGAGAAAAATATAGATAGCCCGAACTGGGAATCGAACCCAGACCATGTCGGTATCGCGCCGAGTGCTCTTCCAGTTGAGCTATCCGGCACTATACTATATTTTGTTCAATTTAATCGATAACTTATTGAGCCACACCGTCCATCGTACGGTAATACACCAATTTAATAAGTGGAAACCTAAACATGCAAACCTTCTCAATAAGACAATTCATAGATACATTAAGAAAAATATAGATAGCCCGAACTGGAAGTCGAACCCAGACCATGTCGGTATCGCGCCGAGTGCTCTACCAGTTGAGCTATCCAGCACTATTCTATATTCCGTTCAATTTGATCTATAACTTATTGAGCTACATTGTTTATCGTCTGGTCATACACCAATTTAATAAGTGGAAACTTAAACATGCATACCTTCTCAATAAGACAATTTATAGATAAATTGAGAAAAATATAGATAGCTGGAACTGGGAATCGAACCCAGACCATGTCGGTATCGCGCCGAGTGCTCTTCCAGTTGAGCTATCCGGCACTATACTATATTTCTTTTAATTTAATCGATAACTTATTGAGCCACACCGTCCATCGTACGGTAATACACCAATTTAATGAGTGGGAACCTAAACATGCAAACCCTCTCAATAAGACAATTTATAGATAAATTAAGAAAAATATAGATAGCCCGAACTGGAAATCGAACCCAGACCATGTCGGTATCGCGCCAAGTGCTCTACGAGTTGAGCTATCCGGCACTATACTATATTCCGTTCAATTTAATCCATAACTTATTGAGCCACACCGTTTATCGTCTGGTGATACACCAATTTGATAAGTGGTAACCGAAACATGCAAACCTCAATAAAACAATTTATAGATAAATTAAGACAAATATAGATAGCCCGAACTAGGAATCGAACCCAGACCATGTTGGTATCGCGACGAGTGCTCTACCAGTTGAGCTATTCAGCACTATACTATATTCCGTTCAATTTAATCTTTAACTTATTAAGCCACACCGTTTATCGTCTGGTATTACACCAATTTTATAAGTGGAAACCTAAACATGGAAACCTTCTCAATAAGACAATTTATAGATAAATTGAGAAGAATATAGATAGCCCAAACTGGGAATCGAACCCAGACCATGTCGGTATCGCGCCGAGTGCTCTTCCAGTTGAGCTATCCGGCACTGTACTATATTTTGTTCAATTTAATCGATAACTTTTTGAGCCACACCGTCTATCGTACGGTAATACACCAATTTAATAAGGGGAAACTTGAACATGCATACCTTTTCAATAAGACAATTTTAGATAAATTAAGAAAAATATAGATAGCCCGAACTGGGAATCGAACCCAGACCATGTCGGTATCGCGCCGAGTGCTCTTCCAGTTGAGCTATCCGGCACTATACTATATTTCGTTTAATTTAATCGATAACTTATTGAGCCACACCGTCCATCGTACGGTTATACACCAATTTAATAAGTGGAAACCTAAACATGCAAACCTTCTCAATAAGACAATTTATAGATACATCAAGAAAAATATAGATCGCCCGAACTGGAAGTCGAACCCAGACCATGTCGGTATCGCGCCGAGTGCTCTACCAGTTGAGCTATCCGGCACTATACTATATTCCGTTCAATTTAATCTATAACTTATTGAGCCACACCGTCCATCGTACGGTAATACACCAATTTAATAAGTGGAAACCTAAACATGGAAACCTTCTCAATAAGACAATTCATAGATACATTAAGAAAAATATAGATAGCCCGAACTGGAAGTCGAACCCAGACCATGTCGGTATCGCGCCGAGTGCTCTACCAGTTGAGCTATCCGGCACTATACTATATTCCGTTCAATTTGATCTATAACTTATTAAGCTACATTGTTTATCGTCTGGTCATACACCAATTTAATAAGTGGAAACTTAAACATGCATACCTTCTCAATAAGACAATTTATAGATAAATTGAGAAAAATATAGATAGCCCGAACTGGGAATCGAACCCAGACCATGTCGGTATCGCGCCGAGTGCTCTTCCAGTTGAGCTATCCGGCACTATACTATATTTTGTTCAATTTAATCGATAACTTATTGAGCCACACCGTCCATCGTACGGTAATACACCAATTCAATAAGTGGAAACCTAAACATGCAAACCTTCTCAATAAGACAATTCATAGATACATTAAGAAAAATATAGATAGCCCGAACTGGAAGTCGAACCCAGACCATGTCGGTATCGCGCCGAGTGCTCTACCAGTTGAGCTATCCAGCACTATTCTATATTCCGTTCAATTTGATCTATAACTTATTGAGCTACATTGTTTATCGTCTGGTCATACACCAATTTAATAAGTGGAAACTTAAACATGCATACCTTCTCAATAAGACAATTTATAGATAAATTGAGAAAAATATAGATAGCTGGAACTGGGAATCGAACCCAGACCATGTCGGTATCGCGCCGAGTGCTCTTCCAGTTGAGCTATCCGGCACTATACTATATTTCTTTTAATTTAATCGATAACTTATTGAGCCACACCGTCCATCGTACGGTAATACACCAATTTAATGAGTGGGAACCTAAACATGCAAACCCTCTCAATAAGACAATTTATAGATAAATTAAGAAAAATATAGATAGCCCGAACTGGAAATCGAACCCAGACCATGTCGGTATCGCGCCAAGTGCTCTACGAGTTGAGCTATCCGGCACTATACTATATTCCGTTCAATTTAATCCATAACTTATTGAGCCACACCGTTTATCGTCTGGTGATACACCAATTTGATAAGTGGTAACCGAAACATGCAAACCTCAATAAAACAATTTATAGATAAATTAAGACAAATATAGATAGCCCGAACTAGGAATCGAACCCAGACCATGTTGGTATCGCGACGAGTGCTCTACCAGTTGAGCTATTCAGCACTATACTATATTCCGTTCAATTTAATCTTTAACTTATTAAGCCACACCGTTTATCGTCTGGTATTACACCAATTTTATAAGTGGAAACCTAAACATGGAAACCTTCTCAATAAGAGAAAAAATAGATAAATTGAAAAAAATATAGATAGCCCGAACTGGGAATCGAACCCAGACCATGTCGGTATCGCGTCGAGTGCTCTGCCAGTTGAGCTATCCAGCACTATACTATATTCCGTTCAATTTGATCTTTAACTTATTGAGCCACACCGTTTATCGTCTGGTAACACCAATTTAATAAGTGGAAACTTAAACATGCAAACCTTCTCAATAAGACAATTTATAGATAAGTTGAGAAGAATATAGATAGCCCGAACTGGGAATCAAACCCAGACCATGTCGGTAACGCGCCGTGTGCTCTACCAGTTGAGCTATCCAGCACTATACTATATTCCGTTCAATTTGATCTTTAACTTATTGAGCCACACCGTTTATCGTCTGGTAATACACCAATTTAATAAGTGGAAACTTAAACATGCAAACCTTCTCAATAAGACAATTTATAGATAAATTGAGAAGAATATAGATAGCCCGAACTGGGAATCGAACCCAGACCATGTCAGTATCGCGCCGAGTGCTCTTCCAGTTGAGCTATCCGGCACTGTACTATATTTTGTTCAATTTAATCGATAACTTTTTGGGCCACACCGTCCATCGTACGGTGATACACCAATTTAATAAGTGGAAACCTAAACATGCAAACCTTCTCAATAAGACAATTAATAGATAAATTGAAAAAAATATAGATAGCCCGAACTGGGAATCGAACCCAGACCATGTCGGTAACGCGCCGTGTGCTCTACCAGTTGAGCTATCCAGCACTATACTATATTCCGTTCAATTTGATCCTTAACTTATTGAGCCACACCGTTTATCTTCTGGTAATACACCAATTTAATAATTGGAAACTTAAACATGCAAACCTTCTCAAAAAGACAATTTAAAGATAAATTGAGAAGAATATAGATAGCCCGAACTGGGAATCGAACCCAGACCATGTCGGTATCGCGCCGAGTGCTCTACCAGTTGAGCTATTCGGCACTATACTATATTCCGTTCAATTTAATCTATAACTTATTGAGCCACACCGTCCATCGTACGGTAATACGCAAATTTAATAAGTGGAAACCTAAACATGGAAACCTTCTCAATAAGAGAATTAATAGATAAATTGAAAAAAATATAGATAGCCCGAACTGGGAATCGAACCCAGACCATGTCGGTATCGCGCCGAGTGCTCTACTAGTTGAGCTATCCGGCACTGTACTATATTTTGTTCAATTTAATCGATTACTTTTTGAGCCACACCGTCTATCGTACGGTAATACACCAATTTAATAAGTGGAAACCTAAACATGCAAACCTTCTCAATAAGACAATTTATAAATAAATTGAGAAAAATATAGATAGCCCGAACTGGGAATCGAACCCAAACCATGTCGGTATCGCGCCGAGTGCTCTTCCAGTTGAGCTATCCGGTACTATACTATATTCCGTTCAATTTAATCTATAACTTATCGAGCCACACCGTCCATCGGACGGTAATACACCAATTTAATAAGGGGAAACTTAAACATGCATACCTTTTCAATAAGACAATTTTGGATAAATTGAGAAAAATATAGATAGCCCGAACTGGGAATCGAACCCAGACCATGTCGGTATCGCGCCGAGTGCTCTTCCAGTTGAGCTATCCGGCAGTATACTATATTTTGTTCAATTTAATCGATAACTTATTGAGCCACACCGTCCATCGTACGGTTATACACCAATTTAATAAGTGGAAACCTAAACATGCAAACCTTCTCAATAAGACAATTTATAGATACATCAAGAAAAATATAGATCGCCCGAACTGGAAGTCGAACCCAGACCATGTCGGTATCGCGCCGAGTGCTCTACCAGTTGAGCTATCCGGCACTATACTATATTCCGTTCAATTTAATCCATAACTTATTGAGCCACACCGTTTATCGTCTGGTCATACACCAATTTAATAAGTGGAAACTTAAACATGCATACCTTCTCAATAAGAAAATTTATAGATAAATTGAGAAAAATATAGATAGCCCGAACTGGGAATCGAACCGAGACCATGTCGGTATCGTGCCGAGTGCTCTTCCAGTTGAGCTATCCGGCACTATACTATATTTCTTTCAATTTGATCTTTAACTCATTGAGCCACACCGTTTATCGTCTGGTAATACACCAATTTAATAAGTGGGAACTTAAACATGCAAACCTTCTCAATAAGACAATTTATAGATAAATTGAGAAGAATATAGATAGTCCGAACTGGGAATCGAACCCAGACCATGTCGGTATCGCGCCGAGTGCTCTACCAGTTGAGCTATCCGGCACTATACTATATCCCGTTCAATTTAATCCATAACTTATTGAGCTACACCGTTTATCGTCTGGTGATACACCAATTTAATAAGTGGTAACCTAAACATGCAAAACTTCTCAATAAAACAATTTATAGATAAATTAAGACAAATATAGATAGCCCGAACTTGGAATCGAACCCAGACCATGTCGGTATCGCGCCGAGTGCTCTTCCAGTTGAGCTATCCGGCACTGTACTATATTTTGTTCAATTTAATCGATAACTTTTTGGGCCACACCGTCCATCGTACGGTAATACGCCAATTTAATAAGTGGAAACCTAAACATGGAAACCTTCTCAATAACAGAATTAATAGATAAATTGAAAAAAATATAGATAGCCCGAACTGGGAATCGAACCCAGACCATGTCGGTATCGCGCCGAGTGCTCTACTAGTTGAGCTATCTGGCACTATACTATATTCCGTTCAATTTAATCTTTAACTTATTGAGCCACACCGTCCATCGTACGGTAATACACCAATTTAATAAGTGGAAACCTAAACATGGAAACCTTTTTAATAAGAGAATTAATAGATAAATTGAAAAAAATATAGATAGCCCGAACTGGGAATCGAACCCAGACCATGTCGGTATCGCGCCGAGTGCTCTACCAGTTGAGCTATCCGGCACTATACTATATCCCGTTCAATTTAATCCATAACTTATTGAGCCACACCGTTTATCGTCTGGTGATACACCAATTTAGTAAGTGGTAACCTAAACATGCAAAACTTCTCAATAAAACAATTTATAGATAAATTAAGACAAATATAGATAGCCCGAACTAGGAATCGAACACAGACCATGTCGGTATCGCGCCGAGTGCTCTACCAGTTGAGCTATCCAGCACTATACTATATTCCGTTCAATTTGATCTTTAACTTATTGAGCCACACCGTTTATCGTCTGGTAATACACCAATTTAATAAGTGGAAACTTAAACATGCAAACCTTCTCAATAAGACAATTTATAGATAAATTGAGAAGAATATAGATAGCCCGAACTGGGAATCGAACCCAGACCATGTCAGTATCGCGCCGAGTGCTCTTCCAGTTGAGCTATCCGGCACTGTACTATATTTTGTTCAATTTAATCGATAACTTTTTGGGCCACACCGTCCATCGTACGGTAATACACCAATTTAATAAGTGGAAACCTAAACATGCAAACCTTCTCAATAAGACAATTAATAGATAAATTGAAAAAAATATAGATAGCCCGAACTGGGAATCGAACCCAGACCATGTCGGTAACGCGCCGTGTGCTCTACCAGTTGAGCTATCCAGCACTATACTATATTCCGTTCAATTTGATCTTTAACTTATTGAGCCACACCGTTTATCTTCTGGTAATACACCAATTTAATAATTGGAAACTTAAACATGCAAACCTTCTCAAAAAGACAATTTATAGATAAATTGAGAAGAATATAGATAGCCCGAACTGGGAATCGAACCCAGACCATGTCGGTATCGCGCCGAGTGCTCTACCAGTTGAGCTATTTGGCACTATACTATATTCTGTTCAATTTAATCTATAACTTATCGAGCCACACCGTCCATCGGACGGTAATACACCAATTTAATAAGGGGAAACTTAAACATGCATACCTTTTCAATAAGACAATTTTAGATAAATTGAGAAAAATATAGATAGCCCGAACTGGGAATCGAACCCAGACCATGTCGGTATCGCGCCGAGTGCTCTTCCAGTTGAGCTATCCGGCACTATACTATATTTTGTTCAATTTAATCGATAACTTATTGAGCCACACCGTCTATCGTACGGTTATACACCAATTTAATAAGTGGAAACCTAAACATGCAAACCTTCTCAATGAGACAATTTATAGATACATCAAGAAAAATATAGATCGCCCGAACTGGAAGTCGAACCCAGACCATGTCGGTATCGCGCCGAGTGCTCTACCAGTTGAGCTATCCGGCACTATACTATATTCCGTTCAATTTAATCTACAACTTATTGAGCCACACCGTTTATCGTCTGGTCATACACCAATTTAATAAGTGGAAACTTAAACATGCATACCTTCTCAATAAGAAAATTTATAGATAAATTGAGAAAAATATAGATAGCCCGAACTAGGAATCGAACCCAGACCATGTCGGTATCGTGCCGAGTGCTCTTCCAGTTGAGCTATCCGGCACTATACTATATTTCTTTCAATTTGATCTTTAACTCATTGAGCCACACCGTTTATCGTCTGGTAATACACCAATTTAATAAGTGGTAACCTAAACATGCAAAACTTCTCAATAAGACAATTCATAGATACATTAAGAAAAATATAGATAGCCCGAACTGGAAGTCGAACCCAGACCATGTCGGTATCGCGCCGAGTGCTCTACCAGTTGAGCTATCCAGCACTATTCTATATTCCGTTCAATTTGATCTATAACTTATTGAGCTACATTGTTTATCGCCTGGTCATACACCAATTTGATAAGTGGAAACTTAAACATGCATACCTTCTCAATAAGACAATTTATAGATAAATTGAGAAAAATATAGATAGCTGGAACTGGGAATCGAACCCAGACCATGTCGGTATCGCGCCGAGTGCTCTTCCAGTTGAGCTATCCGGCACTATACTATATTTCTTTTAATTTAATCGATAACTTATTGAGCCACACCGTCCATCGTACGGTAATACACCAATTTAATGAGTGGGAACCTAAACATGCAAACCCTCTCAATAAGACAATTTATAGATAAATTAAGAAAAATATAGATAGCCCGAACTGGAAATCGAACCCAGACCATGTCGGTATCGCGCCAAGTGCTCTACGAGTTGAGCTATCCGGCACTATACTATATTCCGTTCAATTTAATCCATAACTTATTGAGCCACACCGTTTATCGTCTGGTGATACACCAATTTGATAAGTGGTAACCTAAACATGCAAACCTCAATAAAACAATTTATAGATAAATTAAGACAAATATAGATAGCCCGAACTAGGAATCGAACCCAGACCATGTCGGTATCGCGCCGAGTGCTCTACCAGTTGAGCTATTCAGCACTATACTATATTCCGTTCAATTTAATCTTTAACTTATTAAGCCACACCGTTTATCGTCTGGTATTACACCAATTTTATAAGTGGAAACCTAAACATGGAAACCTTCTCAATAAGAGAAAAAATAGATAAATTGAAAAAAATATAGATAGCCCGAACTGGGAATCGAACCCAGACCATGTCGGTATCGCGCCGAGTGCTCTGCCAGTTGAGCTATCCAGCACTATACTATATTCCGTTCAATTTGATCTTTAACTTATTGAGCCACACCGTTTATCGTCTGGTAACACCAATTTAATAAGTGGAAACTTAAACATGCAAACCTTCTCAATAAGACAATTTATAGATAAGTTGAGAAGAATATAGATAGCCCGAACTGGGAATCAAACCCAGACTATGTCGGTAACGCGCCGTGTGCTCTACCAGTTGAGCTATCCAGCACTATACTATATTCCGTTCAATTTGATCTTTAACTTATTGAGCCACACCGTTTATCGTCTGGTAATACACCAATTTAATAAGTGGAAACTTAAACATGCAAACCTTCTCAATAAGACAATTTATAGATTAATTGAGAAGAATATAGATAGCCCGAACTGGGAATCGAACCCAGACCATGTCAGTATCGCGCCGAGTGCTCTTCCAGTTGAGCTATCCGGCACTGTACTATATTTTGTTCAATTTAATCGATAACTTTTTGGGCCACACCGTCCATCGTACGGTAATACACCAATTTAATAAGTGGAAACCTAAACATGCAAACCTTCTCAATAAGACAATTAATAGATAAATTGAAAAAAATATAGATAGCCCGAACTGGGAATCGAACCCAGACCATGTCGGTAAAGCGCCGTGTGCTCTACCAGTTGAGCTATCAAGCACTATACTATATTCCGTTCAATTTGATCTTTAACTTATTGAGCCACACCGTTTATCTTCTGGTAATACACCAATTTAATAATTGGAAACTTAAACGTGCAAACCTTCTCAAAAAGACAATTTAAAGATAAATTGAGAAGAATATAGATAGCCCGAACTGGGAATCGAACCCAGACCATGTCGGTATCGCGCCGAGTGCTCTACCAGTTGAGCTATTCGGCACTATACTATATTCCGTTCAATTTAATCTATAACTTATTGAGCCGCACCGTCCATCGTACGGTAATACGCAAATTTAATAAGTGGAAACCTAAACATGGAAACCTTCTCAATAAGAGAATTAATAGATAAATTGAAAAAAATATAGATAGCCCGAACTGGGAATCGAACCCAGACCATGTCGGTATCGCGCCGAGTGCTCTACTAGTTGAGCTATCCGGCACTGTACTATATTTTGTTCAATTTAATCGATAACTTTTTGAGCCACACCGTCTATCGTACGGTAATACACCAATTTAATAAGTGGAAACCTAAACATGCAAACCTTCTCAATAAGACAATTTATAAATAAATTGAGAAAAATATAGATAGCCCGAACTGGGAATCGAACCCAAACCATGTCGGTATCGCGCCGAGTGCTCTTCCAGTTGAGCTATCCGGTACTATACTATATTCCGTTCAATTTAATCTATAACTTATCGAGCCACACCGTCCATCGGACGGTAATACACCAATTTAATAAGGGGAAACTTAAACATGCATACCTTTTCAATAAGACAATTTTGGATAAATTGAGAAAAATATAGATAGCCCGAACTGGGAATCGAACCCAGACCATGTCGGTATCGCGCCGAGTGCTCTTCTAGTTGAGCTATCCGGCAGTATACTATATTTTGTTCAATTTAATCGATAACTTATTGAGCCACACCGTCCATCGTACGGTTATACACCAATTTAATAAGTGGAAACCTAAACATGCAAACCTTCTCAATAAGACAATTTATAGATACATCAAGAAAAATATAGATCGCCCGAACTGGAAGTCGAACCCAGACCATGTCGGTATTGCGCCGAGTGCTCTACCAGTTGAGCTATCCGGCACTATACTATATTCTGTTCAATTTAATCTATAACTTATTGAGCCACACCGTTTATCGTCTGGTCATACACCAATTTAATAAGTGGAAACTTAAACATGCATACCTTCTCAATAAGAAAATTTATAGATAAATTGAGAAAAATATAGATAGCCCGAACTGGGAATCGAACCGAGACCATGTCGGTATCGTGCCGAGTGCTCTTCCAGTTGAGCTATCCGGCACTATACTATATTTCTTTCAATTTGATCTTTAACTCATTGAGCCACACCGTTTATCGTCTGGTAATACACCAATTTAATAAGTGGGAACTTAAACATGCAAACCTTCTCAATAAGACAATTTATAGATAAATTGAGAAGAATATAGATAGTCCGAACTGGGAATCGAACCCAGACGATGTCGGTATCGCGCCGAGTGCTCTACCAGTTGAGCTATCCGGCACTATACTATATCCCGTTCAATTTAATCCATAACTTATTGAGCCACACCGTTTATCGTCTGGTGATACACCAATTTAATAAGTGGTAACCTAAACATGCAAAACTTCTCAATAAAACAATTTATAGATAAATTAAGACAAATATAGATAGCCCGAACTTGGAATCGAACCCAGACAATGTCGGTATCGCGCCGAGTGCTCTTCCAGTTGAGCTATCCGGCACTGTACTATATTTTGTTCAATTTAATCGATAACTTTTTGGGCCACACCGTCCATCGTACGGTAATACGCCAATTTAATAAGTGGAAACCTAAACATGGAAACCTTCTCAATAACAGAATTAATAGATAAATTGAAAAAAATATAGATAGCCCGAACTGGGAATCGAACCCAGACCATGTCGGTATCGCGCCGAGTGCTCTACTAGTTGAGCTATCTGGCACTATACTATATTCCGTTCAATTTAATCTTTAACTTATTGAGCCACACCGTCCATCGTACGGTAATACACCAATTTAATAAGTGGAAACCTAAACATGGAAACCTTTTCAATAAGAGAATTAATAGATAAATTGAAAAAAATATAGATAGCCCGAACTGGGAATCGAACCCAGACCATGTCGGTATCGCGCCGAGTGCTCTACCAGTTGAGCTATCCGGCACTATACTATATCCCGTTCAATTTAATCCATAACTTATTGAGCCACACCGTTTATCGTCTGGTGATACACCAATTTAGTAAGTGGTAACCTAAACATGCAAAACTTCTCAATAAAACAATTTATAGATAAATTAAAACAAATATAGATAGCCCGAACTAGGAATCGAACACAGACCATGTCGGTATCGCGCCGAGTGCTCTACCAGTTGAGCTATCCAGCACTATACTATATTCCGTTCAATTTGATCTTTAACTTATTGAGCCACACCGTTTATCGTCTGGTAATACACCAATTTAATAAGTGGAAACTTAAACATGCAAACCTTCTCAATAAGACAATTTATAGATAAATTGAGAAGAACATAGATAGCCCGAACTGGGAATCGAACCCAGACCATGTCAGTATCGCGCCGAGTGCTCTTCCAGTTGAGCTATCCGGCACTGTACTATATTTTGTTCAATTTAATCGATAACTTTTTGGGCCACACCGTCCATCGTACGGTAATACACCAATTTAATAAGTGGAAACCTAAACATGCAAACCTTCTCAATAAGACAATTAATAGATAAATTGAAAAAAATATAGATAGCCCGAACTGGGAATCGAACCCAGACCATGTCGGTAACGCGCCGTGTGCTCTACCAGTTGAGCTATCCAGCACTATACTATATTCCGTTCAATTTGATCTTTAACTTATTGAGCCACACCGTTTATCTTCTGGTAATACACCAATTTAATAATTGGAAACTTAAACATGCAAACCTTCTCGAAAAGACAATTTATAGATAAATTGAGAAGAATATAGATAGCCCGAACTGGGAATCGAACCCAGACCATGTCGGTATCGCGCCGAGTGCTCTACCAGTTGAGCTATTCGGCACTATACTATATTCCGTTCAATTTAATCTATAACTTATTGAGCCACACCGTCCATCGTACGGTAATACGCCAATTTAATAAGTGGAAACCTAAACATGGAAACCTTCTCAATAAGAGAATTAATAGATAAATTGAAAGAAATATAGATAGCCCGAACTGGGAATCGAACCCAGACCATGTCGGTATCGCGCCGAGTGCTCTACTAGTTGAGCTATCCGGCACTGTACTATATTTTGTTCAATTTAATCGATAACTTTTTGAGCCACACCGTCTATCGTACGGTAATACACCAATTTAATAAGTGGAAACCTAAACATGCAAACCTTCTCAATAAGACAATTTATAAATAAATTGAGAAAAATATAGATAGCCCGAACTGGGAATCGAACCCAAACCATGTCGGTATCGCGCCGAGTGCTCTTCCAGTTGAGCTATCCGGTACTATACTATATTCTGTTCAATTTAATCTATAACTTATCGAGCCACACCGTCCATCGGACGGTAATACACCAATTTAATAAGGGGAAACTTAAACATGCATACCTTTTCAATAAGACAATTTTAGATAAATTGAGAAAAATATAGATAGCCCGAACTGGGAATCGAACCCAGACCATGTCGGTATCGCGCCGAGTGCTCTTCCAGTTGAGCTATCCGGCACTATACTATATTTTGTTCAATTTAATCGATAACTTATTGAGCCACACCGTCTATCGTACGGTTATACACCAATTTAATAAGTGGAAACCTAAACATGCAAACCTTCTCAATGAGACAATTTATAGATACATCAAGAAAAATATAGATCGCCCGAACTGGAAGTCGAACCCAGACCATGTCGGTATCGCGCCGAGTGCTCTACCAGTTGAGCTATCCGGCACTATACTATATTCCGTTCAATTTAATCTACAACTTATTGAGCCACACCGTTTATCGTCTGGTCATACACCAATTTAATAAGTGGAAACTTAAACATGCATACCTTCTCAATAAGAAAATTTATAGATAAATTGAGAAAAATATAGATAGCCCGAACTGGGAATCGAACCCAGACCATGTCGGTATCGTGCCGAGTGCTCTTCCAGTTGAGCTATCCGGCACTATACTATATTTCTTTCAATTTGATCTTTAACTCATTGAGCCACACCGTTTATCGTCTGGTAATACACCAATTTAATAAGTGGTAACCTAAACATGCAAAACTTCTCAATAAGACAATTCATAGATACATTAAGAAAAATATAGATAGCCCGAACTGGAAGTCGAACCCAGACCATGTCGGTATCGCGCCGAGTGCTCTACCAGTTGAGCTATCCAGCACTATTCTATATTCCGTTCAATTTGATCTATAACTTATTGAGCTACATTGTTTATCGCCTGGTCATACACCAATTTGATAAGTGGAAACTTAAACATGCATACCTTCTCAATAAGACAATTTATAGATAAATTGAGAAAAATATAGATAGCTGGAACTGGGAATCGAACCCAGACCATGTCGGTATCGCGCCGAGTGCTCTTCCAGTTGAGCTATCCGGCACTATACTATATTTCTTTTAATTTAATCGATAACTTATTGAGCCACACCGTCCATCGTACGGTAATACACCAATTTAATGAGTGGGAACCTAAACATGCAAACCCTCTCAATAAGACAATTTATAGATAAATTAAGAAAAATATAGATAGCCCGAACTGGAAATCGAACCCAGACCATGTCGGTATCGCGCCAAGTGCTCTACGAGTTGAGCTATCCGGCACTATACTATATTCCGTTCAATTTAATCCATAACTTATTGAGCCACACCGTTTATCGTCTGGTGATACACCAATTTGATAAGTGGTAACCTAAACATGCAAACCTCAATAAAACAATTTATAGATAAATTAAGACAAATATAGATAGCCCGAACTAGGAATCGAACCCAGACCATGTCGGTATCGCGCCGAGTGCTCTACCAGTTGAGCTATTCAGCACTATACTATATTCCGTTCAATTTAATCTTTAACTTATTAAGCCACACCGTTTATCGTCTGGTATTACACCAATTTTATAAGTGGAAACCTAAACATGGAAACCTTCTCAATAAGAGAAAAAATAGATAAATTGAAAAAAATATAGATAGCCCGAACTGGGAATCGAACCCAGACCATGTCGGTATCGCGCCGAGTGCTCTGCCAGTTGAGCTATCCAGCACTATACTATATTCCGTTCAATTTGATCTTTAACTTATTGAGCCACACCGTTTATCGTCTGGTAACACCAATTTAATAAGTGGAAACTTAAACATGCAAACCTTCTCAATAAGACAATTTATAGATAAGTTGAGAAGAATATAGATAGCCCGAACTGGGAATCAAACCCAGACTATGTCGGTAACGCGCCGTGTGCTCTACCAGTTGAGCTATCCAGCACTATACTATATTCCGTTCAATTTGATCTTTAACTTATTGAGCCACACCGTTTATCGTCTGGTAATACACCAATTTAATAAGTGGAAACTTAAACATGCAAACCTTCTCAATAAGACAATTTATAGATTAATTGAGAAGAATATAGATAGCCCGAACTGGGAATCGAACCCAGACCATGTCAGTATCGCGCCGAGTGCTCTTCCAGTTGAGCTATCCGGCACTGTACTATATTTTGTTCAATTTAATCGATAACTTTTTGGGCCACACCGTCCATCGTACGGTAATACACCAATTTAATAAGTGGAAACCTAAACATGCAAACCTTCTCAATAAGACAATTAATAGATAAATTGAAAAAAATATAGATAGCCCGAACTGGGAATCGAACCCAGACCATGTCGGTAAAGCGCCGTGTGCTCTACCAGTTGAGCTATCAAGCACTATACTATATTCCGTTCAATTTGATCTTTAACTTATTGAGCCACACCGTTTATCTTCTGGTAATACACCAATTTAATAATTGGAAACTTAAACATGCAAACCTTCTCAAAAAGACAATTTAAAGATAAATTGAGAAGAATATAGATAGCCCGAACTGGGAATCGAACCCAGACCATGTCGGTATCGCGCCGAGTGCTCTACCAGTTGAGCTATTCGGCACTATACTATATTCCGTTCAATTTAATCTATAACTTATTGAGCCACACCGTCCATCGTACGGTAATACGCAAATTTAATAAGTGGAAACCTAAACATGGAAACCTTCTCAATAAGAGAATTAATAGATAAATTGAAAAAAATATAGATAGCCCGAACTGGGAATCGAACCCAGACCATGTCGGTATCGCGCCGAGTGCTCTACTAGTTGAGCTATCCGGCACTGTACTATATTTTGTTCAATTTAATCGATAACTTTTTGAGCCACACCGTCTATCGTACGGTAATACACCAATTTAATAAGTGGAAACCTAAACATGCAAACCTTCTCAATAAGACAATTTATAAATAAATTGAGAAAAATATAGATAGCCCGAACTGGGAATCGAACCCAAACCATGTCGGTATCGCGCCGAGTGCTCTTCCAGTTGAGCTATCCGGTACTATACTATATTCCGTTCAATTTAATCTATAACTTATCGAGCCACACCGTCCATCGGACGGTAATACACCAATTTAATAAGGGGAAACTTAAACATGCATACCTTTTCAATAAGACAATTTTGGATAAATTGAGAAAAATATAGATAGCCCGAACTGGGAATCGAACCCAGACCATGTCGGTATCGCGCCGAGTGCTCTTCTAGTTGAGCTATCCGGCAGTATACTATATTTTGTTCAATTTAATCGATAACTTATTGAGCCACACCGTCCATCGTACGGTTATACACCAATTTAATAAGTGGAAACCTAAACATGCAAACCTTCTCAATAAGACAATTTATAGATACATCAAGAAAAATATAGATCGCCCGAACTGGAAGTCGAACCCAGACCATGTCGGTATCGCGCCGAGTGCTCTACCAGTTGAGCTATCCGGCACTATACTATATTCTGTTCAATTTAATCTATAACTTATTGAGCCACACCGTTTATCGTCTGGTCATACACCAATTTAATAAGTGGAAACTTAAACATGCATACCTTCTCAATAAGAAAATTTATAGATAAATTGAGAAAAATATAGATAGCCCGAACTGGGAATCGAACCGAGACCATGTCGGTATCGTGCCGAGTGCTCTTCCAGTTGAGCTATCCGGCACTATACTATATTTCTTTCAATTTGATCTTTAACTCATTGAGCCACACCGTTTATCGTCTGGTAATACACCAATTTAATAAGTGGGAACTTAAACATGCAAACCTTCTCAATAAGACAATTTATAGATAAATTGAGAAGAATATAGATAGTCCGAACTGGGAATCGAACCCAGACGATGTCGGTATCGCGCCGAGTGCTCTACCAGTTGAGCTATCCGGCACTATACTATATCCCGTTCAATTTAATCCATAACTTATTGAGCCACACCGTTTATCGTCTGGTGATACACCAATTTAATAAGTGGTAACCTAAACATGCAAAACTTCTCAATAAAACAATTTATAGATAAATTAAGACAAATATAGATAGCCCGAACTTGGAATCGAACCCAGACAATGTCGGTATCGCGCCGAGTGCTCTTCCAGTTGAGCTATCCGGCACTGTACTATATTTTGTTCAATTTAATCGATAACTTTTTGGGCCACACCGTCCATCGTACGGTAATACGCCAATTTAATAAGTGGAAACCTAAACATGGAAACCTTCTCAATAACAGAATTAATAGATAAATTGAAAAAAATATAGATAGCCCGAACTGGGAATCGAACCCAGACCATGTCGGTATCGCGCCGAGTGCTCTACTAGTTGAGCTATCTGGCACTATACTATATTCCGTTCAATTTAATCTTTAACTTATTGAGCCACACCGTCCATCGTACGGTAATACACCAATTTAATAAGTGGAAACCTAAACATGGAAACCTTTTCAATAAGAGAATTAATAGATAAATTGAAAAAAATATAGATAGCCCGAACTGGGAATCGAACCCAGACCATGTCGGTATCGCGCCGAGTGCTCTACCAGTTGAGCTATCCGGCACTATACTATATCCCGTTCAATTTAATCCATAACTTATTGAGCCACACCGTTTATCGTCTGGTGATACACCAATTTAGTAAGTGGTAACCTAAACATGCAAAACTTCTCAATAAAACAATTTATAGATAAATTAAAACAAATATAGATAGCCCGAACTAGGAATCGAACACAGACCATGTCGGTATCGCGCCGAGTGCTCTACCAGTTGAGCTATCCAGCACTATACTATATTCCGTTCAATTTGATCTTTAACTTATTGAGCCACACCGTTTATCGTCTGGTAATACACCAATTTAATAAGTGGAAACTTAAACATGCAAACCTTCTCAATAAGACAATTTATAGATAAATTGAGAAGAACATAGATAGCCCGAACTGGGAATCGAACCCAGACCATGTCAGTATGGCGCCGAGTGCTCTTCCAGTTGAGCTATCCGGCACTGTACTATATTTTGTTCAATTTAATCGATAACTTTTTGGGCCACACCGTCCATCGTACGGTAATACACCAATTTAATAAGTGGAAACCTAAACATGCAAACCTTCTCAATAAGACAATTAATAGATAAATTGAAAAAAATATAGATAGCCCGGACTGGGAATCGAACCCAGACCATGTCGGTAACGCGCCGTGTGCTCTACCAGTTGAGCTATCCAGCACTATACTATATTCCGTTCAATTTGATCTTTAACTTATTGAGCCACACCGTTTATCTTCTGGTAATACACCAATTTAATAATTGGAAACTTAAACATGCAAACCTTCTCAAAAAGACAATTTATAGATAAATTGAGAAGAATATAGATAGCCCGAACTGGGAATCGAACCCAGACCATGTCGGTATCGCGCCGAGTGCTCTACCAGTTGAGCTATTCGGCACTATACTATATTCCGTTCAATTTAATCTATAACTTATTGAGCCACACCGTCCATCGTACGGTAATACGCCAATTTAATAAGTGGAAACCTAAACATGGAAACCTTCTCAATAAGAGAATTAATAGATAAATTGAAAAAAATATAGATAGCCCGAACTGGGAATCGAACCCAGACCATGTCGGTATCGCGCCGAGTGCTCTACTAGTTGAGCTATCCGGCACTGTACTATATTTTGTTCAATTTAATCGATAACTTTTTGAGCCACACCGTCTATCGTACGGTAATACACCAATTCAATAAGTGGAAACCTAAACATGCAAACCTTCTCAATAAGACAATTTATAAATAAATTGAGAAAAATATAGATAGCCCGAACTGGGAATCGAACCCAAACCATGTCGGTATCGCGCCGAGTGCTCTTCCAGTTGAGCTATCCGGTACTATACTATATTCCGTTCAATTTAATCTATAACTTATCGAGCCACACCGTCCATCGGACGGTAATACACCAATTTAATAAGGGGAAACTTAAACATGCATACCTTTTCAATAAGACAATTTTAGATAAATTGAGAAAAATATAGATAGCCCGAACTGGGAATCGAACCCAGACCATGTCGGTATCGCGCCGAGTGCTCTTCCAGTTGAGCTATCCGGCACTATACTATATTTTGTTCAATTTAATCGATAACTTATTGAGCCACACCGTCTATCGTACGGTTATACACCAATTTAATAAGTGGAAACCTAAACATGCAAACCTTCTCAATGAGACAATTTATAGATACATCAAGAAAAATATAGATCGCCCGAACTGGAAGTCGAACCCAGACCATGTCGGTATCGCGCCGAGTGCTCTACCAGTTGAGCTATCCGGCACTATACTATATTCCGTTCAATTTAATCTACAACTTATTGAGCCACACCGTCCATCGTACAGTAATACACCAATTTAATAAGTTGAAACCTAAACATGGAAACCTTCTCAATAAGAGAATTAGTAGATAAATTGAAAAAAATATAGATGGCCCGAACTGGGAATCGAACCCAGACCATGTCGGTATCGCGCCGAGTGCTCTACTAGTTGAGCTATCTAGCACTATACTATATTCCGTTTAATTTAATTTATAACTTATTGAGCCACACCGTCTATCGTACGGTAATACACCAAATTAATAAGTAGAAACCTAAACATGCAAACCTTCTCAATAAGACAATTTATAGATAAATTGAGGAAAATATAAATAGCCCGAACTGGAAATCGAACCCAGTCCATGTCTGTATCGCGCTTAGTGCTCTACCAGTTAAGCTATCCGGCACTATACTATATTCCGTTCAATTTAATCCATTACTTATTAAGCCACACCGTTTATCGTCTGGTGACACACCAATTTAATAAGTGGTAACCTAAACATGCAAACCTTCTCAATAAAAAAATTTATAGATGAATTAAGACAAATATAGATAGCCCGAACTAGGAATCGAACCCAGACCATGTCGGTATCGCGCCGAGTGCTCTACCAGTTGAGCTATTCAGCACTATACTATATTCCGTTCAATTTGATATTTAACTTATTGAGCCACACCGTCCATCGTACGGTAATACGCCAATTTAATAAGTGGAAACCTAAACATGGAAACCTTCTCAATAAGAGAATTAATAGATAAATTGAAAAAAATATAGATAGCCCGAACTGGGAATCGAACCCAGACCATGTCGGTATCGCGCCGAGTGCTCTACTAGTTGAGCTATCCGGCACTGTACTATATTTTGTTCAATTTAATCGATAACTTTTTGAGCCACACCGTCTATCGTACGGTAATACACCAATTCAATAAGTGGAAACCTAAACATGCAAACCTTCTCAATAAGACAATTTATAAATAAATTGAGAAAAATATAGATAGCCCGAACTGGGAATCGAACCCAAACCATGTCGGTATCGCGCCGAGTGCTCTTCCAGTTGAGCTATCCGGTACTATACTATATTCCGTTCAATTTAATCTATAACTTATCGAGCCACACCGTCCATCGGACGGTAATACACCAATTTAATAAGGGGAAACTTAAACATGCATACCTTTTCAATAAGACAATTTTAGATAAATTGAGAAAAATATAGATAGCCCGAACTGGGAATCGAACCCAGACCATGTCGGTATCGCGCCGAGTGCTCTTCCAGTTGAGCTATCCGGCACTATACTATATTTTGTTCAATTTAATCGATAACTTATTGAGCCACACCGTCTATCGTACGGTTATACACCAATTTAATAAGTGGAAACCTAAACATGCAAACCTTCTCAATGAGACAATTTATAGATACATCAAGAAAAATATAGATCGCCCGAACTGGAAGTCGAACCCAGACCATGTCGGTATCGCGCCGAGTGCTCTACCAGTTGAGCTATCCGGCACTATACTATATTCCGTTCAATTTAATCTACAACTTATTGAGCCACACCGTTTATCGTCTGGTCATACACCAATTTAATAAGTGGAAACTTAAACATGCATACCTTCTCAATAAGAAAATTTATAGATAAATTGAGAAAAATATAGATAGCCCGAACTGGGAATCGAACCCAGACCATGTCGGTATCGCGCTTAGTGCTCTACCAGTTAAGCTATCCGGCACTATACTATATTCCGTTCAATTTAATCCATTACTTATTAAGCCACACCGTTTATCGTCTGGTGACACACCAATTTAATAAGTGGTAACCTAAACATGCAAACCTTCTCAATAAAAAAATTTATAGATGAATTAAGACAAATATAGATAGCCCGAACTAGGAATCGAACCCAGACCATGTCGGTATCGCGCCGAGTGCTCTACCAGTTGAGCTATTCAGCACTATACTATATTCCGTTCAATTTGATATTTAACTTATTGAGCCACACCGTTTATCGTCTGGTAATACACCAATTTTATAAGTGGAAACTTAAACATGCAAACCTTCTCAATAAGACAATTTATAGATAAATTGAGAAGAATATAGATAGCCCGAACTGGGACTTGAACCCAGACCTTGTCGGTATCGCGCCGAGTGCTCTACCAGTTGAGCTATCCGGCACTATACTATATTCCGTTCAATTTAATATATAACTTATTGAGCCGCACCGTCCATCGTACGGTAATACACCAATTTAATAAGTTGAAACCTAAACATGGAAACCTTCTCAATAAGAGAATTAATAGATAAATTGAAAAAAATATAGATAGCCCGAACTGGGAATCAAACCCAGACCATGTCGGTATCGCTCCGAGTGCTCTACAAGTTGAGCTATCCAGCACTATACTATATTCCGTTCAATTTGATCTTTAACTCATTGAGCCACACCGTTTATCGTCTGGTAATACACCAATTTAATAAGTGGAAACTTAAACATGCAAACCTTCTCAATAAGACAATTTATAGATAAATTGAGAAGAATATAGATAGCCCGAACTGGGAATCGAACCCAGACCTTGTCGGTATCGCGCCGACCGCTCTACCAGTTGAGCTATCCAGCACAATACTATATTCCGTTCAATTTAATCTATAACTTATTGAGCCACACCGTCCATCGTACGGTAATACACCAATTTAATAAGTGGAAACCTAAACATGGAAACCTTCTCAATAAGAGAATTAATAGATAAATTGAAAAAAATATAGATAGCCCGAACTGGGAATCGAACCCAGACCATGTCGGTATCGCGCCGAGTGCTCTACCAGTTAAGCTATCCGGCACTATACTATATTTCGTTCAATTTAATCTATAACTTATTGAGCCACACCGTCCATCGTACGATAATACACCAATTTAATAAGTGGAAACCTAAACATGGAAACCTTCTCAATAAGAGAATTAATAGATAAATTGGAAAAAATATAGATAGCCCGAACTGGGAATCGAACCCAGACCATGTCGGTATCGCGCCGAGTGCTCTGCCAGTTGAGCTATCGAGCACTATACTATATTCCGTTCAATTTGATCTTTAACTTATTGAGCCACACCGTTTATCGTCTGGTAACACCAATTTAATAAGTGGAAACTTAAACATGCAAACCTTCTCAATAAGACAATTTATAGATAAATTGAGAAGAATATAGATAGCCCGAACTGGGAATCGAACCCAGACCTTTTCGGTATCGCGCCGAGTGCTCTACCAGTTGAGCTATCCGGCACTATACTATATTCCGTTCAATTTAATCTATAACTTATTAAGCCACACCGTCCATCGTACGGTAATACACCAATTTGATAAGTGGAAACCTAAACATGGAAACCTTCTCAATAAGAGAATTAATAGATAAATTGAAAAAAATATAGATAGCCCGAACTGGGAATCGAACCCAGACCATGTCGGTATCGCGCCAAGTGCTCTACCAGTTGAGCTATCCGGCACTATACTATATTCCGTTCAATTTGATCTTTAACTTATTGGGCCACACCGTCCATCGTACGGTAATACACCAATTTAATAAGTGGAAACCTAAACATGGAAACCTTCTCAATAAGAGAATTAATAGATAAATTGAAAAAAATATAGATAGCCCGAACTGGGAATCGAACCCAGACCATGTCAGTATCGCGCCGAGTGCTCTACCAGTTGAGCTATCCGGCACTATACTATATCCCGTTCAATTTAATCCATAACTTATTGAGCCACACCGTTTATCGTCTGGTGATACACCAATTTAATAAGTGGTAACCTAAACATGCAAAACTTCTTAATAAAACAATTCATAGATAAATTAAGACAAATATAGATAGCCCGAACTAGGAATCGAACACAGACCATGTCGGTATCGCGCCGAGTGCTCTACCAGTTGAGCTATCCAGCACTATACTATATTCCGTTCAATTTGATCTTTAACTCATTGAGCCACACCGTTTATCGTCTGGTAATACACCAATTTAATAAGTGGAAACTTAAACATGCAAACCTTCTCAATAAGACAATTTATAGATAAATTGAGAAGAATATAGATAGCCCGAACTGGGAATCGAACCCAGACCTTGTCGGTATCGCGCCGACCGCTCTACCAGTTGAGCTATCCAGCACAATACTATATTCCGTTCAATTTAATCTATAACTTATTGAGCCACACCGTCCATCGTACGGTAATACACCAATTTAATAAGTGGAAACCTAAACATGGAAACCTTCTCAATAAGAGAATTAATAGATAAATTGAAAAAAATATAGATAGCCCGAACTGGGAATCGAACCCAGACCATGTCGGTATCGCGCCGAGTGCTCTACCAGTTAAGCTATCCGGCACTATACTATATTTCGTTCAATTTAATCTATAACTTATTGAGCCACACCGTCCATCGTACGATAATACACCAATTTAATAAGTGGAAACCTAAACATGGAAACCTTCTCAATAAGAGAATTAATAGATAAATTGGAAAAAATATAGATAGCCCGAACTGGGAATCGAACCCAGACCATGTCGGTATCGCGCCGAGTGCTCTGCCAGTTGAGCTATCGAGCACTATACTATATTCCGTTCAATTTGATCTTTAACTTATTGAGCCACACCGTTTATCGTCTGGTAACACCAATTTAATAAGTGGAAACTTAAACATGCAAACCTTCTCAATAAGACAATTTATAGATAAATTGAGAAGAATATAGATAGCCCGAACTGGGAATCGAACCCAGACCTTTTCGGTATCGCGCCGAGTGCTCTACCAGTTGAGCTATCCGGCACTATACTATATTCCGTTCGATTTAATCTATAACTTATTAAGCCACACCGTCCATCGTACGGTAATACACCAATTTAATAAGTGGAAACCTAAACATGGAAACCTTCTCAATAAGAGAATTAATAGATAAATTGAAAAAAATATAGATAGCCCGAACTGGGAATCGAACCCAGACCATGTCGGTATCGCGCCAAGTGCTCTACCAGTTGAGCTATCCGGCACTATACTATATTCCGTTCAATTTGATCTTTAACTTATTGGGCCACACCGTCCATCGTACGGTAATAAACCAATTTAATAAGTGGAAACCTAAACATGGAAACCTTCTCAATAAGAGAATTAATAGATAAATTGAAAAAAATATAGATAGCCCGAACTGGGAATCGAACCCAGACCATGTCAGTATCGCGCCGAGTGCTCTACCAGTTGAGCTATCCGGCACTATACTATATCCCGTTCAATTTAATCCATAACTTATTGAGCCACACCGTTTATCGTCGGGTGATACACCAATTTAATAAGTGGTAACCTAAACATGCAAAACTTCTTAATAAAACAATTCATAGATAAATTAAGACAAATATAGATAGCCCGAACTAGGAATCGAACACAGACCATGTCGGTATCGCGCCGAGTGCTCTACCAGTTGAGCTATCCAGCACTATACTATATTCCGTTCAATTTGATCTTTAACTTATTGAGCCACACCGTTTATCGTCTGGTAATACAACAATTTTATAAGTGGAAACCTAAACATGGAAACCTTCTCAATAAGAAAATTAATAGATAAATTGAAAAAAATATAGATAGCCCGAACTGGGAATCGAACCCAGACCATGTCGGTATCGCGCCGAGTGCTCTGCCAGTTGAGCTATCGAGCACTATACTATATTCCGTTCAATTTGATCTTTAACTTATTGAGCCACACCGTTTATCGTCTGGTAACACCAATTTAATAAGTGGAAACTTAAACATGCAAACCTTCTCAATAAGACAATTTATAGATAAATTGAGAAGAATATAGATAGCCCGAACTGGGAATCGAACCCAGACCTTTTCGGTATCGTGCCGAGTGCTCTCCCAGTTGAGCTATCCGGCACTATACTATATTCCGTTCAATTTAATCTATAACTTATTGAGCCACACCGTCCATCGTACGGTAATACACCAATTTAATAAGTGGAAACCTAAACATGGAAACCTTCTCAATAAGAGAATTAATAGATAAATTGAAAAAAATATAGATAGCCCGAACTGGGAATCGAACCCAGACCATGTCGGTATCGCGCCGAGTGCTCTACCAGTTGAGCTATCCGGCACTATACTATATCCCGTTCAATTTAATCCATAACTTATTGAGCCACACCGTTTATCGTCTGGTGATACACCAATTTAATAAGTGGTAACCTAAACATGCAAAACTTCTTAATAAAACAATTCATAGATAAATTAAGACAAATATAGATAGCCCGAACTAGGAATCGAACACAGACCATGTCGGTATCGCGCCGAGTGCTCTACCAGTTGAGCTATCCAGCACTATACTATATTCCGTTCAATTTGATCTTTAACTTATTGAGCCACACCGTTTATCGTCTGGTAATACAACAATTTTATAAGTGGAAACCTAAACATGGAAACCTTCTCAATAAGAAAATTAATAGATAAATTAAAAAAAATATAGATAGCCCGAACTGGGAATCGAACCCAGACCATGTCGGTATCGCGCCGAGTGCTCTGCCAGTTGAGCTATCGAGCACTATACTATATTCCGTTCAATTTGATCTTTAACTTATTGAGCCACACCGTTTATCGTCTGGTAACACCAATTTAATAAGTGGAAACTTAAACATGCAAACCTTCTCAATAAGACAATTTATAGATAAATTGAGAAGAATATAGATAGCCCGAACTGGGAATCGAACCCAGACCTTTTCGGTATCGCGCCGAGTGGTCTACCAGTTGAGCTATCCGGCACTATACTATATTCCGTTCAATTTAATCTATAACTTATTGAGCCACACCGTCCATCGTACGGTAATACACCAATTTAATAAGTGGAAACCTAAACATGGAAACCTTCTCAATAAGAGAATTAATAGATAAATTGAAAAAAATATAGATAGCCCGAACTGGGAATCAAACCCAGACCATGTCAGTAACGCGCCGTGTGCTCTGACAGTTGAGCTATCCAGCACTATACTATATTCCGTCCAATTTGATCTTTAACTTATTGAGCCACACCGTTTATCGTCTGTTAATACACCAATTTAATAAGTGGAAACTTAAACATGCAAACCTTCTCAAAAAGACAATTTATAGATAAATTGAGAAGAATATAGATAGCCCGAACTGGGAATCGAACTCAGACCATGTCGGTATCGCGCCGAGTGCTCTACCAGTTGAGCTATCCGGCACTATACTATATTCCGTTCAATTTAATCTATAACTTATTGAGCCACACCGTCCATCGTACGGTACTACGCCAATTTAATAAGTGGAAACCCAAACATGGAAACCTTCTCAATAAGACAATTTATAGATAAATTGAGAAGAATATAGATAGCCCGAACTGGGAATCGAACCCAGACCATGTCAGTATCGCGCCGAGTGCTCTTCCAGTTGAGCTATCCGGCACTGTACTATATTTTGTTCAATTTAATCGATAACTTTTTGGGCCACACCGTCCATCGTACGGTAATACACCAATTTAATAAGTGGAAACCTAAACATGCAAACCTTCTCAATAAGACAATTAATAGATAAATTGAAAAAAATATAGATAGCCCGAACTGGGAATCGAACCCAGACCATGTCGGTAACGCGCCGTGTGCTCTACCAGTTGAGCTATCCAGCACTATACTATATTCCGTTCAATTTGATCTTTAACTTATTGAGCCACACCGTTTATCTTCTGGTAATACACCAATTTAATAATTGGAAACTTAAACATGCAAACCTTCTCAAAAAGACAATTTATAGATAAATTGAGAAGAATATAGATAGCCCGAACTGGGAATCGAACCCAGACCATGTCGGTATCGCGCCGAGTGCTCTACCAGTTGAGCTATTCGGCACTATACTATATTCCGTTCAATTTAATCTATAACTTATTGAGCCACACCGTCCATCGTACGGTAATACGCCAATTTAATAAGTGGAAACCTAAACATGGAAACCTTCTCAATAAGAGAATTAATAGATAAATTGAAAAAAATATAGATAGCCCGAACTGGGAATCGAACCCAGACCATGTCGGTATCGCGCCGAGTGCTCTACTAGTTGAGCTATCCGGCACTGTACTATATTTTGTTCAATTTAATCGATAACTTTTTGAGCCACACCGTCTATCGTACGGTAATACACCAATTTAATAAGTGGAAACCTAAACATGCAAACCTTCTCAATAAGACAATTTATAAATAAATTGAGAAAAATATAGATAGCCCGAACTGGGAATCGAACCCAAACCATGTCGTTATCGCGCCGAGTGCTCTTCCAGTTGAGCTATCCGGTACTATACTATATTCCGTTCAATTTAATCTATAACTTATCGAGCCACACCGTCCATCGGACGGTAATACACCAATTTAATAAGGGGAAACTTAAACATGCATACCTTTTCAATAAGACAATTTTAGATAAATTGAAAAAAATATAGATAGCCCGAACTGGGAATCGAACCCAGACCATGTCGGTATCGCGCCGAGTGCTCTTCCAGTTGAGCTATCCGGCACTATACTATATTTTGTTCAATTTAATCGATAACTTATTGAGCCACACCGTCTATCGTACGGTTATACACCAATTTAATAAGTGGAAACCTAAACATGCAAACCTTCTCAATGAGACAATTTATAGATACATCAAGAAAAATATAGATCGCCCGAACTGGAAGTCGAACCCAGACCATGTCGGTATCGTGCCGAGTGCTCTACCAGTTGAGCTATCCGGCACTATACTATATTCCGTTCAATTTAATCTACAACTTATTGAGCCACACCGTTTATCGTCTGGTCATACACCAATTTAATAAGTGGAAACTTAAACATGCATACCTTCTGAATAAGAAAATTTATAGATAAATTGAGAAAAATATAGATAGCCCGAACTGGGAATCGAACCCAGACCATGTCGGTATCGTGCCGAGTGCTCTTCCAGTTGAGCTATCCGGCACTATACTATATTTCTTTCAATTTGATCTTTAACTCATTGAGCCACACCGTTTATCGTCTGGTAATACACCAATTTAATAAGTGGTAACCTAAACATGCAAAACTTCTCAATAAGACAATTCATAGATACATTAAGAAAAATATAGATAGCCCGAACTGGAAGTCGAACCCAGACCATGTCGGTATCGCGCCGAGTGCTCTACCAGTTGAGCTATCCAGCACTATTCTATATTCCGTTCAATTTGATCTATAACTTATTGAGCTACATTGTTTATCGCCTGGTCATACACCAATTTGATAAGTGGAAACTTAAACATGCATACCTTCTCAATAAGACAATTTATAGATAAATTGAGAAAAATATAGATAGCTGGAACTGGGAATCGAACCCAGACCATGTCGGTATCGCGCCGAGTGCTCTTCCAGTTGAGCTATCCGGCACTATACTATATTTCTTTTAATTTAATCGATAACTTATTGAGCCACACCGTCCATCGTACGGTAATACACCAATTTAATGAGTGGGAACCTAAACATGCAAACCCTCTCAATAAGACAATTTATAGATAAATTAAGAAAAATATAGATAGCCCGAACTGGAAATCGAACCCAGACCATGTCGGTATCGCGCCAAGTGCTCTACGAGTTGAGCTATCCGGCACTATACTATATTCCGTTCAATTTAATCCATAACTTATTGAGCCACACCGTTTATCGTCTGGTGATACACCAATTTGATAAGTGGTAACCTAAACATGCAAACCTCAATAAAACAATTTATAGATAAATTAAGACAAATATAGATAGCCCGAACTAGGAATCGAACCCAGACCATGTCGGTATCGCGCCGAGTGCTCTACCAGTTGAGCTATTCAGCACTATACTATATTCCGTTCAATTTAATCTTTAACTTATTAAGCCACACCGTTTATCGTCTGGTATTACACCAATTTTATAAGTGGAAACCTAAACATGGAAACCTTCTCAATAAGAGAAAAAATAGATAAATTGAAAAAAATATAGATAGCCCGAACTGGGAATCGAACCCAGACCATGTCGGTATCGCGCCGAGTGCTCTGCCAGTTGAGCTATCCAGCACTATACTATATTCCGTTCAATTTGATCTTTAACTTATTGAGCCACACCGTTTATCGTCTGGTAACACCAATTTAATAAGTGGAAACTTAAACATGCAAACCTTCTCAATAAGACAATTTATAGATAAGTTGAGAAGAATATAGATAGCCCGAACTGGGAATCAAACCCAGACCATGTCGGTAACGCGCCGTGTGCTCTACCAGTTGAGCTATCCAGCACTATACTATATTCCGTTCAATTTGATCTTTAACTTATTGAGCCACACCGTTTATCGTCTGGTAATACACCAATTTAATAAGTGGAAACTTAAACATGCAAACCTTCTCAATAAGACAATTTATAGATAAATTGAGAAGAATATAGATAGCCCGAACTGGGAATCGAACCCAGACCATGTCAGTATCGCGCCGAGTGCTCTTCCAGTTGAGCTATCCGGCACTGTACTATATTTTGTTCAATTTAATCGATAACTTTTTGGGCCACACCGTCCATCGTACGGTAATACACCAATTTAATAAGTGGAAACCTAAACATGCAAACCTTCTCAATAAGACAATTAATAGATAAATTGAAAAAAATATAGATAGCCCGAACTGGGAATCGAACCCAGACCATGTCGGTAAAGCGCCGTGTGCTCTACCAGTTGAGCTATCCAGCACTATACTATATTCCGTTCAATTTGATCTTTAACTTATTGAGCCACACCGTTTATCTTCTGGTAATACACCAATTTAATAATTGGAAACTTAAACATGCAAACCTTCTCAAAAAGACAATTTAAAGATAAATTGAGAAGAATATAGATAGCCCGAACTGGGAATCGAACCCAGACCATGTCGGTATCGCGCCGAGTGCTCTACCAGTTGAGCTATTCGGCACTATACTATATTCCGTTCAATTTAATCTATAACTTATTGAGCCACACCGTCCATCGTACGGTAATACGCAAATTTGATAAGTGGAAACCTAAACATGGAAACCTTCTCAATAAGAGAATTAATAGATAAATTGAAAAAAATATAGATAGCCCGAACTGGGAATCGAACCCAGACCATGTCGGTATCGCGCCGAGTGCTCTACTAGTTGAGCTATCCGGCACTGTACTATATTTTGTTCAATTTAATCGATAACTTTTTGAGCCACACCGTCTATCGTACGGTAATACACCAATTTAATAAGTGGAAACCTAAACATGCAAACCTTCTCAATAAGACAATTTATAAATAAATTGAGAAAAATATAGATAGCCCGAACTGGGAATCGAACCCAAACCATGTCGGTATCGCGCCGAGTGCTCTTCCAGTTGAGCTATCCGGTACTATACTATATTCCGTTCAATTTAATCTATGACTTATCGAGCCACACCGTCCATCGGACGGTAATACACCAATTTAATAAGTGGAAACCTAAACATGCAAACCTTCTCAATAAGACAATTTATAGATACATCAAGAAAAATATAGATCGCCCGGACTGGAAGTCGAACCCAGACCATGTCGGTATCGCGCCGAGTGCTCTACCAGTTGAGCTATCCGGCACTATACTATATTCTGTTCAATTTAATCTATAACTTATTGAGCCACACCGTTTATCGTCTGGTCATACACCAATTTAATAAGTGGAAACTTAAACATGCATACCTTCTCAATAAGAAAATTTATAGATAAATTGAGAAAAATATAGATAGCCCGAACTGGGAATCGAACCGAGACCATGTCGGTATCGTGCCGAGTGCTCTTCCAGTTGAGCTATCCGGCACTATACTATATTTCTTTCAATTTGATCTTTAACTCATTGAGCCACACCGTTTATCGTCTGGTAATACACCAATTTAATAAGTGGGAACTTAAACATGCAAACCTTCTCAATAAGACAATTTATAGATAAATTGAGAAGAATATAGATAGTCCGAACTGGGAATCGAACCCAGACCATGTCGGTATCGCGCCGAGTGCTCTACCAGTTGAGCTATCCGGCACTATACTATATCCCGTTCAATTTAATCCATAACTTATTGAGCCACACCGTTTATCGTCTGGTGATACACCAATTTAATAAGTGGTAACCTAAACATGCAAAACTTCTCAATAAAACAATTTATAGATAAATTAAGACAAATATAGATAGCCCGAACTTGGAATCGAACCCAGACAATGTCGGTATCGCGCCGAGTGCTCTTCCAGTTGAGCTATCCGGCACTGTACTATATTTTGTTCAATTTAATCGATAACTTTTTGGGCCACACCGTCCATCGTACGGTAATACGCCAATTTAATAAGTGGAAACCTAAACATGGAAACCTTCTCAATAACAGAATTAATAGATAAATTGAAAAAAATATAGATAGCCCGAACTGGGAATCGAACCCAGACCATGTCGGTATCGCGCCGAGTGCTCTACTAGTTGAGCTATCTGGCACTATACTATATTCCGTTCAATTTAATCTTTAACTTATTGAGCCACACCGTCCATCGTACGGTAATACACCAATTTAATAAGTGGAAACCTAAACATGGAAACCTTTTCAATAAGAGAATTAATAGATAAATTGAAAAAAATATAGATAGCCCGAACTGGGAATCGAACCCAGACCATGTCGGTATCGCGCCGAGTGCTCTACCAGTTGAGCTATCCGGCACTATACTATATCCCGTTCAATTTAATCCATAACTTATTGAGCCACACCGTTTATCGTCTGGTGATACACCAATTTAGTAAGTGGTAACCTAAACATGCAAAACTTCTCAATAAAACAATTTATAGATAAATTACAACAAATATAGATAGCCCGAACTAGGAATCGAACACAGACCATGTCGGTATCGCGCCGAGTGCTCTACCAGTTGAGCTATCCAGCACTATACTATATTCCGTTCAATTTGATCTTTAACTTATTGAGCCACACCGTTTATCGTCTGGTAATACACCAATTTAATAAGTGGAAACTTAAACATGCAAACCTTCTCAATAAGACAATTTATAGATAAATTGAGAAGAACATAGATAGCCCGAACTGGGAATCGAACCCAGACCATGTCAGTATCGCGCCGAGTGCTCTTCCAGTTGAGCTATCCGGCACTGTACTATATTTTGTTCAATTTAATCGATAACTTTTTGGGCCACACCGTCCATCGTACGGTAATACACCAATTTAATAAGTGGAAACCTAAACATGCAAACCTTCTCAATAAGACAATTAATAGATAAATTGAAAAAAATATAGATAGCCCGAACTGGGAATCGAACCCAGACCATGTCGGTAACGCGCCGTGTGCTCTACCAGTTGAGCTATCCAGCACTATACTATATTCCGTTCAATTTGATCTTTAACTTATTGAGCCACACCGTTTATCTTCTGGTAATACACCAATTTAATAATTGGAAACTTAAACATGCAAACCTTCTCAAAAAGACAATTTATAGATAAATTGAGAAGAATATAGATAGCCCGAACTGGGAATCGAACCCAGACCATGTCGGTATCGCGCCGAGTGCTCTACCAGTTGAGCTATTCGGCACTATACTATATTCCGTTCAATTTAATCTATAACTTATTGAGCCACACCGTCCATCGTACGGTAATACGCCAATTTAATAAGTGGAAACCTAAACATGGAAACCTTCTCAATAAGAGAATTAATAGATAAATTGAAAAAAATATAGATAGCCCGAACTGGGAATCGAACCCAGACCATGTCGGTATCGCGCCGAGTGCTCTACTAGTTGAGCTATCCGGCACTGTACTATATTTTGTTCAATTTAATCGATAACTTTTTGAGCCACACCGTCTATCGTACGGTAATACACCAATTTAATAAGTGGAAACCTAAACATGCAAACCTTCTCAATGAGACAATTTATAGATACATCAAGAAAAATATAGATCGCCCGAACTGGAAGTCGAACCCAGACCATGTCGGTATCGCGCCGAGTGCTCTACCAGTTGAGCTATCCGGCACTATACTATATTCCGTTCAATTTAATCTACAACTTATTGAGCCACACCGTTTATCGTCTGGTCATACACCAATTTAATAAGTGGAAACTTAAACATGCATACCTTCTCAATAAGAAAATTTTAGATAAATTGAGAAAAATATAGATAGCCCGAACTGGGAATCGAACCCAGACCATGTCGGTATCGCGCCGAGTGCTCTTCCAGTTGAGCTATCCGGCACTATACTATATTTTGTTCAATTTAATCGATAACTTATTGAGCCACACCGTCTATCGTACGGTTATACACCAATTTAATAAGTGGAAACCTAAACATGCAAACCTTCTCAATGAGACAATTTATAGATACATCAAGAAAAATATAGATCGCCCGAACTGGAAGTCGAACCCAGACCATGTCGGTATCGCGCCGAGTGCTCTACCAGTTGAGCTATCCGGCACTGTACTATATTTTGTTCACTTTAATCGATAACTTTTTGGGCCACACCGTCCATCGTACGGTAATACACCAATTTAATAAGTGGAAACCTAAACATGCAAACCCTCTTAACAAGACAATTAATAGATAAATTGAAAAAAATATAGATAGCCCGAACTGGGAATCGAACCCAGACCATGTCGGTAACGCCCCGTGTGCTCTACCAGTTGAGCTATCCAGAACTATACTATATTCCGTTCAATTTGATCTTTAACTTATTGAGCCACACCGTTTATCGTCTGGTAATACACCAATTTGATAAGTGGGAACTTAAACATGCAAACCTTCTCAAAAAGACAATTTATAGATAAATTGAAAAGAATATAGATAGCCCGAACTGGGAATCGAACCCAGTCCATGTCGGTATCGCGCCGAGTGCTCTACTAGTTGAGCTATCTTGCACTATACTATATTCCGTTCAATTTGATCTTTAACTTATTGAGCCACACCGTCCATCGTACAGTAATACACCAATTTAATAAGTTGAAACCTAAACATGGAAACCTTCTCAATAAGAGAATTAGTAGATAAATTGAAAAAAATATAGATGGCCCGAACTGGGAATCGAACCCAGACCATGTCGGTATCGCGCCGAGTGCTCTACTAGTTGAGCTATCTAGCACTATACTATATTCCGTTTAATTTAATTTATAACTTATTGAGCCACACCGTCTATCGTACGGTAATACACCAAATTAATAAGTAGAAACCTAAACATGCAAACCTTCTCAATAAGACAATTTATAGATAAATTGAGGAAAATATAAATAGCCCGAACTGGAAATCGAACCCAGTCCATGTCTGTATCGCGCTTAGTGCTCTACCAGTTAAGCTATCCGGCACTATACTATATTCCGTTCAATTTAATCCATTACTTATTAAGCCACACCGTTTATCGTCTGGTGACACACCAATTTAATAAGTGGTAACCTAAACATGCAAACCTTCTCAATAAAAAAATTTATAGATGAATTAAGACAAATATAGATAGCCCGAACTAGGAATCGAACCCAGACCATGTCGGTATCGCGCCGAGTGCTCTACCAGTTGAGCTATTCAGCACTATACTATATTCCGTTCAATTTGATATTTAACTTATTGAGCCACACCGTTTATCGTCTGGTAATACACCAATTTTATAAGTGGAAACTTAAACATGCAAACCTTCTCAATAAGACAATTTATAGATAAATTGAGAAGAATATAGATAGCCCGAACTGGGACTTGAACCCAGACCTTGTCGGTATCGCGCCGAGTGCTCTACCAGTTGAGCTATCCGGCACTATACTATATCCCGTTCAATTTAATCCATAACTTATTGAGCCACACCGTTTATCGTCTGGTGATACACCAATTTAATAAGTGGTAACCTAAACATGCAAAACTTCTCAATAAAACAATTTATAGATAAATTAAGACAAATATAGATAGCCCGAACTTGGAATCGAATCCAGACAATGTCGGTATCGCGCCGAGTGCTCTTCCAGTTGAGCTATCCGGCACTGTACTATATTTTGTTCAATTTAATCGATAACTTTTTGGGCCACACCGTCCATCGTACGGTAATACGCCAATTTAATAAGTGGAAACCTAAACATGGAAACCTTCTCAATAACAGAATTAATAGATAAATTGAAAAAAATATAGATAGCCCGAACTGGGAATCGAACCCAGACCATGTCGGTATCGCGCCGAGTGCTCTACTAGTTGAGCTATCTGGCACTATACTATATTCCGTTCAATTTAATCTTTAACTTATTGAGCCACACCGTCCATCGTACGGTAATACACCAATTTAATAAGTGGAAACCTAAACATGGAAACCTTTTCAATAAGAGAATTAATAGATAAATTGAAAAAAATATAGATAGCCCGAACTGGGAATCGAACCCAGACCATGTCGGTATCGCGCCGAGTGCTCTACCAGTTGAGCTATCCGGCACTATACTATATCCCGTTCAATTTAATCCATAACTTATTGAGCCACACCGTTTATCGTCTGGTGATACACCAATTTAGTAAGTGGTAACCTAAACATGCAAAACTTCTCAATAAAACAATTTATAGATAAATTAAAACAAATATAGATAGCCCGAACTAGGAATCGAACACAGACCATGTCGGTATCGCGCCGAGTGCTCTACCAGTTGAGCTATCCAGCACTATACTATATTCCGTTCAATTTGATCTTTAACTTATTGAGCCACACCGTTTATCGTCTGGTAATACACCAATTTAATAAGTGGAAACTTAAACATGCAAACCTTCTCAATAAGACAATTTATAGATAAATTGAGAAGAACATAGATAGCCCGAACTGGGAATCGAACCCAGACCATGTCAGTATCGCGCCGAGTGCTCTTCCAGTTGAGCTATCCGGCACTGTACTATATTTTGTTCAATTTAATCGATAACTTTTTGGGCCACACCGTCCATCGTACGGTAATACACCAATTTAATAAGTGGAAACCTAAACATGCAAACCTTCTCAATAAGACAATTAATAGATAAATTGAAAAAAATATAGATAGCCCGAACTGGGAATCGAACCCAGACCATGTCGGTAACGCGCCGTGTGCTCTACCAGTTGAGCTATCCAGCACTATACTATATTCCGTTCAATTTGATCTTTAACTTATTGAGCCACACCGTTTATCTTCTGGTAATACACCAATTTAATAATTGGAAACTTAAACATGCAAACCTTCTCAAAAAGACAATTTATAGATAAATTGAGAAGAATATAGATAGCCCGAACTGGGAATCGAACCCAGACCATGTCGGTATCGCGCCGAGTGCTCTACCAGTTGAGCTATTCGGCACTATACTATATTCCGTTCAATTTAATCTATAACTTATTGAGCCACACCGTCCATCGTACGGTAATACGCCAATTTAATAAGTGGAAACCTAAACATGGAAACCTTCTCAATAAGAGAATTAATAGATAAATTGAAAAAAATATAGATAGCCCGAACTGGGAATCGAACCCAGACCATGTCGGTATCGCGCCGAGTGCTCTACTAGTTGAGCTATCCGGCACTGTACTATATTTTGTTCAATTTAATCGATAACTTTTTGAGCCACACCGTCTATCGTACGGTAATACACCAATTTAATAAGTGGAAACCTAAACATGCAAACCTTCTCAATGAGACAATTTATAGATACATCAAGAAAAATATAGATCGCCCGAACTGGAAGTCGAACCCAGACCATGTCGGTATCGCGCCGAGTGCTCTACCAGTTGAGCTATCCGGCACTATACTATATTCCGTTCAATTTAATCTACAACTTATTGAGCCACACCGTTTATCGTCTGGTCATACACCAATTTAATAAGTGGAAACTTAAACATGCATACCTTCTCAATAAGAAAATTTTAGATAAATTGAGAAAAATATAGATAGCCCGAACTGGGAATCGAACCCAGACCATGTCGGTATCGCGCCGAGTGCTCTTCCAGTTGAGCTATCCGGCACTATACTATATTTTGTTCAATTTAATCGATAACTTATTGAGCCACACCGTCTATCGTACGGTTATACACCAATTTAATAAGTGGAAACCTAAACATGCAAACCTTCTCAATGAGACAATTTATAGATACATCAAGAAAAATATAGATCGCCCGAACTGGAAGTCGAACCCAGACCATGTCGGTATCGCGCCGAGTGCTCTACCAGTTGAGCTATCCGGCACTGTACTATATTTTGTTCACTTTAATCGATAACTTTTTGGGCCACACCGTCCATCGTACGGTAATACACCAATTTAATAAGTGGAAACCTAAACATGCAAACCCTCTTAACAAGACAATTAATAGATAAATTGAAAAAAATATAGATAGCCCGAACTGGGAATCGAACCCAGACCATGTCGGTAACGCCCCGTGTGCTCTACCAGTTGAGCTATCCAGAACTATACTATATTCCGTTCAATTTGATCTTTAACTTATTGAGCCACACCGTTTATCGTCTGGTAATACACCAATTTGATAAGTGGGAACTTAAACATGCAAACCTTCTCAAAAAGACAATTTATAGATAAATTGAAAAGAATATAGATAGCCCGAACTGGGAATCGAACCCAGTCCATGTCGGTATCGCGCCGAGTGCTCTACTAGTTGAGCTATCTTGCACTATACTATATTCCGTTCAATTTGATCTTTAACTTATTGAGCCACACCGTCCATCGTACAGTAATACACCAATTTAATAAGTTGAAACCTAAACATGGAAACCTTCTCAATAAGAGAATTAGTAGATAAATTGAAAAAAATATAGATGGCCCGAACTGGGAATCGAACCCAGACCATGTCGGTATCGCGCCGAGTGCTCTACTAGTTGAGCTATCTAGCACTATACTATATTCCGTTTAATTTAATTTATAACTTATTGAGCCACACCGTCTATCGTACGGTAATACACCAAATTAATAAGTAGAAACCTAAACATGCAAACCTTCTCAATAAGACAATTTATAGATAAATTGAGGAAAATATAAATAGCCCGAACTGGAAATCGAACCCAGTCCATGTCTGTATCGCGCTTAGTGCTCTACCAGTTAAGCTATCCGGCACTATACTATATTCCGTTCAATTTAATCCATTACTTATTAAGCCACACCGTTTATCGTCTGGTGACACACCAATTTAATAAGTGGTAACCTAAACATGCAAACCTTCTCAATAAAAAAATTTATAGATGAATTAAGACAAATATAGATAGCCCGAACTAGGAATCGAACCCAGACCATGTCGGTATCGCGCCGAGTGCTCTACCAGTTGAGCTATTCAGCACTATACTATATTCCGTTCAATTTGATATTTAACTTATTGAGCCACACCGTTTATCGTCTGGTAATACACCAATTTTATAAGTGGAAACTTAAACATGCAAACCTTCTCAATAAGACAATTTATAGATAAATTGAGAAGAATATAGATAGCCCGAACTGGGACTTGAACCCAGACCTTGTCGGTATCGCGCCGAGTGCTCTACCAGTTGAGCTATCCGGCACTATACTATATTCCGTTCAATTTAATATATAACTTATTGAGCCGCACCGTCCATCGTACGGTAATACACCAATTTAATAAGTTGAAACCTAAACATGGAAACCTTCTCAATAAGAGAATTAATAGATAAATTGAAAAAAATATAGATAGCCCGAACTGGGAATCAAACCCAGACCATGTCGGTATCGCGCCGAGTGCTCTACAAGTTGAGCTATCCAGCACTATACTATATTCCGTTCAATTTGATCTTTAACTCATTGAGCCACACCGTTTATCGTCTGGTGATACACCAATTTAATAAGTGGTAACCTAAACATGCAAAACTTCTTAATAAAACAATTCATAGATAAATTAAGACAAATATAGATAGCCCGAACTAGGAATCGAACACAGACCATGTCGGTATCGCGCCGAGTGCTCTACCAGTTGAGCTATCCAGCACTATACTATATTCCGTTCAATTTGATCTTTAACTTATTGAGCCACACCGTTTATCGTCTGGTAATACAACAATTTTATAAGTGGAAACCTAAACATGGAAACCTTCTCAATAAGAAAATTAATAGATAAATTGAAAAAAATATAGATAGCCCGAACTGGGAATCGAACCCAGACCATGTCGGTATCGCGCCGAGTGCTCTGCCAGTTGAGCTATCGAGCACTATACTATATTCCGTTCAATTTGATCTTTAACTTATTGAGCCACACCGTTTATCGTCTGGTAACACCAATTTAATAAGTGGAAACTTAAACATGCAAACCTTCTCAATAAGACAATTTATAGATAAATTGAGAAGAATATAGATAGCCCGAACTGGGAATCGAACCCAGACCTTTTCGGTATCGTGCCGAGTGCTCTACCAGTTGAGCTATCCGGCACTATACTATATTCCGTTCAATTTAATCTATAACTTATTGAGCCACACCGTCCATCGTACGGTAATACACCAATTTAATAAGTGGAAACCTAAACATGGAAACCTTCTCAATAAGAGAATTAATAGATAAATTGAAAAAAATATAGATAGCCCGAACTGGGAATCGAACCCAGACCATGTCGGTATCGCGCCGAGTGCTCTACCAGTTGAGCTATCCGGCACTATACTATATCCCGTTCAATTTAATCCATAACTTATTGAGCCACACCGTTTATCGTCTGGTGATACACCAATTTAATAAGTGGTAACCTAAACATGCAAAACTTCTTAATAAAACAATTCATAGATAAATTAAGACAAATATAGATAGCCCGAACTAGGAATCGAACACAGACCATGTCGGTATCGCGCCGAGTGCTCTACCAGTTGAGCTATCCAGCACTATACTATATTCCGTTCAATTTGATCTTTAACTTATTGAGCCACACCGTTTATCGTCTGGTAATACAACAATTTTATAAGTGGAAACCTAAACATGGAAACCTTCTCAATAAGAAAATTAATAGATAAATTAAAAAAAATATAGATAGCCCGAACTGGGAATCGAACCCAGACCATGTCGGTATCGCGCCGAGTGCTCTGCCAGTTGAGCTATCGAGCACTATACTATATTCCGTTCAATTTGATCTTTAACTTATTGAGCCACACCGTTTATCGTCTGGTAACACCAATTTAATAAGTGGAAACTTAAACATGCAAACCTTCTCAATAAGACAATTTATAGATAAATTGAGAAGAATATAGATAGCCCGAACTGGGAATCGAACCCAGACCTTTTCGGTATCGCGCCGAGTGCTCTACCAGTTGAGCTATCCGGCACTATACTATATTCCGTTCAATTTAATCTATAACTTATTGAGCCACACCGTCCATCGTACGGTAATACACCAATTTAATAAGTGGAAACCTAAACATGGAAACCTTCTCAATAAGAGAATTAATAGATAAATTGAAAAAAATATAGATAGCCCGAACTGGGAATCAAACCCAGACCATGTCGGTAAAGCGCCGTGTGCTATGACAGTTGAGCTATCCAGCACTATACTATATTCCGTTCAATTTGATCTTTAACTTATTGAGCCACACCGTTTATCGTCTGTTAATACACCAATTTAATAAGTGGAAACTTAAACATGCAAACCTTCTCAAAAAGACAATTTATAGATAAATTGAGAAGAATATAGATAGCCCGAACTGGGAATCGAACTCAGACCATGTCGGTATCGCGCCGAGTGCTCTACCAGTTGAGCTATCCGGCACTATACTATATTCCGTTCAATTTAATCTATAACTTATTGAGCCACACCGTCCATCGTACGGTACTACGCCAATTTAATAAGTGGAAACCCAAACATGGAAACCTTCTCAATAAGAGGATTAATAGATAAATTGAAAAAAATATAGATAGCCCGAACTGGGAATCGAACCCAGACCATGTCGGTATCGCGCCAAGTGCTCTACCAGTTGAGCTATCCGGCACTATACTATATTCCGTTCAATTTGATCTTTAACTTATTGGGCCACACCGTCCATCGTACGGTAATACACCAATTTAATAAGTGGAAACCTAAACATGGAAACCTTCTCAATAAGAGAATTAATAGATAAATTGAAAAAAATATAGATAGCCCGAACTGGGAATCGAACCCAGACCTTTTCGGTATCGCGCCGAGTGCTCTACCAGTTGAGCTATCCGGCACTATACTATATTCCGTTCAATTTAATCTATAACTTATTAAGCCACACCGTCCATCGTACGGTAATACACCAATTTAATAAGTGGAAACCTAAACATGGAAACCTTCTCAATAAGAGAATTAATAGATAAATTGGAAAAAATATAGATAGCCCGAACTGGGAATCGAACCCAGACCATGTCGGTATCGCGCCAAGTGCTCTACCAGTTGAGCTATCCGGCACTATACTATATTCCGTTCAATTTGATCTTTAACTTATTGGGCCACACCGTCCATCGTACGGTAATACACCAATTTAATAAGTGGAAACCTAAACATGGAAACCTTCTCAATAAGAGAATTAATAGATAAATTGAAAAAAATATAGATAGCCCGAACTGGGAATCGAACCCAGACCATGTCAGTATCGCGCCGAGTGCTCTACCAGTTGAGCTATCCGGCACTATACTATATCCCGTTCAATTTAATCCATAACTTATTGAGCCACACCGTTTATCGTCTGGTGATACACCAATTTAATAAGTGGTAACCTAAACATGCAAAACTTCTTAATAAAACAATTCATAGATAAATTAAGACAAATATAGATAGCCCGAACTAGGAATCGAACACAGACCATGTCGGTATCGCGCCGAGTGCTCTACCAGTTGAGCTATCCAGCACTATACTATATTCCGTTCAATTTGATCTTTAACTTATTGAGCCACACCGTCCATCGTACGGTAATACACCAATTTAATAAGTGGAAACCTAAACATGGAAACCTTCTCAATAAGAGAATTAATAGATAAATTGAAAAAAATATAGATAGCCCGAACTGGGAATCGAACCCAGACCATGTCGGTATCGCGCCGAGTGCTCTACCAGTTGAGCTATCCGGCACTATACTATATCCCGTTCAATTTAATCCATAACTTATTGAGCCACACCGTTTATCGTCTGGTGATACACCAATTTAATAAGTGGTAACCTAAACATGCAAAACTTCTTAATAAAACAATTCATAGATAAATTAAGACAAATATAGATAGCCCGAACCAGGAATCGAACACAGACCATGTCGGTATCGCGCCGAGTGCTCTACCAGTTGAGCTATCCAGCACTATACTATATTCCGTTCAATTTGATCTTTAACTTATTGAGCCACACCGTTTATCGTCTGGTAATACAACAATTTTATAAGTGGAAACCTAAACATGGAAACCTTCTCAATAAGAAAATTAATAGATAAATTAAAAAAAATATAGATAGCCCGAACTGGGAATCGAACCCAGACCATGTCGGTATCGCGCCGAGTGCTCTGCCAGTTGAGCTATCGAGCACTATACTATATTCCGTTCAATTTGATCTTTAACTTATTGAGCCACACCGTTTATCGTCTGGTAACACCAATTTAATAAGTGGAAACTTAAACATGCAAACCTTCTCAATAAGACAATTTATAGATAAATTGAGAAGAATATAGATAGCCCGAACTGGGAATCGAACCCAGACCTTTTCGGTATCGCGCCGAGTGCTCTACCAGTTGAGCTATCCGGCACTATACTATATTCCGTTCAATTTAATCTATAACTTATTGAGCCACACCGTCCATCGTACGGTAATACACCAATTTAATAAGTGGAAACCTAAACATGGAAACCTTCTCAATAAGAGAATTAATAGATAAATTGAAAAAAATATAGATAGCCCGAACTGGGAATCAAACCCAGACCATGTCGGTAACGCGCCGTGTGCTATGACAGTTGAGCTATCCAGCACTATACTATATTCCGTTCAATTTGATCTTTAACTTATTGAGCCACACCGTTTATCGTCTGTTAATACACCAATTTAATAAGTGGAAACTTAAACATGCAAACCTTCTCAAAAAGACAATTTATAGATAAATTGAGAAGAATATAGATAGCCCGAACTGGGAATCGAACTCAGACCATGTCGGTATCGCGCCGAGTGCTCTACCAGTTGAGCTATCCGGCACTATACTATATTCCGTTCAATTTAATCTATAACTTATTGAGCCACACCGTCCATCGTACGGTACTACGCCAATTTAATAAGTGGAAACCCAAACATGGAAACCTTCTCAATAAGAGGATTAATAGATAAATTGAAAAAAATATAGATAGCCCGAACTGGGAATCGAACCCAGACCATGTCGGTATCGCGCCAAGTGCTCTACCAGTTGAGCTATCCGGCACTATACTATATTCCGTTCAATTTGATCTTTAACTTATTGGGCCACACCGTCCATCGTACGGTAATACACCAATTTAATAAGTGGAAACCTAAACATGGAAACCTTCTCAATAAGAGAATTAATAGATAAATTGAAAAAAATATAGATAGCCCGAACTGGGAATCGAACCCAGACCTTTTCGGTATCGCGCCGAGTGCTCTACCAGTTGAGCTATCCGGCACTATACTATATTCCGTGCAATTTAATCTATAACTTATTAAGCCACACCGTCCATCGTACGGTAATACACCAATTTAATAAGTGGAAACCTAAACATGGAAACCTTCTCAATAAGAGAATTAATAGATAAATTGAAAAAAATATAGATAGCCCGAACTGGGAATCGAACCCAGACCATGTCGGTATCGCGCCAAGTGCTCTACCAGTTGAGCTATCCGGCACTATACTATATTCCGTTCAATTTGATCTTTAACTTATTGGGCCACACCGTCCATCGTACGGTAATACACCAATTTAATAAGTGGAAACCTAAACATGGAAACCTTCTCAATAAGAGAATTAATAGATAAATTGAAAAAAATATAGATAGCCCGAACTGGGAATCGAACCCAGACCATGTCAGTATCGCGCCGAGTGCTCTACCAGTTGAGCTATCCGGCACTATACTATATCCCGTTCAATTTAATCCATAACTTATTGAGCCACACCGTTTATCGTCTGGTGATACACCAATTTAATAAGTGGTAACCTAAACATGCAAAACTTCTTAATAAAACAATTCATAGATAAATTAAGACAAATATAGATAGCCCGAACTAGGAATCGAACACAGACCATGTCGGTATCGCGCCGAGTGCTCTACCAGTTGAGCTATCCAGCACTATACTATATTCCGTTCAATTTGATCTTTAACTTATTGAGCCACACCGTTTATCGTCTGGTAATACAACAATTTTATAAGTGGAAACCTAAACATGGAAACCTTCTCAATAAGAAAATTAATAGATAAATTGAAAAAAATATAGATAGCCCGAACTGGGAATCGAACCCAGACCATGTCGGTATCGCGCCGAGTGCTCTGCCAGTTGAGCTATCGAGCACTATACTATATTCCGTTCAATTTGATCTTTAACTTATTGAGCCACACCGTTTATCGTCTGGTAACACCAATTTAATAAGTGGAAACTTAAACATGCAAACTTTCTCAATAAGACAATTTATAGATAAATTGAGAAGAATATAGATAGCCCGAACTGGGAATCGAACCCAGACCTTTTCGGTATCGTGCCGAGTGCTCTACCAGTTGAGCTATCCGGCACTATACTATATTCCGTTCAATTTAATCTATAACTTATTGAGCCACACCGTCCATCGTACGGTAATACACCAATTTAATAAGTGGAAACCTAAACATGGAAACCTTCTCAATAAGAGAATTAATAGATAAATTGAAAAAAATATAGATAGCCCGAACTGGGAATCGAACCCAGACCATGTCGGTATCGCGCCGAGTGCTCTACCAGTTGAGCTATCCGGCACTATACTATATCCCGTTCAATTTAATCCATAACTTATTGAGCCACACCGTTTATCGTCTGGTGATACACCAATTTAATAAGTGGTAACCTAAACATGCAAAACTTCTTAATAAAACAATTCATAGATAAATTAAGACAAATATAGATAGCCCGAACTAGGAATCGAACACAGACCATGTCGGTATCGCGCCGAGTGCTCTACCAGTTGAGCTATCCAGCACTATACTATATTCCGTTCAATTTGATCTTTAACTTATTGAGCCACACCGTTTATCGTCTGGTAATACAACAATTTTATAAGTGGAAACCTAAACATGGAAACCTTCTCAATAAGAAAATTAATAGATAAATTAAAAAAAATATAGATAGCCTGAACTGGGAATCGAACCCAGACCATGTCGGTATCGCGCCGAGTGCTCTGCCAGTTGAGCTATCGAGCACTATACTATATTCCGTTCAATTTGATCTTTAACTTATTGAGCCACACCGTTTATCGTCTGGTAACACCAATTTAATAAGTGGAAACTTAAACATGCAAACCTTCTCAATAAGACAATTTATAGATAAATTGAGAAGAATATAGATAGCCCGAACTGGGAATCGAACCCAGACCTTTTCGGTATCGCGCCGAGTGCTCTACCAGTTGAGCTATCCGGCACTATACTATATTCCGTTCAATTTAATCTATAACTTATTGAGCCACACCGTCCATCGTACGGTAATACACCAATTTAATAAGTGGAAACCTAAACATGGAAACCTTCTCAATAAGAGAATTAATAGATAAATTGAAAAAAATATAGATAGCCCGAACTGGGAATCAAACCCAGACCATGTCGGTAACGCGCCGTGTGCTCTGACAGTTGAGCTATCCAGCACTATACTATATTCCGTTCAATTTGATCTTTAACTTATTGAGCCACACCGTTTATCGTCTGTTAATACACCAATTTAATAAGTGGAAACTTAAACATGCAAACCTTCTCAAAAAGACAATTTATAGATAAATTGAGAAGAATATAGATAGCCCGAACTGGGAATCGAACTCAGACCATGTCGGTATCGCGCCGAGTGCTCTACCAGTTGAGCTATCCGGCACTATACTATATTCCGTTCAATTTAATCTATAACTTATTGAGCCACACCGTCCATCGTACGGTACTACGCCAATTTAATAAGTGGAAACCCAAACATGGAAACCTTCTCAATAAGAGGATGAATAGATAAATTGAAAAAAATATAGATAGCCCGAACTGGGAATCGAACCCAGACCATGTCGGTATCGCGCCAAGTGCTCTACCAGTTGAGCTATCCGGCACTATACTATATTCCGTTCAATTTGATCTTTAACTTATTGGGCCACACCGTCCATCGTACGGTAATACACCAATTTAATAAGTGGAAACCTAAACATGGAAACCTTCTCAATAAGAGAATTAATAGATAAATTGAAAAAAATATAGATAGCCCGAACTGGGAATCGAACCCAGACCTTTTCGGTATCGCGCCGAGTGCTCTACCAGTTGAGCTATCCGGCACTATACTATATTCCGTTCAATTTAATCTATAACTTATTAAGCCACACCGTCCATCGTACGGTAATACACCAATTTAATAAGTGGAAACCTAAACATGGAAACCTTCTCAATAAGAGAATTAATAGATAAATTGAAAAAAATATAGATAGCCCGAACTGGGAATCGAACCCAGACCATGTCGGTATCGCGCCAAGTGCTCTACCAGTTGAGCTATCCGGCACTATACTATATTCCGTTCAATTTGATCTTTAACTTATTGGGCCACACCGTCCATCGTACGGTAATACACCAATTTAATAAGTGGAAACCTAAACATGGAAACCTTCTCAATAAGAGAATTAATAGATAAATTGAAAAAAATATAGATAGCCCGAACTGGGAATCGAACCCAGACCATGTCAGTATCGCGCCGAGTGCTCTACCAGTTGAGCTATCCGGCACTATACTATATCCCGTTCAATTTAATCCATAACTTATTGCGCCACACCGTTTATCGTCTGGTGATACACCAATTTAATAAGTGGTAACCTAAACATGCAAAACTTCTTAATAAAACAATTCATAGATAAATTAAGACAAATATAGATAGCCCGAACTAGGAATCGAACACAGACCATGTCGGTATCGCGCCGAGTGCTCTACCAGTTGAGCTATCCAGCACTATACTATATTCCGTTCAATTTGATCTTTAACTTATTGAGCCACACCGTTTATCGTCTGGTAATACAACAATTTTATAAGTGGAAACCTAAACATGGAAACCTTCTCAATAAGAAAATTAATAGATAAATTGAAAAAAATATAGATAGCCCGAACTGGGAATCGAACCCAGACTATGTCGGTATCGCGCCGAGTGCTCTGCCAGTTGAGCTATCGAGCACTATACTATATTCCGTTCAATTTGATCTTTAACTTATTGAGCCACACCGTTTATCGTCTGGTAACACCAATTTAATAAGTGGAAACTTAAACATGCAAACCTTCTCAATAAGACAATTTATAGATAAATTGAGAAGAATATAGATAGCCCGAACTGGGAATCGAACCCAGACCTTTTCGGTATCGTGCCGAGTGCTCTACCAGTTGAGCTATCCGGCACTATACTATATTCCGTTCAATTTAATCTATAACTTATTGAGCCACACCGTCCATCGTACGGTAATACACCAATTTAATAAGTGGAAACCTAAACATGGAAACCTTCTCAATAAGAGAATTAATAGATAAATTGAAAAAAATATAGATAGCCCGAACTGGGAATCGAACCCAGACCATGTCGGTAACGCGCCGAGTGCTCTACCAGTTGAGCTATCCGGCACTATACTATATCCCGTTCAATTTAATCCATAACTTATTGAGCCACACCGTTTATCGTCTGGTGATACACCAATTTAATAAGTGGTAACCTAAACATGCAAAACTTCTTAATAAAACAATTCATAGATAAATTAAGACAAATATAGATAGCCCGAACTAGGAATCGAACACAGACCATGTCGGTATCGCGCCGAGTGCTCTACCAGTTGAGCTATCCAGCACTATACTATATTCCGTTCAATTTGATCTTTAACTTATTGAGCCACACCGTTTATCGTCTGGTAATACAACAATTTTATAAGTGGAAACCTAAACATGGAAACCTTTTCAATAAAAAAATTAATAGATAAATTAAAAAAAATATAGATAGCCCGAACTGGGAATCGAACCCAGACCATGTCGGTATCGCGCCGAGTGCTCTGCCAGTTGAGCTATCGAGCACTATACTATATTCCGTTCAATTTGATCTTTAACTTATTGAGCCACACCGTTTATCGTCTGGTAACACCAATTTAATAAGTGGAAACTTAAACATGCAAACCTTCTCAATAAGACAATTTATAGATAAATTGAGAAGAATATAGATAGCCCGAACTGGGAATCGAACCCAGACCTTTTCGGTATCGCGCCGAGTGCTCTACCAGTTGAGCTATCCGGCACTATACTATATTCCGTTCAATTTAATCTATAACTTATTGAGCCACACCGTCCATCGTACGGTAATACACCAATTTAATAAGTGGAAACCTAAACATGGAAACCTTCTCAATAAGAGAATTAATAGATAAATTGAAAAAAATATAGATAGCCCGAACTAGGAATCAAACCCAGACCATGTCGGTAACGCGCCGTGTGCTCTGACAGTTGAGCTATCCAGCACTATACTATATTCCGTTTAATTTGATCTTTAACTTATTGAGCCACACCGTTTATCGTCTGTTAATACACCAATTTAATAAGTGGAAACTTAAACATGCAAACCTTCTCAAAAAGACAATTTATAGATAAATTGAGAAGAATATAGATAGCCCGAACTGGGAATCGAACTCAGACCATGTCGGTATCGCGCCGAGTGCTCTACCAGTTGAGCTATCCGGCACTATACTATATTCCGTTCAATTTAATCTATAACTTATTGAGCCACACCGTCCATCGTACGGTACTACGCCAATTTAATAAGTGGAAACCCAAACATGGAAACCTTCTCAATAAGAGGATTAATAGATAAATTGAAAAAAATATAGATAGCCCGAACTGGGAATCGAACCCAGACCATGTCGGTATCGCGCCGAGTGCTCTACTAGTTGAGCTATCTGGCACTATACTATATTCCGTTCAATTTAATCTATAACTTATTGAGCCACACCGTCCATCGTACGGTAATACACCAATTTAATAAGTGGAAACCTAAACATGGAAACCTTCTCAATAAGAGAATTAATAGATAAATTGAAAAAAATATAGATAGCCCGAACTGGGAATCGAACCCAGACCATGTCGGTATCGCGCCGAGTGCTCTACCAGTTGAGCTATCCAGCACTATACTATATTCCGTTCAATTTGATCTTTAACTTATTGAGCCACACCGTTTATCGTCTGGTAATACACCAATTTAATAAGTGGAAACTTAAACATGCAAACCTTCTCAATAAGACAATTTATAGATAAATTGAGAAGAATATAGATAGCCCGAACTGGGAATCGAACCCAGACCATGTCGGTATCGCGCCGAGTGCTCTTCCAGTTGAGCTATCCGGCACTGTACTATATTTTGTTCAATTTAATCGATAACTTTTTGGGCCACACCGTCCATCGTACGGTAATACACCAATTTAATAAGTGGAAACCTAAACATGCAAACCTTCTCAATAAGACAATTAATAGATAAATTGAAAAAAATATAGATAGCCCGAACTGGGAATCGAACCCAGACCATGTCGGTAACGCGCCGTGTGCTCTACCAGTTGAGCTATCCAGCACTATACTATATTCCGTTCAATTTAATCTTTAACTTATTGAGCCACACCGTTTATCTTCTGGTAATACACCAATTTAATAATTGGAAACTTAAACATGCAAACCTTCTCAAAAAGACAATTTATAGATAAATTGAGAAGAATATAGATAGCCCGAACTGGGAATCGAACCCAGACCATGTCGGTATCGCGCCGAGTGCTCTACCAGTTGAGCTATCCGGCACTATACTATATTCCGTTCAATTTAATCTATAACTTATTGAGCCACACCGTTCATCGTACGGTAATACGCCAATTTAATAAGTGGAAACCTAAACATGGAAACCTTCTCAATAAGAGAATTAATATATAAATTGAAAAAAATATAGATAGCCCGAACTGGGAATCGAACCCAGACCATGTCGGTAACGCGCCGTGTGCTCTACCAGTTGAGCTATCCAGCACTATACTATATTCCGTTCAATTTAATCTTTAACTTATTGAGCCACACCGTTTATCTTCTGGTAATACACCAATTTAATAATTGGAAACTTAAACATGCAAACCTTCTCAAAAAGACAATTTATAGATAAATTGAGAAGAATATAGATAGCCCGAACTGGGAATCGAACCCAGACCATGTCGGTATCGCGCCGAGTGCTCTACCAGTTGAGCTATCCGGCACTATACTATATTCCGTTCAATTTAATCTATAACTTATTGAGCCACACCGTCCATCGTACGGTAATACGCCAATTTAATAAGTGGAAACCTAAACATGGAAACCTTCTCAATAAGAGAATTAATATATAAATTGAAAAAAATATAGATAGCCCGAACTGGGAGTCGAACCCAGACCATGTCGGTATCGCGCCGAGTGCTCTTCCAGTTGAGCTATCCGGCACTGTACTGTATTTTGTTCAATTTAATCGGTAACTCTTTGAGCCACACCGTCTATCGTACGGTAATACACCAATTTAATAAGTGGAAACCTAAACATGCAAACCTTCTCAATAAGACAATTTATAAATAAATTGAGAAAAATATAGATCGCCCGAACTGGAAGTCGAACCCAGACCATGTCGGTATCGCGCCGAGTGCTCTACCAGTTGAGCTATCCGGCACTATACTATATTCCGTTCAATTTAATCTATAACTTATTGAGCCACACCGTTTATCGTCTGGTCATACACCAATTTAATAAGTGGAAACTTAAAAATGCATACCTTCTCAATAAGAAAATTTATAGATAAATTGAGAAAAATATAGATAGCCCGAACTGGGAATCTAACCCAGACCATGTCGGTATCGTGCCGAGTGCTCTTCCAGTTGAGCTATCCGGCACTATACTATATTTCTTTCAATTTGATCTTTAACTCATTGAGCCACACCGTTTATCGTCTGGTAATACACCAATTTAATAAGTGGGAACTTAAACATGCAAACCTTCTCAATAAGACAATTTATAGATAAATTGAGAAGAATATAGATAGTCCGAACTGAGAATCGAACCCAGACCATGTCGGTATCGCGCCGAGTGCTCTACCAGTTGAGCTATCCGGCACTATACTATATCCCGTTCAATTTAATCCATAACTTATTGAGCCACACCGTTCATCGTCTGGTGATACACCAATTTAATAAGTGGTAACCTAAACATGCAAAACTTCTCAATAAAACAATTTATAGATAAATTAAGACAAATATAGATATCCCGAACTTGGAATCGAACCCAGACCATGTCGGTATCGCGCCGAGTGCTCTTCCAGTTGAGCTATCCGGCACTGTACTATATTTTGTTCAATTTAATCGATAACTTTTTGGGCCACACCGTCCATCGTACGGTAATACACCAATTTAATAAGTGGAAACCTAAACATGCAAACCCTCTCAACAAGACAATTAATAGATAAATTGAAAAAAATATAGATAGCCCGAACTGGGAATCGAACCCAGACCATGTCGGTAACGCGCCGTGTGCTCTACCAGTTGAGCTATCCAGAACTATACTATATTCCGTTCAATTTGATCTTTAACTTATTGAGCCACACCGTTTATCGTCTGGTAATACACCAATTTAATAAGTGGAAACTTAAACATGCAAACCTTCTCAAAAAGACAATTTATAGATAAATTGAGAAGAATATAGATAGCCCGAACTGGGAATCGAACCCAGACCATGTCGGTATCGCGCCGAGTGCTCTTCCAGTTGAGCTATCCGGCACTGTACTATATTTTGTTCAATTTAATCGATAACTTTTTGGGCCACACCGTCCATCGTACGGTAATACACCAATTTAATAAGTGGAAACCTAAACATGCAAACCTTCTCAATAAGACAATTAATAGATAAATTGAAAAAAATATAGATAGCCCGAACTGGGAATCGAACCCAGACCATGTCGGTAACGCGCCGTGTGCTCTACCAGTTGAGCTATCCAGCACTATACTATATTCCGTTCAATTTAATCTTTAACTTATTGAGCCACACCGTTTATCTTCTGGTAATACACCAATTTAATAATTGGAAACTTAAACATGCAAACCTTCTCAAAAAGACAATTTATAGATAAATTGAGAAGAATATAGATAGCCCGAACTGGGAATCGAACCCAGACCATGTCGGTATCGCGCCGAGTGCTCTACCAGTTGAGCTATCCGGCACTATACTATATTCCGTTCAATTTAATCTATAACTTATTGAGCCACACGGTTCATCGTACGGTAATACGCCAATTTAATAAGTGGAAACCTAAACATGGAAACCTTCTCAATAAGAGAATTAATATATAAATTGAAAAAAATATAGATAGCCCGAACTGGGAATCGAACCCAGACCATGTCGGTAACGCGCCGTGTGCTCTACCAGTTGAGCTATCCAGCACTATACTATATTCCGTTCAATTTAATCTTTAACTTATTGAGCCACACCGTTTATCTTCTGGTAATACACCAATTTAATAATTGGAAACTTAAACATGCAAACCTTCTCAAAAAGACAATTTATAAATAAATTGAGAAGAATATAGATAGCCCGAACTGGGAATCGAACCCAGACCATGTCGGTATCGCGCCGAGTGCTCTACCAGTTGAGCTATCCGGCACTATACTATATTCCGTTCAATTTAATCTATAACTTATTGAGCCACACCGTCCATCGTACGGTAATACGCCAATTTAATAAGTGGAAACCTAAACATGGAAACCTTCTCAATAAGAGAATTAATATATAAATTGAAAAAAATATAGATAGCCCGAACTGGGAGTCGAACCCAGACCATGTCGGTATCGCGCCGAGTGCTCTTCCAGTTGAGCTATCCGGCACTGTACTGTATTTTGTTCAATTTAATCGGTAACTCTTTGAGCCACACCGTCTATCGTACGGTAATACACCAATTTAATAAGTGGAAACCTAAACATGCAAACCTTCTCAATAAGACAATTTATAAATAAATTGAGAAAAATATAGATCGCCCGAACTGGAAGTCGAACCCAGACCATGTCGGTATCGCACCGAGTGCTCTACCAGTTGAGCTATCCGGCACTATACTATATTCCGTTCAATTTAATCTATAACTTATTGAGCCACACCGTTTATCGTCTGGTCATACACCAATTTAATAAGTGGAAACTTAAACATGCATACCTTCTCAATAAGAAAATTTATAGATAAATTGAGAAAAATATAGATAGCCCGAACTGGGAATCTAACCCAGACCATGTCGGTATCGTGCCGAGTGCTCTTCCAGTTGAGCTATCCGGCACTATACTATATTTCTTTCAATTTGATCTTTAACTCATTGAGCCACACCGTTTATCGTCTGGTAATACACCAATTTAATAAGTGGGAACTTAAACATGCAAACCTTCTCAATAAGACAATTTATAGATAAATTGAGAAGAATATAGATAGTCCGAACTGAGAATCGAACCCAGACCATGTCGGTATCGCGCCGAGTGCTCTACCAGTTGAGCTATCCGGCACTATACTATATCCCGTTCAATTTAATCCATAACTTATTGAGCCACACCGTTCATCGTCTGGTGATACACCAATTTAATAAGTGGTAACCTAAACATGCAAAACTTCTCAATAAAACAATTTATAGATAAATTAAGACAAATATAGATATCCCGAACTTGGAATCGAACCCAGACCATGTCGGTATCGCGCCGAGTGCTCTTCCAGTTGAGCTATCCGGCACTGTACTATATTTTGTTCAATTTAATCGATAACTTTTTGGGCCACACCGTCCATCGTACGGTAATACACCAATTTAATAAGTGGAAACCTAAACATGCAAACCCTCTCAACAAGACAATTAATAGATAAATTGAAAAAAATATAGATAGCCCGAACTGGGAATCGAACCCAGACCATGTCGGTAACGCGCCGTGTGCTCTACCAGTTGAGCTATCCAGAACTATACTATATTCCGTTCAATTTGATCTTTAACTTATTGAGCCACACCGTTTATCGTCTGGTAATACACCAATTTAATAAGTGGAAACTTAAACATGCAAACCTTCTCAAAAAGACAATTTATAGATAAATTGAGAAGAATATAGATAGCCCGAACTGGGAATCGAACCCAGACCATGTCGGTATCGCGCCGAGTGCTCTACCAGTTGAGCTATCCGGCACTATACTATATTCCGTTCAATTTAATCTATAACTTATTGAGTCACACCGTCCATCGTACGGTAATACGCCAATTTAATAAGTGGAAACCTAAACATGGAAACCTTCTGAATAAGAGAATTAATAGATAAATTGAAAAAAATATAGATAGCCCGAACTGGGAATCGAACCCAGACCATGTCGGTATCGCGCCGAGTGCTCTACTAGTTGAGCTATCTGGCACTATACTATATTCCGTTCAATTTAATCTATAACTTATTGAGCCACACCGTCCATCGTACGGTAATACACCAATTTAATGAGTGGAAACCTTAACATGCATACCTTCTCAATAAGACAATTTTAGATAAATTGAGAAAAATATAGATAGCCCGAACTGGGAATCGAACTCAGACCATGTCGGTATGGCGCCGAGTGCTCTTCCAGTTGAGCTATCCGGCACTATACTATATCCCGTTCAATTTAACTAATAACTTATTGAGCCACGCCGTTTAAATTCTGGTGATACACCAATTTAATAAGTGGTAACCTAAACATGCATACCTTCTTAATAAGACAATTTTAGATAAATTGAGAAAAATATAGATAGCCCGAACTGGGAATCGAACCCAGACCATGTCGGTATGGCGCCGAGTGCTCTTGCAGTTGAGCTATCCGGCACTATACTATATTTCGTTCAATTTAATCTCTGAAATATTGAGCCACACCGTCCATCGTACGCTAATACACCAATTTAATAAGTGGAAACCTAAACATGCAAACCTTCTCAATAAGACAATTTATAGATAAATTGAGAAGAATATAGATAGCCCGAACTGGGAATCGAACCCAGACCATGTCGGTATCGCGCCGAGTGCTCTTCCAGTTGAGCTATTCGGCACTGTACTATATTTTGTTCAATTCAATCGATAACTTTTTAAGCTACACCGTCCATCGTACGGTAATACACCAATTTTATAAGTGGAAACCTAAACATGGAAACCTTTTCAATAAGAGAATTAATATATAAATTGAAAAAAATATAGATAGCCCGAACTGGGAATCGAACCCAGACCATGTCGGTATCGCGTCGAGTGCTCTTCCAGTTGAGCTATCCGGCACTGTACTATATTTTGTTTAATTTAATCGATAACTTTTTGAGCCACACCGTCTATCGTACGGTAATACACCAATTTAATAAGTGGAAACCCAAACATGCAAACCTTCTCAATAAGACAATTTATAAATAAATTGAGAAAAATATAGATAGCCCGAACTGGGAATCGAACCCAAACCATGTCGGTATCGCGCCGAGTGCTCTACCAGTTGAGCTATTCAGCACTATACTATATTCCGTTCAATTTAATCTTTAACTTATTAAGCCACACCGTTTATCGTCTGGTATTACACCAATTTTATAAGTGGAAACCTAAACATGGAAACCTTCTCAATAAGAGAATAAATAGATAAATTGAAAAAAATATAGATAGCCCGAACTAAGAATCGAACCCAGACCATGTCGGTATCGCGCCGAGTGCTCTACCAGTTGAGCTATCCGGCACTGTACTATATTTTGTTCAATTTAATCGATAACTTTTTGGGCCACACCGTCCATCGTACGGTAATACACCAATTTAATAAGTGGAAACCTAAACATGCAAACCTTCTCAATAAGACAATTAATAGATAAATTGAAAAAAATATAGATAGCCCGAACTGGGAATCGAACCCAGACCATGTCGGTAACGCGCCGTGTGCTCTACCAGTTAAGCTATCCAGCACTATACTATATTCCGTTCAATTTGATCTTTAACTTATTGAGCCACACCGTTTATCGGCGGGTCATACACCAATTTAATAAGTGGAAACTTAAACATGCATACCTTCTCAATAAGAAAATTTATAGATAAATTGAGAAAAATATAGATAGCCCGAACTGGGAATTGAACCCAGACCATGTCGGTATCGCGCCGAGTGCTCTACCAGTTGAGCTATCCGGCACTATACTATATCCCGTTCAATTTAATCCATAACTTATTGAGCCACACCGTTTATCGTCTGGTGATACACCAATTTAATAAGTGGTAACCTAAACATGCAAAACTTCTCAATAAAACAATTTATAGATAAATTAAGACAAATATAGATAGCCCGAACTGGGAATCGAACCCAGACCATGTCGGTATCGCGTCGAGTGCTCTTCCAGTTGAGCTATCCGGCACTGTACTATATTTTGTTTAATTTAATCGATAACTTTTTGAGCCACACCGTCTATCGTACGGTAATACACCAATTTAATAAGTGGAAACCCAAACATGCAAACCTTCTCAATAAGACAATTTATAAATAAATTGAGAAAAATATAGATAGCCCGAACTGGGAATCGAACCCAAACCATGTCGGTATCGCGCCGAGTGCTCTACCAGTTGAGCTATTCAGCACTATACTATATTCCGTTCAATTTAATCTTTAACTTATTAAGCCACACCGTTTATCGTCTGGTATTACACCAATTTTATAAGTGGAAACCTAAACATGGAAACCTTCTCAATAAGAGAATAAATAGATAAATTGAAAAAAATATAGATAGCCCGAACTAAGAATCGAACCCAGACCATGTCGGTATCGCGCCGAGTGCTCTACCAGTTGAGCTATCCGGCACTGTACTATATTTTGTTCAATTTAATCGATAACTTTTTGGGCCACACCGTCCATCGTACGGTAATACACCAATTTAATAAGTGGAAACCTAAACATGCAAACCTTCTCAATAAGACAATTAATAGATAAATTGAAAAAAATATAGATAGCCCGAACTGGGAATCGAACCCAGACCATGTCGGTAACGCGCCGTGTGCTCTACCAGTTAAGCTATCCAGCACTATACTATATTCCGTTCAATTTGATCTTTAACTTATTGAGCCACACCGTTTATCGTCTGGTCATACACCAATTTAATAAGTGGAAACTTAAACATGCATACCTTCTCAATAAGAAAATTTATAGATAAATTGAGAAAAATATAGATAGCCCGAACTGGGAATTGAACCCAGACCATGTCGGTATCGCGCCGAGTGCTCTACCAGTTGAGCTATCCGGCACTATACTATATCCCGTTCAATTTAATCCATAACTTATTGAGCCACACCGTTTATCGTCTGGTGATACACCAATTTAATAAGTGGTAACCTAAACATGCAAAACTTCTCAATAAAACAATTTATAGATAAATTAAGACAAATATAGATAGCCCGAACTTGGAATCGAACCCAGACCATGTCGGTAACGCGCCGTGTGCTCTACCAGTTGAGCTATCCAGCACTATACTATATTCCGTTCAATTTGATCTTTAACTTATTGAGCCACACCGTTTATCTTCTGGTAATACACCAATTTAATAATTGGAAACTTAAACATGCAAACCTTCTCAAAAAGACAATTTATAGATAAATTGAGAAGAATATAGATAGCCCGAACTGGGAATCGAACCCAGACCATGTCGGTATCGCGCCGAGTGCTCTACCAGTTGAGCTATTCGGCACTATACTATATTCCGTTCAATTTAATCTATAACTTATTGAGCCACACCGTCCATCGTACGGTAATACGCCAATTTAATAAGTGGAAACCTAAACATGGAAACCTTCTCAATAAGAGAATTAATAGATAAATTGAAAAAAATATAGATAGCCCGAACTGGGAATCGAACCCAGACCATGTCGGTATCGCGCCGAGTGCTCTACTAGTTGAGCTATCTGGCACTATACTATATTCCGTTCAATTTAATCTATAACTTATTGAGCCACACCGTCCATCGTACGGTAATACACCAATTTAATAAGTGGAAACCTAAACATGGAAATCTTTTCAATAAGAGAATTAATATATAAATTAAAAAAAATATAGATAGCCCGAACTGGGAATCGAACCCAGACCATGTCGGTATCGCGCCGAGTGCTCTTCCAGTTGAGCTATCCGGCACTGTACTATATTTTGTTCAATTTAATCGATAACTTTTTGAGCCACACCGTCTATCGTACGGTAATACACCAATTTAATAAGTGGAAACCTAAACATGCAAACCTTCTCAATAAGACAATTTATAAATAAATTGAGAAAAATATAGATAGCCCGAACTGGGAATCGAACCCAAACCATGTCGGTATCGCGCCGAGTGCTCTTCCAGTTGAGCTATCCGGTACTATACTATATTCCGTTCAATTTAATCTATAACTTATCGAGCCACACCGTCCATCGGACGGTAATACACCAATTTAATAAGGGGAAACTTAAACATGCATACCTTTTCAATAAGACAATTTTAGATAAATTGAGAAAATTATAGATAGCCCGAACTGGGAATCGAACCCAGACCATGTCGGTATCGCGCCGAGTGCTCTTCCAGTTGAGCTATCCGGCACTATACTATATTTTGTTCAATTTAATCGATAACTTATTGAGCCACACCGTCCATCGTACGGTTATACACCAATTTAATAAGTGGAAACCTAAACGTGCAAACCTTCTCAATAAGACAATTTATAGATACATCAAGAAAAATATAGATCGCCCGAACTGGAAGTCGAACCCAGACCATGTCGGTATCGCGCCGAGTGCTCTACCAGTTGAGCTATCCGGCACTATACTATATTCCGTTCAATTTAATCTATAACTTATTGAGCCACACCGTTTATCGTCTGGTCATACACCAATTTAATAAGTGGAAACTTAAACATGCATACCTTCTCAATAAGAAAATTTATAGATAAATTGAGAAAAATATAGATAGCCCGAACTGGGAATCGAACCCAGACGATGTCGGTATCGTGCCGAGTGCTCTTCCAGTTGAGCTATCCGGCACTATACTATATTTCTTTCAATTTGATCTTTAACTCATTGAGCCACACCGTTTATCGTCTGGTAATACACCAATTTAATAAGTGGGAACTTAAACATGCAAACCTTCTCAATAAGACAATTTATAGATAAATTGGGAAGAATATAGATAGTCCGAACTGGGAATCTAACCCAGACCATGTCGGTATCGCGCCGAGTGCTCTACCAGTTGAGCTATCCGGCACTATACTATATCCCGTTCAATTTAATCCATAACTTATTGAGCCACACCGTTTATCGTCTGGTGATACACCAATTTAATAAGTGGTAACCTAAACATGCAAAACTTCTCAATAAAACAATTTATAGATAAATTAAGACAAATATAGATAGCCCGAACTTGGAATCGAACCCAGACCATGTCGGTATCGCGCCGAGTGCTCTTCCAGTTGAGCTATCCGGCACTGTACTATATTTTGTTCAATTTAATCGATAACTTTTTGGGCCACACCGTCCATCGTACGGTAATACACCAATTTAATAAGTGGAAACTTAAACATGCAAACCTTCTCAAAAAGACAATTTATAGATAAATTGAGAAGAATATAGATAGCCCGAACTGGGAATCGAACCCAGACCATGTCGGTATCGCGCCGAGTGCTCTACCAGTTGAGCTATCCGGCACTATACTATATTCCGTTCAATTTAATCTTTAACTTATTAAGCCACACCGTTTATTGTCTGGTATTACACCAATTTTATAAGTGGAAACCTAAACATGGAAACCTTCTCAATAAGAAAATAAATAGATAAATTGAGAAAAATATAGATAGCCCGAACTGGGAATCGAACCCAGACCATGTCGGTATCGCGCCGAGTGCTCTGCCAGTTGAGCTATCCAGCACTGTACTATATTTTGTTCAATTTAATCGATAACTTTTTGAGCCACACCGTCTATCGTACGGTAATACACCAATTTAATAAGTGGAAACCTAAACATGCAAACCTTCTCAATAAGACAATTTATAAATAAATTGAGAAAAATATAGATAGCCCGAACTGGGAATCGAACCCAAACCATGTCGGTATCGCGCCGAGTGCTCTTCCAGTTGAGCTATCCGGTACTATACTATATTCCGTTCAATTTAATCTATAACTTATCGAGCCACACCGTCCATCGGACGGTAATACACCAATTTAATAAGGGGAAACTTAAACATGCATACCTTTTCAATAAGACAATTTTAGATAAATTGAGAAAAATATAGATAGCCCGAACTGGGAATCGAACCCAGACCATGTCGGTATCGCGCCGAGTGCTCTTCCAGTTGAGCTATCCGGCACTATACTATATTTTGTTCAATTTAATCAATAACTTATTGAGCCACACCGTCCATCGTACGGTTATACACCAATTTAATAAGTGGAAACCTAAACGTGCAAACCTTCTCAATAAGACAATTTATAGATACATCAAGAAAAATATAGATCGCCCGAACTGGAAGTCGAACCCAGACCATGTCGGTATCGCGCCGAGTGCTCTACCAGTTGAGCTATCCGGCACTATACTATATTCCGTTCAATTTAATCTATAACTTATTGAGCCACACCGTTTATCGTCTGTTCATACACCAATTTAATAAGTGGAAACTTAAACATGAATACCTTCTCAATAAAATAATTTATAGATAAATTGAGAAAAATATAGATAGCCCGAACTGGGAATCGAACCCAGACCATGTCGGTATCGTGCCGAGTGCTCTTCCAGTTGAGCTATCCGGCACTATACTATATTTCTTTCAATTTGATCTTTAACTCATTGAGCCACACCGTTTATCGTCGGGTAATACACCAATTTAATAAGTGGGAACTTAAACATGCAAACCTTCTCAATAAGACAATTTATAGATAAATTGAGAAGAATATAGATAGTCCGAACTGGGAATCTAACCCAGACCATATCGGTATCGCGCCGAGTGCTCTACCAGTTGAGCTATCCGGCACTATACTATATCCCGTTCAATTTAATCCATAACTTATTGAGCCACACCGTTTATCGTCTGGTGATACACCAATTTAATAAGTGGTAACCTAAACATGCAAAACTTCTCAATAAAACAATTTATAGATAGATTAAGACAAATATAGATAGCCCGAACTTGGAATCGAACCCAGACCATGTCGGTATCGCGCCGAGTGCTCTTCCAGTTGAGCTTTCCGGCACTGTACTATATTTTGTTCAATTTAATCGATAACTTTTTGGGCCACACCGTCCATCGTACGGTAATACACCAATTTAATAAGTGGAAACTTAAAAATGCAAACCTTCTCAAAAAGACAATTTATAGATAAATTGAGAAGAATATAGATAGCCCGAACTGGGAATCGAAATCAGACCATGTCGGTATCGCGCCGAGTGCTCTACCAGTTGAGCTATCCGGCACTATACTATATTCCGTTCAATTTAATATATAACTTATTGAGTCACACCGTCCATCGTACGGTAATACGCCAATTTAATAAGTGGAAACCTAAACATGGAAACCTTCTGAATAAGAGAATTAATAGATAAATTGAAAAAAATATAGATAGCCCGAACTGGTATCTAACCCAGACCATGTCGGTATCGCGCCGAGTGCTCTACCAGTTGAGCTATCCGGCACTATACTATATCCCGTTCAATTTAATCCATAACTTATTGAGCCACACCGTTTATCGTCTGGTGATACACCAATTTAATAAGTGGTAACCTAAACATGCAAAACTTCTCAATAAAACAATTTATAGATAAATTAAGACAAATATAGATAGCCCGAACTTGGAATCGAACCCAGACCATGTCGGTATCGCGCCGAGTGCTCTTCCAGTTGAGCTATCCGGCACTGTACTATATTCCGTTCAATTTAATCTATAACTTATTGAGCCACACCGTCCATCGTACGGTAATACACCAATTTAATAAGTGGAAACCTAAACATGGAAACCTTTTCAATAAGAGAATTAATATATAAATTGAAAAAAATATAGATAGCCCGAACTGGGAATCGAACCCAGACCATGTCGGTATCGCGCCGAGTGCTCTTCCAGTTGAGCTATCCGGCACTGTACTATATTTTGTTTAATTTAATCGATAACTTTTTGAGCCACACCGTCTATCGTACGGTAATACACCAATTTAATAAGTGGAAACCTAAACATGCAAACCTTCTCAATAAGACAATTTATAAATAAATTGAGAAAAATATAGATAGCCCGAACTGGGAATCGAACCCAAACCATGTCGGTATCGCGCCGAGTGCTCTTCCAGTTGAGCTATCCGGTACTATACTATATTCCGTTCAATTTAATCTATAACTTATCGAGCCACACCGTCCATCGGACGGTAATACACCAATTTAATAAGGGGAAACTTAAACATGCATACCTTTTCAATAAGACAATTTTAGATAAATTGAGAAAAATATAGTTAGCCCGAACTGGGAATCGAACCCAGACCATGTCGGTATCGCGCCGAGTGCTCTTCCAGTTGAGCTATCCGGCACTATACTATATTTTGTTCAATTTAATCGATAACTTATTGAGCCACACCGTCCATCGTACGGTTATACACCAATTTAATAAGTGGAAACCTAAACGTGCAAACCTTCTCAATAAGACAATTTATAGATACATCAAGAAAAATATAGATCGCCCGAACTGGAAGTCGAACCCAGACCATGTCGGTATCGCGCCGAGTGCTCTACCAGTTGAGCTATCCGGCACTATACTATATTCCGTTCAATTTAATCTATAACTTATTGAGCCACACCGTTTATCGTCTGGTCATACACCAATTTAATAAGTGGAAACTTAAACATGCATACCTTCTCAATAAGAAAATTTATAGATAAATTGAGAAAAATATAGATAGCCCGAACTGGGAATCGAACCCAGACGATGTCGGTATCGTGCCGAGTGCTCTTCCAGTTGAGCTATCCGGCACTATACTATATTTCTTTCAATTTGATCTTTAACTCATTGAGCCACACCGTTTATCGTCTGGTAATACACCAATTTAATAAGTGGGAACTTAAACATGCAAACCTTCTCAATAAGACAATTTATAGATAAATTGGGAAGAATATAGATAGTCCGAACTGGGAATCTAACCCAGACCATGTCGGTATCGCGCCGAGTGCTCTACTAGTTGAGCTATCCGGCACTATACTATATCCCGTTCAATTTAATCCATAACTTATTGAGCCACACCGTTTATCGTCTGGTGATACACCAATTTAATAAGTGGTAACCTAAACATGCAAAACTTCTCAATAAAACAATTTATAGATAAATTAAGACAAATATAGATAGCCCGAACTTGGAATCGAACCCAGACCATGTCGGTATCGCGCCGAGTGCTCTTCCAGTTGAGCTATCCGGCACTGTACTATATTTTGTTCAATTTAATCGATAACTTTTTGGGCCACACCGTCCATCGTACGGTAATACACCAATTTAATAAGTGGAAACTTAAACATGCAAACCTTCTCAAAAAGACAATTTATAGATAAATTGAGAAGAATATAGATAGCCCGAACTGGGAATCGAAACCAGACCATGTCGGTATCGCGCCGAGTGCTCTACCAGTTGAGCTATCCGGCACTATACTATATTCCGTTCAATTTAATCTATAACTTATTGAGCCACACCGTCCATCGTACGGTAATACACCAATTCAATAAGTGAAAACCTAAACATGGAAACCTTTTCAATAAGAGAATTAATATATAAATTGAAAAAAATATAGATAGCCCGAACTGGGAATCGAACCCAGACCATGTCGGTATCGCGCCGAGTGCTCTTCCAGTTGAGCTATCCGGCACTATACTATATTCCGTTCAATTTGATCTTTAACTCATTGAGCCACACCGTTTATCGTCTGGTAATACACCAATTTAATAAGTGGGAACTTAAACATGCAAACCTTCTCAATAAGACAATTTATAGATAAATTGGGAAGAATATAGATAGTCCGAACTGGGAATCTAACCCAGACCATGTCGGTAACGCGCCGTGTGCTCTACCAGTTAAGCTATCCAGCACTATACTATATTCCGTTCAATTTGATCTTTAACTTATTGAGCCACACCGTTTATCGGCGGGTCATACACCAATTTAATAAGTGGAAACTTAAACATGCATACCTTCTCAATAAGAAAATTTATAGATAAATTGAGAAAAATATAGATAGCCCGAACTGGGAATTGAACCCAGACCATGTCGGTATCGCGCCGAGTGCTCTACCAGTTGAGCTATCCGGCACTATACTATATCCCGTTCAATTTAATCCATAACTTATTGAGCCACACCGTTTATCGTCTGGTGATACACCAATTTAATAAGTGGTAACCTAAACATGCAAAACTTCTCAATAAAACAATTTATAGATAAATTAAGACAAATATAGATAGCCCGAACTGGGAATCGAACCCAGACCATGTCGGTATCGCGTCGAGTGCTCTTCCAGTTGAGCTATCCGGCACTGTACTATATTTTGTTTAATTTAATCGATAACTTTTTGAGCCACACCGTCTATCGTACGGTAATACACCAATTTAATAAGTGGAAACCCAAACATGCAAACCTTCTCAATAAGACAATTTATAAATAAATTGAGAAAAATATAGATAGCCCGAACTGGGAATCGAACCCAAACCATGTCGGTATCGCGCCGAGTGCTCTACCAGTTGAGCTATTCAGCACTATACTATATTCCGTTCAATTTAATCTTTAACTTATTAAGCCACACCGTTTATCGTCTGGTATTACACCAATTTTATAAGTGGAAACCTAAACATGGAAACCTTCTCAATAAGAGAATAAATAGATAAATTGAAAAAAATATAGATAGCCCGAACTAAGAATCGAACCCAGACCATGTCGGTATCGCGCCGAGTGCTCTACCAGTTGAGCTATCCGGCACTGTACTATATTTTGTTCAATTTAATCGATAACTTTTTGGGCCACACCGTCCATCGTACGGTAATACACCAATTTAATAAGTGGAAACCTAAACATGCAAACCTTCTCAATAAGACAATTAATAGATAAATTGAAAAAAATATAGATAGCCCGAACTGGGAATCGAACCCAGACCATGTCGGTAACGCGCCGTGTGCTCTACCAGTTAAGCTATCCAGCACTATACTATATTCCGTTCAATTTGATCTTTAACTTATTGAGCCACACCGTTTATCGTCTGGTCATACACCAATTTAATAAGTGGAAACTTAAACATGCATACCTTCTCAATAAGAAAATTTATAGATAAATTGAGAAAAATATAGATAGCCCGAACTGGGAATTGAACCCAGACCATGTCGGTATCGCGCCGAGTGCTCTACCAGTTGAGCTATCCGGCACTATACTATATCCCGTTCAATTTAATCCATAACTTATTGAGCCACACCGTTTATCGTCTGGTGATACACCAATTTAATAAGTGGTAACCTAAACATGCAAAACTTCTCAATAAAACAATTTATAGATAAATTAAGACAAATATAGATAGCCCGAACTTGGAATCGAACCCAGACCATGTCGGTAACGCGCCGTGTGCTCTACCAGTTGAGCTATCCAGCACTATACTATATTCCGTTCAATTTGATCTTTAACTTATTGAGCCACACCGTTTATCTTCTGGTAATACACCAATTTAATAATTGGAAACTTAAACATGCAAACCTTCTCAAAAAGACAATTTATAGATAAATTGAGAAGAATATAGATAGCCCGAACTGGGAATCGAACCCAGACCATGTCGGTATCGCGCCGAGTGCTCTACCAGTTGAGCTATTCGGCACTATACTATATTCCGTTCAATTTAATCTATAACTTATTGAGCCACACCGTCCATCGTACGGTAATACGCCAATTTAATAAGTGGAAACCTAAACATGGAAACCTTCTCAATAAGAGAATTAATAGATAAATTGAAAAAAATATAGATAGCCCGAACTGGGAATCGAACCCAGACCATGTCGGTATCGCGCCGAGTGCTCTACTAGTTGAGCTATCTGGCACTATACTATATTCCGTTCAATTTAATCTATAACTTATTGAGCCACACCGTCCATCGTACGGTAATACACCAATTTAATAAGTGGAAACCTAAACATGGAAATCTTTTCAATAAGAGAATTAATATATAAATTAAAAAAAATATAGATAGCCCGAACTGGGAATCGAACCCAGACCATGTCGGTATCGCGCCGAGTGCTCTTCCAGTTGAGCTATCCGGCACTGTACTATATTTTGTTCAATTTAATCGATAACTTTTTGAGCCACACCGTCTATCGTACGGTAATACACCAATTTAATAAGTGGAAACCTAAACATGCAAACCTTCTCAATAAGACAATTTATAAATAAATTGAGAAAAATATAGATAGCCCGAACTGGGAATCGAACCCAAACCATGTCGGTATCGCGCCGAGTGCTCTTCCAGTTGAGCTATCCGGTACTATACTATATTCCGTTCAATTTAATCTATAACTTATCGAGCCACACCGTCCATCGGACGGTAATACACCAATTTAATAAGGGGAAACTTAAACATGCATACCTTTTCAATAAGACAATTTTAGATAAATTGAGAAAATTATAGATAGCCCGAACTGGGAATCGAACCCAGACCATGTCGGTATCGCGCCGAGTGCTCTTCCAGTTGAGCTATCCGGCACTATACTATATTTTGTTCAATTTAATCGATAACTTATTGAGCCACACCGTCCATCGTACGGTTATACACCAATTTAATAAGTGGAAACCTAAACGTGCAAACCTTCTCAATAAGACAATTTATAGATACATCAAGAAAAATATAGATCGCCCGAACTGGAAGTCGAACCCAGACCATGTCGGTATCGCGCCGAGTGCTCTACCAGTTGAGCTATCCGGCACTATACTATATTCCGTTCAATTTAATCTATAACTTATTGAGCCACACCGTTTATCGTCTGGTCATACACCAATTTAATAAGTGGAAACTTAAACATGCATACCTTCTCAATAAGAAAATTTATAGATAAATTGAGAAAAATATAGATAGCCCGAACTGGGAATCGAACCCAGACGATGTCGGTATCGTGCCGAGTGCTCTTCCAGTTGAGCTATCCGGCACTATACTATATTTCTTTCAATTTGATCTTTAACTCATTGAGCCACACCGTTTATCGTCTGGTAATACACCAATTTAATAAGTGGGAACTTAAACATGCAAACCTTCTCAATAAGACAATTTATAGATAAATTGGGAAGAATATAGATAGTCCGAACTGGGAATCTAACCCAGACCATGTCGGTATCGCGCCGAGTGCTCTACCAGTTGAGCTATCCGGCACTATACTATATCCCGTTCAATTTAATCCATAACTTATTGAGCCACACCGTTTATCGTCTGGTGATACACCAATTTAATAAGTGGTAACCTAAACATGCAAAACTTCTCAATAAAACAATTTATAGATAAATTAAGACAAATATAGATAGCCCGAACTTGGAATCGAACCCAGACCATGTCGGTATCGCGCCGAGTGCTCTTCCAGTTGAGCTATCCGGCACTGTACTATATTTTGTTCAATTTAATCGATAACTTTTTGGGCCACACCGTCCATCGTACGGTAATACACCAATTTAATAAGTGGAAACTTAAACATGCAAACCTTCTCAAAAAGACAATTTATAGATAAATTGAGAAGAATATAGATAGCCCGAACTGGGAATCGAACCCAGACCATGTCGGTATCGCGCCGAGTGCTCTACCAGTTGAGCTATCCGGCACTATACTATATTCCGTTCAATTTAATCTTTAACTTATTAAGCCACACCGTTTATTGTCTGGTATTACACCAATTTTATAAGTGGAAACCTAAACATGGAAACCTTCTCAATAAGAAAATAAATAGATAAATTGAGAAAAATATAGATAGCCCGAACTGGGAATCGAACCCAGACCATGTCGGTATCGCGCCGAGTGCTCTGCCAGTTGAGCTATCCAGCACTGTACTATATTTTGTTCAATTTAATCGATAACTTTTTGAGCCACACCGTCTATCGTACGGTAATACACCAATTCAATAAGTGGAAACCTAAACATGCAAACCTTCTCAATAAGACAATTTATAAATAAATTGAGAAAAATATAGATAGCCCGAACTGGGAATCGAACCCAAACCATGTCGGTATCGCGCCGAGTGCTCTTCCAGTTGAGCTATCCGGTACTATACTATATTCCGTTCAATTTAATCTATAACTTATCGAGCCACACCGTCCATCGGACGGTAATACACCAATTTAATAAGGGGAAACTTAAACATGCATACCTTTTCAATAAGACAATTTTAGATAAATTGAGAAAAATATAGATAGCCCGAACTGGGAATCGAACCCAGACCATGTCGGTATCGCGCCGAGTGCTCTTCCAGTTGAGCTATCCGGCACTATACTATATTTTGTTCAATTTAATCAATAACTTATTGAGCCACACCGTCCATCGTACGGTTATACACCAATTTAATAAGTGGAAACCTAAACGTGCAAACCTTCTCAATAAGACAATTTATAGATACATCAAGAAAAATATAGATCGCCCGAACTGGAAGTCGAACCCAGACCATGTCGGTATCGCGCCGAGTGCTCTACCAGTTGAGCTATCCGGCACTATACTATATTCCGTTCAATTTAATCTATAACTTATTGAGCCACACCGTTTATCGTCTGTTCATACACCAATTTAATAAGTGGAAACTTAAACATGAATACCTTCTCAATAAAATAATTTATAGATAAATTGAGAAAAATATAGATAGCCCGAACTGGGAATCGAACCCAGACCATGTCGGTATCGTGCCGAGTGCTCTTCCAGTTGAGCTATCCGGCACTATACTATATTTCTTTCAATTTGATCTTTAACTCATTGAGCCACACCGTTTATCGTCGGGTAATACACCAATTTAATAAGTGGGAACTTAAACATGCAAACCTTCTCAATAAGACAATTTATAGATAAATTGAGAAGAATATAGATAGTCCGAACTGGGAATCTAACCCAGACCATATCGGTATCGCGCCGAGTGCTCTACCAGTTGAGCTATCCGGCACTATACTATATCCCGTTCAATTTAATCCATAACTTATTGAGCCACACCGTTTATCGTCTGGTGATACACCAATTTAATAAGTGGTAACCTAAACATGCAAAACTTCTCAATAAAACAATTTATAGATAGATTAAGACAAATATAGATAGCCCGAACTTGGAATCGAACCCAGACCATGTCGGTATCGCGCCGAGTGCTCTTCCAGTTGAGCTTTCCGGCACTGTACTATATTTTGTTCAATTTAATCGATAACTTTTTGGGCCACACCGTCCATCGTACGGTAATACACCAATTTAATAAGTGGAAACTTAAAAATGCAAACCTTCTCAAAAAGACAATTTATAGATAAATTGAGAAGAATATAGATAGCCCGAACTGGGAATCGAAATCAGACCATGTCGGTATCGCGCCGAGTGCTCTACCAGTTGAGCTATCCGGCACTATACTATATTCCGTTCAATTTAATATATAACTTATTGAGTCACACCGTCCATCGTACGGTAATACGCCAATTTAATAAGTGGAAACCTAAACATGGAAACCTTCTGAATAAGAGAATTAATAGATAAATTGAAAAAAATATAGATAGCCCGAACTGGTATCTAACCCAGACCATGTCGGTATCGCGCCGAGTGCTCTACCAGTTGAGCTATCCGGCACTATACTATATCCCGTTCAATTTAATCCATAACTTATTGAGCCACACCGTTTATCGTCTGGTGATACACCAATTTAATAAGTGGTAACCTAAACATGCAAAACTTCTCAATAAAACAATTTATAGATAAATTAAGACAAATATAGATAGCCCGAACTTGGAATCGAACCCAGACCATGTCGGTATCGCGCCGAGTGCTCTTCCAGTTGAGCTATCCGGCACTGTACTATATTCCGTTCAATTTAATCTATAACTTATTGAGCCACACCGTCCATCGTACGGTAATACACCAATTTAATAAGTGGAAACCTAAACATGGAAACCTTTTCAATAAGAGAATTAATATATAAATTGAAAAAAATATAGATAGCCCGAACTGGGAATCGAACCCAGACCATGTCGGTATCGCGCCGAGTGCTCTTCCAGTTGAGCTATCCGGCACTGTACTATATTTTGTTTAATTTAATCGATAACTTTTTGAGCCACACCGTCTATCGTACGGTAATACACCAATTTAATAAGTGGAAACCTAAACATGCAAACCTTCTCAATAAGACAATTTATAAATAAATTGAGAAAAATATAGATAGCCCGAACTGGGAATCGAACCCAAACCATGTCGGTATCGCGCCGAGTGCTCTTCCAGTTGAGCTATCCGGTACTATACTATATTCCGTTCAATTTAATCTATAACTTATCGAGCCACACCGTCCATCGGACGGTAATACACCAATTTAATAAGGGGAAACTTAAACATGCATACCTTTTCAATAAGACAATTTTAGATAAATTGAGAAAAATATAGATAGCCCGAACTGGGAATCGAACCCAGACCATGTCGGTATCGCGCCGAGTGCTCTTCCAGTTGAGCTATCCGGCACTATACTATATTTTGTTCAATTTAATCGATAACTTATTGAGCCACACCGTCCATCGTACGGTTATACACCAATTTAATAAGTGGAAACCTAAACGTGCAAACCTTCTCAATAAGACAATTTATAGATACATCAAGAAAAATATAGATCGCCCGAACTGGAAGTCGAACCCAGACCATGTCGGTATCGCGCCGAGTGCTCTACCAGTTGAGCTATCCGGCACTATACTATATTCCGTTCAATTTAATCTATAACTTATTGAGCCACACCGTTTATCGTCTGGTCATACACCAATTTAATAAGTGGAAACTTAAACATGCATACCTTCTCAATAAGAAAATTTATAGATAAATTGAGAAAAATATAGATAGCCCGAACTGGGAATCGAACCCAGACGATGTCGGTATCGTGCCGAGTGCTCTTCCAGTTGAGCTATCCGGCACTATACTATATTTCTTTCAATTTGATCTTTAACTCATTGAGCCACACCGTTTATCGTCTGGTAATACACCAATTTAATAAGTGGGAACTTAAACATGCAAACCTTCTCAATAAGACAATTTATAGATAAATTGGGAAGAATATAGATAGTCCGAACTGGGAATCTAACCCAGACCATGTCGGTATCGCGCCGAGTGCTCTACTAGTTGAGCTATCCGGCACTATACTATATCCCGTTCAATTTAATCCATAACTTATTGAGCCACACCGTTTATCGTCTGGTGATACACCAATTTAATAAGTGGTAACCTAAACATGCAAAACTTCTCAATAAAAAAATTTATAGATAAATTAAGACAAATATAGATAGCCCGAACTTGGAATCGAACCCAGACCATGTCGGTATCGCGCCGAGTGCTCTTCCAGTTGAGCTATCCGGCACTGTACTATATTTTGTTCAATTTAATCGATAACTTTTTGGGCCACACCGTCCATCGTACGGTAATACACCAATTTAATAAGTGGAAACTTAAACATGCAAACCTTCTCAAAAAGACAATTTATAGATAAATTGAGAAGAATATAGATAGCCCGAACTGGGAATCGAAACCAGACCATGTCGGTATCGCGCCGAGTGCTCTACCAGTTGAGCTATCCGGCACTATACTATATTCCGTTCAATTTAATCTATAACTTATTGAGCCACACCGTCCATCGTACGGTAATACACCAATTCAATAAGTGAAAACCTAAACATGGAAACCTTTTCAATAAGAGAATTAATATATAAATTGAAAAAAATATAGATAGCCCGAACTGGGAATCGAACCCAGACCATGTCGGTATCGCGCCGAGTGCTCTTCCAGTTGAGCTATCCGGCACTATACTATATTCCGTTCAATTTGATCTTTAACTCATTGAGCCACACCGTTTATCGTCTGGTAATACACCAATTTAATAAGTGGGAACTTAAACATGCAAACCTTCTCAATAAGACAATTTATAGATAAATTGGGAAGAATATAGATAGTCCGAACTGGGAATCTAACCCAGACCATGTCGGTATCGCGCCGAGTGCTCTACTAGTTGAGCTATCCGGCACTATACTATATCCCGTTCAATTTAATCCATAACTTATTGAGCCACACCGTTTATCGTCTGGTGATACACCAATTTAATAAGTGGTAACCTAAACATGCAAAACTTCTCAATAAAACAATTTATAGATAAATTAAGACAAATATAGATAGCCCGAACTTGGAATCGAACCCAGACCATGTCGGTATCGCGCCGAGTGCTCTTCCAGTTGAGCTATCCGGCACTGTACTATATTTTGTTCAATTTAATCGATAACTTTTTGGGCCACACCGTCCATCGTACGGTAATACACCAATTTAATAAGTGGAAACTTAAACATGCAAACCTTCTCAAAAAGACAATTTATAGATAAATTGAGAAGAATATAGATAGCCCGAACTGGGAATCGAAACCAGACCATGTCGGTATCGCGCCGAGTGCTCTACCAGTTGAGCTATCCGGCACTATACTATATTCCGTTCAATCTAATATATAACTTATTGAGTCACACCGTCCATCGTACGGTAATACGCCAATTTGATAAGTGGAAACCTAAACATGAAAACCTTCTGAATAAGAGAATTAATAAATAAATTGAAAAAAATATAGATAGCCCGAACTGGGAATCGAACCCAGACCATGTCGGTATCGCGCCGAGTGCTCTACTAGTTGAGCTATCTGGCACTATACTATATTCCGTTCAATTTAATCTATAACTTATTGAGCCACACCGTCCATCGTACGGTAATACGCCAATTTAATAAGTGGAAACCTAAACATGGAAACCTTCTCAATAAGAGAATTAATAGATAAATTGAAAAAAATATAGATAGCCCGAACTGGGAATCGAACCCAGACCATGTCGGTATCGCGCCGAGTGCTCTGCCAGTTGAGCTATCCAGCACTGTACTATATTTTGTTCAATTTAATCGATAACTTTTTGAGCCACACCGTCTATCGTACGGTAATACACCAATTTAATAAGTGGAAACCTAAACATGCAAACATTCTCAATAAGACAATTTATAAATAAATTGAGAAAAATATAGATAGCCCGAACTGGGAATCGAACCCAAACCATGTCGGTATCGCGCCGAGTGCTCTTCCAGTTGAGCTATCCGGTACTATACTATATTCCGTTCAATTTAATCTATAACTTATCGAGCCACACCGTCCATCGGACGGTAATACACCAATTTAATAAGGGGAAACTTAAACTTGCATACCTTTTCAATAAGACAATTTTAGATAAATTGAGAAAAATATAGATAGCCCGAACTGGGAATCGAACCCAGACCATGTCGGTATCGCGCCGAGTGCTCTTCCAGTTGAGCTATCCGGCACTATACTATATTTTGTTCAATTTAATCGATAACTTATTGAGCCACACCGTCCATCGTACGGTTATACACCAATTTAATAAGTGGAAACCTAAACGTGCAAACCTTCTCAATAAGACAATTTATAGATACATCAAGAAAAATATAGATCGCCCGAACTGGAAGTCGAACCCAGACCATGTCGGTATCGCGCCGAGTGCTCTACCAGTTGAGCTATCCGGCTATATACTATATTCCGTTCAATTTAATCTATAACTTATTGAGCCACACCGTTTATCGTCTGGTCATACACCAATTTAATAAGTGGGAACTTAAACATGCAAACCTTCTCAATAAGACAATTTATAGATAAATTGAGAAGAATATAGATAGTCCGAACTGGGAATCTAACCCAGACCATGTCGGTATCGCGCCGAGTGCTCTACCAGTTGAGCTATCCGGCACTATACTATATCCCGTTCAATTTAATCCATAACTTTTTGAGCCACACCGTTTATCGTCTGGTGATACACCAATTCAATAAGTGGTAACCTAAACATGCAAAACTTCTCAATAAAACAATTTATAGATAAATTAAGACAAATATAGATAGCCCGAACTTGGAATCGAACCCAGACCATGTCGGTATCGCGCCGAGTGCTCTTCCAGTTGAGCTATCCGGCACTATACTATATTCCGTTCAATTCAATCTATAACTTATTGAGCCACACCGTCCATCGTACGGTAATACGCCAATTTAATAAGTGGAAACCTAAACATGGAAACCTTCTCAATAAGAGAATTAATAGATAAATTGAAAAAAATATAGATAGCCCGAACTGGGAATCGAACCCAGACCATGTCGGTATCGCGCCGAGTGCTCTACTAGTTGAGCTATCCGGCACTGTACTATATTTTGTTCAATTTAATCAATAACTTTTTGAGCCACACCGTCTATCGTACGGTAATACACCAATTTAATAAGTGGAAACCTAAACATGCAAACCTTCTCAATAAGACAATTTATAAATAAATTGAGAAAAATATAGATAGCCCGAACTGGGAATCGAACCCAAACCATGTCGATATCGCGCCGAGTGCTCTACCAGTTGAGCTATTCAGCACTATACTATATTCCGTTCAATTTAATCTTTAACTTATTAAGCCACACCGTTTATCGTCTGGTATTACACCAATTTTATAAGTGGAAACCTAAACATGGAAACCTTCTCAATAAGAGAATAAATAGATAAATTGAGAAAAATATAGATAGCCCGAACTGGGTATCGAACCCAGACCATGTCGGTATCGCGCCGAGTGCTCTGCCAGTTGAGCTATCCAGCACTGTACTATATTTTGTTCAATTTAATCGATAACTTTTTGAGCCACACCGTCTATCGTACGGTAATACACCAATTTAATAAGTGGGAACCTAAACATGCAAACCTTCTCAATAAGACAATTTATAAATAAATTGAGAAAAATATAAATAGCCCGAACTGGGAATCGAACCCAAACCATGTCGGTATCGCGCCGAGTGCTCTTCCAGTTGAGCTATCCGGTACTATACTATATTCCGTTCAATTTAATCTATAACTTATCGAGCCACACCGTCCATCGGACGGTAATACACCAATTTAATAAGGGGAAACTTAAACTTGCATACCTTTTCAATAAGACAATTTTAGATAAATTGAGAAAAATATAGATAGCCCGAACTGGGAATCGAACCCAGACCATGTCGGTATCGCGCCGAGTGCTTTTCCAGTTGAGCTATCCGGCACTATACTATATTTTGTTCAATTTAATCGATAACTTATTGAGCCACACCGTCCATCGTACGGTTATACACCAATTTAATAAGTGGAAACCTAAACGTGCAAACCTTCTCAATAAGACAATTTATAGATACATCAAGAAAAATATAGATCGCCCGAACTGGAAGTCGAACCCAGACCATGTCGGTATCGCGCCGAGTGCTCTACCAGTTGAGCTATCCGGCACTATACTATATTCCGTTCAATTTAATCTATAACTTATTGAGCCACACCGTTTATCGTCTGGTCATACACCAATTTAATAAGTGGAAACTTAAACATGCATACCTTCTCAATAAGATAATTTATAGATAAATTGAGAAAAATATAGATAGCCCGAACTGGGAATCGAACCCAGACCATGTCGGTATCGTGCCGAGTGTTCTTCCAGTTGAGCTATCCGGCACTATACTATATTTCTTTCAATTTGATCTTTAACTCATTGAGCCACACCGTTTATCGTCTGGTAATACACCAATTTAATAAGTGGGAACTTAAACATGCAAACCTTCTCAATAAGACAATTTATAGATAAATTGAGAAGAATATAGATAGTCCGAACTGGGAATCTAACCCAGACCATGTCGGTATCGCGCCGAGTGCTCTACCAGTTGAGCTATCCGGCACTATACTATATCCCGTTCAATTTAATCCATAACTTATTGAGCCACACCGTTTATCGTCTGGTGATACACCAATTTAATAAGTGGTAACCTAAACATGCAAAACTTCTCAATAAAACAATTTATAGATAAATTAAGACAAATATAGATAGCCCGAACTTGGAATCGAACCCAGACCATGTCGGTATCGCGCCGAGTGCTCTTCCAGTTGAGCTTTCCGGCACTGTACTATATTTTGTTCAATTTAATCGATAACTTTTTGGGCCACACCGTCCATCGTACGGTAATACACCAATTTAATAAGTGGAAACTTAAACATGCAAACCTTCTCAAAAAGACAATTTATAGATAAATTGAGAAGAATATAGATAGCCCGAACTGGGAATCAAAATCAGACCATGTCGGTATCGCGCCGAGTGCTCTACCAGTTGAGCTATCCGGCACTATACTATATTCCGTTCAATTTAATATATAACTTATTGAGTCACACCGTCCATCGAACGGTAATACGCCAATTTAATAAGTGGAAACCTAAACATGGAAACCTTCTGAATAAGAGAATTAATAGATAAATTGAAAAAAATATAGATAGCCCGAACTGGGAATCGAACCCAGACCATGTCGGTATCGCGCCGAGTGCTCTACTAGTTGAGCTATCTGGCACTATACTATATTCCGTTCAATTTAATCTATAACTTATTGAGCTCCACCGTCTATCGTACGGTAATACACCAAATGAATAAGTGGAAACCTAAACATGCAAACCTTCTCAATAAGACAATTTATAGATAAATTGAAAAAAATATAGATAGCCCGAACTGGGAATCGAACCCAGACCATGTCGGTATCGCGCCGAGTGCTCTTCCAGTTGAGCTATCCTGCACTATACTATATTCCGTTCAATTTAATCTATAACTTATTGAGCCACACCGTCCATCGTACGGTAATACGCCAATTTAATAAGTGGAAACCTAAACATGGAAACCTTCTCAATAAGAGAATTAATAGATAAATTGAAAAAAATATAGATAGCCCGAACTGGGAATCGAACCCAGACCATGTCGGTATCGCGCCGAGTGCTCTACTAGTTGAGCTATCCGGCACTGTACTATATTTTGTTCAATTTAATCGATAACTTTTTGAGCCACACCGTCTATCGTACGGTAATACACCAATTTAATAAGTGGAAACCTAAACATGCAAACCTTCTCAATAAGACAATTTATAAATAAATTGAGAAAAATATAGATAGCCCGAACTGGGAATCGAACCCAAACCATGTCGGTATCGCGCCGAGTGCTCTACCAGTTGAGCTATTCAGCACTATACTATATTCCGTTTAATTAAATCTTTAACTCATTAAGCCACACCGTTTATCGTCTGGTATTACACCAATTTTATAAGTGGAAACCTAAACATGGAAACCTTCTCAATAAGAGAATAAATAGATAAATTGAGAAAAATATAGATAGCCCGAACTGGGAATCGAACCCAGACCATGTCGGTATCGCGCCGAGTGCTCTGCCAGTTGAGCTATCCAGCACTATACTATATTCCGTTCAATTTGATCTTTAACTTATTGAGCCACACCGTTTATCGTCTGGTAACACCAATTTAATAAGTGGAAACTTAAACATGCAAACCTTCTCAATAAGACAATTTATAGATAAATTGAGAAGAATATAGATAGCCCGAACTGGGAATCAAACCCAGACCATGTCGGTAACGCGCCGTGTGCTCTGACAGTTGAGCTATCCAGCACTATACTATATTCCGTTCAATTTGATCTTTTACTTATTGAGCCACACCGTTTATCGTCTGTTAATACACCAATTTAATAAGTGGAAACTTAAACATGCAAACCTTCTCAAAAAGACGATTTATAGATAAATTGAGAAGAATATAGATAGCCCGAACTGGGAATCGAACCCAGACCATGTCGGTATCGCGCCGAGTGCTCTACCAGTTGAGCTATCCGGCACTATACTATATTCCGTTCAATTTAATCTATAACTTATTGAGCCACACCGTCCATCGTACGGTAATACGCCAATTTAATGAGTGGAAACCTAAACATGGAAACCTTCTCAATAAGAGAATTAATAGATAAATTGAAAAAAATATAGATAGCCCGAACTGGGAATCGAACCCAGACCATGTCGGTAACGCGCCGTGTGCTCTACCAGTTGAGCTATCCAGCACTATACTATATTCCGTTCAATTTGATCTTTAACTTATTGAGCCACACCGTTTATCTTCTGGTAATACACCAATTTAATAATTGGAAACTTAAACATGCAAACCTTCTCAAAAAGACAATTTATAGATAACTTGAGAAGAATATAGATAGCCCGAACTGGGAATCGAACCCAGACCATGTCGGTATCGCGCCGAGTGCTCTACCAGTTGAGCTATCCGGCACTATACTATATTCCGTTCAATTTAATCTATAACTTATTGAGCCACACCGTCCATTGTACGGTAATACGCCAATTTAATAAGTGGAAACCTAAACATGGAAACCTTCTTAATAAGAGAATTAATAGATAAATTGAAAAAAATATAGATAGCCCGAACTGGGAATCGAACCCAGACCATGTCGGTATCGCGCCGAGTGCTCTACTAGTTGACCTATCTGGCACTATACTATATTCCGTTCAATTTAATCTATAACTTATTGAGCCACACCGTCCATCGTACGGTAATACACCAATTTAATAAGTGGAAACCTAAACATGGAAACCTTTTCAATAAGAGAATTAATATATAAATTAAAAAAAATATAGATAGCCCGAACTGGGAATCGAACCCAGACCATGTCGGTATCGCGCCGAGTGCTCTTCCAGTTGAGCTATCCAGCACTGTACTATATTTTGTTCAATTTAATCGATAACTTTTTGAGCCACACCGTCTATCGTACGGTAATACACCAATTTAATAAGTGGAAACCTAAACATGCAAACCTTCTCAATAAGACAATTTATAAATAAATTGAGAAAAATATAGATAGCCCGAACTGGAAATCGAACCCAAACCATGTCGGTATCGCGCCGAGTGCTCTTCCAGTTGAGCTATCCGGTACTATACTATATTCCGTTCAATTTAATCTATAACTTATCGCGCCACACCGTCCATCGGACGGTAATACACCAATTTGATAAGGGGAAACTTAAACATGCATACCTTTTCAATAAGACAATTTTAGATAAATTGAGAAAAATATAGATAGCCCGAACTGGGAATCGAACCCAGACCATGTCGGTATCGCGCCGAGTGCTCTTCCAGTTGAGCTATCCGGCACTATACTATATTTTGTTCAATTTAATCGATAACTTATTGAGCCACACCGTCCATCGGACGGTAATACACCAATTTGATAAGGGGAAACTTAAACATGCATACCTTTTCAATAAGACAATTTTAGATAAATTGAGAAAAATATAGATAGCCCGAACTGGGAATCGAACCCAGACCATGTCGGTATCGCGCCGAGTGTTCCAGTTGAGCTATCCGGCACTATACTATATTTTGTTCAATTTAATCGATAACTTATTGAGCCACACCGTCCATCGTACGGTTATACACCAATTTAATAAGTGGAAACCTAAACATGCAAACCTTCTCAATAAGACAATTTATAGATACATCAAGAAAAATATAGATCGCCCGAACTGGAAGTCGAACCCAGACCATGTCGGTATCGCGCCGAGTGCTCTACCAGTTGGGCTATCCGGCACTATACTATATTCCGTTCAATTTAATCTATAACTTATTGAGCCACACCGTTTATCGTCTGGTCATACACCAATTTAATAAGTGGAAACTTAAACATGCATACCTTCTCAATAAGAAAATTTATAGATAAATTGAGAAAAATATAGATAGCCCGAACTGGGAATCGTACCCAGACCATGTCGGAATCGTGCCGAGTGCTCTTCCGGTTGAGCTATCCGGCACTATACTATATTTCTTTCAATTTGATCTTTAACTCATTGAGCCACACCGTTTATCGTCTGGTAATACACCAATTTAATAAGTGGAAACTTAAACATGCAAACCTTCTCAAAAAGACAATTTATAGATAAATTGAGAAGAATATAGATAGCCCGAACTAGGAATCGAACCCAGACCATGTCGGTATCGCGCCGAGTGCTCTACCAGTTGAGCTATCCGGCACTATACTATATTCCGTTCAATTTAATCTATAACTTATTGAGTCACACCGTCCATCGTACGGTAATACGCCAATTTAATAAGTGGAAACCTAAACATGGAAACCTTCTGAATAAGACAATTTTAGATAAATTGAGAAAAATATAGATAGCCCGAACTGGGAATCGAACCCAGACCATGTCGGTATGGCGCCGAGTGCTCTTCCAATTGAGCTATCCGGCACTATACTATATCCCGTTCAATTTAATCCATAACTTATTGAGCCACGCCGTTTAAATTCTGGTGATACACCAATTTAATAAGTGGTAACCTAAACATGCATACCTTCTCAATAAGACAATTTTAGATAAATTGAGAAAAATATAGATAGCCCGAACTGGGAATCGAACCCAGACCATGTCGGTATGGCGACGAGTGCTCTTCCAGTTGAGCTATCCGGCACTATACTATATTTCGTTCAATTTAATCTCTAAAATATTGAGCCACACCGTCCATCGTACGGTAATACACCAATTTAATAAGTGGAAACCTAAACATGCAAACCTTCTCAATAAGACAATTTATAGATAAATTGAGAAGAATATAGATAGCCCGAACTGGGAATCGAACCCAGACTATGTCGGTATCGCGCCGAGTGCTCTTCCAGTTGAGCTATCCGGCACTGTACTATATTTTGTTCAATTCAATCGATAACTTTTTAAGCTACACCGTCCATCGTACGGTAATACATCAATTTTATAAGTGGAAACCTAAACATGGAAACCTTTTCAATAAGAGAATTAATATATAAATTGAAAAAAATATAGATAGCCCGAACTGGGAATCGAACCCAGACCATGTCGGTATCGCGCCGAGTGCTCTTCCAGTTGAGCTATCCGGCACTGTACTATATTTTGTTCAATTTAATCGATAACTTTTTGAGCCACACCGTCTATCGTACGGTAATACACCAATTTAATAAGTGGAAACCTAAACATGCAAACCTTCTCAATAAGACAATTTATAAATAAATTGAGAAAAATATAGATAGCCCGAACTGGGAATCGAACCCAAACCATGTCGGTATCGCGCCGAGTGCTCTTCCAGTTGAGCTATCCGGTACTATACTATATTCCGTTCAATTTAATCTATAACTTATCGAGCCACACCGTCCATCGGACGGTAATACACCAATTTAATAAGGGGAAACTTAAACATGCATACCTTTTCAATAAGACAATTTTAGATAAATTGAGAAAAATATAGATAGCCCGAACTGGGAATCGAACCCAGACCATGTCGGTATCGTGCCGAGTGCTCTTCCAGTTGAGCTATCCGGCACTATACTAGATTTCTTTCAATTTGATCTTTAACTCATTAAGCCACACCGTTTCTCGTCTGGTAATACACCAATTTAATAAGTGGAAACTTAAACATGCAAACCTTCTCAATAAGACAATTTATAGATAAATTGAGAAGAATATAGATAGTCCAAACTGGGAATCGAACCCAGACCATGTCGGTATCGCGCCGAGTGCTCTACCAGTTGAGCTATCCGGCACTATACTATATTCCGTTCAATTTAATCTATAACTTATTGAGCCACACCGTCCATCGTACGGTAATACACCAATTTAATAAGTGGAAACCTAAACATGGAAACCTTCTCAATAAGACAATTCATAGATACATTAAGAAAAATATAGATAGCCCGAACTGGAAGTCGAACCCAGACCATGTCGGTATCGCGCCGAGTGCTCTACCAGTTGAGCTATCCGGCACTATACTATATTCCGTTCAATTTGATCTATAACTTATTGAGCTACATTGTTTATCGTCTGGTCATACACCAATTTAATAAGTGGAAACTTAAACATGCATACCTTCTCAATAAGACAATTTATAGATAAATTGAGAAAAATATAGATAGCCCGAACTGGGAATCGAACCCAGACCATGTCGGTATCGCGCCGAGTGCTCTTCCAGTTGAGCTATCCGGCACTATACTATATTTCTTTTAATTTAATCGATAACTTATTGAGCCACACCGTTCATCGTACGGTAATACACCAATTTAATGAGTGGGAACCTAAACATGCAAACCGTCTCAATAAGACAATTTATAGATAAATTGAGAAAAATATAGATAGCCCAAACTGGAAATCAAACCCATACCATGTCAGTATCGCGCCGAGTGCTCTTTGAGTTGAGCTATCCGGCACTATACTATATTTCGTTCAATTTAATCAATGTTATTGAGCCACACCGTCCATCGTACGGTAATCCACCAATTTAATAAGTGAAAACCTAAACATGCAAACCTTCTCAATAAGACAATTTATAGATAAATTAAGAAAAATATAGATAGCCTGAACTGGGAATCGAACCCAGACCATGTCGGTATCGCGCCGAGTGCTCTACCAGTTGAGCTATCCGGCACTATACTATATTCCGTTCAATTTATTCTATAACTTATTGAGCCACACCGTCCATCGTACGGTAATACACCAATTTAATAAGTAGAAACCTAAACATGCAAACCTTCTCAATAAGACAGTTTATAGATAAATTGAGAAGAATATGGATAGCCCGAACTGGGAATCAAACCCAGACCATGTCAGTATCGCGCCGAGTGCTCTTCCAGTTGAGCTATCCGGTACTGTACTATATTTTGTTCAATTTAATCGATAACTTTTTGAGCCACACCGTCTATCGTACGGTAATACACCAATTTAATAAGTGGAAACCTAAACATGCAAACCTTCTCAATAAGACAATTTATAAATAAATTGAGAAAAATATAGATAGCCCGAACTGGGAATCGAACCCAGACCATGTCGGTATCGCGCCGAGTGCTCTTCCAGTTGAGCTATCCGGCACTATACTATATTTCGTTCAATTTAATCTATAACTTATTGAGCTCCAGCGTCTATCGTACGGTAATACACCAAATGAATAAGTGAAAACCTAAACATGCAAACCTTCTCAATAAGACAATTCATAGATAAATTGAGAAAAATATAGATAGCCCAAACTGGAAATCAAACCCAGACCATGTCGGTATCGCGCCGAGTGCTCTTCCAGTTGAGCTATCCGGCACTATACTATATTTTGTTCAATTTAATCGATAACTTATTGAGCCACACCGTCCATCGTACGGTAATACACCAATTTAATAAGTGGAAACCTAAACATGCAAACCTTCTCAATAAGACAATTCATAGATACATTAAGAAAAATATAGATAGCCCGAACTGGAAGTCGAACCCAGACCATGTCGGTATCGCGCCGAGTGCTCTACCAGTTGAGCTATCCGGCACTATACTATATTCCGTTCAATTTGATCTATAACTTATTGAGCTACATTGTTTATTGTCTGGTCATACACCAATTTAATAGGTGGAAACTTAAACATGCATACCTTCTCAATAAGACAATTTATAGATAAATTGAGAAAAATATAGATAGCCCGAACTGGGAATCGAACCCAGACCATGTCGGTATCGCGCCGAGTGCTCTTCCAGTTGAGCTATCCGGCACTATACTATATTTCTTTTAATTTAATCGATAACTTATTGAGCCACACCGTCCATCGTACGGTAATACACCAATTTAATGAGTGGGAACCTAAACATGCAAACCCTCTCAATAAGACAATTTATAGATAAATTAAGAAAAATATAGATAGCCCGAACTGGAAATCGAACCCAGACCATGACGGTATCGCACCGAGTGCTCGACCAGTTGAGCTATCTGGACTATACCATAGTCCGTTCAATTTAATCTATAACTTATTGAGCTACACCGTCCATCGTACGGTAATACACCAATTCCATGAGTGGAAACCTAAACATGCAAACCTTCCCAATAAGACAATTTATATATAAATTGAAAAAAATATAGATAGCCCGAACTGGGAATCGAACCCAGACCATGTCGGTATCGCGCCGAGTGCTCTTCCAGTTGAGCTATCCGGCACTGTACTATATTTTGTTCAATTTAATCGATAACTTTTTGAGCCACACCGTCTATCGTACGGTAATACACCAATTTAATAAGTGGAAACCTAAACATGCAAACCTTCTCAATAAGACAATTTATAAATAAATTGAGAAAAATATAGATAGCCCGAACTGGGAATCGAACCCAAACCATGTCGGTATCGCGCCGAGTGCTCTTCGAGTTGAGCTATCCGGTACTATACTATATTCCGTTCAATTTAATCTATAACTTATCGAGCCACACCGTCCATCGGACGGTAATACACCAATTTAATAAGGGGAAACTTAAACATGCATACCTTTTCAATAAGACAATTTTAGATAAATTGAGAAAAATATAGATAGCCCGAACTGGGAATCGAACCCAGACCATGTCGGTATCGTGCCGAGTGCTCTTCCAGTTGAGCTATCCGGCACTATACTAGATTTCTTTCAATTTGATCTTTAACTCATTAAGCCACACCGTTTCTCGTCTGGTAATACACCAATTTAATAAGTGGAAACTTAAACATACAAACCTTCTCAATAAGACAATTTATAGATAAATTGAGAAGAATATAGATAGTCCGAACTGGGAATCGAACCCAGACCATGTCGGTATCGCGCCGAGTGCTCTACCAGTTGAGCTATCCGGCACTATACTATATTCCGTTCAATTTAATCTATAACTTATTGAGCCACACCGTCCATCGTACGGTAATACACCAATTTAATAAGTGGAAACCTAAACATGGAAACCTTCTCAATAAGACAATTCATAGATACATTAAGAAAAATATAGATAGCCCGAACTGGAAGTCGAACCCAGACCATGTCGGTATCGCGCCGAGTGCTCTACCAGTTGAGCTATCCGGCACTATACTATATTCCGTTCAATTTGATCTATAACTTATTGAGCTACATTGTTTATCGTCTGGTCATACACCAATTTAATAAGTGGAAACTTAAACATGCATACCTTCTCAATAAGACAATTTATAGATAAATTGAGAAAAATATAGATAGCCCGAACTGGGAATCGAACCCAGACCATGTCGGTATCGCGCCGAGTGCTCTTCCAGTTGTGCTATCCGGCACTATACTATATTTCTTTTAATTTAATCGATAACTTATTGAGCCACACCGTTCATCGTACGGTAATACACCAATTTAATGAGTGGGAACCTAAACATGCAAACCTTCTCAATAAGACAATTTATAGATAAATTAAGAAAAATATAGATAGCCTGAACTGCGAATCGAACCCAGACCATGTCGGTATCGCGCCGAGTGCTCTACCAGTTGAGCTATCCGGCACTATACTATATTCCGTTCAATTTATTCTATAACTTATTGAGCCACACCGTTCATCGTACGGTAATACACCAATTTAATAAGTAGAAACCTAAACATGCAAACCTTCTCAATAAGACAGTTTATAGATAAATTGAGAAGAATATGGATAGCCCGAACTGGGAATCAAACCCAGACCATGTCGGTATCGCGCCGAGTGCTCTTCCAGTTGAGCTATCCGGTACTGTACTATATTTTGTTCAATTTAATCGATAACTTTTTGAGCCACACCGTCTATCGTACCGTAATACACCAATTTAATAAGTGGAAACCTAAACATGCAAACCTTCTCAATAAGACAATTTATAAATAAATTGAGAAAAATATAGATAGCCCGAACTGGAAATCGAACCCAGACCATGTCGGTATCGCGCCGAGTGCTCTTCCAGTTGAGCTATCCGGCACTATACTATATTTCGTTCAATTTAATCTATAACTTATTGAGCCACACCGTCCATCGTACGGTAATACACCAATTTAATAAGTGGAAACCTAAACATGCAAACCTTCCCAATAAGACAATTTATAGATAAATTGAGAAAAATATAGATAGCCCGAACTGGGAATCGAACCCAGACCATGTCGGTATCGTGCCGAGTGCTCTTCCAGTTGAGCTATCCGGCACTATACTAGATTTCTTTCAATTTGATCTTTAACTCATTAAGCCACACCGTTTCTCGTCTGGTAATACACCAATTTAATAAGTGGAAACTTAAACATGCAAACCTTCTCAATAAGACAATTTATAGATAAATTGAGAAGAATATAGATAGTCCGAACTGGGAATCGAACCCAGACCATGTCGGTATCGCGCCGAGTGCTCTACCAGTTGAGCTATCCGGCACTATACTATATTCCGTTCAATTTAATCTATAACTTATTGAGCCACACCGTCCATCGTACGGTAATACACCAATTTAATAAGTGGAAACCTAAACATGGAAACCTTCTCAATAAGACAATTCATAGATACATTAAGAAAAATATAGATAGCCCGAACTGGAAGTCGAACCCAGACCATGTCGGTATCGCGCCGAGTACTCTACCAGTTGAGCTATCCGGCACTATACTATATTCCGTTCAATTTGATCTATAACTTATTGAGCTACATTGTTTATCGTCTGGTCATACACCAATTTAATAAGTGGAAACTTAAACATGCATACCTTCTCAATAAGACAATTTATAGATAAATTGAGAAAAATAAAGATAGCTCGAACTGGGAATCGAACCCAGACCATGTCGCTATCGCGCCGAGTGCTCTTCCAGTTGAGCTATCCGGCACTATACTATATTTCTTTTAATTTAATCGATAACTTATTGAGCCACACCGTTAATCGTACGGTAATACACCAATTTAATGAGTGGGAACCTAAACATGCAAACCGTCTCAATAAGACAATTTATAGATAAATTGAGAAAAATATAGATAGCCCAAACTGGAAATCAAACCCATACCATGTCAGTATCGCGCCGAGTGCTCTTTGAGTTGAGCTATCCGGCACTATACTATATTTCGTTCAATTTAATCAATCTTATTGAGCCACACCGTCCATCGTACGGTAATACACCAATTTAATAAGTGAAAACCTAAACATGCAAACCTTCTCAATAAGACAATTTATAGATAAATTAAGAAAAATATAGATAGCCTGAACTGGGAATCGAACCCAGACCATGTCGGTATCGCGCCGAGTGCTCTACCAGTTGAGCTATCCGGCACTATACTATATTCCGTTCAATTTATTCTATAACTTATTGAGCCACACCGTCCATCGTACGGTAATACACCAATTTAATAAGTGGAAACCTAAACATGCAAACCGTCTCAATAAGACAATTTATAGATAAATTGAGAAAAATATAGATAGCCCGAACTGGAAATCGAACCCAGACCATGTCGGTATCGCACCGAGTGCTCGACCAGTTGAGCTATCTGGACTATACCATAGTCCGTTCAATTTAATCTATAACTTATTGAGCTACACCGTCCATCGTACGGTAATACACCAATTCCATAAGTGGAAACCTAAACATGCAAACCTTCCCAATAAGACAATTTATAGATAAATTGAGAAAAATATAGATAGCCCGAACTGGGAATCGAACCCAGACCATGTCGGTATCGCGCCGAGTGCTCTTCTAGTTGAGCTATCCGGTACTATACTATATTCTGTTCAATTTAATCTATAACTTATTGAGCCACACCGTCCATCGTACGGTAATACACCAATTTAATAAGTAGAAACCTACACATGCAAACCTTCTCAATAAGACAGTTTATAGATAAATTGAGAAGAATATGGATAGCCCGAACTGGGAATCAAACCCAGACCATGTCGGTATCGCGCCGAGTGCTTTTCCAGTTGAGCTATCCGGTACTGTACTATATTTTGTTCAATTTAATCGATAACTTTTTGAGCCACACCGTCTATCGTACGGTAATACACCAAATGAATAAGTGAAAACCTAAACATGCAAACCTTCTCAATAAGACAATTCATAGATAAATTGAGAAAAATATAGATAGCCCAAACTGGAAATCAAACCCAGACCATGTCGGTATCGCGCCGAGTGCTCTTCCAGTTGAGCTATCCGGCACTATACTATATTTTGTTCAATTTAATCGATAACTTATTGAGCCACACCGTCCATCGTACGGTAATACACCAATTTAATAAGTGGAAACCTAAACATGCAAACCTTCTCAATAAGACAATTCATAGATAAATTGAGAAAAATATAGATAGCCCGAACTAGGAATCGAACCCAGACCATGTCGGTATCGCGCCGAGTGCTCTCCCAGTTGAGCTATCCAGCACTATACTATATTTCTTTTAATTTAATCGATAACTTATTGAGCCACACCGTGCATCGTACGGTAATACACCAATTTAATGAGTGGGAACCTAAACATGCAAACCCTCTCAATAAGACAATTTATAGATGAATTAAGAAAAATATAGATAGCCCGAACTGGAAATCGAACCCAGACCATGTCGGTATCGCACCGAGTGCTCGACCAGTTGAGCTATCTGGACTATACCATAGTCCGTTCAATTTAATCTATAACTTATTGAGCTACACCGTCCATCGTACGGTAATACACCAATTCCATAAGTGGAAACCTAAACATGCAAACCTTCCCAATAAGACAATTTATAGATAAATTGAGAAAAATATAGATAGCCCGAACTGGGAATCGAACCCAGACCATGTCGGTATCGCGCCGAGTGCTCTTCTAGTTGAGCTATCCGGTACTATACTATATTCTGTTCAATTTAATCTATAACTTATTGAGCCACACCGTCCATCGTACGGTAATACACCAATTTAATAAGTAGAAACCTACACATGCAAACCTTCTCAATAAGACAGTTTATAGATAAATTGAGAAGAATATGGATAGCCCGAACTGGGAATCAAACCCAGACCATGTCGGTATCGCGCCGAGTGCTTTTCCAGTTGAGCTATCCGGTACTGTACTATATTTTGTTCAATTTAATCGATAACTTTTTGAGCCACACCGTCTATCGTACGGTAATACACCAAATGAATAAGTGAAAACCTAAACATGCAAACCTTCTCAATAAGACAATTCATAGATAAATTGAGAAAAATATAGATAGCCCAAACTGGAAATCAAACCCAGACCATGTCGGTATCGCGCCGAGTGCTCTTCCAGTTGAGCTATCCGGCACTATACTATATTTTGTTCAATTTAATCGATAACTTATTGAGCCACACCGTCCATCGTACGGTAATACACCAATTTAATAAGTGGAAACCTAAACATGCAAACCTTCTCAATAAGACAATTCATAGATAAATTGAGAAAAATATAGATAGCCCGAACTAGGAATCGAACCCAGACCATGTCGGTATCGCGCCGAGTGCTCTCCCAGTTGAGCTATCCAGCACTATACTATATTTCTTTTAATTTAATCGATAACTTATTGAGCCACACCGTGCATCGTACGGTAATACACCAATTTAATGAGTGGGAACCTAAACATGCAAACCCTCTCAATAAGACAATTTATAGATGAATTAAGAAAAATATAGATAGCCCGAACTGGAAATCGAACCCAGACCATGTCGGTATCGCACCGAGTGCTCGACCAGTTGAGCTATCTGGACTATACCATAGTCCGTTCAATTTAATCTATAACTTATTGAGCTACACCGTCCATCGTACGGTAATACACCAATTCCATAAGTGGAAACCTAAACATGCAAACCTTCCCAATAAGACAATTTATAGATAAATTGAGAAAAATATAGATAGCCCGAACTGGGAATCGAACCCAGACCATGTCGGTATCGCGCCGAGTGCTCTTCTAGTTGAGCTATCCGGTACTATACTATATTCTGTTCAATTTAATCTATAACTTATTGAGCCACACCGTCCATCGTACGGTAATACACCAATTTAATAAGTGGAAACCTAAACATGCAAACCTTCTCAATAAGACAATTTATAGATAAATTGAGAAGAATATAGATAGCCCGAACTGGAAGTCGAACCCAGGCCATGTCGGTAGCGCGCCGAGTGCTCTACCAGTTGAGCTATCCGGCACTATACTATATTCCGTTCAATTTAATCTATAACTTATTGAGCTACATTGTTTATCGTCTGGTCATACACCAATTTAATAAGTGGAAACTTAAACATGCATACCTTCTCAATAAGACAATTTATAGATAAATTGAGAAAAATATAGATAGCCCGAACTGGGAATCGAACCCAGACCATGTCGGTATCGCGCCGAGTGCTCTTCCAGTTGAGCTATCCGGCACTATACTATATTTCTTTTAATTTAATCGATAACTTATTGAGCCACACCGTCCATCGTACGGTATTACACCAATTTAATGAGTGGGAACCTAAACATGCATACCTTCTCAATAAGACAATTTATAGATAAATTAAGAAAAATATAGATAGCCCGAACTGGGAATCGAACCCAGACCATGTCGGTATCGCGCCGAGTGCTCTTCCAGTTGAGCTATCCGGCACTATACTATATTTCTTTTAATTTAATCGATAACTTATTGAGCCACACCGTCCATCGTACGGTAATACACCAATTCCATAAGTGGAAACCTGAACATGCAAACCTTCCCAATAAGACAATTTATAGATAAATTGAGAAAAATATAGATAGCCCGAACTGGGAATCGAACCCAGACCATGTCGGTATCGCGCCGAGTGCTCTACTAGTTGAGCTATCCGGCACTATACTATATTTCGTTCAATTTAATCTATAACTTATTGAGCTCCACCGTCCATCGTACGGTAATACACCAAATGAATAAGTGGAAACCTAAACATGCAAACCTTCTCAATAAGACAATTCATAGATAAATTGAGAAAAATACAGATAGCCCAAACTCGAAATCAAACCCAGACCATGTCGGTATCGCGCCGAGTGCTCTTCCAGTTGAGCTATCCGGCACTATACTATATTTCGTTCAATTTAATCAATAACTTATTGAGCCACACCGTCCATCGTACGGTAATACACCAATTTAATAAGTGGAAACCTAAACATGCAAACCTTCTCAATAAGACAATTTATAGATAAATTGAGAAGAATATAGATAGCCCGAACTGGAAGTCGAACCCAGGCCATGTCGGTAGCGCGCCGAGTGCTCTACCAGTTGAGCTATCCAGCACTATACTATATTCCGTTCAATTTAATCTATAACTTATTGAGCTACATTGTTTATCGTCTGGTCATACACCAATTTAATAAGTGGAAACTTAAACATGCATACCTTCTCAATAAGACAATTTATAGATAAATTGAGAAAAATATAGATAGCCCGAACTGGGAATCGAACCCAGACCATGTCGGTATCGCGCCGAGTGCTCTTCCAGTTGAGCTATCCGGCACTATACTATATTTCTTTTAATTTAATCGATAACTTATTGAGCCACACCGTCCATCGTACGGTAATACACCAATTTAATGAGTGGGAACCTAAACATGCATACCTTCTCAATAAGACAATTTATAGATAAATTAAGAAAAATATAGATAGCCCGAACTGGGAATCGAACCCAGACCATGTCGGTATCGCGCCGAGTGCTCTTCCAGTTGAGCTATCCGGCACTATACTATATTTCTTTTAATTTAATCGATAACTTATTGAGCCACACCGTCCATCGTACGGTAATACACCAATTCCATAAGTGGAAACCTGAACATGCAAACCTTCCCAATAAGACAATTTATAGATAAATTGAGAAAAATATAGATAGCCCGAACTGGGAATCGAACCCAGACCATGTCGGTATCGCGCCGAGTGCTCTACTAGTTGAGCTATCCGGCACTATACTATATTTCGTTCAATTTAATCTATAACTTATTGAGCTCCACCGTCCATCGTACGGTAATACACCAAATGAATAAGTGGAAACCTAAACATGCAAACCTTCTCAATAAGACAATTCATAGATAAATTGAGAAAAATACAGATAGCCCAAACTCGAAATCAAACCCAGACCATGTCGGTATCGCGCCGAGTGCTCTTCCAGTTGAGCTATCCGGCACTATACTATATTTCGTTCAATTTAATCAATAACTTATTGAGCCACACCGTCCATTGTACGGTAATACACCAATTTAATAAGTGAAAACCTAAACATGCAAACCTTCTCAATAAGACAATTTATAGATAAATTGAGAAGAATATAGATAGCCCGAACTGGGAATCAAACCCAGACCATGTCGGTATCGCGCCGAGTGCTCTACTAGTTGAGCTATCCGGCACTATACTATATTTCGTTCAATTTAATCTATAACTTATTGAGCTCCACCGTCTATTGTACGGTAATACACCAAATGAATAAGTGAAAACCTAAACATGCAAACCTTCTCAATAAGACAATTCATAGATAAATTGAGAAAAATATAGATAGCCCAAACTGAAAATCAAACCCAGACCATGTCGGTATCGCGCCGAGTGCTCTTCCAGTTGAGCTATCCGGCACTATACTATATTCCGTTCAATTTAATCTATAACTTATTGAGCCACACCGTCCATCGTACGGTAATACACCAATTTAATAAGTGGAAACCTAAACATGCAAACCTTCTCAATAAGACAATTTATAGATAAATTAAGAAAAATATAGATAGCCCGAACTGGGAATCGAACCCAGACCATGTCGGTATCGCGCCGAGTGCTCTTCCAGTTGAGCTATCCGGCACTATACTATATTTCGTTCAATTTAATCGATAACTTATTGAGCCACACCGTCCATCGTACGGTAATACACCAATTTAATAAGTGGAAACCTAAACATGCAAACCTTCTCAATAAGACAATTTATAGATACATTAAGGAAAATATAGATAGCCCGAACTGGAAGTCGAACCCAGACCATGTCGGTATCGCGCCGATTGCTCTACCAGTTGAGCTATCCGGCACTATACTATATTCCGTTCAATTTAATCTATAACTTATTGAGCTACATTGTTTATCGTCGGGTCATACACCAATTTAATAAGTGGAAACTTAAACATGCATACCTTCTCAATAAGACAATTTATAGATAAATTGAGAAAAATATAGATAGCCCGAACTGGGAATCGAACCCAGACCATGTCGGTATCGCGCCGAGTGCTCTTCCAGTTGAGCTATCCGGCACTATACTATATTTCTTTTAATTTAATCGATAACTTATTGAGCGACACCGTCCATCGTACGGTAATACGCCAATTTAATAAGTGGAAACCTAAACATGGAAACCTTCTCAATAAGAGAATTAATATATAAATTGAAAAAAATATAGATAGCCCGAACTAGGAATCGAACCCAGACCATGTCGGTATCGCGCCGAGTGCTCTTCCAGTTGAGCTATCCGGCACTGTACTATATTTTGTTCAATTTAATCGATAACTTTTTGAGCTCCACCGTCTCTCGTACGGTAATACACCAAATGAATAAGTGGAAACCTAAACATGCAAACCTTCTCAATAAGACAATTTATAGATAAATTGAGAAGAATATAGATAGCCCGAACTGGGAATCGAACCCAGACCATGTCGGTATCGCGCCGAGTGCTCTACTAGTTGAGCTATCCGGCACTATACTATATTTTGTTCAATTTAATCTATAACTTATTGAGCTCCACCGTCCATCGTACGGTAATACACCAATTTAATGAGTGGGAACCTAAACATGCAAACCCTCTCAATAAGACAATTTATAGATAAATTAAGAAAAATATAGATAGCCCGAACTGGAAATCGAACCCAGACCATGTCGGTATCGCACCGAGTGCTCGACCAGTTGAGCTATCCGGACTATACCATAGTCCGTTCAATTTAATCTATAACTTATTGAGCCACACCGTCCATCGTACGGTAATACACCAATTCCATAAGTGGAAACCTAAACATGCAAACCTTCCCAATAAGACAATTTATAGATAAATTGAGAAAAATATAGATAGCCCGAACTGGGAATCGAACCCAGACCATGTCGGTATCGCGCCGAGTGCTCTACTAGTTGAGCTATCCGGCACTATACGATATTTCGTTCAATTTAATCTATAACTTATTGTGCTTCACCGTCCATCGTACGGTAATACACCAAATGAATAAGTGGAAACCTAAACATGCAAACCTTCTCAATAAGACAATTCATAGATAAATTGAGAAAAATATGAATAGCCCAAACTGGAAATCAAACCCAGACCATGTCGGTATCGCGCCGAGTGCTCTTCCAGTTGAGCTATCCGGCACTATACTATATTTCGTTCAATTTAATCAATAACTTATTGAGCCACACCGTCCATCGTACGGTAATACACCAATTTAATAAGTGAAAACCTAAACATGCAAACCTTCTCAATAAGACAATTTATAGATTCATTAAGAAAAATATAGATAGCCCGAACTGAAAGTTGAACCCAGACCATGTCGGTATCGCGCCGAGTGCTCTACCAGTTGAGCTATCCGGCACTATACTATATTCCGTTCAATTTGATCTATAACTTATTGAGCTACATTGTTTATCGTCTGGTCATACACCAATTTAATAAGTGGAAACTTAAACATGCATACCTTCTCAATAAGACATTTTATAGATAAATTGAGAAAAATATAGATAGCCCGAACTGGGAATCGAACCCAGACCATGTCGGTATCGCGCCGAGTGCTCTTCCAGTTGAGCTGTCCGGCACTATACTATATTTCTTTTAATTTAATCAATAACTTCTTGAGCCACACCGTCCATCGTACGGTAATACACCAATTTAATGAGTGGGAACCTAAACATGCAAACCCTCTCAATAAGACAATTTATAGATAAATTAAGAAAAATATAGATAGCCCGAACTGGAAATCGAACCCAGACCATGTCGGTATCGCACCGAGTGCTCGACCAGTTGAGATATCCGGTACTATACTATATTCCGTTCAATTTAATCTATGACTTATTGAGCCACACCGTCTATCGTACGGTAATACACCAATTTAATAAGTGGAAACCTAAACATGCAAACCTTCTCAATAAGACAATTTATAGATAAATTAAGAAGAATATAGATAGCCAGAACTGGGAATCGAACCCAGACCATGTCGGTATCGCGCCGAGTGCTCTACTAGTTGAGCTATCCGGCACTATACTATATTTCGTTCAATTCAATCTATACCTTATTGAGCTCCAACGTCCATCGTACGGTAATACACCAAATAAATAAGTGGAAACCTAAACATGCAAACCTTCTCAATAAGACAATTCATAGATAAATTGAGAAAAATATAGATAGCCCAAACTGGAAATCAAACCCAGACCATGTCGGTATCGCGCCGAGTGCTCTTTCAGTTGAGCTATCCGGCACTATACTATATTTCGTTCAATTTAATCTATAACTTATTGAGCTTCACCGTCCATCGTACGGTAATACACCAATTTAATAAGTGGAAACCTAAACATGCAAACCTTCTCAATAAGACAATTCATAGATAAATTGAGAAAAATATAGATAGCCCAAACTGGAAATCAAACCCAGACCATGTCGGTATCGCGCCGAGTGCTCTTCCAGTTGAGCTATCCGGCACTATACTATATTTCGTTCAATTTAATCAATAACTTATTGAGCCACACCGTCCATCGTACGGTAATACACCAATTTAATAAGTGAAAACCTAAACATGCAAACCTTCTCAATAAGACAATTTATAGATTCATTAAGAAAAATATAGATAGCCCGAACTGGAAGTCGAACCCAGACCATGTCGGTATCGCGCCGAGTGCTCTACCAGTTGAGCTATCCGGCACTATACTATATTCCGTTCAATTTGATCTATAACTTATTGAGCTACATTGTTTATCGTCTGGTCATACACCAATTTAATAAGTGGAAACTTAAACATGCATACCTTCTCAATAAGACATTTTATAGATAAATTGAGAAAAATATAGATAGCCCGAACTGGGAATCGAACCCAGACCATGTCGGTATCGCGCCGAGTGCTCTTCCAGTTGAGCTATCCGGCACTATACTATATTTCTTTTAATTTAATCAATAACTTCTTGAGCCACACCGTCCATCGTACGGTAATACACCAATTCCATAAGTGGAAACCTAAACATGCAAACCTTCCCAATAAGACAATTTATAGATAAATTGAGAAAAATATAGATAGCCCGAACTGGGAATCGAACCCAGACCATGTCGGTATCGCGCCGAGTGCTCTACTAGTTGAGCTATCCGGCACTATACCATATTTCGTTCAATTTAATCTATAACTTATTGTGCTTCACCGTCCATCGTACGGTAATACACCAAATGAATAAGTGGAAACCTAAACATGCAAACCTTCTCAATAAGACAATTCATAGATAAATTGAGAAAAATATAGATAGCCCAAACTGGAAATCAAACCCAGACCATGTCGGTATCGCGCCGAGTGCTCTTCCAGTTGAGCTATCCGGCACTATACTATATTTCGTTCAATTTAATCAATAACTTATTGAGCCACACCGTCCATCGTACGGTAATACACCAATTCCATAAGTGGAAACCTAAACATGCAAACCTTCCCAATAAGACAATTTATAGATAAATTGAGAAAAATATAGATAGCCCGAACTGGGAATCGAACCCAGACCATGTCGGTATCGCGCCGAGTGCTCTTCTAGTTGAGCTATCCGGTACTATACTATATTCTGTTCAATTTAATCTATAACTTATTGAGCCACACCGTCCATCGTACGGTAATACACCAATTTAATAAGTGGAAACCTAAACATGCAAACCTTCTCAATAAGACAATTTATAGATAAATTGAGAAGAATATAGATAGCCCGAACTGGAAGTCGAACCCAGGCCATGTCGGTAGCGTGCCGAGTGCTCTACCAGTTGAGCTATCCGGCACTATACTATATTCCGTTCAATTTAATCTATAACTTATTGAGCTACATTGTTTATCGTCTGGTCATACACCAATTTAATAAGTGGAAACTTAAACATGCATACCTTCTCAATAAGACAATTTATAGATAAATTGAGAAAAATATAGATAGCCCGAACTGGGAATCGAACCCAGACCATGTCGGTATCGCGCCGAGTGCTCTTCCAGTTGAGCTATCCGGCACTATACTATATTTCTTTTAATTTAATCGATAACTTATTGAGCGACACCGTCCATCGTACGGTAATACGCCAATTTAATAAGTGGAAACCTAAACATGGAAACCTTCTCAATAAGAGAATTAATATATAAATTGAAAAAAATATAGATAGCCCGAACTAGGAATCGAACCCAGACCATGTCGGTATCGCGCCGAGTGCTCTTCCAGTTGAGCTATCCGGCACTGTACTATATTTTGTTCAATTTAATCGATAACTTTTTGAGCTCCACCGTCTCTCGTACGGTAATACACCAAATGAATAAGTGGAAACCTAAACATGCAAACCTTCTCAATAAGACAATTTATAGATAAATTGAGAAGAATATAGATAGCCCGAACTGGGAATCGAACCCAGACCATGTCGGTATCGCGCCGAGTGCTCTACTAGTTGAGCTATCCGGCACTATACTATATTTCGTTCAATTTAATCTATAACTTATTGAGCTCCACCGTCCATCGTACGGTAATACACCAATTTAATGAGTGGGAACCTAAACATGCAAACCCTCTCAATAAGACAATTTATAGATAAATTAAGAAAAATATAGATAGCCCGAACTGGAAATCGAACCCAGACCATGTCGGTATCGCACCGAGTGCTCGACCAGTTGAGCTATCCGGACTATACCATAGTCCGTTCAATTTAATCTATAACTTATTGAGCCACACCGTCCATCGTACGGTAATACACCAATTCCATAAGTGGAAACCTAAACATGCAAACCTTCCCAATAAGACAATTTATAGATAAATTGAGAAAAATATAGATAGCCCGAACTGGGAATCGAACCCAGACCATGTCGGTATCGCGCCGAGTGCTCTACTAGTTGAGCTATCCGGCACTATACCATATTTCGTTCAATTTAATCTATAACTTATTGTGCTTCACCGTCCATCGTACGGTAATACACCAAATGAATAAGTGGAAACCTAAACATGCAAACCTTCTCAATAAGACAATTCATAGATAAATTGAGAAAAATATGAATAGCCCAAACTGGAAATCAAACCCAGACCATGTCGGTATCGCGCCGAGTGCTCTTCCAGTTGAGCTATCCGGCACTATACTATATTTCGTTCAATTTAATCAATAACTTATTGAGCCACACCGTCCATCGTACGGTAATACACCAATTTAATAAGTGAAAACCTAAACATGCAAACCTTCTCAATAAGACAATTTATAGATTCATTAAGAAAAATATAGATAGCCCGAACTGAAAGTTGAACCCAGACCATGTCGGTATCGCGCCGAGTGCTCTACCAGTTGAGCTATCCGGCACTATACTATATTCCGTTCAATTTGATCTATAACTTATTGAGCTACATTGTTTATCGTCTGGTCATACACCAATTTAATAAGTGGAAACTTAAACATGCATACCTTCTCAATAAGACATTTTATAGATAAATTGAGAAAAATATAGATAGCCCGAACTGGGAATCGAACCCAGACCATGTCGGTATCGCGCCGAGTGCTCTTCCAGTTGAGCTGTCCGGCACTATACTATATTTCTTTTAATTTAATCAATAACTTCTTGAGCCACACCGTCCATCGTACGGTAATACACCAATTTAATGAGTGGGAACCTAAACATGCAAACCCTCTCAATAAGACAATTTATAGATAAATTAAGAAAAATATAGATAGCCCGAACTGGAAATCGAACCCAGACCATGTCGGTATCGCACCGAGTGCTCGACCAGTTGAGATATCCGGTACTATACTATATTCCGTTCAATTTAATCTATGACTTATTGAGCCACACCGTCTATCGTACGGTAAAACACCAATTTAATAAGTGGAAACCTAAACATGCAAACCTTCTCAATAAGACAATTTATAGATAAATTAAGAAGAATATAGATAGCCAGAACTGGGAATCGAACCCAGACCATGTCGGTATCGCGCCGAGTGCTCTACTAGTTGAGCTATCCGGCACTATACTATATTTCGTTCAATTCAATCTATACCTTATTGAGCTCCAACGTCCATCGTACGGTAATACACCAAATAAATAAGTGGAAACCTAAACATGCAAACCTTCTCAATAAGACAATTCATAGATAAATTGAGAAAAATATAGATAGCCCAAACTGGAAATCAAACCCAGACCATGTCGGTATCGCGCCGAGTGCTCTTTCAGTTGAGCTATCCGGCACTATACTATATTTCGTTCAATTTAATCTATAACTTATTGAGCTTCACCGTCCATCGTACGGTAATACACCAATTTAATAAGTGGAAACCTAAACATGCAAACCTTCTCAATAAGACAATTCATAGATAAATTGAGAAAAATATAGATAGCCCAAACTGGAAATCAAACCCAGACCATGTCGGTATCGCGCCGAGTGCTCTTCCAGTTGAGCTATCCGGCACTATACTATATTTCGTTCAATTTAATCAATAACTTATTGAGCCACACCGTCCATCGTACGGTAATACACCAATTTAATAAGTGAAAACCTAAACATGCAAACCTTCTCAATAAGACAATTTATAGATTCATTAAGAAAAATATAGATAGCCCGAACTGGAAGTCGAACCCAGACCATGTCGGTATCGCGCCGAGTGCTCTACCAGTTGAGCTATCCGGCACTATACTATATTCCGTTCAATTTGATCTATAACTTATTGAGCTACATTGTTTATCGTCTGGTCATACACCAATTTAATAAGTGGAAACTTAAACATGCATACCTTCTCAATAAGACATTTTATAGATAAATTGAGAAAAATATAGATAGCCCGAACTGGGCATCGAACCCAGACCATGTCGGTATCGCGCCGAGTGCTCTTCCAGTTGAGCTATCCGGCACTATACTATATTTCTTTTAATTTAATCAATAACTTCTTGAGCCACACCGTCCATCGTACGGTAATACACCAATTCCATAAGTGGAAACCTAAACATGCAAACCTTCCCAATAAGACAATTTATAGATAAATTGAGAAAAATATAGATAGCCCGAACTGGGAATCGAACCCAGACCATGTCGGTATCGCGCCGAGTGCTCTACTAGTTGAGCTATCCGGCACTATACCATATTTCGTTCAATTTAATCTATAACTTATTGTGCTTCACCGTCCATCGTACGGTAATACACCAAATGAATAAGTGGAAACCTAAACATGCAAACCTTCTCAATAAGACAATTCATAGATAAATTGAGAAAAATATAGATAGCCCAAACTGGAAATCAAACCCAGACCATGTCGGTATCGCGCCGAGTGCTCTTCCAGTTAAGCTATCCGGCACTATACTATATTTCGTTCAATTTAATCAATAACTTATTGAGCCACACCGTCCATCGTACGGTAATACACCAATTCCATAAGTGGAAACCTAAACATGCAAACCTTCCCAATAAGACAATTTATAGATAAATTGAGAAAAATATAGATAGCCCGAACTGGGAATCGAACCCAGACCATGTCGGTATCGCGCCGAGTGCTCTTCTAGTTGAGCTATCCGGTACTATACTATATTCTGTTCAATTTAATCTATAACTTATTGAGCCACACCGTCCATCGTACGGTAATACACCAATTTAATAAGTGGAAACCTAAACATGCAAACCTTCTCAATAAGACAATTTATAGATAAATTGAGAAGAATATAGATAGCCCGAACTGGAAGTCGAACCCAGGCCATGTCGGTAGCGCGCCGAGTGCTCTACCAGTTGAGCTATCCGGCACTATACTATATTCCGTTCAATTTAATCTATAACTTATTGAGCTACATTGTTTATCGTCTGGTCATACACCAATTTAATAAGTGGAAACTTAAACATGCATACCTTCTCAATAAGACAATTTATAGATAAATTGAGAAAAATATAGATAGCCCGAACTGGGAATCGAACCCAGACCATGTCGGTATCGCGCCGAGTGCTCTTCCAGTTGAGCTATCCGGCACTATACTATATTTCTTTTAATTTAATCGATAACTTATTGAGCCACACCGTCCATCGTACGGTATTACACCAATTTAATGAGTGGGAACCTAAACATGCATACCTTCTCAATAAGACAATTTATAGATAAATTAAGAAAAATATAGATAGCCCGAACTGGGAATCGAACCCAGACCATGTCGGTATCGCGCCGAGTGCTCTTCCAGTTGAGCTATCCGGCACTATACTATATTTCTTTTAATTTAATCGATAACTTATTGAGCCACACCGTCCATCGTACGGTAATACACCAATTCCATAAGTGGAAACCTGAACATGCAAACCTTCCCAATAAGACAATTTATAGATAAATTGAGAAAAATATAGATAGCCCGAACTGGGAATCGAACCCAGACCATGTCGGTATCGCGCCGAGTGCTCTACTAGTTGAGCTATCCGGCACTATACTATATTTCGTTCAATTTAATCTATAACTTATTGAGCTCCACCGTCCATCGTACGGTAATACACCAAATGAATAAGTGGAAACCTAAACATGCAAACCTTCTCAATAAGACAATTCATAGATAAATTGAGAAAAATACAGATAGCCCAAACTCGAAATCAAACCCAGACCATGTCGGTATCGCGCCGAGTGCTCTTCCAGTTGAGCTATCCGGCACTATACTATATTTCGTTCAATTTAATCAATAACTTATTGAGCCACACCGTCCATCGTACGGTAATACACCAATTTAATAAGTGGAAACCTAAACATGCAAACCTTCTCAATAAGACAATTTATAGATAAATTGAGAAGAATATAGATAGCCCGAACTGGAAGTCGAACCCAGGCCATGTCGGTAGCGCGCCGAGTGCTCTACCAGTTGAGCTATCCGGCACTATACTATATTCCGTTCAATTTAATCTATAACTTATTGAGCTACATTGTTTATCGTCTGGTCATACACCAATTTAATAAGTGGAAACTTAAACATGCATACCTTCTCAATAAGACAATTTATAGATAAATTGAGAAAAATATAGATAGCCCGAACTGGGAATCGAACCCAGACCATGTCGGTATCGCGCCGAGTGCTCTTCCAGTTGAGCTATCCGGCACTATACTATATTTCTTTTAATTTAATCGATAACTTATTGAGCCACACCGTCCATCGTACGGTAATACACCAATTTAATGAGTGGGAACCTAAACATGCATACCTTCTCAATAAGACAATTTATAGATAAATTAAGAAAAATATAGATAGCCCGAACTGGGAATCGAACCCAGACCATGTCGGTATCGCGCCGAGTGCTCTTCCAGTTGAGCTATCCGGCACTATACTATATTTCTTTTAATTTAATCGATAACTTATTGAGCCACACCGTCCATCGTACGGTAATACACCAATTCCATAAGTGGAAACCTGAACATGCAAACCTTCCCAATAAGACAATTTATAGATAAATTGAGAAAAATATAGATAGCCCGAACTGGGAATCGAACCCAGACCATGTCGGTATCGCGCCGAGTGCTCTACTAGTTGAGCTATCCGGCACTATACTATATTTCGTTCAATTTAATCTATAACTTATTGAGCTCCACCGTCCATCGTACGGTAATACACCAAATGAATAAGTGGAAACCTAAACATGCAAACCTTCTCAATAAGACAATTCATAGATAAATTGAGAAAAATACAGATAGCCCAAACTCGAAATCAAACCCAGACCATGTCGGTATCGCGCCGAGTGCTCTTCCAGTTGAGCTATCCGGCACTATACTATATTTCGTTCAATTTAATCAATAACTTATTGAGCCACACCGTCCATTGTACGGTAATACACCAATTTAATAAGTGAAAACCTAAACATGCAAACCTTCTCAATAAGACAATTTATAGATAAATTGAGAAGAATATAGATAGCCCGAACTGGGAATCAAACCCAGACCATGTCGGTATCGCGCCGAGTGCTCTACTAGTTGAGCTATCCGGCACTATACTATATTTCGTTCAATTTAATCTATAACTTATTGAGCTCCACCGTCTATTGTACGGTAATACACCAAATGAATAAGTGAAAACCTAAACATGCAAACCTTCTCAATAAGACAATTCATAGATAAATTGAGAAAAATATAGATAGCCCAAACTGAAAATCAAACCCAGACCATGTCGGTATCGCGCCGAGTGCTCTTCCAGTTGAGCTATCCGGCACTATACTATATTCCGTTCAATTTAATCTATAACTTATTGAGCCACACCGTCCATCGTACGGTAATACACCAATTTAATAAGTGGAAACCTAAACATGCAAACCTTCTCAATAAGACAATTTATAGATAAATTAAGAAAAATATAGATAGCCCGAACTGGGAATCGAACCCAGACCATGTCGGTATCGCGCCGAGTGCTCTTCCAGTTGAGCTATCCGGCACTATACTATATTTCGTTCAATTTAATCGATAACTTATTGAGCCACACCGTCCATCGTACGGTAATACACCAATTTAATAAGTGGAAACCTAAACATGCAAACCTTCTCAATAAGACAATTTATAGATACATTAAGGAAAATATAGATAGCCCGAACTGGAAGTCGAACCCAGACCATGTCGGTATCGCGCCGAGTGCTCTACCAGTTGAGCTATCCGGCACTATACTATATTCCGTTCAATTTAATCTATAACTTATTGAGCTACATTGTTTATCGTCGGGTCATACACCAATTTAATAAGTGGAAACTTAAACATGCATACCTTCTCAATAAGACAATTTATAGATAAATTGAGAAAAATATAGATAGCCCGAACTGGGAATCGAACCCAGACCATGTCGGTATCGCGCCGAGTGCTATTCCAGTTGAGCTATCCGGCACTATACTATATTTCTTTTAATTTAATCGATAACTTATTGAGCGACACCGTCCATCGTACGGTAATACGCCAATTTAATAAGTGGAAACCTAAACATGGAAACCTTCTCAATAAGAGAATTAATATATAAATTGAAAAAAATATAGATAGCCCGAACTAGGAATCGAACCCAGACCATGTCGGTATCGCGCCGAGTGCTCTTCCAGTTGAGCTATCCGGCACTGTACTATATTTTGTTCAATTTAATCGATAACTTTTTGAGCTCCACCGTCTCTCGTACGGTAATACACCAAATGAATAAGTGGAAACCTAAACATGCAAACCTTCTCAATAAGACAATTTATAGATAAATTGAGAAGAATATAGATAGCCCGAACTGGGAATCGAACCCAGACCATGTCGGTATCGCGCCGAGTGCTCTACTAGTTGAGCTATCCGGCACTATACTATATTTCGTTCAATTTAATCTATAACTTATTGAGCTCCACCGTCCATCGTACGGTAATACACCAATTTAATGAGTGGGAACCTAAACATGCAAACCCTCTCAATAAGACAATTTATAGATAAATTAAGAAAAATATAGATAGCCCGAACTGGAAATCGAACCCAGACCATGTCGGTATCGCACCGAGTGCTCGACCAGTTGAGCTATCCGGACTATACCATAGTCCGTTCAATTTAATCTATAACTTATTGAGCCACACCGTCCATCGTACGGTAATACACCAATTCCATAAGTGGAAACCTAAACATGCAAACCTTCCCAATAAGACAATTTATAGATAAATTGAGAAAAATATAGATAGCCCGAACTGGGAATCGAACCCAGACCATGTCGGTATCGCGCCGAGTGCTCTACTAGTTGAGCTATCCGGCACTATACCATATTTCGTTCAATTTAATCTATAACTTATTGTGCTTCACCGTCCATCGTACGGTAATACACCAAATGAATAAGTGGAAACCTAAACATGCAAACCTTCTCAATAAGACAATTCATAGATAAATTGAGAAAAATATGAATAGCCCAAACTGGAAATCAAACCCAGACCATGTCGGTATCGCGCCGAGTGCTCTTCCAGTTGAGCTATCCGGCACTATACTATATTTCGTTCAATTTAATCAATAACTTATTGAGCCACACCGTCCATCGTACGGTAATACACCAATTTAATAAGTGAAAACCTAAACATGCAAACCTTCTCAATAAGACAATTTATAGATTCATTAAGAAAAATATAGATAGCCCGAACTGAAAGTTGAACCCAGACCATGTCGGTATCGCGCCGAGTGCTCTACCAGTTGAGCTATCCGGCACTATACTATATTCCGTTCAATTTGATCTATAACTTATTGAGCTACATTGTTTATCGTCTGGTCATACACCAATTTAATAAGTGGAAACTTAAACATGCATACCTTCTCAATAAGACATTTTATAGATAAATTGAGAAAAATATAGATAGCCCGAACTGGGAATCGAACCCAGACCATGTCGGTATCGCGCCGAGTGCTCTTCCAGTTGAGCTGTCCGGCACTATACTATATTTCTTTTAATTTAATCAATAACTTCTTGAGCCACACCGTCCATCGTACGGTAATACACCAATTTAATGAGTGGGAACCTAAACATGCAAACCCTCTCAATAAGACAATTTATAGATAAATTAAGAAAAATATAGATAGCCCGAACTGGAAATCGAACCCAGACCATGTCGGTATCGCACCGAGTGCTCGACCAGTTGAGATATCCGGTACTATACTATATTCCGTTCAATTTAATCTATGACTTATTGAGCCACACCGTCTATCGTACGGTAATACACCAATTTAATAAGTGGAAACCTAAACATGCAAACCTTCTCAATAAGACAATTTATAGATAAATTAAGAAGAATATAGATAGCCAGAACTGGGAATCGAACCCAGACCATGTCGGTATCGCGCCGAGTGCTCTACTAGTTGAGCTATCCGGCACTATACTATATTTCGTTCAATTCAATCTATACCTTATTGAGCTCCAACGTCCATCGTACGGTAATACACCAAATAAATAAGTGGAAACCTAAACATGCAAACCTTCTCAATAAGACAATTCATAGATAAATTGAGAAAAATATAGATAGCCCAAACTGGAAATCAAACCCAGACCATGTCGGTATCGCGCCGAGTGCTCTTTCAGTTGAGCTATCCGGCACTATACTATATTTCGTTCAATTTAATCTATAACTTATTGAGCTTCACCGTCCATCGTACGGTAATACACCAATTTAATAAGTGGAAACCTAAACATGCAAACCTTCTCAATAAGACAATTCATAGATAAATTGAGAAAAATATAGATAGCCCAAACTGGAAATCAAACCCAGACCATGTCGGTATCGCGCCGAGTGCTCTTCCAGTTGAGCTATCCGGCACTATACTATATTTCGTTCAATTTAATCAATAACTTATTGAGCCACACCGTCCATCGTACGGTAATACACCAATTTAATAAGTGAAAACCTAAACATGCAAACCTTCTCAATAAGACAATTTATAGATTCATTAAGAAAAATATAGATAGCCCGAACTGGAAGTCGAACCCAGACCATGTCGGTATCGCGCCGAGTGCTCTACCAGTTGAGCTATCCGGCACTATACTATATTCCGTTCAATTTGATCTATAACTTATTGAGCTACATTGTTTATCGTCTGGTCATACACCAATTTAATAAGTGGAAACTTAAACATGCATACCTTCTCAATAAGACATTTTATAGATAAATTGAGAAAAATATAGATAGCCCGAACTGGGAATCGAACCCAGACCATGTCGGTATCGCGCCGAGTGCTCTTCCAGTTGAGCTATCCGGCACTATACTATATTTCTTTTAATTTAATCAATAACTTCTTGAGCCACACCGTCCATCGTACGGTAATACACCAATTCCATAAGTGGAAACCTAAACATGCAAACCTTCCCAAAAAGACAATTTATAGATAAATTGAGAAAAATATAGATAGCCCGAACTGGGAATCGAACCCAGACCATGTCGGTATCGCGCCGAGTGCTCTACTAGTTGAGCTATCCGGCACTATACCATATTTCGTTCAATTTAATCTATAACTTATTGTGCTTCACCGTCCATCGTACGGTAATACACCAAATGAATAAGTGGAAACCTAAACATGCAAACCTTCTCAATAAGACAATTCATAGATAAATTGAGAAAAATATAGATAGCCCAAACTGGAAATCAAACCCAGACCATGTCGGTATCGCGCCGAGTGCTCTTCCAGTTGAGCTATCCGGCACTATACTATATTTCGTTCAATTTAATCAATAACTTATTGAGCCACACCGTCCATCGTACGGTAATACACCAATTTAATAAGTGAAAACCTAAACATGCAAACCTTCTCAATAAGACAATTTATAGATTCATTAAGAAAAATATAGATAGCCCGAACTGGAAGTTGAACCCAGACCATGTCGGTATCGCGCCGAGTGCTCTACCAGTTGAGCTATCCGGCACTATACTATATTCCGTTCAATTTGATCTATAACTTATTGAGCTACATTGTTTATCGTCTGGTCATACACCAATTTAATAAGTGGAAACTTAAACATGCATACCTTCTCAATAAGACAATTTATAGATAAATTGAGAAAAATATAGATAGCCCGAACTGGGAATCGAACCCAGACCATGTCGGTATCGCGCCGAGTGCTCTTCCAGTTGAGCTGTCCGGCACTATACTATATTTCTTTTAATTTAATCAATAACTTCTTGAGCCACACCGTCCATCGTACGGTAATACACCAATTTAATGAGTGGGAACCTAAACATGCAAACCCTCTCAATAAGACAATTTATAGATAAATTAAGAAAAATATAGATAGCCCGAACTGGAAATCGAACCCAGACCATGTCGGTATCGCACCGAGTGCTCGACCAGTTGAGATATCCGGTACTATACTATATTCCGTTCAATTTAATCTATGACTTATTGAGCCACACCGTCTATCGTACGGTAATACACCAATTTAATAAGTGGAAACCTAAACATGCAAACCTTCTCAATAAGACAATTTATAGATAAATTAAGAAGAATATAGATAGCCAGAACTGGGAATCGAACCCAGACCATGTCGGTATCGCGCCGAGTGCTCTACTAGTTGAGCTATCCGGCACTATACTATATTTCGTTCAATTCAATCTATACCTTATTGAGCTCCAACGTCCATCGTACGGTAATACACCAAATAAATAAGTGGAAACCTAAACATGCAAACCTTCTCAATAAGACAATTCATAGATAAATTGAGAAAAATATAGATAGCCCAAACTGGAAATCAAACCCAGACCATGTCGGTATCGCGCCGAGTGCTCTTTCAGTTGAGCTATCCGGCACTATACTATATTTCGTTCAATTTAATCTATGACTTATTGAGCTTCACCGTCCATCGTACGGTAATACACCAATTTAATAAGTGGAAACCTAAACATGCAAACCTTCTCAATAAGACAATTCATAGATAAATTGAGAAAAATATAGATAGCCCAAACTGGAAATCAAACCCAGACCATGTCGGTATCGCGCCGAGTGCTCTTCCAGTTGAGCTATCCGGCACTATACTATATTTCGTTCAATTTAATCAATAACTTATTGAGCCACACCGTCCATCGTACGGTAATACACCAATTTAATAAGTGAAAACCTAAACATGCAAACCTTCTCAATAAGACAATTTATAGATTCATTAAGAAAAATATAGATAGCCCGAACTGGAAGTCGAACCCAGACCATGTCGGTATCGCGCCGAGTGCTCTACCAGTTGAGCTATCCGGCACTATACTATATTCCGTTCAATTTGATCTATAACTTATTGAGCTACATTGTTTATCGTCTGGTCATACACCAATTTAATAAGTGGAAACTTAAACATGCATACCTTCTCAATAAGACATTTTATAGATAAATTGAGAAAAATATAGGTAGCCCGAACTGGGAATCGAACCCAGACCATGTCGGTATCGCGCCGAGTGCTCTTCCAGTTGAGCTATCCGGCACTATACTATATTTCTTTTAATTTAATCAATAACTTCTTGAGCCACACCGTCCATCGTACGGTAATACACCAATTTAATAAGTGGGAACCTAAACATGCAAACCCTCTCAATAAGACAATTTATAGATAAATTAAGAAAAATATAGATAGCCCGAACTGGAAATCGAACCCAGACCATGTCGGTATCGCACCGAGTGCTCGACCAGTTGAGCTATCCGGTACTATACTATATTCCGTTCAATTTAATCTATGACTTATTGAGCCACACCGTCCATCGTACGGTAATACACCAATTTAATAAGTGGAAACCTAAACATGCAAACCTTCTCAATAAGACAATTTATAGATAAATTAAGAAGAATATAGATAGCCAGAACTGGGAATCGAACCCAGACCATGTCGGTATCGCGCCGAGTGCTCTACTAGTTGAGCTATCCGGCACTATACTATATTTCGTTCAATTCAATCTATACCTTATTGAGCTCCACCGTCCATCGTACGGTAATACACCAAATGAATAAGTGGAAACCTAAACATGCAAACCTTCTCAATAAGACAATTCATAGATAAATTGAGAAAAATATAGATAGCCCAAACTGGAAATCAAACCCAGACCATGTCGGTATCGCGCCGAGTGCTCTTTCAGTTGAGCTATCCGGCACTATACTATACTTCGTTCAATTTAATCAATCTTATTGAGCCACACCGTCCATCGTACGGTAATACACCAATTTAATAAGTGAAAACCTAAACATGCAAACCTTCTCAATAAGACAATTTATAGATAAATTAAGAAAAATATAGATAGCCCGAACTGGGAATCGAACCCAGACCATGTCGGTATCGTGCCGAGTGCTCTACCAGTTGAGCTATCCGGCACTATACTATATTCCGTTCAATTTATTCTATAACTTATTAAGCCACACCGTCCATCGTACGGTAATACATCAATTTAATGAGTGGAAACCTAAACATGCAAACCTTCTCAATAAGACAGTTTATAGATAAATTGAGAAGAATATCGATAGCCCGAACTGGGAATCAAACCCAGACCATGTCGGTATCGCGTCGAGTGCTCTACTAGTTGAGCTATCCGGCACTATACTATATTTCGATCAATTCAATCTATAACTTATTGAGCTCCACCGTCTATCGTACGGTAATACACCAAATGAATAAGTGGAAACCTAAACATGCAAACCTTCTCAAGAAGACAATTTATAGATAAATTGAGAAGAATATAGATAGCCCGAACTGGGAATCGAACCCAGACCATGTCGGTATCGCGCCGAGTGCTCTTCCAGTTGAGCTATCCGGCACTATACTATATTTCGTTCAATTTAATCAATAACTTATTGAGCCACACCGTCCATCGTACGGTAATACACCAATTTAATAAGTGAAAACCTAAACATGCAAACCTTCTCAATAAGACAATTTATAGATTCATTAAGAAAAATATAGATAGCCCGAACTGGAAGTCGAACCCAGACCATGTCGGTATCGCGCCGAGTGCTCTACCAGTTGAGCTATCCGGCACTATACTATATTCCGTTCAATTTGATCTATAACTTATTGAGCTACATTGTTTATCGTCTGGTCATACACCAATTTAATAAGTGGAAACTTAAACATGCATACCTTCTCAATAAGACATTTTATAGATAAATTGAGAAAAATATAGATAGCCCGAACTGGGAATCGAACCCAGACCATGTCGGTATCGCGCCGAGTGCTCTTTCAGTTGAGCTATCCGGCACTATACTATATTTCTTTTAATTTAATCAATAACTTCTTGAGCCACACCGTCCATCGTACGGTAATACACCAATTTAATAAGTGGGAACCTAAACATGCAAACCCTCTCAATAAGACAATTTATAGATAAATTTAGAAAAATATAGATAGCCCGAACTGGAAATCGAACCCAGACCATGTCGGTATCGCACCGAGTGCTCGACCAGTTGAGCTATCCGGTACTATACTATATTCCGTTCAATTTAATCTATGACTTATTGAGCCACACCGTCCATCGTACGGTAATACACCAATTTAATAAGTGGAAACCTAAACATGCAAACCTTCTCAATAAGACAATTTATAGATAAATTAAGAAGAATATAGATAGCCAGAACTGGGAATCGAACCCAGACCATGTCGGTATCGCGCCGAGTGCTCTACTAGTTGAGCTATCCGGCACTATACTATATTTCGTTCAATTCAATCTATACCTTATTGAGCTCCACCGTCCATCGTACGGTAATACACCAAATGAATAAGTGGAAACCTAAACATGCAAACCTTCTCAATAAGACAATTCATAGATAAATTGAGAAAAATATAGATAGCCCAAACTGGAAATCAAACCCAGACCATGTCGGTATCGCGCCGAGTGCTCTTTCAGTTGAGCTATCCGGCACTATACTATACTTCGTTCAATTTAATCAATCTTATTGAGCCACACCGTCCATCGTACGGTAATACACCAATTTAATAAGTGAAAACCTAAACATGCAAACCTTCTCAATAAGACAATTTATAGATAAATTAAGAAAAATATAGATAGCCCGAACTGGGAATCGAACCCAGACCATGTCGGTATCGTGCCGAGTGCTCTACCAGTTGAGCTATCCGGCACTATACTATATTCCGTTCAATTTATTCTATAACTTATTAAGCCACACCGTCCATCGTACGGTAATACATCAATTTAATGAGTGGAAACCTAAACATGCAAACCTTCTCAATAAGACAGTTTATAGATAAATTGAGAAGAATATCGATAGCCCGAACTGGGAATCAATCCAGACCATGTCGGTATCGCGTCGAGTGCTCTACTAGTTGAGCTATCCGGCACTATACTATATTTCGTTCAATTCAATCTATAACTTATTGAGCTCCACCGTCTATCGTACGGTAATACACCAAATGAATAAGTGGAAACCTAAACATGCAAACCTTCTCAAGAAGACAATTTATAGATAAATTGAGAAGAATATAGATAGCCCGAACTGGGAATCGAACCCAGACCATGTCGGTATCGCGCCGAGTGCTCTACCAGTTGAGCTATTCAGCACTATACTATATTCCGTTCGATTTGATCTTTAACTCATTGAGCCACACCGTTTATCGTTTGGTAATACACCAATTTTATAAGTGGAAACTTAAACATGCAAACCTTCTCAATAAGACAATTTATAGATTCATTAAGAAAAATATAGATAGCCCGAACTGGAAGTCGAACCCAGACCATGTCGGTATCGCGCCGAGTGCTCTACCAGTTGAGCTATCCGGCACTATACTATATTCCGTTCAATTCAATCTATACCTTATTGAGCTCCACCGTCCATCGTACGGTAATACACCAAATGAATAAGTGGAAACCTAAACATGCAAACCTTCTCAATAAGACAATTCATAGATAAATTGAGAAAAATATAGATAGCCCAAACTGGAAATCAAACCCAGACCATGTCGGTATCGCGCCGAGTGCTCTTTCAGTTGAGCTATCCGGCACTATACTATACTTCGTTCAATTTAATCAATCTTATTGAGCCACACCGTCCATCGTACGGTAATACACCAATTTAATAAGTGAAAACCTAAACATGCAAACCTTCTCAATAAGACAATTTATAGATAAATTAAGAAGAATATAGATAGCCCGAACTGGGAATCGAACCCAGACCATGTCGGTATCGCGCCGAGTGCTCTTCCAGTTGAGCTCTTCGGCACTGTACTATATTTTGTTCAATTTTATCGATAACTTTTTGAGCCACACCGTCCATCGTACGGTAATACACCAATTTAATAAGTGGAAACCTAAACATGCAAACCTTCTCAATAAGACAATTTATAGATAAATTAAGAAAAATATAGATAGCCCGAACTGGGAATCGAACCCAGACCATGTCGGTATCGCGCCGAGTGCTCTACCAGTTGAGCTATCCGGCACTATACTATATTCCGTTCAATTTATTCTATAACTTATTGAGCCACACCGTCCATCGTACAGTAATACACCAATTTAATAAGTGGAAACCTTAACATGCAAACCTTCTCAATGAGACAGTTTATAGATAAATTGAGAAGAATATGGATAGCCCGAACTGGGAATCAAACCCAGACCATGTCGGTATCGCGCCGAGTGCTCTACTAGTTGAGCTATCCGGCACTATACTATATTTCGTTCAATTTAATCTATAACTTATTGAGCTCCACCGTCTATCGTACGGTAATATACCAAATGAATAAGTGGAAACCTAAACATGCAAACCTTCTCAATAAGACAATTTATAGATAAATTGAGAAGAATATAGATAGCCCGAACTGGGAATCAAACCCAGACCATGTCGGTATCGCGCCGAGTGCTCTACTAGTTGAGCTATCCGGCACTAAACTATATTTCGTTCAATTTAATCTATAACTTATTGAGCTCCACCGTCTATCGTACGGTAAGACACCAAATGAATAAGTGAAAACCTAAACATGCAAACCTTCTCAATAAGACAATTCATAGATAAATTGAGAAAAATATAGATAGCCCAAACTGGAAATCAAACCCAGACCATGTCGGTATCGCGCCGAGTGCTCTTCCAGTTGAGCTATCCGGCACTATACTATATTCCGTTCAATTTAATTTATAACTTATTGAGCCACACCGTCCATCGTACGGTAATACACCAATTTAATAAGTGGAAACCTAAACATGCAAACCTTCTCAATAAGACAATTTATAGATAAATTAAGAAAAATATAGATAGCCCGAACTGGGAATCGAACCCAGACCATGTTGGTATCGCGCCGAGTGCTCTTCCAGTTGAGCTATCCGGCACTATACTATATTTCGTTCAATTTAATCGATAACTTATTGAGCCACACCGTCCATCGTACGGTAATACATCAATTTAATAAGTGGAAACCTAAACATGCAAACCTTCTCAATAAGACAATTTATAGATACATTAAGGAAAATATAGATAGCCCGAACTGGAAGTCGAACCCAGACCATGTCGGTATCGCGCCGAGTGCTCTACCAGTTGAGCTATCCGGACTATACCATAGTCCGTTCAATTTAATCTATAACTTATTGAGCTACATTGTTTATCGTCTGGTCATACACCAATTTAATAAGTGGAAACTTAAACATGCATACCTTCTCAATAAGACAATTTATAGATAAATTGAGAAAAATATAGATAGCCCGAACTGGGAATCGAACCCAGACCATGTCGGTATCGCACCGAGTGCTCGACCAGTTGAGCTATCCGGACTATACCATAGTCCGTTCAATTTAATCTATAACTCATTGAGCCACACCGTCCATCGTACGGTAATACACCAATTCCATAAGTGGAAACCTAAACATGCAAACCTTCCCAATAAGACAATTTATAGATAAATTGAGAAAAATATAGATAGCCCGAACTGGGAATCGAACCCAGACCATGTCGGTATCGCGCCGAGTGCTCTACTAGTTGAGCTATCCGGCACTATACTATATTTCGTTCAATTTTATCTATAACTTATTGAGCTCCACCGTCCATCGTACGGTAATACACCAAATGAATAAGTGGAAACCTAAACATGCAAACCTTCTCAATAAGACAATTCTTAGATAAATTGAGAAAAATATAGATAGCCCAAACTGGAAATCAAACCCAGACCATGTCGGTATCGCGCCGAGTGCTCTTCCAGTTGAGTTATCCGGCACTATACTATATTTCTTTTAATTTAATCGATAACTTATTGAGCCACACCGTCCATGGTACGGTAATACACCAATTTAATGAGTGGGAACCTAAACATGCAAACCCTCTCAATAACACAATTTATAGATAAATTAAGAAAAATATAGATAGCCCGAACTGGAAATCGAACCCAGACCATGTCGGTATCTCACCGAGTGCTCGACCAGTTGAGCTATCCGGACTATACCATAGTCCGTTCAATTTAATCTATAACTTATTGAGCCACACCGTCCATCGTACGGTAATACACCAATTTAATAAGTGGAAACCTAAACATGCAAACCTTCTCAATAAAACAATTTATAGATAAATTAAGACAAATATAGATAGCCCGAACTGGGAATCGAACCCAGACCATGTCGGTATCGCGCCGAGTGCTCTACTAATTGAGCTATCTGGCACTATCTTATATTCCGTTTAATTTAATCTATAACTTATTGAGCCACACCGTCTATCGTACGGTAATACACCAAAGTAATAAGTAGAAACCTAAACATGCAAACCTTCTCAATAAGAATATTTATAGATAAATTGAGAAAAATATTGATAGCCCGAACTGGAAATCGAACCCAGACCATGTCGGTATCGCGCCGAGTGCTCTACCAGTTGAGCTATCCAGCACTATACTATATCCCGTTCAATTTGATCTTTAACTCATTGAGCCACACCGTTTATCGTCTGGTAATACACCAATTTAATAAGTGGAAACTTAAACATGCAAACCTTCTCAATAAGAAAATTTATAGATAAATTGAGAAGAATATAGATAGCCCGAACTGGGAATCGAACCCAGACCTTGTCGGTGTCGCGCCGAGTGCTCTTCCAGTTGAGCTATCCGGCACTGTACTATATTTTGCTCAATTTAATCGATAACTTTTTGAGCCACACCGTCCATCGTACGGTAATACACCAATTTAATAAGTGGAAACCTAAAAATGCAAACCTTCTCAATAAAACAATTTATAGATAAATTAAGACAAATATAGATAGCCCGAACTGGGAATCGAACCCAGACCATGTCGGTATCGCGCCGAGTGCTCTACTAATTGAGCTATCTGGCACTATCTTATATTCCGTTCAATTTAATCTATAACTTATTGAGCCACACCGTCTATCGTACGGTAATACACCAAAGTAATAAGTAGAAACCTAAACATGCAAACCTTCTCAATAAGAATATTTATAGATAAATTGAGAAAAATATAGATAGCCCGAACTGGAAATCGAACCCAGACCATGTCGGTATCGCGCCGAGTGCTCTACCAGTTGAGCTATCCAGCACTATACTATATCCCGTTCAATTTGATCTTTAACTCATTGAGCCACACCGTTTATCGTCTGGTAATACACCAATTTAATAAGTGGAAACTTAAACATGCAAACCTTCTCAATTAGACAATTTATAGATAAATTGAGAAGAATATAGATAGCCCGAACTGGGAATCGAACCTACACCATGTCGGTATCGCGCCGAGTGCTCTTCCAGTTGAGCTCTTCGGCACTGTACTATATTTTGTTCAATTTTATCGATAACTTTTTGAGCCACACCGTCCATCGTACGGTAATACACCAATTTAATAAGTGGAAACCTAAACATGCGAACCTTCTCAATAAAACAATTTATAGATAAATTAAGACAAATATAGATAGCCCGAACTGGGAATCGAACCCAGACCATGTCGGTATCGCGCCGAGTGCTCTACTAGTTGAGCTATCTGGCACTATACTATATTCCGTTTAATTCAATCTATAACTTATTGAGCCACACCGTCTGTCGTACGGTAATACACCAAATTGATAAGTAGAAACCTAAACATGCAAACCTTCTCAATAAGACAATTTATAGATAAATTGAGAAAAATATAGATAGCCCGAACTGGGAATCGAACCCAGACCATGTCGGTATCGCGCCGAGTGCTCTACCAGTTGAGCTATCCGGCACTATACTATATTCCGTTCAATTTAATCTATAACTTATTGAGCCACACCGTCCATCGTACGGTAATACACCAATTTAATAAGTGGAAACCTAAACATGGAAACCTTCTCAACAAGAGAATTAATAGATAAATTGAAAAAAATATAGATAGCCCGAACTGGGAATCGAACCCAGACCATGTCGGTATCGCGCCGAGTGCTCTTTCAGTTGAGCTATTCGGCACTGTACTATATTTTGTTCAATTTAATCGATAACTTTTTGAGCCACACCGTCCATCGTACGGTAATACACCAATTTAATAAGTGGAAACCTAAACATGCGAACCTTCTCAATAAAACAATTTATAGATAAATTAAGACAAATATAGATAGCCCGAACTGGGAATCGAACCCAGACCATGTCGTATCGCGACGAGTGCTCTACTAGTTGAGCTATCTGACACTATTCTATATTCCGTTAAATTTAATCTATAACTTATCGAGCCACACCGTTTATCGTCTGGTAATACACCAATTTAATAAGTGGAAACTCAAACATGCTAACCTTCTCCATAAGACAATTTATAGATAAATTGAGAAGAATATAGATAGCCCGAACTGGAAATTGAACCCAGACCATGTCGGTATCGCGCCGAGTGCTCTACCAGTTGAGCTATCCGGCACTATACTATATTCCATTCAATTTAATCTATAACTTATTGAGCCACACCGTTTATTGTCTGGTAATACACCAATTCGATAAGTGTAAACTTATACATGCATACCTTCTCAATAAGACAATTTATAAATAAATTGAGAAAAATATAGATAGCCCGAACTGGGAATCGAACCCAGACTATGTTGGTATCGCGCCGAGTGCTCTTCCAGTTAAGCTATCTGGTACTATACTATATTCTGTTCAATTTAATCAATAACTTATTGAGCCACACCGTCCATCGTACGGTAATACACCAATTCCATAAGTGGAAACCTAAACATGCAAACCTTCCCAATAAGACAATTTATAGATAAATTGAGAAAAATATAGATAGCCCGAACTGGGAATCGAACCCAGACCATGTCGGTATCGCGCCGATTGCTCTACTAGTTGAGCTATCCGGCACTATACTATATTTCGTTCAATTTAATCTATAACTTATTAAGCTCCACCGTCCATCGTACGGTAATACACCAAATGAATAAGTGGAAACCTAAACATGCGAACCTTCTCAATAAGTCAATTCTTAGATTCATTAAGAAAAATATAGATAGCCCGAACTGGAAGTCGAACCCAGACCATGTCGGTATCGCGCCGAGTGCTCTACCAGTTGAGCTATCCGGCACTATACTATATTCCGTTCAATTTGATCTATCATTAATTGAGCTACATTGTTTATCGTCTGGTCATACACCAATTTAATAAGTGGAAACTTAAACATGCATACCTTCTTAATAAGACATTTTATAGATAAATTGAGAAAAATATAGATAGCCCGAACTGGGAATCGAACCCAGACCATGTCGGTATCGCGCCGAGTGCTCTACTAGTTGAGCTATCCGGCACTATACTATATTTCGTTCAATTTAATCTATAACTTATTGAGCTCCACCGTCTATCGTACGGTAATACACCAAATGAATAAGTGGAAACCTCAACATGCAAACCTTCTCAATAAGACAATTCATAGATAAATTAAGAAAAATATAGATAGCCCAAACTGTAAATCAAACCCAGACCATGTCCGTATCGCGCCGAGTGCTCTTCCAGTTGAGCTATCCGGCACTATACTATATTTCGTTCAATTTAATCAATAACTTATTGAGCCACACCGTCCATCGTACGGTAATACACCAATTTAATAAGTGAAAACCTAAACATGCAAACCTTCTCAATAAGACAATTTATAGATTCATTAAGAAAAATATAGATAGCCCGAACTGGAAGTCGAACCCAGACCATGTCGGTATCGCGCCGAGTGCTCTACCAGTTGAGCTATCCGGCACTATACTTTATTCCGTTCAATTTAATCTATAACTTATTAAGCCACACCGTCCATCGTACGGTAATACACCAATTTAATAAGTGGAAACCTAAACATGCGAACCTTCTCAATAAAACGATTTATAGATAAATTAAGACAAATATAGATAGCCCGAACTGGGAATCGAACCCAGACCATGTCGGTATCGCGCCGAGTGCTCTACTAGTTGAGCTATCTGGCACTCTACTATATTCCGTTTAATTCAATCTATAACTTATTGAGCCACACCGTCTGTCGTACGGTAATACACCAAATTGATAAGTAGAAACCTAAACATGCAAACCTTCTCAATAAGACAATTTATAGATAAATTGAGAAAAATATAGATAGCCCGAACTGGAAATTGAACCCAGACCATGTCGGTATCGCGCCGAGTGCTCTACCAGTTGAGCTATCCGGCACTATACTATATTCCGTTCAATTTATTCTATAACTTATTGAGCCACACCGTCCATCGTACAGTAATACACCAATTTAATAAGTGGAAACCTTAACATGCAAACCTTCTCAATAAGACAGTTTATAGATAAATCGAGAAGAATATGGATAGCCCGAACTGGGAACCAAACCCAGACCATGTCGGTATCGCGCCGAGTGCTCTACTAGTTGAGCTATCCGGCACTATACTATATTTCGTTCAATTTAATCTATAACTTATTGAGCTCCACCGTCTATCGTACGGTAATACACCAAATGAATAAGTGGAAACCTAAACATGCAAACCTTCTCAATAAGACAATTTATAGATAAATTGAGAAGAATATAGATAGCCCGAACTGGGAATCGAACCCAGACCATGTCGGTATCGTGCCGAGTGCTCTTCCAGTTGAGCTATCCGGCACTATACTATATTCCGTTCAATTTATTCTATAACTTATTGAGCCACACCGTCCATCGTACGGTAATACACCAATTTAATAAGTGGAAACCTAAACATGCAAACCTTTTCAATAAGACAATTTATAGATAAATTAAGAAAAATATAGATAGCCCGAACTGGGAATCGAACCCAGACCATGTTGGTATCGCGCCGAGTGCTCTTCCAGTTGAGCTATCCGGCACTATACTATATTTCTTTTAATTTAATCAATAACTTATTGAGCCACACCGTCCATCGTACGGTAATACACCAATTTAATGAGTGGGAACCTAAACATGCAAACCCTCTCAATAAGACAATTTATAGATAAATTAAGAAAAATATAGATAGCCCGAACTGGAAATCGAACCCAGACCATGTCGGTATCGCGCCGAGTGCTCTTTCAGTTGAGCTGTCCGGCACTATACTATATTTCGTTCAATTTAATCAATCTTATTGAGCCACACCGTCCATCGTACGTTAATACACCAATTTAATAAGTGAAAACCTAAACATGCAAACCTTCTCAATAAGACAATTTATAGATAAATTAAGAAAAATATAGATAGCCCGAACTGGGAATCGAACCCAGACCATGTCGGTATCGCGCCGAGTGCTCTACCAGTTGAGCTATCCGGCACTATACTATATTTCGTTCAATTCAATCTATAACTTATTGAGCTCCACCGTCTATCGTACGGTAATACACCAAATGAATAAGTGGAAACCTAAACATGCAAACCTTCTCAAGAAGACAATTTATAGATAAATTGAGAAGAATATAGATAGCCCGAACTGGGAATCGAACTCAGACCATGTCGGTATCGCGCCGAGTGCTCTACCAGTTGAGCTATTCAGCACTATACTATATTCCGTTCGATTTGATCTTTAACTCATGAGCCACACCGTTTATCGTTTGCTAATACACCAATTTTATAAGTGGAAACTTAAACATGCAAACCTTCTCAATAAGACAATTTATAAATAAATTGAGAAGAATATAGATAGCCCGAACTGGGAATCGAACCCAGACCTTGTCGGTGTCGCGCCGAGTGCTCTTCCAGTTGAGCTATCCGGCACTGTACTATATTTCGTTCAATTTAATCGATAACTTTTTGAGCCACACCGTCCATCGTACGGTAATACACCAATTTAATAAGTGGAAACCTAAACATGCAAACCTTCTCAATAAAACAATTTATAGATAAATTAAGACAAATATAGATAGCCCGAACTGGGAATCGAACCCAGACCATGTCGGTATCGCGCCGAGTGCTCTACTAATTGAGCTATCTGGCACTATCTTATATTCCGTTTAATTTAATCTATAACTTATTGAGCCACACCGTCTATCGTACGGTAATACACCAAAGTAATAAGTAGAAACCTAAACATGCAAACCTTCTCAATAAGAATATTTATTGATAAATTGAGAAAAATATAGATAGCCCGAACTGGAAATCGAACCCAGACCATGTCGGTATCGCGCCGAGTGCTCTACAAGTTGAGCTATCCAGCACTATACTATATCCCGTTAAATTTGATCTTTAACTCATTGAGCCACACCGTTTATCGTCTGGTAATACACCAATTTAATAAGTGGAAACTTAAACATGCAAACCTTCTCAATAAGAAAATTTATAGATAAATTGAGAAGAATATAGATAGCCCGAACTGGGAATCGAACCCAGACCATGTCGGTATCGCGCCGAGTGCTCTTCCAGTTGAGCTCTTCGGCACTGTACTATATTTTGTTCAATTTTATCGATAACTTTTTGAGCCACACCGTCCATCGTACGGTAATACACCAATTTAATAAGTGGAAACCTAAACATGCGAACCTTCTCAATAAGACAATTTATAGATAAATTGAGAAAAATATAGATAGCCCGAACTGGGAATCGAACCCAGACCATGTCGGTATCGCGCCGAGTGCTCTACTAGTTGAGCTATCCGGCACTATACTATATTTCGTTCAATTTAAACTATAACTTATTGGGCTCCACCGTCCATCGTACGGTAATACAACAAATGAATAAGTGGAAACCTAAACATTCAAACCTTCTCAATAAGACAATTCATAGATAAATTGAGAAAAATATAAATAGCCCAAACTGGAAATCAAACCCAGACCATGTCGGTATCGCGCCGAGTGCTCTTTGAGTTGAGCTATCCGGCACTATACTATATTTCGTTCAATTTAATCAATCTTAATGAGCCACACCGTCCATCGTACGGTAATACACCAATTTAATAAGTGAAAACCTAAACATGCAAACCTTCTCAATAAGACAATTGATAGATAAATTAAGAAAAAGATAGATAGCCGGAACTGGGAATCGAACCCAGACCATGTCGGTATCGTGCCGAGTGCTCTACCAGTTGAGCTATCCGGCACTATACTATATTCCGTTCAATTTATTCTATAACTTATTGAGCCACACCGTCCATCGTACAGTAATACACCAATTTAATAAGTGGAAACCTTAACATGCAAACCTTCTCAATAAGACAGTTTATAGATAAATCGAGAAGAATATGGATAGCCCGAACTGGGAACCAAACCCAGACCATGTCGGTATCGCGCCGAGTGCTCTACTAGTTGAGCTATCCGGCACTATACTATATTTCGTTCAATTTAATCTATAACTTATTGAGCTCCACCGTCTATCGTACGGTAATACACCAAATGAATAAGTGGAAACGTAAACATGCAAACCTTCTCAATAAGACAATTTATAGATAAATTGAGAAGAATATAGATAGCCCGAACAGGGAATCGAACCCAGACCATGTCGGTATCGTGCCGAGTGCTCTACTAGTTGAGCTATCCGGCACTATACTATATTTCGTTCAATTTAATCTATAACTTATTGAGCTCCACCGTCCATCGTACGGTAATACACCAAATGAATAAGTGAAAACCTAAACATTCAAACCTTCTCAATAAGACAATTCATAGATAAATTGAGAAAAATATAGATAGCCCAAACTGGAAATCAAACCCAGATCATGTCGGTATCGCGCCGAGTGCTCTTCCAGTTGAGCTATCCGGCACTATACTATATTCCGTTCAATTTATTCTATAACTTATTGAGCCACACCGTCCATCGTACGGTAATACACCAATTTAATAAGTGGAAACCTAAACATGCAAACCTTTTCAATAAGACAATTTATAGATAAATTAAGAAAAATATAGATAGCCCGAACTGGGAATCGAACCCAGACCATGTTGGTATCGCGCCGAGTGCTCTTCCAGTTGAGCTATCCGGCAATATACTATATTTCGTTCAATTTAATCGATAACTTATTGAGCCACACCGTCCATCGTACGGTAATACACCAATTTAATAAGTGGAAACCTAAACATGCAAACCTTCTCAATAAGACAATTTATAGATACATTAAGGAAAATATAGATAGCCCGAACTGGAAGTCGAACCCAGACCATGTCGGTATCGCGCCGAGTGCTCTACCAGTTGAGCTATCCGGCACTATACTATATTCCGTTCAATTTAATCTATAACTTATTGAGCTACATTGTTCATCGTCTGGTCATACACCAATTTAATAAGTGGAAACTTAAACATGCATACCTTCTCAATAAGACAATTTATAGATAAATTGAGAAAAATATAGATAGCCCGAACTGGGAATCGAACCCAGACCATGTCGGCATCGCGCCGAGTGCTCTTCCAGTTGAGCTATCCGGCACTATACTATATTTCTTTTAATTTAATCGATAACTTATTGAGCGACACCGTCCATCGTACGGTAATACACCAATTTAATGAGTGGGAACCTAAACATGCAAACCCTCTCAATAAGACAATTTATAGATAAATTAAGAAAAATATAGATAGCCCGAACTGGAAATCGAACCCAGACCATGTCGGTATCGCACCGAGTGCTCGACCAGTTAAGCTATCCGGACTATACCATAGTCCGTTCAATTTAATCTATAACTTATTGAGCCACACCGTCCATCGTACGGTAATACACCAATTTAATAAGTGGAAACCTAAACATGCAAACCTTCCCAATAAGACAATTTATAGATAAATTGAGAAAAATATAGATAGCCCGAACTGGGAATCGAACCCAGACCATGTCGGTATCGCGCCGAGTGCTCTACTAGTTGAGCTATCCGGCACTATACTATATTTCGTTCAATTTAATCTATAACTTATTGAGCTCTACCGTCCATCGTACGGTAATACACCATATGAATAAGTGGAAACCTAAACATGCAAACCTTCTCAATAAGACAATTCATAGATAAATTGAGAAAAATATAGATAGCCCAAACTGGAAATCAAACCCAGACCATGTCGGTATCGCGCCGAGTGCTCTTCCAGTTGAGCTATCCAGCACTATACTATATCCCGTTCAATTTGATCTTTAACTCATTGAGCCACACCGTTTATCGTCTGGTAATACACCAATTTAATAAGGGGAAATTTAAACATGCAAACCTTCTAAATAAGGAAATTTATAGATAAATTGAGAAGAATATAGATAGCCCGAACTGGGAATCGAACCCAGACCATGTCGGTATCGCGCCGAGTGCTCTTCCAGTTGAGCTCTTCGGCACTCTACTATATTTTGTTCAATTTTATCGATAACTTTTTGAGCCACACCGTCCATCGTACGGTAATACACCAATTTAATAAGTGGAAACTTAAACATGCATACCTTCTCAATAAGACAATTTATAGATAAATTGAGAAAAATATAGATAGCCCGAACTGGGAATCGAACCCAGACCATGTCGGCATCGCGCCGAGTGCTCTTCCAGTTGAGCTATCCGGCACTATACTATATTTCTTTTAATTTAATCGATAACTTATTGAGCGACACCGTCCATCGTACGGTAATACACCAATTTAATGAGTGGGAACCTAAACATGCAAACCCTCTCAATAAGACAATTTATAGATAAATTAAGAAAAATATAGATAGCCCGAACTGGAAATCGAACCCAGACCATGTCGGTATCGCACCGAGTGCTCGACCAGTTAAGCTATCCGGACTATACCATAGTCCGTTCAATTTAATCTATAACTTATTGAGCCACACCGTCCATCGTACGGTAATACACCAATTTAATAAGTGGAAACCTAAACATGCAAACCTTCCCAATAAGACAATTTATAGATAAATTGAGAAAAATATAGATAGCCCGAACTGGGAATCGAACCCAGACCATGTCGGTATCGCGCCGAGTGCTCTACTAGTTGAGCTATCCGGCACTATACTATATTTCGTTCAATTTAATCTATAACTTATTGAGCTCTACCGTCCATCGTACGGTAATACACCATATGAATAAGTGGAAACCTAAACATGCAAACCTTCTCAATAAGACAATTTATAGATAAATTGAGAAAAATATAGATAGCCCAAACTGGAAATCAAACCCAGACCATGTCGGTATCGCGCCGAGTGCTCTTCCAGTTGAGCTATCCAGCACTATACTATATCCCGTTCAATTTGATCTTTAACTCATTGAGCCACACCGTTTATCGTCTGGTAATACACCAATTTAATAAGGGGAAATTTAAACATGCAAACCTTCTAAATAAGGAAATTTATAGATAAATTGAGAAGAATATAGATAGCCCGAACTGGGAATCGAACCCAGACCATGTCGGTATCGCGCCGAGTGCTCTTCCAGTTGAGCTCTTCGGCACTCTACTATATTTTGTTCAATTTTATCGATAACTTTTTGAGCCACACCGTCCATCGTACGGTAATACACCAATTTAATAAGTGGAAACCTAAACATGCGAACCTTCTCAATAAAACAATTTATAGATAAATTAAGACAAATATAGATAGCCCGAACTGGGAATCGAACCCAGACCATGTCGGTATCGCGCCGAGTGCTCTACTAGATGAGCTATCTGGCACTATACTATATTCCGTTTAATTCAATCTATAACTTATTGAGCCACACCGTCTGTCGTACGGTAATACACCAAATTGATAAGTAGAAACCTAAACATGCAAACCTTCTCAATAAGACAATTTATAGATAAATTGAGAAAAACATAGATAGCCCGAACTGGGAATCGAACCCAGACCATGTCGGTATCGCGCCGAGTGCTCTACCAGTTGAGCTATCCGGCACTATACTATATTCCGTTCAATTTAATCTATAACTTATTGAGCCAAACCGTCCATCGTACGGTAATACACCAATTTAATAAGTGGAAACCTAAACATGGAAACCTTCTCAAAAAGAGAATTAATAGATAAATTGAAAAAAATATAGATAGCCCGAACTGGGAATCGAACCCAGACCATGTCGGTATAACGCCGAGTGCTCTTCCAGTTGAGCTATTCGGCACTGTACTATATTTTGTTCAATTTAATCGATGACTTTTTAAGCCACACCGTTTATCGTTTGGTAATACACCAATTTTATAAGTGGAAACTTAAACATGCAAACCTTCTCAATAAGACAATTTATAGATAAATTGAGAAGAATATAGATAGCCCGAACTGGGAATCGAACCCAGACCTTGTCGGTGTCGCGCCGAGTGCTCTTCCAGTTGAGCTATCCGGCACTGTACTATATTTTGCTCAATTTAATCGATAACTTTTTGAGCCACACCGTCCATCGTACGGTAATACACCAATTTAATAAGTGGAAACCTAAAAATGCAAACCTTCTCAATAAAACAATTTATAGATAAATTAAGACAAATATAGATAGCCCGAACTGGGAATCGAACCCAGACCATGTCGGTATCGCGCCGAGTGCTCTACTAATTGAGCTATCTGGCACTATCTTATATTCCGTTTAATTTAATCTATAACTTATTGAGCCACACCGTCTATCGTACAGTAATACACCAAAGTAATAAGTAGAAACCTAAACATGCAAACCTTCTCAATAAGAATATTTATAGATAAATTGAGAAAAATATAGATAGCCCGAACTGGAAATCGAACCCAGACCATGTCGGTATCGCGCCGAGTGCTCTACCAGTTGAGCTATCCAGCACTATACTATATCCCGTTCAATTTGATTTTTAACTCATTGAGCCACACCGTTTATCGTCTGGTAATACACCAATTTAATAAGTGGAAACTTAAACATGCAAACCTTCTCGATAAGACAATTTATAGATAAATTGAGAAGAATATAGATAGCCCGAACTAGGAATCGAACCCAGACCATGTCGGTATCGCGCCGAGTGCTCTACCAGTTGAGCTATCCGGCACTATACTTTATTCCGTTCAATTTAATCTATAACTTATTAAGCCACACCGTCCATCGTACGGTAATACACCAATTTAATAAGTGGAAACCTAAACATGCAAACCTTCTCAATAAGACAATTTATAGATAAATTGAGAAAAATATAGATAGCCCAAATTGGAAATTGAACCCAGACTATGTCGGTATCGCGCCGAGTGCTCTACCAGTTGAGCTATCTGGCACTATACTATATTCCATTCAATTTAATCTATAACTTATTGAGCCACACCGTTTATTGTCTGGTAATACACCAATTTGATAAGTGGAAACTTATACATGCATACCTTCTCAATAAGACAATTTATAAATAAATTGAGAAAAATATAGATAGCCCGAACTGGGAATCGAACCCAGACCATGTCGGTATCGCGCCGAGTGCTCTTCCAGTTGAGCTATTCGGCACTGTACTATATTTTGTTCAATTTAATCGATAACTTTCTGAGCCACACCGTCCATCGTACGGTAATACACCAATTTAATAAGTGGAAACCTAAACATGCGAACCTTCTCAATAAAACAATTTATAGATAAATTAAGACAAATATAGATAGCCCGAACTGGGAATCGAACCCAGACCATGTCGGTATCGCGCCGAGTGCTCTACTAGTTGAGCTATCTGGCACTATACTATATTCCGTTTAATTCAATCTATAACTTATTGAGCCACATCGTCTATTGTTTGGTAATACACCAAATTGATAAGTAGAAACCTAAACATGCAAATCTTCTCAATAAGACAATTTATAGATAAATTGAGAAAAATATAGATAGCCCGAACTGGAAATTGAACCCAGACCATGTCGGTATCGCGCCGAGTGCTCTACCAGTTGAGCTATCCGGCACTATACTATATTCCATTCAATTTAATCTATAACTTATTGAGCCACACCGTTTATTGTCTGGTAATACACCAATTTGATAAGTGGAAACTTATACATGCATACCTTCTCAATAAGACAATCTATAAATAAATTGAGAAAAATATAGATAGCCCGAACTGGGAATCGAACCCAGACTATGTTGGTATCGCGCCGAGTGCTCTTCCAGTTGAGCTATCTGGTACTATACTATATTCCGTTAAATTTAATCTATAACTTATTGAGCCACACCGTCCATCGTACGGTAATACACCAATTGAATAAGTGGAAACCTAAACATGGAAACCTTCTCAATAAGAGAATTAATAGATAAATTGAAAAAAATATAGACAGCCCGAACTGGGAATCGAACCCAGACCATGTCGGTATCGCGCCGAGTGCTCTTCCAGTTGAGCTATTCGGCACTGTACTATATTTTGTTCAATTTAATCGATAACTTTTTGAGCCACACCGTTTATCGTTTGGTAATACACCAATTTTATAAGTGGAAACTTAAACATGCAAACCTTCTCAATAAGACAATTTATAGATAAATTGAGAAGAATATAGATAGCCCGAACTGGGAATCGAACCCAGACCTTGTCGGTGTCGCGCCGAGTGCTCTTCCAGTTGAGCTATCCGGCACTGTACTATATTTTGTTCAATTTAATCGATAACTTTTCGAGCCACACCGTCCATCGTACGGTAATACACCAATTTAATAAGTGGAAACCTAAAAATGCAAACCTTCTCAATAAAACAATTTATAGATAAATTAAGACAAATATAAATAGCCCGAACTGGGAATCGAATCCAGACCATGTCGGTATCGCGCCGAGTGCTCTACTAATTGAGCTATCTGGCACTATCTTATATTCCGTTTAATTTAATCTATAACTTATTGAGCTACACCGTCTATCGTACGGTAATACACCAAAGTAATAAGTAGAAACCTAAACATGCAAACCTTCTCAATAAGAATATTTATAGATAAATTGAGAAAAATATAGATAGCCCGAACTGGAAATCGAACCCAGACCATGTCGGTATCGCGCCGAGTGCTCTACCAGTTGAGCTATCCAGCACTATACTATATCCCGTTCAATTTGATCTTTAACTCATTGAGCCACACCGTTTATCGTCTGGTAATACACCAATTTAATAAGTGGAAACTTAAACATGCAAACCTTCTCAATTAGACAATTTATAGATAAATTGAGAAGAATATAGATAGCCCGAACTGGGAATCGAACCTACACCATGTCGGTATCGCACCGAGTGCTCTTCCAGTTGAGCTCTTCGGCACTGTACTATATTTTGTTCAATTTTATCGATAACTTTTTGAGCCACACCGTCCATCGTACGGTAATACACCGATTTAATAAGTGGAAACCTAAACATGCGAACCTTCTCAATAAAACAATTTATAGATAAATTAAGACAAATATACATAGCCCGAACTGGGAATCGAACCCAGACCATGTCGGTATCGCGCCGAGTGCTCTACTAGTTGAGCTATCTGGCACTATACTATATTCCGTTTAATTCAATCTATAACTTATTGAGCCACACCGTCTGTCGTACGGTAATACACCAAATTGATATGTAGAAACCTAAACATGCAAACCTTCTCAATAAGACAATTTATAGATAAATTGAGAAAAATATAGATAGCCCGAACTGGGAATCGAACCCAGACCATGTCGGTATCGCGCCGAGTGCTCTACCAGTTGAGCTATCCGGCACTATACTATATTCCGTTCAATTTAATCTATAACTTATTGAGCCACACCGTCCATCGTACGGTAATACACCAATTTAATAAGTGGAAACCTAAACATGGAAACCTTCTCAATAAGACAATTTATAGATAAATTGAGAAGAATATAGATAGCCCGAACTGAAAATTGAACCCAGACCATGTCGGTATCGTGCCGAGTGCTCTACTAGTTGAGCTATCTGGCACTATTCTATATTCCGTTAAATTTAATCTATAACTTATCGAGCCACACCGTTTATCGTCTGGTAATACACCAATTTAATAAGTGGAAACTCAAACATGCAAACCTTCTCCATAAGACAATTTATAGATAAATTGAGAAGAATATAGATAGCCCGAACTGGAAATTGAACCCAGACCATGTCGGTATCGCGCCGAGTGCTCTACCAGTTGAGCTATTCGGCACTATACTATATTCCATTCAATTTAATCTATAACTTATTGAGCCACACCGTTTATTGTCTGGTAATACACCAATTTGATAAGTGTAAACTTATACATGCATACCTTCTCAATAAGACAATTTATAAATAAATTGAGAAAAATATAGATAGCCCGAACTGGGAATCGAACCCAGACTATGTTGGTATCGCGCCGAGTGCTCTACCAGTTGAGCTATCCGGCACTATACTTTATTCCGTTCGATTTAATCTATAACTTATTAAGCCACACCGTCCATCGTACGGTAATACACCAATTTGATAAGTGGAAACCTAAACATGCGAACCTTCTCAATAAAACAATTTATAGATAAATTAAGACAAATATAGATAGCCCGAACTGGGAATCGAACCCAGACCATGTCGGTATCGCGCCGAGTGCTCTACCAGTTGAGCTATCCGGCACTATACTTTATTCCGTTCAATTTAATCTATAACTTATTGAGCCACACCGTCCATCGTACGGTAATCCACCAATTGAATAAGTGGAAACCTAAACATGCAAACCTTCTCGATAAGACAATTTATAGATAAATTGAGAAGAATATAGATAGCCCGAACTGGGAATCGAACCCAGACCATGTCGGTATCGTGCCGAGTGCTCTACTAGTTGAGCTATCTGGCACTATACTATATTCCGTTAAATTTAATCTATAACTTATCGAGCCACACCGTCTATCGTACGGTAATACACCAAATTAATAAGTAGAAACCTAAACATGCAAACCTTCTCAATAAGACAATTTATAGATAAATTGGGAAAAATATAGATAGACCGAACTGGAAATCGAACCCAGACCATGTCGGTATCGCGCCAAGTGCTCTACCAGTTGAGCTATCCAGCACTCTACTATATTCCGCTCAATTTGATCTTTAACTTATTGAGCCACACCGTTTATCGTCTGGTAATACACCAATTTAATAAGTGGAAACTTAAACATGCAAACCTTCTCCATAAGACAATTTATCGATAAATTGAGAAGAATATAGATAGCCCGAACTGGGAATCGAACCCAGACCATGTCGGTATCGCGCCGAGTGCTCTACCAGTTGAGCTATCCGGCACTATACTTTATTCCGTTTAATTTAATCTATAACTTATTAAGCCACACCGTCCATCGTACGGTAATACACCAATTTAATAAGTGGAAACCTAAACATGGAAACCTTCTCAATAAGCGAATTAATAGATAAATTGAAAAAAATATATATAGCCCGAACTGGGAATCGAACCCAGACCATGTCGGTATCGCGCCGAGTGCTCTTCCAGTTGAGCTATGCGGCACTGTACTATATTTTGTTCAATTTTATCGATAACTTTTTGAGCCACACCGTCCATCGTACGGTAATACACCAATTTAATAAGTGGAAACCTAAACATGCGAACCTTCTCAATAAAACAATTTATAGATAAATTAAGACAAATATAGATAGCCCGAACTGGGAATCGAACCCAGACCATGTCGGAATCGCGCCGAGTGCTCTACTAGTTGAGCTATCTGGCACTCTACTATATTCCGTTTAATTCAATCTATAACTTATTGAGCCACACCGTCTGTCGTACGGTAATACACCAAATTGATAAGTAGAAACCTAAACATGCAAACCTTCTCAATAAGACAATTTATAGATAAATTGGGAAAAATATAGATAGACCGAACTGGAAATCGAACCCAGACCATGTCGGTATCGCGCCAAGTGCTCTACCAGTTGAGCTATCCAGCACTCTACTATATTCCGCTCAATTTGATCTTTAACTTATTGAGCCACACCGTTTATCGTCTGGTAATACACCAATTTAATAAGTGGAAACTTAAACATGCAAACCTTCTCCATAAGACAATTTATCGATAAATTGAGAAGAATATAGATAGCCCGAACTGGGAATCGAACCCAGACCATGTCGGTATCGCGCCGAGTGCTCTACCAGTTGAGCTATCCGGCACTATACTTTATTCCGTTTAATTTAATCTATAACTTATTAAGCCAAACCGTCCATCGTACGGTAATACACCAATTTAATAAGTGGAAACCTAAACATGGAAACCTTCTCAATAAGCGAATTAATAGATAAATTGAAAAAAATATATATAGCCCGAACTGGGAATCGAACCCAGACCATGTCGGTATCGCGCCGAGTGCTCTTCCAGTTGAGCTATGCGGCACTGTACTATATTTTGTTCAATTTTATCGATAACTTTTTGAGCCACACCGTCCATCGTACGGTAATACACCAATTTAATAAGTGGAAACCTAAACATGCGAACCTTCTCAATAAAACAATTTATAGATAAATTAAGACAAATATAGATAGCCCGAACTGGGAATCGAACCCAGACCATGTCGGAATCGCGCCGAGTGCTCTACTAGTTGAGCTATCTGGCACTCTACTATATTCCGTTTAATTCAATCTATAACTTATTGAGCCACACCGTCTGTCGTACGGTAATACACCAAATTGATAAGTAGAAACCTAAACATGCAAACCTTCTCAATAAGACAATTTATAGATAAATTGAGAAAAATATAGATAGCCCGAACTGGAAATTGAACCCAGACCATGTCGGTATCGCGCCGAGTGCTCTACCAGTTGAGCTATCCGGCACTATACTATATTCCATTCAATTTAATCTATAACTTATTGAGCCACACCGTTTATTGTCTGGTAATACACCAATTTGAAAAGTGTAAACTTATACATGCATACCTTCTCAATAAGACAATTTATAAATAAATTGAGAAAAATATAGATAGCCCGAACTGGGAATCGAACCCAGACTATGTTGGTATCGCGCCGAGTGCTCTTCCAGTTAAGCTATCTGGTACTATACTATATTCCGTTCAATTTAATCTATAACTTATTGAGCCACACCGTCCATCGTACGGTAATACACCAATTGAATAAGTGGAAACCTGAACATGCAAACCTTCTCGATAAGACAATTTATAGATAAATTGAGAAGAATATAGATAGCCCGAACTGGGAATCGAACCCAGACCATGTCGGTATCGTGCCGAGTGCTCTACTAGTTGAGCTATCTGGCACTATACTATATTCCGTTAAATTTAATCTATAACTTATCGAGCCACACCGTCTATCGTACGGTAATACACCAAATTAATAAGTAGAAACCTAAACATGCAAACCTTCTCAATGAGACAATTTATAGATAAATTGAGAAAAATATAGATAGACCGAACTGGAAATCGAACCCAGACCATGTCGGTATCGTGCCGAGTGCTCTACTAGTTGAGCTATCTGGCACTATACTATATTCCGTTTAATTCAATCTGTAACTTATTGAGCCACACCGTCTGTCGTACGGTAATACACCAAATTGATATGTAGAAACCTAAACATGCAAACCTTCTCAATAAGACAATTTATAGATAAATTGAGAAAAATATAGATAGCCCGAACTGGGAATCGAACCCAGACCATGTCGGTATCGCGCCGAGTGCTCTACCAGTTGAGCTATCCGGCACTATACTATATTCCGTTCAATTTAATCTATAACTTATTGAGCCACACCGTTTATTGTCTGGTAATACACCAATTTGAAAAGTGTAAACTTATACATGCATACCTTCTCAATAAGACAATTTATAAATAAATTGAGAAAAATATAGATAGCCCGAACTGGGAATCGAACCCAGACTATGTTGGTATCGCGCCGAGTGCTCTTCCAGTTAAGCTATCTGGTACTATACTATATTCCGTTCAATTTAATCTATAACTTATTGAGCCACACCGTCCATCGTACGGTAATACACCAATTGAATAAGTGGAAACCTGAACATGCAAACCTTCTCGATAAGACAATTTATAGATAAATTGAGAAGAATATAGATAGCCCGAACTGGGAATCGAACCCAGACCATGTCGGTATCGTGCCGAGTGCTCTACTAGTTGAGCTATCTGGCACTATACTATATTCCGTTAAATTTAATCTATAACTTATCGAGCCACACCGTCTATCGTACGGTAATACACCAAATTAATAAGTAGAAACCTAAACATGCAAACCTTCTCAATGAGACAATTTATAGATAAATTGAGAAAAATATAGATAGACCGAACTGGAAATCGAACCCAGACCATGTCGGTATCGTGCCGAGTGCTCTACTAGTTGAGCTATCTGGCACTATACTATATTCCGTTTAATTCAATCTATAACTTATTGAGCCACACCGTCTGTCGTACGGTAATACACCAAATTGATATGTAGAAACCTAAACATGCAAACCTTCTCAATAAGACAATTTATAGATAAATTGAGAAAAATATAGATAGCCCGAACTGGGAATCGAACCCAGACCATGTCGGTATCGCGCCGAGTGCTCTACCAGTTGAGCTATCCGGCACTATACTATATTCCGTTCAATTTAATCTATAACTTATTGAGCCACACCGTCCATCGTACGGTAATACACCAATTTAATAAGTGGAAACCTAAACATGGAAACCTTCTCAATAAGAGAATTAATAGATAAATTGAAAAAAATATAGATAGCCCGAACTGGGAATCGAACCCAGACCATGTCGGTATCGCGCCGAGTGCTCTTCCAGTTGAGCTATTCGGCACTGTACTATATTTTGTTCAATTTAATCGATAACTTTTTGAGCCACACCGTCCATCGTACGGTAATACACCAATTTAATAAGTGGAAACCTAAACATGCGAACCTTCTCAATAAAACAATTTATAGATAAATTAAGACAAATATAGATAGCCCGAACTGGGAATCGAACCCAGACCATGTCGTATCGCGCCGAGTGCTCTACTAGTTGGGCTATCTGGCACTATACTATATTCCGTTTAATTCAATCAATAACTTATTGAGCCACACCGTCTATCGTACGGTAATACACTAAATTGATAAGTAGAAACCTAAACATGCAAACCTTCTCAATAAGACAATTAATAGATAAATTGAGGAAAATATAGATAGCCCGAACTGGGAATCGAACCCAGACCATGTCGGTATCGTGCCGAGTGCTCTACTAGTTGAGCTATCTGGCACTATTCTATATTCCGTTAAATTTAATCTATAACTTATCGAGCCACACCGTTTATCGTCTGGTAATACACCAATTTAATAAGTGGAGACTCAAACATGCAAACCTTCTCCATAAGACAATTTATAGATAAATTGAGAAGAATATAGATAGCCCGAACTGGAAATTGAACCCAGACCATGTCGGTATCGCGCCGAGTGCTCTACCAGTTGAGCTATCCGGCACTATACTATATTCCATTCAATTTAATCTATAACTTATTGAGCCACACCGTTTATTGTCTGGTAATACACCAATTTGATAAGTGTAAACTTATACATGCATACCTTCTCAATAAGACAATTTATAAATAAATTGAGAAAAATATAGATAGCCCGAACTGGGAATCGAACCCAGACTATGTTGGTATCGCGCCGAGTGCTCTTCCAGTTAAGCTATCTGGTACTATACTATATTCCGTTCAATTTAATCTATAACTTATTGAGCCACACCGTCCATCGTACGGTAATACACCAATTGAATAAGTGGAAACCTAAACATGCAAACCTTCTCGATAAGACAATTTATAGATAAATTGAGAAGAATATAGATAGCCCGAACTGGGAATCGAACCCAGACCATGTCGGTATCGTGCCGAGTGCTCTACTAGTTGAGCTATCTGGCACTATACTATATTCCGTTATATTTAATCTTTAACTTATCGAGCCACACCGTCTATCGTACGGTAATACACCAAATTAATAAGTAGAAACCTAAACATGCAAACCTTCTCAATAAGACAATTTATAGATAAATTGGGAAAAATATAGATAGACCGAACTGGAAATCGAAGCCAGACCATGTCGGTATCGCGCCAAGTGCTCTACCAGTTGAGCTATCGAGCACTCTACTATATTCCGCTCAATTTGATCTTTAACTTATTGAGCCACACCGTTTATCGTCTGGTAATACACCAATTTAATAAGTGGAAACTTAAACATGCAAACCTTCTCCATAAGACAATTTATCGATAAATTGAGAAGAATATAGATAGCCCGAACTGGGAATCGAACCCAGACCATGTCGGTATCGCGCCGAGTGCTCTACCAGTTGAGCTATCCGGCACTATAGTTTATTCCGTTCGATTTAATCTATAACTTATTAAGCCACACCGTCCATCGTACGGTAATACACCAATTTGATAAGTGGGAACCTAAACATGCGAACCTTCTCAATAAAACAATTTATAGATAAATTAAGACAAATATAGATAGCCCGAACTGGGAATCGAACCCAGACCATGTCGGTATCGCGCCGAGTGCTCTACCAGTTGAGCTATCCGGCACTATACTTTATTCCGTTCAATTTAATCTATAACTTATTAAGCTACACCGTCCATCGTACGGTAATACACCAATTTAATAAGTGGAAACCTAAACATGGAAACCTTCTCAATAAGCGAATTAATAGATAAATTGAAAAAAATATATATAGCCCGAACTGGGAATCGAACCCAGACTATGTTGGTATCGCGCCGAGTGCTCTTCCAGTTAAGCTATCTGGTACTATACTATATTCCGTTCAATTTAATCTATAACTTATTGAGCCACACCGTCCATCGTACGGTAATCCACCAATTGAATAAGTGGAAACCTAAACATGCAAACCTTCTCGATAAGACAATTTATAGATAAATTGAGAAGAATATAGATAGCCCGAACTGGGAATCGAACCCAGACCATGTCGGTATCGTGCCGAGTGCTCTACTAGTTGAGCTATCTGGCACTATACTATATTCCGTTAAATTTAATCTATAACTTATCGAGCCACACCGTCTATCGTACGGTAATACACCAAATTAATGAGTAGAAACCTAAACATGCAAACCTTCTCAATAAGACAATTTATAGATAAATTGGGAAAAATATAGATAGACCGAACTGGAAATCGAACCCAGACCATGTCGGTATCGCGCCAAGTGCTCTACCAGTTGAGCTATCCAGCACTCTACTATATTCCGCTCAATTTGATCTTTAACTTATTGAGCCACACCGTTTATCGTCTGGTAATACACCAATTTAATAAGTGGAAACTTAAACATGCAAACCTTCTCCATAAGACAATTTATCGATAAATTGAGAAGAATATAGATAGCCCGAACTGGGAATCGAACCCAGACCATGTCGGTATCGCGCCGAGTGCTCTACCAGTTGAGCTATCCGGCACTATACTTTATTCCGTTTAATTTAATCTATAACTTATTAAGCCACACCGTCCATCGTACGGTAATACACCAATTTAATAAGTGGAAACCTAAACATGGAAACCTTCTCAATAAGCGAATTAATAGATAAATTGAAAAAAATATATATAGCCCGAACTGGGAATCGAACCCAGACCATGTCGGTATCGCGCCGAGTGCTCTTCCAGTTGAGCTATGCGGCACTGTACTATATTTTGTTCAATTTTATCGATAACTTTTTGAGCCACACCGTCCATCGTACGGTAATACACCAATTTAATAAGTGAAAACCTAAACATGCGAACCTTCTCAATAAAACAATTTATAGATAAATTAAGACAAATATAGATAGCCCGAACTGGGAATCGAACCCAGACCATGTCGGAATCGCGCCGAGTGCTCTACTAGTTGAGCTATCTGGCACTCTACTATATTCCGTTTAATTCAATCTATAACTTATTGAGCCACACCGTCTGTCGTACGGTAATACACCAAATTGATAAGTAGAAACCTAAACATGCAAACCTTCTCAATAAGACAATTTATAGATAAATTGAGAAAAATATAGATAGCCCGAACTGGAAATTGAACCCAGACCATGTCGGTATCGCGCCGAGTGCTCTACCAGTTGAGCTATCCGGCACTATACTATATTCCATTCAATTTAATCTATAACTTATTGAGCCACACCGTTTATTGTCTGGTAATACACCAATTTGAAAAGTGTAAACTTATACATGCATACCTTCTCAATAAGACAATTTATAAATAAATTGAGAAAAATATAGATAGCCCGAACTGGGAATCGAACCCAGACTATGTTGGTATCGCGCCGAGTGCTCTTCCAGTTAAGCTATCTGGTACTATACTATATTCCGTTCAATTTAATCTATAACTTATTGAGCCACACCGTCCATCGTACGGTAATACACCAATTGAATAAGTGGAAACCTGAACATGCAAACCTTCTCGAAAAGACAATTTATAGATAAATTGAGAAGAATATAGATAGCCCGAACTGGGAATCGAACCCAGACCATGTCGGTATCGTGCCGAGTGCTCTACTAGTTGAGCTATCTGGCACTATACTATATTCCGTTAAATTTAATCTATAACTTATCGAGCCACACCGTCTATCGTACGGTAATACACCAAATTAATAAGTAGAAACCTAAACATGCAAACCTTCTCAATGAGACAATTTATAGATAAATTGAGAAAAATATAGATAGACCGAACTGGAAATCGAACCCAGACCATGTCGGTATCGCGCCAAGTGCTCTACCAGTTGAGCTATCCAGCACTCTACTATATTCCGTTCAATTTGATCTTTAACTTATTGAGCCACACCGTTTATCGTCTGGTAATACACCAATTTAATAAGTGGAAACTTAAACATGCAAACCTTCTCCATAAGACAATTTATAGATAAATTGAGAAGAATATAGATAGCCCGAACTGGGAATCGAACCCAGACCATGTCGGTATCGCGCCGAGTGCTCTACCAGTTGAGCTATCGGGCACTATACTTTATTCCGTTCAATTTAATCTATAACTTATTAAGCCACACCGTCCATCGTACGGTAATACACCAATTTAATAAGTGGAAACCTAAACATGCGAACCTTCTCAATAAAACAATTTATAGATAAATTAAGACAAATATAGATAGCCCGAACTGGGAATCGAACCCAAACCATGTCGGTATCGCGCCGAGTGCTCTACTAGTTGAGCTATCTGGCACTCTACTATATTCCGTTTAATTCAATCTATAACTTATTGAGCCACACCGTCTGTCGTACGGTAATACACCAAATTGATAAGTAGAAACCTAAACATGCAAACCTTCTCAATAAGACAATTTATAGATAAATTGAGAAAAATATAGATAGCCCGAACTGGAAATTGAACCCAGACCATGTCGGTATCGCGCCGAGTGCTCTACCAGTTGAGCTATCCGGCACTATACTATATTCCATTCAATTTAATCTATAACTTATTGAGCCACACCGTTTATTTTCTGGTAATACACCAATTTGATAAGTGTAAACTTATACATGCATACCTTCTCAATAAGACAATTTATAAATAAATTGAGAAAAATATAGATAGCCCGAACTGGGAATCGAACCCATACTATGTTGGTATCGCGCCGAGTGCTCTTCCAGTTAAGCTATCTGGTACTATACTATATTCCGTTCAATTTAATCTATAACTTATTGAGCCACACCGTCCATCGTACGGTAATACACCAATTGAATAAGTGGAAACCTAAACATGCAAACCTTCTCGATAAGACAATTTATAGATAAATTGAGAAGAATATAGATAGCCCGAACTGGGAATCGAACCCAGACCATGTCGGTATCGTGCCGAGTGCTCTACTAGTTGAGCTATCTGGCACTATACTATATTCCGTTAAATTTAATCTATAACTTATCGAGCCACACCGTCTATCGTACGGTAATACACCAAATTAATAAGTAGAAACCTAAACATGCAAACCTTCTCAATAAGACAATTCATAGATAAATTGAGAAAAATATAGATAGACCGAACTGGAAATCGAACCCAGACCATGTCGGTATCGCGCCAAGTGCTCTACCAGTTGAGCTATCCAGCACTCTACTATATTCCGTTCAATTTGATCTTTAACTTATTGAGCCACACCGTTTATCGTCTGGTAATACACCAATTTAATAAGTGGAAACTTAAACATGCAAACCTTCTCCATAAGACAATTTATAGATAAATTGAGAAGAATATAGATAGCCCGAACTGGGAATCGAACCCAGACCATGTCGGTATCGAGCCGAGTGCTCTACCAGTTGAGCTATCCGGCACTATACTTTATTCCGTTCAATTTAATCTATAACTTATTAAGCCACACCGTCCATCGTACGGTAATACACCAAATTGATAAGTAGAAACCTAAACATGCAAACCTTCTCAATAAGACAATTTATAGATAAATTGAGAAAAATATAGATAGCCCAAATTGGAAATTGAACCCAGACCATGTCGGTATCGCGCCGAGTGCTCTACCAGTTGAGCTATCCGGCACTATACTATATTCCATTCAATTTAATCTATAACTTATTGAGCCACACCGTTTATTGTCTGGTAATACACCAATTTGATAAGTGGAAACTTATACATGCATACCTTCTCAATAAGACAATTTATAAATAAATTGAGAAAAATATAGATAGCCCGAACTGGGAATCGAACCCAGACTATGTTGGTATCGCGCCGAGTGCTCTTCCAGTTAAGCTATCTGGTACTATACTATATTCCGTTCAATTTAATCTATAACTTATTGAGCCACACCGTCCATCGTACGGTAATACACCAATTGAATAAGTGGAAACCTAAACATGCAAACCTTCTCGATAAGACAATTTATAGATAAATTGAGACGAATATAGATAGCCCGAACTGGGAATCGAACCCAGACCATGTCGGTATCGTGCCGAGTGCTCTTCCAGTTGAGCTATTCGGCACTGTACTATATTCCGTTAAATTTAATCTATAACTTATCGAGCCACACCGTCTATCGTACGGTAATACACCAAATTAATAAGTAGAAACCGAAACATGCAAACCTTCTCAATCAGACAATTTATAGATAAATTGAGAGAAATATAAATAGACCGAACTGGAAATCGAACCCAGACCATGTCGGTATCGCGCCAAGTGCTCTACCAGTTGAGCTATTCAGCACTCTACTATATTCCGTTCAATTTGATCTTTAACTTATTGAGCCACACCGTTTATCGTCTGGTAATACACCAATTTAATAAGTGGAAACTTAAACATGCAAACCTTCTCCATAAGACAATTTATAGATAAATTGAGAAGAATATAGATAGCCCGAACTGGGAATCGAACCCAGACCATGTCGGTATCGCGCCGAGTGCTCTTCCAGTTGAGCTATTCGGCACTGTACTATATTTTGTTCAATTTTATCGATAACTTTTTGAGCCACACCGTCCATCGTACGGTAATACACCAATTTAATAAGTGGAAACCTAAACATGCGAACCTTCTCAATAAAACAATTTATAGATAAATTAAGACAAATATAGATAGCCCGAACTGGGAATCGAACCCAGACCATGTCGGTATCGCGCCGAGTGCTCTACTAGTTGAGCTATCTGGCACTCTACTATATTCCGTTTAATTCAATCTATAACTTATTGAGCCACACCGTCTGTCGTACGGTAATACACCAAATTGATAAGTAGAAACCTAAACATGCAAACCTTCTTAATAAGACAATATATAGATAAATTGAGAAAAATATAGATAGCCCGAACTGGAAAATGAACCCAGACCATGTCGGTATCGCGCCGAGTGCTCTACCAGTTGAGCTATCCGGCACTATACTATATTCCATTCAATTTAATCTATAACTTATTGAGCCACACCGTTTATTGTCGGGTAATACACCAATTTGATAAGTGTAAACTTATACATGCATACCTTCTCAATAAGACAATTTATAAATAAATTGAGAAAAATATAGATAGCCCGAACTGGGAATCGAACCCAGACTATGTTGGTATCGCGCCGAGTGCTCTTCCAGTTAAGCTATCTGGTACTATACTATATTCCGTTCAATTTAATCTATAACTTATTGAGCCACACCGTCCATCGTACGGTAATACACCAATTGAATAAGTGGAAACCTAAACATGCAAACCTTCTCGATAAGACAATTTATAGATAAATTGAGAAGAATATAGATAGACCGAACTGGAAATCGAACCCAGACCATGTCGGTATCGCGCCAAGTGCTCTACCAGTTGAGCTATCTGGCACTATACTATATTCCGTTTAATTCAATCTATAACTTATTGAGCCACATCGTCTATCGTACGGTAATACACCAAATTGATAAGTAGAAACCTAAACATGCAAACCTTCTCAATAAGACAATTTATAGATAAATTGAGAAAAATATAGATAGCCCGAACTGGGAATCGAACCCAGACCATGTCGGTATCGCGCCGAGTGCTCTACCAGTTGAGCTATCCGGCACTATACTTTATTCCGTTCAATTTAATCTATAACTTATTAAGCCACACCGTCCATCGTACGGTAATACACCAATTTAATAAGTGGAAACCTAAACATGCGAACCTTCTCAATAAAACAATTTATAGATAAATTAAGACAAATATAGATAGCTCGAACTGGGAATCGAACCCAGACCATGTCGGTATCGCGCCGAGTGCTCTACTAGTTGAGCTATCCGGCACTATACTATATTCCATTTAATTTAATCTATAACTTATTGAGCCACACCGTTTATTGTCGGGTAATACACCAATTTGATAAGTGTAAACTTATACATGCATACCTTCTCAATAAAACAATTTATAAATAAATTGAGAAAAATATAGATAGCCCGAACTGGGAATCGAACCCAGACTATGTTGGTATCGCGCCGAGTGCTCTTCCAGTTAAGCTATCTGGTACTATACTATATTCCGTTCAATTTAATCTATAACTTATTGAGCCACACCGTCCATCGTACGGTAATACACCAATTGAATAAGTGGAAACCTAAACATGCAAACCTTCTCCATAAGACAATTTATAGATAAATTGAGAAGAATATAGATAGCCCGAACTGGGAATCGAACCCAGACCATGTCGGTATCGCGCCGAGTGCTCTACCAGTTGAGCTATCCGGCACTATACTTTATTCCGTTCAATTTAATCTATAACTTATTAAGCCACACCGTCCATCGTACGGTAATACACCAATTTAATAAGTGGAAACCTAAACATGCGAACCTTCTTAATAAGACAATATATAGATAAATTGAGAAAAATATAGATAGCCCGAACTGGGAATCGAACCCAGACCATGTCGGTATCGCGCCGAGTGCTCTACTAGTTGAGCTATCCGGCACTATACTATATTCCATTCAATTTAATCTATAACTAATTGAGCCACACCGTTTATTGTCCGGTAATACACCAATTTGATAAGTGGAAACTTATACATGCATACCTTCTCAATAAGACAATTTATAAATAAATTGAGAAAAATATAGATAGCCCGAACTGGGAATCGAACCCAGACTATATTGGTATCGCGCCGAGTGCTCTTCCAGTTGAGCTATCTGGTACTATACTATATTCCGTTCAATTTAATCTATAACTTATTGAGCCACAGCGTCTATCGTACGGTAATACACCAATTGAATAAGTGGAAACCTAAACATGCAAACCTTCTCAATAAGACAATTTATAGATAAATTGAGAAGAATATGGATAGCCCGAACTGGGAATCAAACCCAGACCATGTCGGTATCGCGCCGAGTGCTCTACTAGTTGAGCTATCCGGCACTATACTATATTTCGTTCAATTTAATCTATAACTTATTGAGCTCCACCGTCTATCGTACGGTAATACACCAAATGAATAAGTGGAAACCTAAACATAAAAACCTTCTCAATAAGACAATTTATAGATAAATTGAGAAGAATATAGATAGCCCGAACTGGGAATCAAACCCAGACCATGTCGGTATCGCGCCGAGTGCTCTACTAGTTGAGCTATCCGGCACTATACTATATTTCGTTCAATTTAATCTATAACTTATTGAGCTCCACCGTCTATCGTACGGTAATACACCAAATGAATAAGTGAAAACCTAAACATGCAAACCTTCTCAATAAGACAATTCATAGATAAATTGAGAAAAATATAGATAGCCCAAACTGGAAATCAAACCCAGACCATGTCGGTATCGCGCCGAGTGCTCTTCCAGTTGAGCTATCCGGCACTATACTATATTCCGTTCAATTTAATTTATAACTTATTGAGCCACACCGTCCATCGTACGGTAATACACCAATTTAATAAGTGGAAACCTAAACATGCAAACCTTCTCAATAAGACAATTTATAGATAAATTAAGAAAAATATAGATAGCCCGAACTGGGAATCGAGCCCAGACCATGTTGGTATCGCGCCGAGTGCTCTTCCAGTTGAGCTATCCGGCACTATACTATATTTCGTTCAATTTAATCGATAACTTATTGAGCCACACCGTCCATCGTACGGTAATACATCAATTTAATAAGTGGAAACCTAAACATGCAAACCTTCTCAATAAGACAATTTATAGATACATTAAGGAAAATATAGATAGCCCGAACTGGAAGTCGAACCCAGACCATGTCGGTATCGCGCCGAGTGCTATACCAGTTGAGCTATCCGGCACTATACTATATTCCGTTCAATTTAATCTATAACTTATTGAGCTACATTGTTTATCGTCTGGTCATACACCAATTTAATAAGTGGAAACTTAAACATGCATACCTTCTCAATAAGACAATTTATAGATAAATTGAGAAAAATATAGATAGCCCGAACTGGGAATCGAACCCAGACCATGTCGGTATCGCACCGAGTGCTCGACCAGTTGAGCTATCCGGACTATACCATAGTCCGTTCAATTTAATCTATAACTTATTGAGCCACACCGTCCATCGTACGGTAATACACCAATTCCATAAGTGGAAACCTAAACATGCAAACCTTCCCAATAAGACAATTTATAGATAAATTGAGAAAAATATAGATAGCCCGAACTGGGAATCGAACCCAGACCATGTCGGTATCGCGCCGAGTGCTCTACTAGTTGAGCTATCCGGCACTATACTATATTTCGTTCAATTTAATCTATAACTTATTGAGCTCCACCGTCCATCGTACGGTAATACACCAAATGAATAAGTGGAAACCTAAACATGCAAACCTTCTCAATAAGACAATTCTTAGATAAATTGAGAAAAATATAGATAGCCCAAACTGGAAATCAAACCCAGACCATGTCGGTATCGCGCCGAGTGCTCTTCCAGTTGAGCTATCTGGCACTATACTATATTTCTTTTAATTTAATCAATAACTTATTGAGCCACACCGTCCATCGTACGGTAATACACCAATTTAATGAGTGGGAACCTAAACATGCAAACCCTCTCAATAACACAATTTATAGATAAATTAAGAAAAATATAGATAGCCCGAACTGGAAATCGAACCCAGACCATGTCGGTATCTCACCGAGTGCTCGACCAGTTGAGCTATCCGGACTATACCATAGTCCGTTCAATTTAATCTATAACTTATTGAGCCACACCGTCCATCGTACGGTAATACACCAATTTAATAAGTGGAAACCTAAACATGCAAACCTTCTCAATAAAACAATTTATAGATAAATTAAGACAAATATAGATAGCCCGAACTGGGAATCGAACCCAGACCATGTCGGTATCGCGCCGAGTGCTCTACTAATTGAGCTATCTGGCACTATCTTATATTCCGTTTAATTTAATCTATAACTTATTGAGCCACACCGTCTATCGTACGGTAATACACCAAAGTAATAAGTAGAAACCTAAACATGCAAACCTTCTCAATAAGAATATTTATAGATAAATTGAGAAAAATATAGATAGCCCGAACTGGAAATCGAACCCAGACCATGTCGGTATCGCGCCGAGTGCTCTACCAGTTGAGCTATCCAGCACTATACTATATCCCGTTCAATTTGATCTTTAACTTATTGAGCCACACCGTTTATTGTCTGGTAATACACCAATTTGATAAGTGGAAACTTATACATGCATACCTTCTCAATAAGACAATTTATAAATAAATTGAGAAAAATATAGATAGCCCGAACTGGGAATCGAACCCAGACTATGTTGGTATCGCGCCGAGTGCTCTTCCAGTTAAGCTATCTGGTACTATACTATATTCCGTTCAATTTAATCTATAACTTATTGAGCCACACCGTCCATCGTACGGTAATACACCAATTGAATAAGTGGAAACCTAAACATGCAAACCTTCTCGATAAGACAATTTATAGATAAATTGAGACGAATATAGATAGCCCGAACTGGGAATCGAACCCAGACCATGTCGGTATCGTGCCGAGTGCTCTTCCAGTTGAGCTATTCGGCACTGTACTATATTCCGTTAAATTTAATCTATAACTTATCGAGCCACACCGTCTATCGTACGGTAATACACCAAATTAATAAGTAGAAACCGAAACATGCAAACCTTCTCAATCAGACAATTTATAGATAAATTGAGAGAAATATAAATAGACCGAACTGGAAATCGAACCCAGACCATGTCGGTATCGCGCCAAGTGCTCTACCAGTTGAGCTATTCAGCACTCTACTATATTCCGTTCAATTTGATCTTTAACTTATTGAGCCACACCGTTTATCGTCTGGTAATACACCAATTTAATAAGTGGAAACTTAAACATGCAAACCTTCTCCATAAGACAATTTATAGATAAATTGAGAAGAATATAGATAGCCCGAACTGGGAATCGAACCCAGACCATGTCGGTATCGCGCCGAGTGCTCTTCCAGTTGAGCTATTCGGCACTGTACTATATTTTGTTCAATTTTATCGATAACTTTTTGAGCCACACCGTCCATCGTACGGTAATACACCAATTTAATAAGTGGAAACCTAAACATGCGAACCTTCTCAATAAAACAATTTATAGATAAATTAAGACAAATATAGATAGCCCGAACTGGGAATCGAACCCAGACCATGTCGGTATCGCGCCGAGTGCTCTACTAGTTGAGCTATCTGGCACTCTACTATATTCCGTTTAATTCAATCTATAACTTATTGAGCCACACCGTCTGTCGTACGGTAATACACCAAATTGATAAGTAGAAACCTAAACATGCAAACCTTCTTAATAAGACAATATATAGATAAATTGAGAAAAATATAGATAGCCCGAACTGGAAAATGAACCCAGACCATGTCGGTATCGCGCCGAGTGCTCTACCAGTTGAGCTATCCGGCACTATACTATATTCCATTCAATTTAATCTATAACTTATTGAGCCACACCGTTTATTGTCGGGTAATACACCAATTTGATAAGTGTAAACTTATACATGCATACCTTCTCAATAAGACAATTTATAAATAAATTGAGAAAAATATAGATAGCCCGAACTGGGAATCGAACCCAGACTATGTTGGTATCGCGCCGAGTGCTCTTCCAGTTAAGCTATCTGGTACTATACTATATTCCGTTCAATTTAATCTATAACTTATTGAGCCACACCGTCCATCGTACGGTAATACACCAATTGAATAAGTGGAAACCTAAACATGCAAACCTTCTCGATAAGACAATTTATAGATAAATTGAGAAGAATATAGATAGACCGAACTGGAAATCGAACCCAGACCATGTCGGTATCGCGCCAAGTGCTCTACCAGTTGAGCTATCTGGCACTATACTATATTCCGTTTAATTTAATCTATAACTTATTGAGCCACATCGTCTATCGTACGGTAATACACCAAATTGATAAGTAGAAACCTAAACATGCAAACCTTCTCAATAAGACAATTTATAGATAAATTGAGAAAAATATAGATAGCCCGAACTGGGAATCGAACCCAGACCATGTCGGTATCGCGCCGAGTGCTCTACCAGTTGAGCTATCCGGCACTATACTTTATTCCGTTCAATTTAATCTATAACTTATTAAGCCACACCGTCCATCGTACGGTAATACACCAATTTAATAAGTGGAAACCTAAACATGCGAACCTTCTCAATAAAACAATTTATAGATAAATTAAGACAAATATAGATAGCTCGAACTGGGAATCGAACCCAGACCATGTCGGTATCGCGCCGAGTGCTCTACTAGTTGAGCTATCCGGCACTATACTATATTCCATTTAATTTAATCTATAACTTATTGAGCCACACCGTTTATTGTCGGGTAATACACCAATTTGATAAGTGTAAACTTATACATGCATACCTTCTCAATAAAACAATTTATAAATAAATTGAGAAAAATATAGATAGCCCGAACTGGGAATCGAACCCAGACTATGTTGGTATCGCGCCGAGTGCTCTTCCAGTTAAGCTATCTGGTACTATACTATATTCCGTTCAATTTAATCTATAACTTATTGAGCCACACCGTCCATCGTACGGTAATACACCAATTGAATAAGTGGAAACCTAAACATGCAAACCTTCTCCATAAGACAATTTATAGATAAATTGAGAAGAATATAGATAGCCCGAACTGGGAATCGAACCCAGACCATGTCGGTATCGCGCCGAGTGCTCTACCAGTTGAGCTATCCGGCACTATACTTTATTCCGTTCAATTTAATCTATAACTTATTAAGCCACACCGTCCATCGTACGGTAATACACCAATTTAATAAGTGGAAACCTAAACATGCGAACCTTCTTAATAAGACAATATATAGATAAATTGAGAAAAATATAGATAGCCCGAACTGGGAATCGAACCCAGACCATGTCGGTATCGCGCCGAGTGCTCTACTAGTTGAGCTATCCGGCACTATACTATATTCCATTCAATTTAATCTATAACTAATTGAGCCACACCGTTTATTGTCCGGTAATACACCAATTTGATAAGTGGAAACTTATACATGCATACCTTCTCAATAAGACAATTTATAAATAAATTGAGAAAAATATAGATAGCCCGAACTGGGAATCGAACCCAGACTATATTGGTATCGCGCCGAGTGCTCTTCCAGTTGAGCTATCTGGTACTATACTATATTCCGTTCAATTTAATCTATAACTTATTGAGCCACAGCGTCTATCGTACGGTAATACACCAATTGAATAAGTGGAAACCTAAACATGCAAACCTTCTCAATAAGACAATTTATAGATAAATTGAGAAAAATATAGATAGCCCGAACTGGGAATCGAACCCAGACCATGTCGGTATCGCGCCGAGTGCTCTACCAGTTGAGCTATCCGGCACTATACTATATTCCGTTCAATTTAATCTATAACTTATTGAGCCACACCGTCCATCGTACGGTAATACACTAATTTAATAAGTGGAAACCTAAACATGGAAACCTTCTCAATAAGAGAATTAATAGATAAATTGAAAAAAATATAGATAGCCCGAACTGGGAATCGAACCCAGACCATGTCGGTATCGCGCCGAGTGCTCTTCCAGTTGAGCTATTCGGCACTGTACTATATTTTGTTCAATTTAATCGATAACTTTTTGAGCCACACCGTCCATCGTACGGTAATACACCAATTTAATAAGTGGAAACCTAAACATGCGAACCTTCTCAATAAAACAATTTATAGATAAATTGAGAAGAATATAGATAGCCCGAACTGGAAATTGAACCCAGACCATGTCGGTATCGCGCCGAGTGCTCTACCAGTTGAGCTATCCGGCACTATACTATATTCCGTTCAATTTAATCTATAACTTATTGAGCCACACCGTCCATCGTACGGTAATACACCAATTTAATAAGTGGAAACCTAAACATGGAAACCTTCTCAATAAGAGATTTAATAGATAAATTGAAAAAAATATAGATAGCCCGAACTGGGAATCGAACCCAGACCATGTCGGTATCGCGCCGAGTGCTCTTCCAGTTGAGCTATTCGGCACTGTACTATATTTTGTTCAATTTAATCGATAACTTTTTGAGCCACACCGTTTATCGTTTGGTAATACACCAATTTTATAAGTGGAAACTTAAACATGCAAACCTTCTCAATAAGACAATTTATAGATAAATTGAGAAGAATATAGATAGCCCGAACTGGGAATCGAACCCAGACCTTGTCGGTGTCGCGCCGAGTGCTCTTCCAGTTGAGCTATCCGGCACTGTACTATATTTTGCTCAATTTAATCGATAACTTTTTGAGCCACACCGTCCATCGTACGGTAATACACCAATTTAATAAGTGGAAACCTAAAAATGCAAACCTTCTCAATAAAACAATTTATAGATAAATTAAGACAAATATAGATAGCCCGAACTGGGAATCGAACCCAGACCATGTCGGTATCACGCCGAGTGCTCTACTAATTGAGCTATCTGGCACTATCTTATATTCCGTTTAATTTAATCTATAACTTATTGAGCCACACCGTCTATCGTACGGTAATACACCAAAGTAATAAGTAGAAACCTAAACATGCAAACCTTCTCAATAAGAATATTTATAGATAAATTGAGAAAAATATAGATAGCCCGAACTGGAAATCGAACCCAGACCATGTCGGTATCGCGCCGAGTGCTCTACCAGTTGAGCTATCCAGCACTATACTATATCCCGTTCAATTTGATCTTTAACTCATTGAGCCACACCGTTTATCGTTTGGTAATACACCAATTTTATAAGTGGAAACTTAAACATGCAAACCTTCTCAATAAGACAATTTATAGATAAATTGAGAAGAATATAGATAGCCCGAACTGGGAATCGAACCCAGACCTTGTCGGTGTCGCGCCGAGTGCTCTTCCAGTTGAGCTATCCGGCACTGTACTATATTTTGTTCAATTTAATCGATAACTTTTTGAGCCACACCGTCCATCGTACGGTAATACACCAATTTAATAAGTGGAAACCTGAAAATGCAAACCTTCTCAATAAAACAATTTATAGATAAATTAAGACAAATATAAATAGCCCGAACTGGGAATCGAACCCAGACCATGTCGGTATCGCGCCGAGTGCTCTACTAATTGAGCTATCTGGCACTATCTTATATTCCGTTCAATTTAATCTATAACTTATTGAGCCACACCGTCTATCGTACGGTAATACACCAAAGTAATAAGTAGAAACCTAAACATGCAAACCTTCTCAATAAGAATATTTATAGATAAATTGAGAAAAATATAGATAGCCCGAACTGGAAATCGAACCCAGACCATGTCGGTATCGCGCCGAGTGCTCTACCAGTTGAGCTATCCAGCACTATACTATATCCCGTTCAATTTGATCTTTAACTCATTGAGCCACACCGTTTATCGTCTGGTAATACACCAATTTAATAAGTGGAAACTTAAACATGCAAACCTTCTCAATTAGACAATTTATAGATAAATTGAGAAGAATATAGATAGCCCGAACTGGGAATCGAACCTACACCATGTCGGTATCGCGCCGAGTGCTCTTCCAGTTGAGCTCTTCGGCACTGTACTATATTTTGTTCAATTTTATCGATAACTTTTTGAGCCACACCGTCCATCGTACGGTAATACACCAATTTAATAAGTGGAAACCTAAACATGCGAACCTTCTCAATAAAACAATTTATAGATAAATTAAGACAAATATAGATAGCCCAAACTGGGAATCGAACCCAGACCATGTCGGTATCGCGCCGAGTGCTCTACTAGTTGAGCTATCTGGCACTATACTATATTCCGTTTAATTCAATCTATACTTTATTGAGCCACACCGTCTGTCGTACGGTAATACACCAAATTGATAAGTAGAAACCTAAACATGCAAACCTTCTCAATAAGACAATTTATAGATAAATTGAGAAAAATATAGATAGCCCGAACTGGGAATCGAACCCAGACCATGTCGGTATCGCGCCGAGTGCTCTACCAGTTGAGCTATCCGGCACTATACTATATTCCGTTCAATTTAATCTATAACTTATTGAGCCACACCGTCTATCGTACGGTAATACACCAAAGTAATAAGTAGAAACCTAAACATGCAAACCTTCTCAATAAGAATATTTATAGATAAATTGAGAAAAATATAGATAGCCCGAACTGGAAATCGAACCCAGACCATGTCGGTATCGCGCCGAGTGCTCTACCAGTTGAGCTATCCAGCACTATACTATATCCCGTTCAATTTGATCTTTAACTCATTGAGCCACACCGTTTATCGTTTGGTAATACACCAATTTTATAAGTGGAAACTTAAACATGCAAACCTTCTCAATAAGACAATTTATAGATAAATTGAGAAGAATATAGATAGCCCGAACTGGGAATCGAACCCAGACCTTGTCGGTGTCGCGCCGAGTGCTCTTCCAGTTGAGCTATCCGGCACTGTACTATATTTTGTTCAATTTAATCGATAACTTTTTGAGCCACACCGTCCATCGTACGGTAATACACCAATTTAATAAGTGGAAACCTGAAAATGCAAACCTTCTCAATAAAACAATTTATAGATAAATTAAGACAAATATAAATAGCCCGAACTGGGAATCGAACCCAGACCATGTCGGTATCGCGCCGAGTGCTCTACTAATTGAGCTATCTGGCACTATCTTATATTCCGTTCAATTTAATCTATAACTTATTGAGCCACACCGTCTATCGTACGGTAATACACCAAAGTAATAAGTAGAAACCTAAACATGCAAACCTTCTCAATAAGAATATTTATAGATAAATTGAGAAAAATATAGATAGCCCGAACTGGAAATCGAACCCAGACCATGTCGGTATCGCGCCGAGTGCTCTACCAGTTGAGCTATCCAGCACTATACTATATCCCGTTCAATTTGATCTTTAACTCATTGAGCCACACCGTTTATCGTCTGGTAATACACCAATTTAATAAGTGGAAACTTAAACATGCAAACCTTCTCAATTAGACAATTTATAGATAAATTGAGAAGAATATAGATAGCCCGAACTGGGAATCGAACCTACACCATGTCGGTATCGCGCCGAGTGCTCTTCCAGTTGAGCTCTTCGGCACTGTACTATATTTTGTTCAATTTTATCGATAACTTTTTGAGCCACACCGTCCATCGTACGGTAATACACCAATTTAATAAGTGGAAACCTAAACATGCGAACCTTCTCAATAAAACAATTTATAGATAAATTAAGACAAATATAGATAGCCCAAACTGGGAATCGAACCCAGACCATGTCGGTATCGCGCCGAGTGCTCTACTAGTTGAGCTATCTGGCACTATACTATATTCCGTTTAATTCAATCTATACTTTATTGAGCCACACCGTCTGTCGTACGGTAATACACCAAATTGATAAGTAGAAACCTAAACATGCAAACCTTCTCAATAAGACAATTTATAGATAAATTGAGAAAAATATAGATAGCCCGAACTGGGAATCGAACCCAGACCATGTCGGTATCGCGCCGAGTGCTCTACCAGTTGAGCTATCCGGCACTATACTATATTCCGTTCAATTTAATCTATAACTTATTGAGCCACACCGTCCATCGTACGGTAATACACTAATTTAATAAGTGGAAACCTAAACATGGAAACCTTCTCAATAAGAGAATTAATAGATAAATTGAAAAAAATATAGATAGCCCGAACTGGGAATCGAACCCAGACCATGTCGGTATCGCGCCGAGTGCTCTTCCAGTTGAGCTATTCGGCACTGTACTATATTTTGTTCAATTTAATCGATAACTTTTTGAGCCACACCGTCCATCGTACGGTAATACACCAATTTAATAAGTGGAAACCTAAACATGCGAACCTTCTCAATAAAACAATTTATAGATAAATTGAGAAGAATATAGATAGCCCGAACTGGAAATTGAACCCAGACCATGTCGGTATCGCGCCGAGTGCTCTACCAGTTGAGCTATCCGGCACTATACTATATTCCGTTCAATTTAATCTATAACTTATTGAGCCACACCGTCCATCGTACGGTAATACACCAATTTAATAAGTGGAAACCTAAACATGCGAACCTTCTCAATAAAACAATTTATAGATAAATTAAGACAAATATAGATAGCCCGAACTGGGAATCGAACCCAGACCATGTCGTATCGCGACGAGTGCTCTATTAGTTGAGCTATCTGGCACTATTCTATATTCCGTTAAATTTAATCTATAACTTATCGAGCCACACCGTTTATCGTCTGGTAATACACCAATTTAATAAGTGGAAACTCAAACATGCAAACCTTCTCCATAAGACAATTTATAGATAAATTGAGAAGAATATAGATAGCCCGAACTGGAAATTGAACCCAGACCATGTCGGTATCGCGCCGAGTGCTCTACCAGTTGAGCTATCCGGCACTATACTATATTCCATTCAATTTAATCTATAACTTATTGAGCCACACCGTTTATTGTCTGGTAATACACCAATTTGATAAGTGTAAACTTATACATGCATACCTTCTCAATAAGACAATTTATAAATAAATTGAGAAGAATATAGATAGCCCGAACTGGGAATCGAACCCAGACCTTGTCGGTGTCGCGCCGAGTGCTCTTCCAGTTGAGCTATCCGGCACTGTACTATATTTTGTTCAATTTAATCGATAACTTTTTGAGCCACACCGTCCATCGTACGGTAATACACCAATTTAATAAGTGGAAACCTGAAAATGCAAACCTTCTCAATAAAACAATTTATAGATAAATTAAGACAAATATAAATAGCCCGAACTGGGAATCGAACCCAGACCATGTCGGTATCGCGCCGAGTGCTCTACTAATTGAGCTATCTGGCACTATCTTATATTCCGTTCAATTTAATCTATAACTTATTGAGCCACACCGTCTATCGTACGGTAATACACCAAAGTAATAAGTAGAAACCTAAACATGCAAACCTTCTCAATAAGAATATTTATAGATAAATTGAGAAAAATATAGATAGCCCGAACTGGAAATCGAACCCAGACCATGTCGGTATCGCGCCGAGTGCTCTACCAGTTGAGCTATCCAGCACTATACTATATCCCGTTCAATTTGATCTTTAACTCATTGAGCCACACCGTTTATCGTCTGGTAATACACCAATTTAATAAGTGGAAACTTAAACATGCAAACCTTCTCAATTAGACAATTTATAGATAAATTGAGAAGAATATAGATAGCCCGAACTGGGAATCGAACCTACACCATGTCGGTATCGCGCCGAGTGCTCTTCCAGTTGAGCTCTTCGGCACTGTACTATATTTTGTTCAATTTTATCGATAACTTTTTGAGCCACACCGTCCATCGTACGGTAATACACCAATTTAATAAGTGGAAACCTAAACATGCGAACCTTCTCAATAAAACAATTTATAGATAAATTAAGACAAATATAGATAGCCCAAACTGGGAATCGAACCCAGACCATGTCGGTATCGCGCCGAGTGCTCTACTAGTTGAGCTATCTGGCACTATACTATATTCCGTTTAATTCAATCTATACTTTATTGAGCCACACCGTCTGTCGTACGGTAATACACCAAATTGATAAGTAGAAACCTAAACATGCAAACCTTCTCAATAAGACAATTTATAGATAAATTGAGAAAAATATAGATAGCCCGAACTGGGAATCGAACCCAGACCATGTCGGTATCGCGCCGAGTGCTCTACCAGTTGAGCTATCCGGCACTATACTATATTCCGTTCAATTTAATCTATAACTTATTGAGCCACACCGTCCATCGTACGGTAATACACTAATTTAATAAGTGGAAACCTAAACATGGAAACCTTCTCAATAAGAGAATTAATAGATAAATTGAAAAAAATATAGATAGCCCGAACTGGGAATCGAACCCAGACCATGTCGGTATCGCGCCGAGTGCTCTTCCAGTTGAGCTATTCGGCACTGTACTATATTTTGTTCAATTTAATCGATAACTTTTTGAGCCACACCGTCCATCGTACGGTAATACACCAATTTAATAAGTGGAAACCTAAACATGCGAACCTTCTCAATAAAACAATTTATAGATAAATTAAGACAAATATAGATAGCCCGAACTGGGAATCGAACCCAGACCATGTCGTATCGCGACGAGTGCTCTATTAGTTGAGCTATCTGGCACTATTCTATATTCCGTTAAATTTAATCTATAACTTATCGAGCCACACCGTTTATCGTCTGGTAATACACCAATTTAATAAGTGGAAACTCAAACATGCAAACCTTCTCCATAAGACAATTTATAGATAAATTGAGAAGAATATAGATAGCCCGAACTGGAAATTGAACCCAGACCATGTCGGTATCGCGCCGAGTGCTCTACCAGTTGAGCTATCCGGCACTATACTATATTCCATTCAATTTAATCTATAACTTATTGAGCCACACCGTTTATTGTCTGGTAATACACCAATTTGATAAGTGTAAACTTATACATGCATACCTTCTCAATAAGACAATTTATAAATAAATTGAGAAAAATATAGATAGCCCGAACTGGGAATCGAACCCAGACTATGTTGGTATCGCGCCGAGTGCTCTTCCAGTTAAGCTATCTGGTACTATACTATATTCTGTTCGATTTAATCAATAACTTATTGAGCCACACCGTCCATCGTACGGTAATACACCAATTCCATAAGTGGAAACCTAAACATGCAAACCTTCCCAATAAGACAATTTATAGATAAATTGAGAAAAATATAGATAGCCCGAACTGGGAATCGAACCCAGACCATGTCGGTATCGCGCCGATTGCTCTACTAGTTGAGCTATCCGGCACTATACTATATTTCGTTCAATTTAATCTATAACTTATTGAGCTCCACCGTCCATCGTACGGTAATACACCAAATGAATAAGTGGAAACCTAAACATGCAAACCTTCTCAATAAGACAATTCTTAGATAAATTGAGAAAAATATAGATAGCCCAAACTGGAAATCAAACCCAGACCATGTCGGTATCGCGCCGAGTGCTCTTCCAGTTGAGCTATCCGGCACTATACTATATTTCGTTCAATTTAATCAATAACTTATTGAGCCACACCGTCCATCGTACGGTAATACACCAATTTAATAAGTGAAAACCTAAACATGCAAACCTTCTCAATAAGACAATTTATAGATTCATTAAGAAAAATATAGATAGCCCGAACTGGAAGTCGAACCCAGACCATGTCGGTATCGCGCCGAGTGCTCTACCAGTTGAGCTATCCGGCACTATACTATATTCCGTTCAATTTGATCTATAATTTATTGAGCTACATTGTTTATCGTCCGGTCATACACCAATTTAATAAGTGGAAACTTAAACATGCATACCTTCTCAATAAGACATTTTATAGATAAATTGAGAAAAATATAGATAGCCCGAACTGGGAATCGAACCCAGACCATGTCGGTATCGCGCCAAGTGCTCTTCCAGTTGAGCTATCCGGCACTATACTATATTTCTTTTAATTTAATCGATAACTTATTGAGCCACACCGTCCATCGTACGGTAATACACCAATTTAATAAGTGGAAACCTAAACATGCGAACCTTCTCAATAAAACAATTTATAGATAAATTAAGACAAATATAGATAGCCCGAACTGGGAATCGAACCCAGACCATGTCGGTATCGCGCCGAGTGCTCTACCAGTTGAGCTATCCGGCACTATACTATATTCCGTTCAATTTAATCTATAACTTATTGAGCCACACCGTCCATCGTACGGTAATACACCAATTCAATAAGTGGAAACCTAAACATGGAAACCTTCTCAATAAGAGAATTAATAGATAAATTGAAAAAAATATAGATAGCCCGAACTGGGAATCGAACCCAGACCATGTCGGTATCGCGCCGAGTGCTCTTCCAGTTGAGCTATTCGGCACTGTACTATATTTTGTTCAATTTAATCGATAACTTTTTGAGCCACACCGTTTATCGTTTGGTAATACACCAATTTTATAAGTGGAAACTTAAACATGCAAACCTTCTCAATAAGACAATTTATAGATAAATTGAGAAGAATATAGATAGCCCGAACTGGGAATCGAACCCAGACCTTGTCGGTGTCGCGCCGAGTGCTCTTCCAGTTGAGCTATCCGGCACTGTACTATATTTTGCTCAATTTAATCGATAACTTTTTGAGCCACACCGTCCATCGTACGGTAATACACCAATTTAATAAGTGGAAACCTAAAAATGCAAACCTTCTCAATAAAACAATTTATAGATAAATTAAGACAAATATAGATAGCCCGAACTGGGAATCGAACCCAGACCATGTCGGTATCGCGCCGAGTGCTCTACTAATTGAGCTATCTGGCACTATCTTATATTCCGTTTAATTTAATCTATAACTTATTGAGCCACACCGTCTATCGTACGGTAATACACCAAAGTAATAAGTAGAAACCTAAACATGCAAACCTTCTCAATAAGAATATTTATAGATAAATTGAGAAAAATATAGATAGCCCGAACTGGAAATCGAACCCAGACCATGTCGGTATCGCGCCGAGTGCTCTACCAGTTGAGCTATCCAGCACTATACTATATCCCGTTCAATTTGATCTTTAACTCATTGAGCCACACCGTTTATCGTCTGGTAATACACCAATTTAATAAGTGGAAACTTAAATATGCAAACCTTCTCAATTAGACAATTTATAGATAAATTGAGAAGAATATAGATAGCCCGAACTGGGAATCGAACCTACACCATGTCGGTATCGCGCCGAGTGCTCTTACAGTTGAGCTCTTCGGCACTGTACTATACTTTGTTCAATTTTATCGATAACTTTTTGAGCCACACCGTCCATCGTACGGTAATACACCAATTTAATAAGTGGAAACCTAAACATGCGAACCTTCTCAATAAAACAATTTATAGATAAATTAAGACAAATATAGATAGCCCGAACTGGGAATCGAACCCAGACCATGTCGGTATCGCGCCGAGTGCTCTACTAGTTGAGCTATCTGGCACTATACTATATTCCGTTTAATTCAATCTATAACTTATTGAGCCACACCGTCTGTCATACGGTAATACACCAAATTGATAAGTAGAAACCTAAACATGCAAACCTTCTCAATAAGACAATTTATAGATAAATTGAGAAAAATATAGATAGCCCGAACTGGGAATCGAACCCAGACCATGTCGGTATCGCGCCGAGTGCTCTACCAGTTGAGCTATCCGGCACTATACTATATTCCGTTCAATTTAATCTATAACTTATCGAGCCACACCGTCCATCGTACGGTAATACACCAATTTAATAAGTGGAAACCTAAACATGGAAACCTTCTCAATAAGAGAATTAATAGATAAATTGAAAAAAATATAGATAGCCCGAACTGGGAATCGAACCCAGACCATGTCGGTATCGCGCCGAGTGCTCTTCCAGTTGAGCTATTCGGCACTGTACTATATTTTGTTCAATTTAATCGATAACTTTTTGAGCCACACCGTCCATCGTACGGTAATACACCAATTTAATAAGTGGAAACCTAAACATGCGAACCTTCTCAATAAAACAATTTATAGATAAATTAAGACAAATATAGATAGCCCGAACTGGGAATCGAACCCAGACCATGTCGTATCGCGCCGAGTGCTCTACTAGTTGAGCTATCTGGCACTATACTATATTCCGTTTAATTCAATCAATAACTTATTGAGCCACACCGTCTATCGTACGGTAATACACCAAATTGTTAAGTAGAAACCTAAACATGCAAACCTTCTCAATAAGACAATTAATAGATAAATTGAGGAAAATATAGATAGCCCGAACTGGGAATCGAACCCAGACCATGTCGGTATCGTGCCGAGTGCTCTACTAGTTGAGCTATCTCGCACTATTCTATATTCCGTTAAATTTAATCTATAACTTATCGAGCCACACCGTTTATCGTCTGGTTATACACCAATTTAGTAAGTGGATACTCAAACATGCAAACCTTCTCCATAAGACAATTTATAGATAAATTGAGAAGAATATAGATAGCCCGAACTGGAAATTGAACCCAGACCATGTCGGTATCGCGCCGAGTGCTCTACCAGTTGAGCTATCCGGCACTATACTATATTCCATTCAATTTAATCTATAACTTATTGAGCCACACCGTTTATTGTCTGGTAATACACCAATTTGATAAGTGTAAACTTATACATGCATACCTTCTCAATAAGACAATTTATAAATAAATTGAGAAAAATATAGATAGCCCGAACTGGGAATTGAACCCAGACTATGTTGGTATCGCGCCGAGTGCTCTTCCAGTTAAGCTATCTGGTACTATACTATATTCCGTTCAATTTAATCAATAACTTATTGAGCCACACCGTCCATCGTACGGTAATACACCAATTGAATAAGTGGAAACCTAAACATGCAAACCTTCTCGATAAGACAATTTATAGATAAATTGAGAAGAATATAGATATCCCGAACTGGAAATCGAACCCAGACCATGTCGGTATCGTGCCGAGTGCTCTACTAGTTGAGCAATCTGGCACTATACTATATTCCGTTAAATTTAATCTATAACTTATCGAGCGACACCGTCTATCGTACGGTAATACACCAAATTAATAAGTAGAAACCTAAACATGCAAACCTTCTCAATAAGACAATTTATAGATAAATTGAGAAAAATATAGATAGACCGAACTGGAAATCGAACCCAGACCATGTCGGTATCGCGCCAAGTGCTCTACCAGTTGAGCTATCCAGCACTCTACTATATTCCGCTCAATTTGATCTTTAACTTATTGAGCCACACCGTTTATCGTCTGGTAATACACCAATTTAATAAGTGGAAACTTAAACATGCAAACCTTCTCCATAAGACAATTTATCGATAAATTGAGAAGAATATAGATAGCCCGAACTGGGAATCGAACCCAGACCATGTCGGTATCGCGCCGAGTGCTCTACCAGTTGAGCTATCCGGCACTATACTTTATTCCGTTCAATTTAATCTATAACTTATTAAGCCACACCGTCCATCGTACGGTAATACACCAATTTAATAAGTGGAAACCTAAACATGCGAACCTTCTCAATAAAACAATTTATAGATAAATTAAGACAAATATAGATAGCCCGAACTGGGAATCGAACCCAGACCATGTCGGAATCGCGCCGAGTGCTCTACTAGTTGAGCTATCTGGCACTCTACTATATTCCGTTTAATTCAATCTATAACTTATTGAGCCACACCGTCTGTCGTACGGTAATACACCAAATTGATAAGTAGAAACCTGAACATGCAAACCTTCTCAATAAGACAATTTATAGATAAATTGAGAAAAATATAGATAGCCCGAACTGGAAATTGAACCCAGACCATGTCGGTATCGCGCCGAGTGCTCTACTAGTTGAGCTATCTGGCACTATACTATATTCCGTTTAATTCAATCTATAACTTATTGAGCCACACCGTCTGTCGTACGGTAATACACCAAATTGATAAGTAGAAACCTAAACATGCAAACCTTCTCAATAAGACAATTTATAGATAAATTGAGAAAAATATAGATAGCCCGAACAGGGAATCGAACCCAGACCATGTCGGTATCGCGCCGAGTGCTCTACCAGTTGAGCTAGCCGGCACTATACTATATTCCGTTCAATTTAATCTATAACTTATTGAGCCACACCGTCCATCGTACGGTAATACACCAATTTAATAAGTGGAAACCTAAACATGGAAACCTTCTCAATAAGAGAATTAATAGATAAATTGAAAAAAATATAGATAGCCCGAACTGGGAATCGAACCCAGACCATGTCGGTATCGCGCCGAGTGCTCTTCCAGTTGAGCTATTCGGCACTGTACTATATTTTGTTAAATTTAATCGATAACTTTTTGAGCCACACCGTTTATCGTTTGGTAATACACCAATTTTATAAGTGGAAACTTAAACATGCAAACCTTCTCAATAAGACAATTCATAGATAAATTGAGAAGAATATAGATAGCCCGAACTGGGAATCGAACCCAGACCTTGTCGGTGTCGCGCCGAGTGCTCTTCCAGTTGAGCTATCCGGCACTGTACTATATTTTGCTCAATTTAATCGATAACTTTTTGAGCCACACCGTCCATCGTACGGTAATACACCAATTTAATAAGTGTAAACTTATACATGCATACCTTCTCAATAAGACAATTTATAAATAAATTGAGAAAAATATAGATAGCCCGAACTGGGAATTGAACCCAGACTATGTTGGTATCGCGCCGAGTGCTCTTCCAGTTAAGCTATCTGGTACTATACTATATTCCGTTCAATTTAATCAATAACTTATTGAGCCACACCGTCCATCGTACGGTAATACACCAATTGAATAAGTGGAAACCTAAACATGCAAACCTTCTCGATAAGACAATTTATAGATAAATTGAGAAGAATATAGATATCCCGAACTGGAAATCGAACCCAGACCATGTCGGTATCGTGCCGAGTGCTCTACTAGTTGAGCAATCTGGCACTATACTATATTCCGTTAAATTTAATCTATAACTTATCGAGCCACACCGTCTATCGTACGGTAATACACCAAATTAATAAGTAGAAACCTAAACATGCAAACCTTCTCAATAAGACAATTTATAGATAAATTGAGAAAAATATAGATAGACCGAACTGGAAATCGAACCCAGACCATGTCGGTATCGCGCCAAGTGCTTTACCAGTTGAGCTATCCAGCACTCTACTATATTCCGCTCAATTTGATCTTTAACTTATTGAGCCACACCGTTTATCGTCTGGTAATACACCAATTTAATAAGTGGAAACTTAAACATGCAAACCTTCTCCATAAGACAATTTATCGATAAATTGAGAAGAATATAGATAGCCCGAACTGGGAATCGAACCCAGACCATGTCGGTATCGCGCCGAGTGCTCTACCAGTTGAGCTATCCGGCACTATACTTTATTCCGTTCAATTTAATCTATAACTTATTAAGCCACACCGTCCATCGTACGGTAATACACCAATTTAATAAGTGGAAACCTAAACATGCGAACCTTCTCAATAAAACAATTTATAGATAAATTAAGACAAATATAGATAGCCCGAACTGGGAATCGAACCCAGACCATGTCGGAATCGCGCCGAGTGCTCTACTAGTTGAGCTATCTGGCACTCTACTATATTCCGTTTAATTCAATCTATAACTTATTGAGCCACACCGTCTGTCGTACGGTAATACACCAAATTGATAAGTAGAAACCTGAACATGCAAACCTTCTCAATAGGACAATTTATAGATAAATTGAGAAAAATATAGATAGCCCGAACTGGAAATTGAACCCAGACCATGTCGGTATCGCGCCGAGTGCTCTACTAGTTGAGCTATCTGGCACTATACTATATTCCGTTTAATTCAATCTATAACTTATTGAGCCACACCGTCTGTCGTACGGTAATACACCAAATTGATAAGTAGAAACCTAAACATGCAAACCTTCTCAATAAGACAATTTATAGATAAATTGAGAAAAATATAGATAGCCCGAACTGGGAATCGAACCCAGACCATGTCGGTATCGCGCCGAGTGCTCTACCAGTTGAGCTATCCGGCACTATACTATATTCCGTTCAATTTAATCTATAACTTATTGAGCCACACTGTCCATCGTACGGTAATACACCAATTTAATAAGTGGAAACCTAAACATGGAAACCTTCTCAATAAGAGAATTAATAGATAAATTGAAAAAAATATAGATAGCCCGAACTGGGAATCGAACCCAGACCATGTCGGTATCGCGCCGAGTGCTCTTCCAGTTGAGCTATTCGGCACTGTACTATATTTTGTTCAATTTAATCGATAACTTTTTGAGCCACACCGTTTATCGTTTGGTAATACACCAATTTTATAAGTGGAAACTTAAACATGCAAACCTTCTCAATAAGACAATTCATAGATAAATTGAGAAGAATATAGATAGCCCGAACTGGGAATCGAACCCAGACCTTGTCGGTGTCGCGCCGAGTGCTCTTCCAGTTGAGCTATCCGGCACTGTACTATATTTTGCTCAATTTAATCGATAACTTTTTGAGCCACACCGTCCATCGTACGGTAATACACCAATTTAATAAGTGGAAACCTAAAAATGCAAACCTTCTCAATAAAACAATTTATAGATAAATTAAGACAAATATAGATAGCCCGAACTGGGAATCGAACCCAGACCATGTCGGTATTGCGCCGAGTGCTCTACTAATTGAGCTATCTGGCACTATCTTATATTCCGTTTAATTTAATCTATAACTTATTGAGCCACACCGTGTATCGTACGGTAATACACCAAAGTAATAAGTAGAAACTTAAACATGCAAACCTTCTCAATAAGACAATTTATAGATAAATTGAGAAGAATATAGATAGCCCGAACTGGGAATCGAACCCAGACCTTGTCGGTGTCGCGCCGAGTGCTCTTCCAGTTGAGCTATCCGGCACTGTACTATATTTTGTTCAATTTAATCGATAACTTTTTGAGCCACACCGTCCATCGTACGGTAATACACCAATTTAATAAGTGGAAACCTAAAAATGCAAACCTTCTCAATAAAACAATTTATAGATAAATTAAGACAAATATAAATAGCCCGAACTGGGAATCGAACCCAGACCATGTCGGTATCGCGCCGAGTGCTCTACTAATTGAGCTATCTGGCACTATCTTATATTCCGTTTAATTTAATCTATAACTTATTGAGCAACACCGTCTATCGTACGGTAATACACCAAAGTAATAAGTAGAAACCTAAACATGCAAACCTTCTCAATAAGAATATTTATAGATAAATTGAGAAAAATATAGATAGCCCGAACTGGAAATCGAACCCAGACCATGTCGGTATCGCGCCGAGTGCTCTACCAGTTGAGCTATCCAGCACTATACTATATCCCGTTCAATTTGATCTTTAACTCATTGAGCCACACCGTTTATCGTCTGGTAATACACCAATTTAATAAGTGTAAACTTAAACATGCAAACCTTCTCAATTAGACAATTTATAGATAAATTGAAAAGAATATAGATAGCCCGAACTGGGAATCGAACCTACACCATGTCGGTATCGCGCCGAGTGCTCTTCCAGTTGAGCTCTTCGGCACTGTACTATATTTTGTTCAATTTTATCGATAACTTTTTGAGCCACACCGTCCATCGTACGGTAATACACCAATTTAATAAGTGGAAACCTAAACATGCGAACCTTCTCAATAAAACAATTTATAGATAAATTAAGACAAATATAGATAGCCCGAACTGGGAATCGAACCCAGACCATGTCGGTATCGCGCCGAGTGCTCTACTAGTTGAGCTATTTGGCACTATACTATATTCCGTTTAATTGAATCTATAACTTATTGAGCCACACCGTCTGTCGTACGGTAATACACCAAATTGATAAGTAGAAACCTAAACATGCAAACCTTCTCAATAAGACAATTTATAGATAAATTGAGAAAAATATAGATAGCCCGAACTGGGAATCGAACCCAGACCATGTCGGTATCGCGCCGAGTGCTCTACCAGTTGAGCTATCCGGCACTATACTATATTCCGTTCAATTTAATCTATAACTTATTGAGCCACACCGTCCATCGTACGGTAATACACCAATTTAATAAGTGGAAACCTAAACATGGAAACCTTCTCAATAAGAGAATTAATAGATAAATCGAAAAAAATATAGATAGCCCGAACTGGGAATCGAACCCAGACCATGTCGGTATCGCGCCGAGTGCTCTTCCAGTTGAGCTATTCGGCACTGTACTATATTTTGTTCAATTTAATCGATAACTTTTTGAGCCACACCGTTTATCGTTTGGTAATACACCAATTTTATAAGTGGAAACTTAAACATGCAAACCTTCTCAATAAGACAATTCATAGATAAATTGAGAAGAATATAGATAGCCCGAACTGGGAATCGAACCCAGACCTTGTCGGTGTCGCGCCGAGTGCTCTTCCAGTTGAGCTATCCGGCACTGTACTATATTTTGCTCAATTTAATCGATAACTTTTTGAGCCACACCGTCCATCGTACGGTAATACACCAATTTAATAAGTGGAAACCTAAAAATGCAAACCTTCTCAATAAAACAATTTATAGATAAATTAAGACAAATATAGATAGCCCGAACTGGGAATCGAACCCAGACCATGTCGGTATCGCGCCGAGTGCTCTACTAATTGAGCTATCTGGCACTATCTTATATTCCGTTTAATTTAATCTATAACTTATTGAGCCACACCGTGTATCGTACGGTAATACACCAAAGTAATAAGTAGAAACTTAAACATGCAAACCTTCTCAATAAGACAATTTATAGATAAATTGAGAAGAATATAGATAGCCCGAACTGGGAATCGAACCCAGACCTTGTCGGTGTCGCGCCGAGTGCTCTTCCAGTTGAGCTATCCGGCACTGTACTATATTTTGTTCAATTTAATCGATAACTTTTTGAGCCACACCGTCCATCGTACGGTAATACACCAATTTAATAAGTGGAAACCTAAAAATGCAAACCTTCTCAATAAAACAATTTATAGATAAATTAAGACAAATATAAATAGCCCGAACTGGGAATCGAACCCAGACCATGTCGGTATCGCGCCGAGTGCTCTACTAATTGAGCTATCTGGCACTATCTTATATTCCGTTTAATTTAATCTATAACTTATTGAGCAACACCGTCTATCGTACGGTAATACACCAAAGTAATAAGTAGAAACCTAAACATGCAAACCTTCTCAATAAGAATATTTATAGATAAATTGAGAAAAATATAGATAGCCCGAACTGGAAATCGAACCCAGACCATGTCGGTATCGCGCCGAGTGCTCTACCAGTTGAGCTATCCAGCACTATACTATATCCCGTTCAATTTGATCTTTAACTCATTGAGCCACACCGTTTATCGTCTGGTAATACACCAATTTAATAAGTGTAAACTTAAACATGCAAACCTTCTCAATTAGACAATTTATAGATAAATTGAAAAGAATATAGATAGCCCGAACTGGGAATCGAACCTACACCATGTCGGTATCGCGCCGAGTGCTCTTCCAGTTGAGCTCTTCGGCACTGTACTATATTTTGTTCAATTTTATCGATAACTTTTTGAGCCACACCGTCCATCGTACGGTAATACACCAATTTAATAAGTGGAAACCTAAACATGCGAACCTTCTCAATAAAACAATTTATAGATAAATTAAGACAAATATAGATAGCCCGAACTGGGAATCGAACCCAGACCATGTCGGTATCGCGCCGAGTGCTCTACTAGTTGAGCTATTTGGCACTATACTATATTCCGTTTAATTCAATCTATAACTTATTGAGCCACACCGTCTGTCGTACGGTAATACACCAAATTGATAAGTAGAAACCTAAACATGCAAACCTTCTCAATAAGACAATTAATAGATAAATTGAGGAAAATATAGATAGCCCGAACTGGGAATCGAACCCAGACCATGTCGGTATCGTGCCGAGTGCTCTACTAGTTGAGCTATCTGGCACTATTCTATATTCCGTTAAATTTAATCTATAACTTATCGAGCCACACCGTTTATCGTCTGGTAATACACCAATTTAATAAGTGAAAACTCAAACATGCAAACCTTCTCCATAAGACAATTTATAGATAAATTGAGAAGAATATAGATAGCCCGAACTGGAAATTGAACCCAGACCATGTCGGTATCGCGCCGAGTGCTCTACCAGTTGAGCTATCCGGCACTATACTATATTCCATTCAATTTAATCTATAACTTATTGAGCCACACCGTTTATTGTCTGGTAATACACCAATTTGATAAGTGTAAACTTATACATGCATACCTTCTCAATAAGACAATTTATAAATAAATTAAGAAAAATATAGATAGCCCGAACTGGGAATCGAACCCAGACTATGTTGGTATCGCGCCGAGTGCTCTTCCAGTTAAGCTATCTGGTACTATACTATATTCCGTTCAATTTAATCAATAACTTATTGAGCCACACCGTCCATTGTACGGTAATACACCAATTAAATAAGTGGAAACCTAAACATGCAAACCTTCTCGATAAGACAATTTATAGATAAATTGAGAAGAATATAGATATCCCGAACTGGAAATCGAACCCAGACCATGTCGGTATCGTGCCGAGTGCTCTACTAGTTGAGCTATCTGGCACTATTCTATATTCCGTTAAATTTAATCTATAACTTATCGAGCCACACCGTTTATCGTCTGGTAATACACCAATTTAATAAGTGAAAACTCAAACATGCAAACCTTCTCCATAAGACAATTTATAGATAAATTGAGAAGAATATAGATAGCCCGAACTGGAAATTGAACCCAGACCATGTCGGTATCGCGCCGAGTGCTCTACCAGTTGAGCTATCCGGCACTATACTATATTCCATTCAATTTAATCTATAACTTATTGAGCCACACCGTTTATTGTCTGGTAATACACCAATTTGATAAGTGTAAACTTATACATGCATACCTTCTCAATAAGACAATTTATAAATAAATTAAGAAAAATATAGATAGCCCGAACTGGGAATCGAACCCAGACTATGTTGGTATCGCGCCGAGTGCTCTTCCAGTTAAGCTATCTGGTACTATACTATATTCCGTTCAATTTAATCAATAACTTATTGAGCCACACCGTCCATTGTACGGTAATACACCAATTAAATAAGTGGAAACCTAAACATGCAAACCTTCTCGATAAGACAATTTATAGATAAATTGAGAAGAATATAGATATCCCGAACTGGAAATCGAACCCAGACCATGTCGGTATCGTGCCGAGTGCTCTACTAGTTGAGCTATCTGGCACTATACTATATTCCGTTAAATTTAATCTATAACTTATCGAGCCACACCGTCTATCGTACGGTAATACACCAAATTAATAAGTAGAAACCTAAACATGCAAACCTTCTCAATAAGACAATTTATAGATAAATTGAGAAAAATATAGATAGACCGAACTGGAAATCGAACCCAGACCATGTCGGTATCGCGCCAAGTGCTCTACCAGTTGAGCTATCCAGCACTCTACTATATTCCGCTCAATTTGATCTTTAACTTATTGAGCCACACCGTTTATCGTCTGGTAATACACCAATTTAATAAGTGGAAACTTAAACATGCAAACCTTCTCCATAAGACAATTTATCGATAAATTGAGAAGAATATAGATAGCCCGAACTGGGAATCGAACCCAGACCATGTCGGTATCGCGCCGAGTGCTCTACCAGTTGAGCTATCCGGCACTATACTTTATTCCGTTCAATTTAATCTATAACTTATTAAGCCACACCGTCCATCGTACGGTAATACACCAATTTAATAAGTGGAAACCTAAACATGCGAACCTTCTCAATAAAACAATTTATAGATAAATTAAGACAAATATAGATAGCCCGAACTGGGAATCGAACCCAGACCATGTCGGTATCGCGCCGAGTGCTCTACCAGTTGAGCTATCCGGCACTATACTTTATTCCGTTCAATTTAATCTATAACTCGTTAAGCTACACCGTCCATCGTACGGTAATACACCAATTTAATAAGTGGAAACCTAAACATGGAAACCTTCTCAATAAGCGAATTAATAGATAAATTGAAAAAAATATAGATAGCCCGAACTGGGAATCGAACCCAGACCATGTCGGTATCGCGCCGAGTGCTCTTCCAGTTGAGCTATCCGGCACTGTACTATATTTTGTTCAATTTTATCGATAACTTTTTGAGCCACACCGTCCATCGTACGGTAATACACCAATTTAATAAGTGGAAACCTAAACATGCGAACCTTCTCAATAAAACAATTTATAGATAAATTAAGACAAATATAGATAGCCCGAACTGGGAATCGAACCCAGACCATGTCGGAATCGCGCCGAGTGCTCTACTAGTTGAGCTATCTGGCACTTTACTATATTCCGTTTAATTCAATCTATAACTTATTGAGCCACACCGTCTGTCGTACGGTAATACACCAAATTGATAAGTAGAAACCTAAACATGCAAACCTTCTCTATAAGACAATTTATAGATAAATTGAGAAAAATATAGATAGCCCGAACTGGAAATTGAACCCAGACCATGTCGGTATCGCGCCGAGTGCTCTACCAGTTGAGCTATCCGGCACTATACTATATTCCATTCAATTTAATCTATAACTTATTGAGCCACACCGTTTATTGTCTGGTAATACACCAATTTGATAAGTGTAAACTTATACATGCATACCTTCTCAATCAGACAATTTATAAATAAATTGAGAAAAATATAGATAGCCCGAACTGGGAATCGAACCCAGACTATGTTGGTATCGCGCCGAGTGCTCTTCCAGTTAAGCTATCTGGTACTATACTATATTCCGTTCAATTTAATCTATAACTTATTGAGCCACACCGTCCATCGTACGGTAATACACCAATTGAATAAGTGGAAACCTAAACATGCAAACCTTCTCGATAAGACAATTTATAGATAAATTGAGAAGAATATAGATAGCCCGAACTGGGAATCGAACCCAGACCATGTCGGTATCGTGCCGAGTGCTCTACTAGTTGAGCTATCTGGCACTATACTATATTCCGTTAAATTTAATCTATAACTTATCGAGCCACACCGTCTATCGTACGGTAATACACCAAATAAATAAGTAGAAACCTAAACATGCAAACCTTCTCAATAAGACAATTTATAGATAAATTGAGAAAAATATAGATAGACCGAACTGGAAATCGAACCCAGACCATGTCGGTATCGCGCCAAGTGCTCTACCAGTTGAGCTATCCAGCACTCTACTATATTCCGTTTAATTCGATCTTTAACTTATTGAGCCACACCGTTTATCGTCTGGTAATACACCAATTTAATAAGTGGAAACTTAAACATGCAAACCTTCTCCATAAGACAATTTATAGATAAATTGAGAAGAATATAGATAGCCCGAACTGGGAATCGAACCCAGACCATGTCGGTATCGCGCCGAGTGCTCTACCAGTTGAGCTATCCGGCACTATACTTTATTCCGTTCAATTTAATCTATAACTTATTAAGCCACACCGTCCATCGTACGGTAATACACCAATTTAATAAGTGGAAACCTAAACATGCGAACCTTCTCAATAAAACGATTTATAGATAAATTAAGACAAATATAGATAGCCCGAACTGGGAATCGAACCCAGACCATGTCGGTATCGCGCCGAGTGCTCTACTAGTTGAGCTATCTGGCACTCTACTATATTCCGTTTAATTCAATCTATAACTTATTGAGCCACACCGTCTGTCGTACGGTAATACACCAAATTGATAAGTAGAAACCTAAACATGCAAACCTTCTCAATAAGACAATTTATAGATAAATTGAGAAAAATATAGATAGCCCGAACTGGAAATTGAACCCAGACCATGTCGGTATCGCGCCGAGTGCTCTACCAGTTGAGCTATCCGGCACTATACTATATTCCATTCAATTTAATCTATAACTTATTAAGCCACACCGTTTATTGTCTGGTAATACACCAATTTGATAAGTGTGAACTTATACATGCATACCTTCTCAATAAGACAATTTATAAATAAATTGAGAAAAATATAGATAGCCCGAACTGGGAATCGAACCCAGACTATGTTGGTATCGCGCCGAGTGCTCTTCCAGTTAAGCTATCTGGTACTATACTATATTTCGTTCAATTTAATCTATAACTTATTGAGCTTCACCGTCCATCGTACGGTAATACACCAAATGAATAAGTGGAAACCTAAACATGCAAACCTTTTCAATAAGACAATTCATAGATAAATTAAGAAAAATATAGATAGCCCAAACTGGAAATCAAACCCAGACCATGTCGGTATCGCGCCGAGTGCTCTTCCAGTTGAGCTATCCGGCACTATACTATATTTCGTTCAATTTAATCAATAACTTATTGAGCCACACCGTCCATCGTACGGTAATACACCAATTTAATAAGTGAAAACCTAAACATGCAAACCTTCTCAATAAGACAATTTATAGATTCATTAAGAAAAATATAGATAGCCCGAACTGGAAGTCGAACCCAGACCATGTCGGTATCGCGCCGAGTGCTCTACCAGTTGAGCTATCCGGCACTATACTTTATTCCGTTCAATTTAATCTATAACTTATTAAGCCACACCGTCCATCGTACGGTAATACACTAATTTAATAAGTGGAAACCTAAACATGCGAACCTTCTCAATAAAACGATTTATAGATAAATTAAGACAAATATAGATAGCCCGAACTGGGAATCGAACCCAGACCATGTCGGTATCGCGCCGAGTGCTCTACTAGTTGAGCTATCTGGCACTCTACTATATTCCGTTTAATTCAATCTATAACTTATTGAGCCACACCGTCTGTCGTACGGTAATACACCAAATTGATAAGTGTAAACTTATACATGCATACCTTCTCAATAAGACAATTTATAAATAAATTGAGAAAAATATAGATAGCCCGAACTGGGAATCGAACCCAGACTATGTTGGTATCGCGCCGAGTGCTCTTCCAGTTAAGCTATCTGGTACTATACTATATTTCGTTCAATTTAATCTATAACTTATTGAGCTTCACCGTCCATCGTACGGTAATACACCAAATGAATAAGTGGAAACCTAAACATGCAAACCTTTTCAATAAGACAATTCATAGATAAATTGAGAAAAATATAGATAGCCCAAACTGGAAATCAAACCCAGACCATGTCGGTATCGCGCCGAGTGCTCTTCCAGTTGAGCTATCCGGCACTATACTATATTTCGTTCAATTTAATCAATAACTTATTGAGCCACACCGTCCATCGTACGGTAATACACCAATTAAATAAGTGAAAACCTAAACATGCAAACCTTCTCAATAAGACAATTTATAGATTCATTAAGAAAAATATAGATAGCCCGAACTGGAAGTCGAACCCAGACCATGTCGGTATCGCGCCGAGTGCTCTACCAGTTGAGCTATCCGGCACTATACTATATTCCGTTCAATTTGATCTATAACTTATTGAGCTACATTGTTTATCGTCTGGTCATACACCAATTTAAGAAGTGGAAACTTAAACATGCATACCTTCTCAATAAGACATTTTATAGATAAATTGAGAAAAATATAGATAGCCCGAACTGGGAATCGAACCCAGACCATGTCGGTATCGCGCCGAGTGCTCTTCCAGTTGAGCTATCCGGCACTATACTATATTTCTTTTAATTTAATCAATAACTTATTGAGCCACACCGTCCATCGTACGGTAATACACCAATTTAATGAGTGGGAACCTAAACATGCAAACCCTCTCAATAAGACAATTTATAGATAAATTAAGAAAAATATAGATAGCCCGAACTGGAAATCGAACCCAGACCATGTCGGTATCGCGCCGAGTGCTCTTTCAGTTGAGCTGTCCGGCACTATACTATATTTCGTTCAATTTAATCAATCTTATTGAGCCACACCGTCCATCGTACGTTAATACACCAATTTAATAAGTGAAAACCTAAACATGCAAACCTTCTCAATAAGACAATTTATAGATAAATTAAGAAAAATATAGATAGCCCGAACTGGGAATCGAACCCAGACCATGTCGGTATCGCGCCGAGTGCTCTACCAGTTGAGCTATCCGGCACTATACTATATTTCGTTCAATTCAATCTATAACTTATTGAGCTCCACCGTCTATCGTACGGTAATACACCAAATGAATAAGTGGAAACCTAAACATGCAAACCTTCTCAAGAAGACAATTTATAGATAAATTGAGAAGAATATAGATAGCCCGAACTGGGAATCGAACTCAGACCATGTCGGTATCGCGCCGAGTGCTTTACCAGTTGAGCTATTCAGCACTATACTATATTCCGTTCGATTTGATCTTTAACTCATGAGCCACACCGTTTATCGTTTGCTAATACACCAATTTTATAAGTGGAAACTTAAACATGCAAACCTTCTCAATAAGACAATTTATAAATAAATTGAGAAGAATATAGATAGCCCGAACTGGGAATCGAACCCAGACCTTGTCGGTGTCGCGCCGAGTGCTCTTCCAGTTGAGCTATCCGGCACTGTACTATATTTCGTTCAATTTAATCGATAACTTTTTGAGCCACACCGTCCATCGTACGGTAATACACCAATTTAATAAGTGGAAACCTAAACATGCAAACCTTCTCAATAAAACAATTTATAGATAAATTAAGACAAATATAGATAGCCCGAACTGGGAATCGAACCCAGACCATGTCGGTATCGCGCCGAGTGCTCTACTAATTGAGCTATCTGGCACTATCTTATATTCCGTTTAATTTAATCTATAACTTATTGAGCCACACCGTCTATCGTACGGTAATACACCAAAGTAATAAGTAGAAACCTAAACATGCAAACCTTCTCAATAAGAATATTTATAGATAAATTGAGAAAAATATAGATAGCCCGAACTGGAAATCGAACCCAGACCATGTCGGTATCGCGCCGAGTGCTCTACAAGTTGAGCTATCCAGCACTATACTATATCCCGTTCAATTTGATCTTTAACTCATTGAGCCACACCGTTTATCGTCTGGTAATACACCAATTTAATAAGTGGAAACTTAAACATGCAAACCTTCTCAATAAGAAAATTTATAGATAAATTGAGAAGAATATAGATAGCCCGAACTGGGAATCGAACCCAGACCATGTCGGTATCGCGCCGAGTGCTCTTCCAGTTGAGCTCTTCGGCACTGTACTATATTTTGTTCAATTTTATCGATAACTTTTTGAGCCACACCGTCCATCGTACGGTAATACACCAATTTAATAAGTGGAAACCTAAACATGCGAACCTTCCCAATAAGACAATTTATAGATAAATTGAGAAAAATATAGATAGCCCGAACTGGGAGTCGAACCCAGACCATGTCGGTATCGCGCCAAGTGCTCTACTAGTTGAGCTATCCGGCACTATACTATATTTCGTTCAATTTAAACTATAACTTATTGGGCTCCACCGTCCATCGTACGGTAATACACCAAATGAATAAGTGGAAACCTAAACATGCAAACCTTCTCAATAAGACAATTCATAGATAAATTGAGAAAAATATAAATAGCCCAAACTGGAAATCAAACCCAGACCATGTCGGTATCGCGCCGAGTGCTCTTTGAGTTGAGCTATCCGGCACTATACTATATTTCGTTCAATTTAATCAATCTTATTGAGCCACACCGTCCATCGTACGGTAATACACCAATTTAATAAGTGAAAACCTAAACATGCGAACCTTCTCAATAAGACAATTTATAGATAAATTAAGAAAAATATAGATAGCCGGAACTGGGAATCGAACCCAGACCATGTCGGTATTGTGCCGAGTGCTCTACCAGTTGAGCTATCCGGCACTATACTATATTCCGTTCAATTTATTCTATAACTTATTGAGCCACACCGTCCATCGTACAGTAATACACCAATTTAATAAGTGGAAACCTTAACATGCAAACCTTCTCAATAAGACAGTTTATAGATAAATCGAGAAGAATATGGATAGCCCGAACTGGGAACCAAACCCAGACCATGTCGGTATCGCGCCGAGTGTTCTACTAGTTGAGCTATCCGGCACTATACTATATTTCGTTCAATTTAATCTATAACTTATTGAGCTCCACCGTCTATCGTACGGTAATACACCAAATGAATAAGTGGAAACCTAAACATGCAAACCTTCTCAATAAGACAATTTATAGATAAATTGAGAAGAATATAGATAGCCCGAACTGGGAATCGAACCCAGACCATGTCGGTATCGTGCCGAGTGCTCTACTAGTTGAGCTATCCGGCACTATACTATATTTCGTTCAATTTAATCTATAACTTATTGAGCTCCACCGTCCATCGTACGGTAATACACCAAATGAATAAGTGAAAACCTAAACATGCAAACCTTCTCAATAAGACAATTCATAGATAAATTGAGAAAAATATAGATAGCCCAAACTGGAAATCAAACCCAGACCATGTCGGTATCGCGCCGAGTGCTCTACCAGTTGAGCTATCCGGCACTATACTTTATTCCGTTCAATTTAATCTATAACTTATTAAGCCACACCGTCCATCGTACGGTAATACACCAATTTAATAAGTGGAAACCTAAACATGCGAACCTTCTCAATAAAACGATTTATAGATAAATTAAGACAAATATAGATAGCCCGAACTGGGAATCGAACCCAGACCATGTCGGTATCGCGCCGAGTGCTCTACTAGTTGAGCTATCTGGCACTCTACTATATTCCGTTTAATTCAATCTATAACTTATTGAGCCACACCGTCTGTCGTACGGTAATACACCAAATTGATAAGTAGAAACCTAAACATGCAAACCTTCTTAATAAGACAATTTATAGATAAATTGAGAAAAATATAGATAGCCCGAACTGGAAATTGAACCCAGACCATGTCGGTATCGCGCCGAGTGCTCTACCAGTTGAGCTATCCGGCACTATACTATATTCCATTCAATTTAATCTATAACTTATTAAGCCACACCGTTTATTGTCTGGTAATACACCAATTTGATAAGTGTGAACTTATACATGCATACCTTCTCAATAAGACAATTTATAAATAAATTGAGAAAAATATAGATAGCCCGAACTGGGAATCGAACCCAGACTATGTTGGTATCGCGCCGAGTGCTCTTCCAGTTAAGCTATCTGGTACTATACTATATTTCGTTCAATTTAATCTATAACTTATTGAGCTTCACCGTCCATCGTACGGTAATACACCAAATGAATAAGTGGAAACCTAAACATGCAAACCTTTTCAATAAGACAATTCATAGATAAATTAAGAAAAATATAGATAGCCCAAACTGGAAATCAAACCCAGACCATGTCGGTATCGCGCCGAGTGCTCTTCCAGTTGAGCTATCCGGCACTATACTATATTTCGTTCAATTTAATCAATAACTTATTGAGCCACACCGTCCATCGTACGGTAATACACCAATTTAATAAGTGAAAACCTAAACATGCAAACCTCCTCAATAAGACAATTTATAGATTCATTAAGAAAAATATAGATAGCCCGAACTGGAAGTCGAACCCAGACCATGTCGGTATCGCGCCGAGTGCTCTACCAGTTGAGCTATCCGGCACTATACTTTATTCCGTTCAATTTAATCTATAACTTATTAAGCCACACCGTCCATCGTACGGTAATACACTAATTTAATAAGTGGAAACCTAAACATGCGAACCTTCTCAATAAAACGATTTATAGATAAATTAAGACAAATATAGATAGCCCGAACTGGGAATCGAACCCAGACCATGTCGGTATCGCGCCGAGTGCTCTACTAGTTGAGCTATCTGGCACTCTACTATATTCCGTTTAATTCAATCTATAACTTATTGAGCCACACCGTCTGTCGTACGGTAATACACCAAATTGATAAGTGTAAACTTATACATGCATACCTTCTCAATAAGACAATTTATAAATAAATTGAGAAAAATATAGATAGCCCGAACTGGGAATCGAACCCAGACTATGTTGGTATCGCGCCGAGTGCTCTTCCAGTTAAGCTATCTGGTACTATACTATATTTCGTTCAATTTAATCTATAACTTATTGAGCTTCACCGTCCATCGTACGGTAATACACCAAATGAATAAGTGGAATCCTAAACATGCAAACCTTTTCAATAAGACAATTCATAGATAAATTGAGAAAAATATAGATAGCCCAAACTGGAAGTCGAACCCAGACCATGTCGGTATCGCGCCGAGTGCTCTACCAGTTGAGCTATCCGGCACTATACTATATTCCGTTCAATTTGATCTATAACTTATTGAGCTACATTGTTTATCGTCTGGTCATACACCAATTTAAGAAGTGGAAACTTAAACATGCATACCTTCTCAATAAGACATTTTATAGATTCATTAAGAAAAATATAGATAGCCCGAACTGGAAGTCGAACCCAGACCATGTCGGTATCGCGCCGAGTGCTCTACCAGTTGAGCTATCCGGCACTATACTTTATTCCGTTCAATTTAATCTATAACTTATTAAGCCACACCGTCCATCGTACGGTAATACACTAATTTAATAAGTGGAAACCTAAACATGCGAACCTTCTCAATAAAACGATTTATAGATAAATTAAGACAAATATAGATAGCCCGAACTGGGAATCGAACCCAGACCATGTCGGTATCGCGCCGAGTGCTCTACTAGTTGAGCTATCTGGCACTCTACTATATTCCGTTTAATTCAATCTATAACTTATTGAGCCACACCGTCTGTCGTACGGTAATACACCAAATTGATAAGTGTAAACTTATACATGCATACCTTCTCAATAAGACAATTTATAAATAAATTGAGAAAAATATAGATAGCCCGAACTGGGAATCGAACCCAGACTATGTTGGTATCGCGCCGAGTGCTCTTCCAGTTAAGCTATCTGGTACTATACTATATTTCGTTCAATTTAATCTATAACTTATTGAGCTTCACCGTCCATCGTACGGTAATACACCAAATGAATAAGTGGAATCCTAAACATGCAAACCTTTTCAATAAGACAATTCATAGATAAATTGAGAAAAATATAGATAGCCCAAACTGGAAGTCGAACCCAGACCATGTCGGTATCGCGCCGAGTGCTCTACCAGTTGAGCTATCCGGCACTATACTATATTCCGTTCAATTTGATCTATAACTTATTGAGCTACATTGTTTATCGTCTGGTCATACACCAATTTAAGAAGTGGAAACTTAAACATGCATACCTTCTCAATAAGACATTTTATAGATAAATTGAGAAAAATATAGATAGCCCGAACTGGGAATCGAACCCAGACCATGTCGGTATCGCGCCGAGTGCTCTTCCAGTTGAGCTATCCGGCACTATACTATATTTCTTTTAATTTAATCAATAACTTATTGAGCCACACCGTCCATCGTACGGTAATACACCAATTTAATGAGTGGGAACCTAAACATGCAAACCCTCTCAATAAGACAATTTATAGATAAATTAAGAAAAATATAGATAGCCCGAACTGGAAATCGAACCCAGACCATGTCGGTATCGCGCCGAGTGCTCTTTCAGTTGAGCTGTCCGGCACTATACTATATTTCGTTCAATTTAATCAATCTTATTGAGCCACACCGTCCATCGTACGTTAATACACCAATTTAATAAGTGAAAACCTAAACATGCAAACCTTCTCAATAAGACAATTTATAGATAAATTAAGAAAAATATAGATAGCCCGAACTGGGAATCGAACCCAGACCATGTCGGTATCGCGCCGAGTGCTCTACCAGTTGAGCTATCCGGCACTATACTATATTTCGTTCAATTCAATCTATAACTTATTGAGCTCCACCGTCTATCGTACGGTAATACACCAAATGAATAAGTGGAAACCTAAACATGCAAACCTTCTCAAGAAGACAATTTATAGATAAATTGAGAAGAATATAGATAGCCCGAACTGGGAATCGAACTCAGACCATGTCGGTATCGCGCCGAGTGCTTTACCAGTTGAGCTATTCAGCACTATACTATATTCCGTTCGATTTGATCTTTAACTCATGAGCCACACCGTTTATCGTTTGCTAATACACCAATTTTATAAGTGGAAACTTAAACATGCAAACCTTCTCAATAAGACAATTTATAAATAAATTGAGAAGAATATAGATAGCCCGAACTGGGAATCGAACCCAGACCTTGTCGGTGTCGCGCCGAGTGCTCTTCCAGTTGAGCTATCCGGCACTGTACTATATTTCGTTCAATTTAATCGATAACTTTTTGAGCCACACCGTCCATCGTACGGTAATACACCAATTTAATAAGTGGAAACCTAAACATGCAAACCTTCTCAATAAAACAATTTATAGATAAATTAAGACAAATATAGATAGCCCGAACTGGGAATCGAACCCAGACCATGTCGGTATCGCGCCGAGTGCTCTACTAATTGAGCTATCTAGCACTATCTTATATTCCGTTTAATTTAATCTATAACTTATTGAGCCACACCGTCTATCGTACGGTAATACACCAAAGTAATAAGTAGAAACCTAAACATGCAAACCTTCTCAATAAGAATATTTATAGATAAATTGAGAAAAATATAGATAGCCCGAACTGGAAATCGAACCCAGACCATGTCGGTATCGCGCCGAGTGCTCTACAAGTTGAGCTATCCAGCACTATACTATATCCCGTTCAATTTGATCTTTAACTCATTGAGCCACACCGTTTATCGTCTGGTAATACACCAATTTAATAAGTGGAAACTTAAACATGCAAACCTTCTCAATAAGAAAATTTATAGATAAATTGAGAAGAATATAGATAGCCCGAACTGGGAATCGAACCCAGACCATGTCGGTATCGCGCCGAGTGCTCTTCCAGTTGAGCTCTTCGGCACTGTACTATATTTTGTTCAATTTTATCGATAACTTTTTGAGCCACACCGTCCATCGTACGGTAATACACCAATTTAATAAGTGGAAACCTAAACATGCGAACCTTCCCAATAAGACAATTTATAGATAAATTGAGAAAAATATAGATAGCCCGAACTGGGAGTCGAACCCAGACCATGTCGGTATCGCGCCAAGTGCTCTACTAGTTGAGCTATCCGGCACTATACTATATTTCGTTCAATTTAAACTATAACTTATTGGGCTCCACCGTCCATCGTACGGTAATACACCAAATGAATAAGTGGAAACCTAAACATGCAAACCTTCTCAATAAGACAATTCATAGATAAATTGAGAAAAATATAAATAGCCCAAACTGGAAATCAAACCCAGACCATGTCGGTATCGCGCCGAGTGCTCTTTGAGTTGAGCTATCCGGCACTATACTATATTTCGTTCAATTTAATCAATCTTATTGAGCCACACCGTCCATCGTACGGTAATACACCAATTTAATAAGTGAAAACCTAAACATGCAAACCTTCTCAATAAGACAATTTATAGATAAATTAAGAAAAATATAGATAGCCGGAACTGGGAATCGAACCCAGACCATGTCGGTATTGTGCCGAGTGCTCTACCAGTTGAGCTATCCGGCACTATACTATATTCCGTTCAATTTATTCTATAACTTATTGAGCCACACCGTCCATCGTACAGTAATACACCAATTTAATAAGTGGAAACCTTAACATGCAAACCTTCTCAATAAGACAGTTTATAGATAAATCGAGAAGAATATGGATAGCCCGAACTGGGAACCAAACCCAGACCATGTCGGTATCGCGCCGAGTGTTCTACTAGTTGAGCTATCCGGCACTATACTATATTTCGTTCAATTTAATCTATAACTTATTGAGCTCCACCGTCTATCGTACGGTAATACACCAAATGAATAAGTGGAAACCTAAACATGCAAACCTTCTCAATAAGACAATTTATAGATAAATTGAGAAGAATATAGATAGCCCGAACTGGGAATCGAACCCAGACCATGTCGGTATCGTGCCGAGTGCTCTACTAGTTGAGCTATCCGGCACTATACTATATTTCGTTCAATTTAATCTATAACTTATTGAGCTCCACCGTCCATCGTACGGTAATACACCAAATGAATAAGTGAAAACCTAAACATGCAAACCTTCTCAATAAGACAATTCATAGATAAATTGAGAAAAATATAGATAGCCCAAACTGGAAATCAAACCCAGACCATGTCGGTATCGCGCCGAGTGCTCTTCCAGTTGAGCTATCCGGCACTATACTATATTCCGTTCAATTTATTCTATAACTTATTGAGCCACACCGTCCATCGTACGGTAATAAACCAATTTAATAAGTGGAAACCTAAACATGCAAACCTTTTCAATAAGACAATTTATAGATAAATTAAGAAAAATATAGATAGCCCGAACTGGGAATCGAACCCAGACCATGTTGGTATCGCGCCGAGTGCTCTTCTAGTTGAGCTATCCGGCACTATACTATATTTCGTTCAATTTAATCGATAACTTATTGAGCCACACCGTCCATCGTACGGTAATACACCAATTTAATAAGTGGAAACCTAAACATGCAAACCTTCTCAATAAGACAATTTATAGATACATTAAGTAAAATATAGATAGCCCGAACTGGAAGTCGAACCCAGACCATGTCGGTATCGCGCCGAGTGCTCTACCAGTTGAGCTATCCGGCACTATACTATATTCCGTTCAATTTAATCTATAACTTATTGAGCTACATTGTTCATCGTCTGGTCATACACCAATTTAATAAGTGGAAACTTAAACATGCATACCTTCTCAATAAGACAATTTATAGATAAATTGAGAAAAATATAGATAGCCCGAACTGGGAATCGAACCCAGACCATGTCGGTATCGCGCCGAGTGCTCTTCCAGTTGAGCTATCCGGCACTATACTATATTTCTTTTAATTTAATCGATAACTTATTGAGCGACACCGTCCATCGTACGGTAATACACCAATTTAATGAGTGGGAACCTAAACATGCAAACCCTCTCAATAAGACACTTTATAGATAAATTAAGAAAAATATAGATAGCCCGAACTGGAAATCGAACCCAGACCATGTCGGTATCGCACCGAGTGCTCGACCAGTTAAGCTATCCGGACTATACCATAGTCCGTTCAATTTAATCTATAACTTATTGAGCCACACCGTCCATCGTACGGTAATACACCAATTTAATAAGTGGAAACCTAAACATGCAAACCTTCCCAATAAGACAATTTATAGATAAATTGAGAAAAATATAGATAGCCCGAACTGGGAATCGAACCCAGACCATGTCGGTATCGCGCCGAGTGCTCTACTAGTTGAGCTATCCGGCACTATACTATATTTCGTTCAATTTAATCTATAACTTATTGAGCTCCACCGTCCATCGTACGGTAATACACCATATGAATAAGTGGAAACCTAAACATGCAAACCTTCTCAATAAGACAATTCATAGATAAATTGAGAAAAATATAGATAGCCCAAACTGGAAATCAAACCCAGACCATGTCGGTATCGCGCCGAGTGCTCTTCCAGTTGAGCTATCCAGCACTATACTATATCCCGTTCAATTTGATCTTTAACTCATTGAGCCACACCGTTTATCGTCTGGTAATACACCAATTTAATAAGGGGAAATTCAAACATGCAAACCTTCTAAATAAGGAAATTTATAGATAAATTGAGAAGAATATAGATAGCCCGAACTGGGAATCGAACCCAGACCATGTCGGTATCGCGCCGAGTGCTCTTCCAGTTGAGCTCTTCGGCACTGTACTATATTTTGTTCAATTTTATCGATAACTTTTTGAGCCACACCGTCCATCGTACGGTAATACACCAATTTAATAAGTGGAAACCTAAACATGCGAACCTTCTCAATAAAACAATTTATAAATAAATTAAGACAAATATAGATAGCCCGAACTGGGAATCGAACCCAGACCATGTCGGTATCGCGCCGAGTGCTCTACTAGTTGAGCTATCTGGCACTATACTATATTCCGTTTAATTCAATCTATAACTTATTGAGCCACACCGTCTGTCGTACGGTAATACACCAAATTGATAAGTAGAAACCTAAACATGCAAACCTTCTCAATAAGACAATTTATAGATAAATTGAGAAAAATATAGATAGCCCGAACTGGGAATCGAACCCAGACCATGTCGGTATCGCGCCGAGTGCTCTACCAGTTGAGCTATCCGGCACTATACTATATTCCGTTCAATTTAATCTATAACTTATTGAGCCAAACCGTCCATCGTACGGTAATACACCAATTTAATAAGTGGAAACCTAAACATGGAAACCTTCTCAATAAGAGAATTAATAGATAAATTGAAAAAAATATAGATAGCCCGAACTGGGAATCGAACCCAGACCATGTCGGTATCGCGCCGAGTGCTCTTCCAGTTGAGCTATTCGGCACTGTACTATATTTTGTTCAATTTAATCGATGACTTTTTAAGCCACACCGTTTATCGTTTGGTAATACACCAATTTTATAAGTGGAAACTTAAACATGCAAACCTTCTCAATAAGACAATTTATAGATAAATTGAGAAGAATATAGATAGCCCGAACTGGGAATCGAACCCAGACCTTGTCGGTGTCGCGCCGAGTGCTCTTCCAGTTGAGCTATCCGGCACTGTACTATATTTTGCTCAATTTAATCGATAACTTTTTGAGCCACACCGTCCATCGTACGGTAATACACCAATTTAATAAGTGGAAACCTAAAAATGCAAACCTTCTCAATAAAACAATTTATAGATAAATAAAGACAAATATAGATAGCCCGAACTGGGAATCGAACCCAGACCATGTCGGTATCGCGCCGAGTGCTCTACTAATTGAGCTATCCGGCACTATACTATATTTCGTTCAATTTAATCTATAACTTATTGAGCTCCACCGTCCATCGTACGGTAATACACCAAATGAATAAGTGAAAACCTAAACATGCAAACCTTCTCAATAAGACAATTCATAGATAAATTGAGAAAAATATAGATAGCCCAAACTGGAAATCAAACCCAGACCATGTCGGTATCGCGCCGAGTGCTCTTCCAGTTGAGCTATCCGGCACTATACTATATTCCGTTCAATTTATTCTATAACTTATTGAGCCACACCGTCCATCGTACGGTAATAAACCAATTTAATAAGTGGAAACCTAAACATGCAAACCTTTTCAATAAGACAATTTATAGATAAATTAAGAAAAATATAGATAGCCCGAACTGGGAATCGAACCCAGACCATGTTGGTATCGCGCCGAGTGCTCTTCTAGTTGAGCTATCCGGCACTATACTATATTTCGTTCAATTTAATCGATAACTTATTGAGCCACACCGTCCATCGTACGGTAATACACCAATTTAATAAGTGGAAACCTAAACATGCAAACCTTCTCAATAAGACAATTTATAGATACATTAAGGAAAATATAGATAGCCCGAACTGGAAGTCGAACCCAGACCATGTCGGTATCGCGCCGAGTGCTCTACCAGTTGAGCTATCCGGCACTATACTATATTCCGTTCAATTTAATCTATAACTTATTGAGCTACATTGTTCATCGTCTGGTCATACACCAATTTAATAAGTGGAAACTTAAACATGCATACCTTCTCAATAAGACAATTTATAGATAAATTGAGAAAAATATAGATAGCCCGAACTGGGAATCGAACCCAGACCATGTCGGTATCGCGCCGAGTGCTCTTCCAGTTGAGCTATCCGGCACTATACTATATTTCTTTTAATTTAATCGATAACTTATTGAGCGACACCGTCCATCGTACGGTAATACACCAATTTAATGAGTGGGAACCTAAACATGCAAACCCTCTCAATAAGACACTTTATAGATAAATTAAGAAAAATATAGATAGCCCGAACTGGAAATCGAACCCAGACCATGTCGGTATCGCACCGAGTGCTCGACCAGTTAAGCTATCCGGACTATACCATAGTCCGTTCAATTTAATCTATAACTTATTGAGCCACACCGTCCATCGTACGGTAATACACCAATTTAATAAGTGGAAACCTAAACATGCAAACCTTCCCAATAAGACAATTTATAGATAAATTGAGAAAAATATAGATAGCCCGAACTGGGAATCGAACCCAGACCATGTCGGTATCGCGCCGAGTGCTCTACTAGTTGAGCTATCCGGCACTATACTATATTTCGTTCAATTTAATCTATAACTTATTGAGCTCCACCGTCCATCGTACGGTAATACACCATATGAATAAGTGGAAACCTAAACATGCAAACCTTCTCAATAAGACAATTCATAGATAAATTGAGAAAAATATAGATAGCCCAAACTGGAAATCAAACCCAGACCATGTCGGTATCGCGCCGAGTGCTCTTCCAGTTGAGCTATCCAGCACTATACTATATCCCGTTCAATTTGATCTTTAACTCATTGAGCCACACCGTTTATCGTCTGGTAATACACCAATTTAATAAGGGGAAATTCAAACATGCAAACCTTCTAAATAAGGAAATTTATAGATAAATTGAGAAGAATATAGATAGCCCGAACTGGGAATCGAACCCAGACCATGTCGGTATCGCGCCGAGTGCTCTTCCAGTTGAGCTCTTCGGCACTGTACTATATTTTGTTCAATTTTATCGATAACTTTTTGAGCCACACCGTCCATCGTACGGTAATACACCAATTTAATAAGTGGAAACCTAAACATGCGAACCTTCTCAATAAAACAATTTATAAATAAATTAAGACAAATATAGATAGCCCGAACTGGGAATCGAACCCAGACCATGTCGGTATCGCGCCGAGTGCTCTACTAGTTGAGCTATCTGGCACTATACTATATTCCGTTTAATTCAATCTATAACTTATTGAGCCACACCGTCTGTCGTACGGTAATACACCAAATTGATAAGTAGAAACCTAAACATGCAAACCTTCTCAATAAGACAATTTATAGATAAATTGAGAAAAATATAGATAGCCCGAACTGGGAATCGAACCCAGACCATGTCGGTATCGCGCCGAGTGCTCTACCAGTTGAGCTATCCGGCACTATACTATATTCCGTTCAATTTAATCTATAACTTATTGAGCCAAACCGTCCATCGTACGGTAATACACCAATTTAATAAGTGGAAACCTAAACATGGAAACCTTCTCAATAAGAGAATTAATAGATAAATTGAAAAAAATATAGATAGCCCGAACTGGGAATCGAACCCAGACCATGTCGGTATCGCGCCGAGTGCTCTTCCAGTTGAGCTATTCGGCACTGTACTATATTTTGTTCAATTTAATCGATGACTTTTTAAGCCACACCGTTTATCGTTTGGTAATACACCAATTTTATAAGTGGAAACTTAAACATGCAAACCTTCTCAATAAGACAATTTATAGATAAATTGAGAAGAATATAGATAGCCCGAACTGGGAATCGAACCCAGACCTTGTCGGTGTCGCGCCGAGTGCTCTTCCAGTTGAGCTATCCGGCACTGTACTATATTTTGCTCAATTTAATCGATAACTTTTTGAGCCACACCGTCCATCGTACGGTAATACACCAATTTAATAAGTGGAAACCTAAAAATGCAAACCTTCTCAATAAAACAATTTATAGATAAATAAAGACAAATATAGATAGCCCGAACTGGGAATCGAACCCAGACCATGTCGGTATCGCGCCGAGTGCTCTACTAATTGAGCTATCTGGCACTATCTTATATTCCGTTTAATTTAATCTATAACTTATTAAGCCACACCGTCCATCGTACGGTAATACACCAATTTAATAAGTGGAAACCTAAACATGCAAACCTTCTCAATAAGACAATTTATAGATAAATTGAGAAAAATATAGATAGCCCAAATTAGAAATTGAACCCAGACTATGTCGGTATCGCGCCGAGTGCTCTACCAGTTGAGCTATCTGGCACTATACTATATTCCATTCAATTTAATCTATAACTTATTGAGCCACACCGTTTATTGTCTGGTAATACACCAATTTGATAAGTGGAAACTTATACATGCATACCTTCTCAATAAGACAATTTATAAATAAATTGAGAAAAATATAGATAGCCCGAACTGGGAATCGAACCCAGACCATGTCGGTATCGCGCCGAGTGCTCTTCCAGTTGAGCTATTCGGCACTGTACTATATTTTGTTCAATTTAATCGATAACTTTCTGAGCCACACCGTCCATCGTACGGTAATACACCAATTTAATAAGTGGAAACCTAAACATGCGAACCTTCTCAATAAAACAATTTATAGATAAATTAAGACAAATATAGATAGCCCGAACTGGGAATCGAACCCAGACCATGTCGGTATCGCGCCGAGTGCTCTACTAGTTGAGCTATCTGGCACTATACTATATTCCGTTTAATTCAATCTATAACTTATTGAGCCACATCGTCTATTGTACGGTAATACACCAAATTGATAAGTAGAAACCTAAACATGCAAATCTTCTCAATAAGACAATTTATAGATAAATTGAGAAAAATATAGATAGCCCGAACTGGAAATTGAACCCAGACCATGTCGGTATCGCGCCGAGTGCTCTACCAGTTGAGCTATCCGGCACTATACTATATTCCATTCAATTTAATCTATAACTTATTGAGCCACACCGTTTATTGTCTGGTAATACACCAATTTGATAAGTGGAAACTTATACATGCATACCTTCTCAATAAGACAATCTATAAATAAATTGAGAAAAATATAGATAGCCCGAACTGGGAATCGAACCCAGACTATGTTGGTATCGCGCCGAGTGCTCTTCCAGTTTAGCTATCTGGTACTATACTATATTCCGTTAAATTTAATCTATAACTTATTGAGCCACACCGTCCATCGTACGGTAATACACCAATTGAATAAGTGGAAACCTAAACATGGAAACCTTCTCAATAAGAGAATTAATAGATAAATTGAAAAAAATATAGATAGCCCGAACTGGGAATCGAACCCAGACCTTGTCGGTATCGCGCCGAGTGCTCTTCCAGTTGAGCTATTCGGCACTGTACTATATTTTGTTCAATTTAATCTATAACTTATTGAGCCACACCGTTTATTGTCTGGTAATACACCAATTTGATAAGTGGAAACTTATACATGCATACCTTCTCAATAAGACAATCTATAAATAAATTGAGAAAAATATAGATAGCCCGAACTGGGAATCGAACCCAGACTATGTTGGTATCGCGCCGAGTGCTCTTCCAGTTGAGCTATCTGGTACTATACTATATTCCGTTAAATTTAATCTATAACTTATTGAGCCACACCGTCCATCGTACGGTAATACACCAATTGAATAAGTGGAAACCTAAACATGGAAACCTTCTCAATAAGAGAATTAATAGATAAATTGAAAAAAATATAGATAGCCCGAACTGGGAATCGAACCCAGACCATGTCGGTATCGCGCCGAGTGCTCTTCCAGTTGAGCTATTCGGCACTGTACTATATTTTGTTCAATTTAATCGATAACTTTTTGAGCCACACCGTTTATCGTTTGGTAATACACCAATTTTATAAGTGGAAACTTAAACATGCAAACCTTCTCAATAAGACAATTTATAGATAAATTGAGAAGAATATAGATAGCCCGAACTGGGAATCGAACCCAGACCTTGTCGGTGTCGCGCCGAGTGCTCTTCCAGTTGAGCTATCCGGCACTGTACTATATTTTGTTCAATTTAATCGATAACTTTTCGAGCCACACCGTCCATCGTACGGTAATACACCAATTTAATAAGTGGAAACCTAAAAATGCAAACCTTCTCAATAAAACAATTTATAGATAAATTAAGACAAATATAAATAGCCCGAACTGGGAATCGAATCCAGACCATGTCGGTATCGCGCCGAGTGCTCTACTAATTGAGCTATCTGGCACTATCTTATATTCCGTTTAATTTAATCTATAACTTATTGAGCTACACCGTCTATCGTACGGTAATACACCAAAGTAATAAGTAGAAACCTAAACATGCAAACCTTCTCAATAAGAATATTTATAGATAAATTGAGAAAAATATAGATAGCCCGAACTGGAAATCGAACCCAGACCATGTCGGTATCGCGCCGAGTGCTCTACCAGTTGAGCTATCCAGCACTATACTATATCCCGTTCAATTTGATCTTTAACTCATTGAGCCACACCGTTTATCGTCTGGTAATACACCAATTTAATAAGTGGAAACTTAAACATGCAAACTTTCTCAATTAGACAATTTATAGATAAATTGAGAAGAATATAGATAGCCCGAACTGGGAATCGAACCTACACCATGTCGGTATCGCGCCGAGTGCTCTTCCAGTTGAGCTCTTCGGTACTGTACTATATTTTGTTCAATTTTATCGATAACTTTTTGAGCCACACCGTCCATCGTACGGTAATACACCGATTTAATAAGTGGAAACCTAAACATGCGAACCTTCTCAATAAAACAATTTATAGATAAATTAAGACAGATATACATAGCCCGAACTGGGAATCGAACCCAGACCATGTCGGTATCGCGCCGAGTGCTCTACTAGTTGAGCTATCTGGCACTATACTATATTCCGTTTAATTCAATCTATAACTTATTGAGCCACACCGTCTGTCGTACGGTAATACACCAAATTGATAAGTAGAAACCTAAACATGCAAACCTTCTCAATAAGACAATTTATAGATAAATTGAGAAAAATATAGATAGCCCGAACTGGGAATCGAACCCAGACCATGTCGGTATCGCGCCGAGTGCTCTACCAGTTGAGCTATCCGGCACTATACTATATTCCGTTCAATTTAATCTATAACTTATTGAGCCACACCGTCCATCGTACGGTAATACACCAATTTAATAAGTGGAAACCTAAACATGGAAACCTTCTCAATAAGAGAATTAATAGATAAATTGAAAAAAAAATAGATAGCCCGAACTGGGAATCGAACCCAGACCATGTCGGTATCGCGCCGAGTGCTCTTCCAGTTGAGCTATTCGGCACTGTACTATATTTTGTTCAATTTAATCGATAACTTTTTGAGCCACACCGTCCATCGTACAGTAATACACCAATTTAATAAGTGGAAACCTAAACATGCAAACCTTCTCAATAAAACAATTTATAGATAAATTAAGACAAATATAGATAGCCCGAACTGGGAATCGAACCCAGACCATGTCGTATCGCGCCGAGTGCTCTACTAGTTGGGCTATCTGGCACTATACTATATTCCGTTTAATTCAATCAATAACTTATTGAGCCACACCGTCTATCGTACGGTAATACACCAAATTGATAAGTAGAAACCTAAACATGCAAACCTTCTCAATAAGACAATTAATAGATAAATTGAGGAAAATATAGATAGCCCGAAATGGGAATCGAACCCAGACCATGTCGGTATCGTGCCGAGTGCTCTACTAGTTGAGCTATCTGGCACTATTCTATATTCCGTTAAATTTAATCTATAACTTATCGAGCCACACCGTTTATCGTCTGGTAATACACCAATTTAATAAGTGGAAACTCAAACATGCAAACCTTCTCCATAAGACAATTTATAGATAAATTGAGAAGAATATAGATAGCCCGAACTGGAAATTGAACCCAGACCATGTCGGTATCGCGCCGAGTGCTCTACCAGTTGAGCTATCCGGCACTATACTATATTCCATTCAATTTAATCTATAACTTATTGAGCCACGCCGTTTATTGTCTGGTAATACACCAATTTGATAAGTGTAAACTTATACATGCATACCTTCTCAATAAGACAATTTATAAATAAATTGAGAAAAATATAGATAGCCCGAACTGGGAATCGAACCCAGACTATGTTGGTATCGCGCCGAGTGCTCTTCCAGTTAAGCTATCTGGTACTATACTATATTCCGTTCAATTTAATCTATAACTTATTGAGCCACACCGTCCATCGTACGGTAATACACCAATTGAATAAGTGGAAACCAAAACATGCAAACCTTCTCGATAAGACAATTTATAGATAAATCGAGAAGAATATAGATAGCCCGAACTGGGAATCGAACCCAGACCATGTCGGTATCGTGCCGAGTGCTCTACTAGTTGAGCTATCTGGCACTATACTATATTCCGTTAAATTTAATCTTTAACTTATCGAGCCACACCGTCTATCGTACGGTAATACACCAAATTAATAAGTAGAAACCTAAACATGCAAACCTTCTCAATAAGACAATTTATAGATAAATTGGGAAAAATATAGATAGACCGAACTGGAAATCGAACCCAGACCATGTCGGTATCGCGCCAAGTGCTCTACCAGTTGAGCTATCGAGCACTCTACTATATTCCGCTCAATTTGATCTTTAACTTATTGAGCCACACCGTTTATCGTCTGGTAATACACCAATTTAATAAGTGGAAACTTAAACATGCAAACCTTCTCCATAAGACAATTTATCGATAAATTGAGAAGAATATAGATAGCCCGAACTGGGAATCGAACCCAGACCATGTCGGTATCGCGCCGAGTGCTCTACCAGTTGAGCTATCCGGCACTATACTTTATTCCGTTTAATTTAATCTATAACTTATTAAGCCACACCGTCCATCGTACGGTAATACACCAATTTAATAAGTAGAAACCTAAACATGCGAACCTTCTCAATAAAACAATTTATAGATAAATTAAGACAAATATAGATAGCCCGAACTGGGAATCGAACCCAGACCATGTCGGTATCGCGCCGAGTGCTCTACCAGTTGAGCTATCCGGCACTATACTTTATTCCGTTCAATTTAATCTATAACTTATTAAGCTACACCGTCCATCGTACGGTAATACACCAATTTAATAAGTGGAAACCTAAACATGGAAACCTTCTCAATAAGCGAATTAATAGATAAATTGAAAAAAATATATATAGCCCGAACTGGGAATCGAACCCAGACCATGTCGGTATCGCGCCGAGTGCTCTTCCAGTTGAGCTATTCGGCACTGTACTATATTTTGTTCAATTTTATCGATAACTTTTTGAGCCACACCGTCCATCGTACGGTAATACACCAATTTAATAAGTGGAAACCTAAACATGCGAACCTTCTCAATAAAACAATTTATAGATAAATTAAGACAAATATAGATAGCCCGAACTGGGAATCGAACCCAGACCATGTCGGAATCGCGCCGAGTGCTCTACTAGTTGAGCTATCTGGCACTCTACTATATTCCGTTTAATTCAATCTATAACTTATTGAGCCACACCGTCTGTCGTACGGTAATACACCAAATTGATAAGTAGAAACCTAAACATGCAAACCTTCTCAATAAGACAATTTATAGATAAATTGAGAAAAATATAGATAGCCCGAACTGGAAATTGAACCCAGACCATGTCGGTATCGCGCCGAGTGCTCTACCAGTTGAGCTATCCGGCACTATACTATATTCCATTCAATTTAATCTATAACTTATTGAGCCACACCGTTTATTGTCTGGTAATACACCAATTTGAAAAGTGTAAACTTATACATGCATACCTTCTCAATAAGACAATTTATAAATAAATTGAGAAAAATATAGATAGCCCGAACTGGGAATCGAACCCAGACTATGTTGGTATCGCGCCGAGTGCTCTTCCAGTTAAGCTATCTGGTACTATACTATATTCCGTTCAATTTAATCTATAACTTATTGAGCCACACCGTCCATCGTACGGTAATACACTAATTGAATAAGTGGAAACCTGAACATGCAAACCTTCTCGATAAGACAATTTATAGATAAATTGAGAAGAATATAGATAGCCCGAACTGGGAATCGAACCCAGACCATGTCGGTATCGTGCCGAGTGCTCTACTAGTTGAGCTATCTTGCACTATACTATATTCCGTTAAATTTAATCTATAACTTATCGAGCCACACCGTCTATCGTACGGTAATACACCAAATTAATAAGTAGAAACCTAAACATGCAAACCTTCTCAATGAGACAATTTATAGATAAATTGAGAAAAATATAGATAGACCGAACTGGAAATCGAACCCAGACCATGTCGGTATCGCGCCAAGTGCTCTACCAGTTGAGCTATCCAGCACTCTACTATATTCCGTTCAATTTGATCTTTAACTTATTGAGCCACACCGTTTATCGTCTGGTAATACACCAATTTAATAAGTGGAAACTTAAACATGCAAACCTTCTCCATAAGACAATTTATAGATAAATTGAGAAGAATATAGATAGCCCGAACTGGGAATCGAACCCAGACCATGTCGGTATCGCGCCGAGTGCTCTACCAGTTGAGCTATCGGGCACTGTACTTTATTCCGTTCAATTTAATCTATAACTTATTAAGCCACACCGTCCATCGTACGGTAATACACCAATTTAATAAGTGGAAACCTAAACATGCGAACCTTCTCAATAAAACAATTTATAGATAAATTAAGACAAATATAGATAGCCCGAACTGGGAATCGAACCCAAACCATGTCGGTATCGCGCCGAGTGCTCTACCAGTTGAGCTATCCGGCACTATACTATATTCCATTCAATTTAATCTATAACTTATTGAGCCACGCCGTTTATTGTCTGGTAATACACCAATTTGATAAGTGTAAACTTATACATGCATACCTTCTCAATAAGACAATTTATAAATAAATTGAGAAAAATATAGATAGCCCGAACTGGGAATCGAACCCAGACTATGTTGGTATCGCGCCGAGTGCTCTTCCAGTTAAGCTATCTGGTACTATACTATATTCCGTTCAATTTAATCTATAACTTATTGAGCCACACCGTCCATCGTACGGTAATACACCAATTGAATAAGTGGAAACCTAAACATGCAAACCTTCTCGATAAGACAATTTATAGATAAATTGAGAAGAATATAGATAGCCCGAACTGGGAATTGAACCCAGACCATGTCGGTATCGTGCCGAGTGCTCTACTAGTTGAGCTATCTGGCACTATACTATATTCCGTTAAATTTAATCTTTAACTTATCGAGCCACACCGTCCATCGTACGGTAATACACCAAATTAATAAGTAGAAACCTAAACATGCAAACCTTCTCAATAAGACAATTTATAGATAAATTGGGAAAAATAAAGATAGACCGAACTGGAAATCGAACCCAGACCATGTCGGTATCGCGCCAAGTGCTCTACCAGTTGAGCTATCGAGCACTCTACTATATTCCGCTCAATTTGATCTTTAACTTATTGAGCCACACCGTTTATCGTCTGGTAATACACCAATTTAATAAGTGGAAACTTAAACATGCAAACCTTCTCCATAAGACAATTTATCGATAAATTGAGAAGAATATAGATAGCCCGAACTGGGAATCGAACCCAGACCATGTCGGTATCGCGCCGAGTGCTCTACCAGTTGAGCTATCCGGCACTATACTTTATTCCGTTTAATTTAATCTATAACTTATTAAGCCACACCGTCCATCGTACGGTAATACACCAATTTAATAAGTAGAAACCTAAACATGCGAACCTTCTAAATAAAACAATTTATAGATAAATTAAGACAAATATAGATAGCCCGAACTGGGAATCGAACCCAGACCATGTCGGTATCGCGCCGAGTGCTCTACCAGTTGAGCTATCCGGCACTATACTTTATTCCGTTCAATTTAATCTATAACTTATTAAGCTACACCGTCCATCGTACGGTAATACACCAATTTAATAAGTGGAAACCTAAACATGGAAACCTTCTCAATAAGCGAATTAATAGATAAATTGAAAAAAATATATATAGCCCGAACTGGGAATCGAACCCAGACCATGTCGGTATCGCGCCGAGTGCTCTTCCAGTTGAGCTATTCGGCACTGTACTATATTTTGTTCAATTTTATCGATAACTTTTTGAGCCACACCGTCCATCGTACGGTAATACACCAATTTAATAAGTGGAAACCTAAACATGCGAACCTTCTCAATAAAACAATTTATAGATAAATTAAGACAAATATAGATAGCCCGAACTGGGAATCGAACCCAGACCATGTCGGAATCGCGCCGAGTGCTCTTCCAGTTAAGCTATCTGGTACTATACTATATTCCGTTCAATTTAATCTATAACTTATTGAGCCACACCGTCCATCGTACGGTAATACACCAATTGAATAAGTGGAAACCTGAACATGCAAACCTTCTCGATAAGACAATTTATAGATAAATTGAGAAGAATATAGATAGCCCGAACTGGGAATCGAACCCAGACCATGTCGGTATCGCGCCAAGTGCTCTACCAGTTGAGCTATCCAGCACTCTACTATATTCCGTTCAATTTGATCTTTAACTTATTGAGCCACACCGTTTATCGTCTGGTAATACACCAATTTAATAAGTGGAAACTTAAACATGCAAACCTTCTCCATAAGACAATTTATAGATAAATTGAGAAGAATATAGATAGCCCGAACTGGGAATCGAACCCAGACCATGTCGGTATCGCGCCGAGTGCTCTACCAGTTGAGCTATCGGGCACTATACTTTATTCCGTTCAATTTAATCTATAACTTATTAAGCCACACCGTCCATCGTACGGTAATACACCAATTTAATAAGTGGAAACCTAAACATGCGAACCTTCTCAATAAAACAATTTATAGATAAATTAAGACAAATAAAGATAGCCCGAACTGGGAATCGAACCCAAACCATGTCGGTATCGCGCCGAGTGCTCTACTAGTTGAGCTATCTGGCACTCTACTATATTCCGTTTAATTCAATCTATAACTTATTGAGCCACACCGTCTGTCGTACGGTAATACACCAAATTGATAAGTAGAAACCTAAACATGCAAACCTTCTCAATAAGACAATTTATAGATAAATTGAGAAAAATATAGATAGCCCGATCTGGAAATTGAACCCAGACCATGTCGGTATCGCGCCAAGTGCTCTACCAGTTGAGCTATCCGGCACTATACTATATTCCATTCAATTTAATCTATAACTTATTGAGCCACACCGTTTATTTTCTGGTAATACACCAATTTGATAAGTGTAAACTTATACATGCATACCTTCTCAATAAGACAATTTATAAATAAATTGAGAAAAATATAGATAGCCCGAACTGGGAATCGAACCCAGACTATGTTGGTATCGCGCCGAGTGCTCTTCCAGTTAAGCTATCTGGTACTATACTATATTCCGTTCAATTTAATCTATAACTTATTGAGCCACACCGTCCATCGTACGGTAATACACCAATTGAATAAGTGGAAACCTAAACATGCAAACCTTCTCGATAAGACAATTTATAGATAAATTGAGAAGAATATAGATAGCCCGAACTGGGAATCGAACCCAGACCATGTCGGTATCGTGCCGAGTGCTCTACTAGTTGAGCTATCTGGCACTATACTATATTCCGTTAAATTTAATCTATAACTTATCGAGCCACACCGTCTATCGTACGGTAATACACCAAATTAATAAGTAGAAACCGAAACATGCAAACCTTCTCAATCAGACAATTTATAGATAAATTGAGAAGAATATAGATAGCCCGAACTGGGAATCGAACCCAGACCATGTCGGTATCGAGCCGAATGCTCTACCAGTTGAGCTATCCGGCACTATACTTTATTCCGTTCAATTTAATCTATAACTTATTGAGCCACACCGTCCATCGTACGGTAATACACCAATTGAATAAGTGGAAACCTAAACATGCAAACCTTCTCGATAAGACAATTTATAGATAAATTGAGAAGAATATAGATAGACCGAACTGGAAATCGAACCCAGACCATGTCGGTATCGCGCCAAGTGCTCTACCAGTTGAGCTATCTGGCACTATACTATATTCCGTTTAATTCAATCTATAACTTATTGAGCCACATCGTCTATCGTACGGTAATACACCAAATTGATAAGTAGAAACCTAAACATGCAAACCTTCTCAATAAGACAATTTATAGATAAATTGAGAAAAATATAGATAGCCCGAACTGGGAATCGAACCCAGACCATGTCGGTATCGCGCCGTGTGCTCTACTAGTTGAGCTATCCGGCACTATACTATATTCCATTCAATCTAATCTATAACTTATTGAGCCACACCGTCTGTCGTACGGTAATACACCAAATTGATAAGTAGAAACCTAAACATGCAAACCTTCTTAATAAGACAATATATAGATAAATTGAGAAAAATATAGATAGCCCGAACTGGAAAATGAACCCAGACCATGTCGGTATCGCGCCGAGTGCTCTACCAGTTGAGCTATCCGGCACTATACTATATTCCATTTAATTTAATCTATAACTTATTAAGCCACACCGTTTATTGTCGGGAAATACACCAATTTGATAAGTGGAAACTTATACATGCATACCTTCTCAATAAGACAATTTATAAATAAATTGAGAAAAATATAGATAGCCCGAACTGGGAATCGAACCCAGACTATGTTGGTATCGCGCCGAGTGCTCTACCAGTTGAGCTATCGGGCACTATACTTTATTCCGTTCAATTTAATCTATAACTTATTAAGCCACACCGTCCATCGTACGGTAATACACCAATTTAATAAGTGGAAACCTAAACATGCGAACCTTCTCAATAAAACAATTTATAGATAAATTAAGACAAATAAAGATAGCCCGAACTGGGAATCGAACCCAAACCATGTCGGTATCGCGCCGAGTGCTCTACTAGTTGAGCTATCTGGCACTCTACTATATTCCGTTTAATTCAATCTATAACTTATTGAGCCACACCGTCTGTCGTACGGTAATACACCAAATTGATAAGTAGAAACCTAAACATGCAAACCTTCTCAATAAGACAATTTATAGATAAATTGAGAAAAATATAGATAGCCCGATCTGGAAATTGAACCCAGACCATGTCGGTATCGCGCCAAGTGCTCTACCAGTTGAGCTATCCGGCACTATACTATATTCCATTCAATTTAATCTATAACTTATTGAGCCACACCGTTTATTTTCTGGTAATACACCAATTTGATAAGTGTAAACTTATACATGCATACCTTCTCAATAAGACAATTTATAAATAAATTGAGAAAAATATAGATAGCCCGAACTGGGAATCGAACCCAGACTATGTTGGTATCGCGCCGAGTGCTCTTCCAGTTAAGCTATCTGGTACTATACTATATTCCGTTCAATTTAATCTATAACTTATTGAGCCACACCGTCCATCGTACGGTAATACACCAATTGAATAAGTGGAAACCTAAACATGCAAACCTTCTCGATAAAACAATTTATAGATAAATTGAGAAGAATATAGATAGCCCGAACTGGGAATCGAACCCAGACCATGTCGGTATCGTGCCGAGTGCTCTACTAGTTGAGCTATCTGGCACTATACTATATTCCGTTCAATTTAATCTATAACTTATTGAGCCACACCGTCCATCGTACGGTAATACACCAATTGAATAAGTGGAAACCTAAACATGCAAACCTTCTCGATAAGACAATTTATAGATAAATTGAGAAGAATATAGATAGACCGAACTGGAAATCGAACCCAGACCATGTCGGTATCGCGCCAAGTGCTCTACCAGTTGAGCTATCTGGCACTATACTATATTCCGTTTAATTCAATCTATAACTTATTGAGCCACATCGTCTATCGTACGGTAATACACCAAATTGATAAGTAGAAACCTAAACATGCAAACCTTCTCAATAAGACAATTTATAGATAAATTGAGAAAAATATAGATAGCCCGAACTGGGAATCGAACCCAGACCATGTCGGTATCGCGCCGAGTGCTCTACTAGTTGAGCTATCCGGCACTATACTATATTCCATTCAATCTAATCTATAACTTATTGAGCCACACCGTCTGTCGTACGGTAATACACCAAATTGATAAGTAGAAACCTAAACATGCAAACCTTCTTAATAAGACAATATATAGATAAATTGAGAAAAATATAGATAGCCCGAACTGGAAAATGAACCCAGACCATGTCGGTATCGCGCCGAGTGCTCTACCAGTTGAGCTATCCGGCACTATACTATATTCCATTTAATTTAATCTATAACTTATTAAGCCACACCGTTTATTGTCGGGAAATACACCAATTTGATAAGTGGAAACTTATACATGCATACCTTCTCAATAAGACAATTTATAAATAAATTGAGAAAAATATAGATAGCCCGAACTGGGAATCGAACCCAGACTATGTTGGTATCGCGCCGAGTGCTCTTCCAGTTGAGCTATCTGGTACTATACTATATTCCGTTCAATTTAATCTATAACTTATTGAGCCACAGCGTCTATCGTACGGTAATACACCAATTGAATAAGTGGAAACCTAAACATGCAAACCTTCTCAATAAGACAATTTATAGATAAATTAAGAAGAATATAGATAGCCCGAACTGGGAATCGAACCCAGACCATGTCGGTATCGCGCCGAGTGCTCTACCAGTTGAGCTATCCGGCACTATACTTTATTCCGTTCAATTTAATCTATAACTTATTAAGCCACACCGTCCATCGTACGATAATACACCAATTTAATAAGTGGAAACCTAAACATGGAAACCTTCTCAATAAGAGAATTAATAGATGAATTGAAAAAAATATAGATAGCCTGAACTGGGAATCGAACCCAGACCATGTCGGTATCGCGCCGAGTGCTCTTCCAGTTGAGCTATTCGGCACTGTACTATATTTTGTTCAATTTAATCGATAACTTTTTGAGCCACACCGTCCATCGTACGGTAAGACACCAATTTAATAAGTGGAAACCTAAACATGCGAACCTTCTCAATAAAACAATTTATAGATAAATTAAGACAAATATAGATAGCCCGAACTGGGAATCGAACCCAGACCATGTCGGTATCGCGCCGAGTGCTCTACTAGTTGAGCTATCTGGCACTATACTATATTCCGTTTAATTCAATCTATAACTTATTGAGCCACATCGTCTATCGTACGGTAATACACCAAATTGATGAGTAGAAACCTAAACATGCAAACCTTCTCAATAAGACAATTTATAGATAAATTGAGAAAAATATAGATAGCCCGAACTGGAAATTGAACCCAGACCATGTCGGTATCGCGCCGAGTGCTCTACTAGTTGAGCTATCTGGCACTATACTATATTCTGTTTAATTCAATCTATAACTTATTGAGCCACATCGTCTATCGTACGGTAATACACCAAATTGATAAGTAGAAACCTAAACATGCAAACCTTCTCAATAAGACAATTTATAGATAAATTGAGAAAAATATAGATAGCCCGAACTGGAAATTGAACCCAGACCATGTCGGTATCGCGCCGAGTGCTCTACCAGTTGAGCTATCCGGCACTATACTATATTCCATTCAATTTAATCTATAACTTATTGAGCCACACCGTTTATTGTCTGGTAATACACCAATTTGATAAGTGGAAACTTATACATGCATACCTTCTCAATAAGACAATTTATAAATAAATTGAGAAAAATATAGATAGCCCGAACTGGGAATCGAACCCAGACTATGTTGATATCGCGCCGAGTGCTCTTCCAGTTGAGCTATCTGGTACTATACTATATTCCGTTAAATTTAATCTATAACTTATTGAGCCACACCGTCCATCGTACGGTAATACACCAATTGAATAAGTGGAAACCTAAACATGCAAACCTTCTCAATAAGACAATTTATAGATAAATTGAGAAAAATATAGATAGCCCGAACTGGAAATTGAACCCAGACCATGTCGGTATCGCGCCGAGTGCTCTACTAGTTGAGCTATCTGGCACTATACTATATTCTGTTTAATTCAATCTATAACTTATTGAGCCACATCGTCTATCGTACGGTAATACACCAAATTGATAAGTAGAAACCTAAACATGCAAACCTTCTCAATAAGACAATTTATAGATAAATTGAGAAAAATATAGATAGCCCGAACTGGAAATTGAACCCAGACCATGTCGGTATCGCGCCGAGTGCTCTACCAGTTGAGCTATCCGGCACTATACTATATTCCATTCAATGTAATCTATAACTTATTGAGCCACACCGTTTATTGTCTGGTAATACACCAATTTGATAAGTGGAAACTTATACATGCATACCTTCTCAATAAGACAATTTATAAATAAATTGAGAAAAATATAGATAGCCCGAACTGGGAATCGAACCCAGACTATGTTGATATCGCGCCGAGTGCTCTTCCAGTTGAGCTATCTGGTACTATACTATATTCCGTTAAATTTAATCTATAACTTATCGAGCCACACCGTCTATCGTACGGTAACACACCAAATTAATAAGTGGAAACCTAAACATGGAAACCTTCTCAATAAGAGAATTAATAGATAAATTGAAAAAAATATAGATAGCCCGAACTGGGAATCGAACCCAGACCATGTCGGTATCGCGCCGAGTGCTCTTCCAGCTGAGCTATCCGGCACTGTACTATATTTTGTTTAATTTAATCGATAACTTTTTGAGCCACACCGTCCATCGTACGGTAATACACCAATTTAATAAGTGGAAAACTAAACATGGAAACCTTCTCAATAAGAGAATTAATAGATAAATTGAAAAAAATATAGATAGCCCGAACTGGGAATCGAACCCAGACCATGTCGGTATCGCGCCGAGTGCTCTACTAGTTGAGCTATCTAGCACTATACTATATTCCGTTTAATTTAATCTATAACTTATTGAGCCACACCGTCTATCGTACGGTAATACACCAAATTAATAGTAGAAACCTAAACATGCAAACCTTCTCAATAAGACAAATCATAGATAAATTGAGAAAAATATAGATAGTCCGAACTGGAAATGGAACCCAGACCATGTCGGTATCGCGCCGAGTGCTCTACCAGTTGAGCTATTTAGCACTATACTATATTCCGTTCAATTTGATCTTTAACTCATTGAGCCACACCGTTTATCGTCTGGTAATACACCAATTTTATAAGTGGAAACTTAAACATGCAAACCTTCTCAATAAAACAATTCATAGATAAATTGAGAAGAATATAGATAGCCCAAACTGGGAATCGAACCCAGACCATGTCGGTATCGCGCCGAGTGCTCTACCAGTTGAGCTATCTGGCACTATACTATATTCCATTCAATTTAATCTATAACTTATTGAGCCACACCGTTTATTGTCTGGTAATACACCAATTTGATAAGTGGAAACTTATACATGCATACCTTCTCAATAAGACAATTTATAAATAAATTGAGAAAAATATAGATAGCCCGAACTGGGAATCGAACCCAGACCATGTCGGTATCGCGCCGAGTGCTCTTCCAGTTGAGCTATTCGGCACTGTACTATATTTTGTTCAATTTAATCGATAACTTTCTGAGCCACACCGTTTATTGTCTGGTAATACACCAATTTGATAAGTGGAAACTTATACATGCATACCTTCTCAATAAGACAATCTATAAATGAATTGAGAAAAATATAGATAGCCCGAACTGGGAATCGAACCCAGACTATGTTGGTATCGCGCCGAGTGCTCTTCCAGTTGAGCTATCTGGTACTATACTATATTCCGTTTAATTCAATCTATAACTTATTGAGCCACATCGTCTATTGTACGGTAATACACCAAATTGATAAGTAGAAACCTAAACATGCAAATCTTCTCAATAAGACAATTTATAGATAAATTGAGAAAAATATAGATAGCCCGAACTGGAAATTGAACCCAGACCATGTCGGTATCGCGCCGAGTGCTCTACCAGTTGAGCTATCCGGCACTATACTATATTCCATTCAATTTAATCTATAACTTATTGAGCCACACCGTTTATTGTCTGGTAATACACCAATTTGATAAGTGGAAACTTATACATGCATACCTTCTCAATAAGACAATCTATAAATGAATTGAGAAAAATATAGATAGCCCGAACTGGGAATCGAACCCAGACTATGTTGGTATCGCGCCGAGTGCTCTTCCAGTTGAGCTATCCGGCACTATACTATATTCCGTTAAATTTAATCTATAACTTATTGAGCCACACCGTCCATCGTACGGTAATACACCAATTGAATAAGTGGAAACCTAAACATGGAAACCTTCTCAATAAGAGAATTAATAGATAAATTGAAAAAAATATAGATAGCCCGAACTGGGAATCGAACCCAGACCATGTCGGTATCGCGGCGAGTGCTCTTCCAGTTGAGCTATTCGGCACTGTACTATATTTTGTTCAATTTAATCGATAACTTTTTGAGCCACACCGTTTATCGTTTGGTAATACACCAATTTTATAAGTGAAAACTTAAACATGCAAACCTTCTCAATAAGACAATTTATAGATAAATTGAGAAGAATATAGATAGCCCGAACTGGGAATCGAACCCAGACCTTGTCGGTGTCGCGCCGAGTGCTCTTCCAGTTGAGCTATCCAGCACTGTACTATATTTTGTTCAATTTAATCGATAACTTTTCGAGCCACACCGTCCATCGTACGGTAATACACCAATTTAATAAGTGGAAACCTAAAAATGCAAACCTTCTCAATAAAACAATTTATAGATAAATTAAGACAAATATAAATAGCCCGAACTGGGAATCGAATCCAGACCATGTCGGTATCGCGCCGAGTGCTCTACTAATTGAGCTATCTGGCACTATCTTATATTCCGTTTAATTTAATCTATAACTTATTGAGCTACACCGTCTATCGTACGGTAATACACCAAAGTAATAAGTAGAAACCTAAACATGCAAACCTTCTCAATAAGAATATTTATAGATAAATTGAGAAAAATATAGATAGCCCGAACTGGAAATCGAACCCAGACCATGTCGGTATCGCGCCGAGTGCTCTACCAGTTGAGCTATCCAGCACTATACTATATCCCGTTCAATTTGATCTTTAACTCATTGAGCCACACCGTTTATCGTCTGGTAATACACCAATTTAATAAGTGGAAACTTAAACATGCAAACCTTCTCAATTAGACAATTTATAGATAAATTGAGAAGAATATAGATAGCCCGAACTGGGAATCGAACCTACACCATGTCGGTATCGCGCCGAGTGCTCTTCCAGTTGAGCTCTTCGGCACTGTACTATATTTTGTTCAATTTTATCGATAACTTTTTGAGCCACACCGTCCATCGTACGGTAATACACCGATTTAATAAGTGGAAACCTAAACATGCGAACCTTCTCAATAAAACAATTTATAGATAAATTAAAACAAATATACATAGCCTGAACTGGGAATCGAACCCAGACCATGTCGGTATCGCGCCGAGTGCTCTACTAGTTGAGCTATCTGGCACTATACTATATTCCGTTTAATTCAATCTATAACTTATTGAGCCACACCGTCTGTCGTACGGTAATACACCAAATTGATAAGTAGAAACCTAAACATGCAAACCTTCTCAATAAGACAATTTATAGATAAATTGAGAAAAATATAGATAGCCCGAACTGGGAATCGAACCCAGACCATGTCGGTATCGCGCCGAGTGCTCTACCAGTTGAGCTATCCGGCACTATACTATATTCCGTTCAATTTAATCTATAACTTATTGAGCCACACCGTCAATCGTACGGTAATACACCAATTTAATAAGTGGAAACCTAAACATGGAAACCTTCTCAATAAGAGAATTAATAGATAAATTGAAAAAAATATAGATAGCCCGAACTGGGAATCGAACCCAGACCATGTCGGTATCGCGCCGAGTGCTCTTCCAGTTGAGCTATTCGGCACTGTACTATATTTTGTTCAATTTAATCGATAACTTTTTGAGCCACACCGTCCATCGTACGGTAATACACCAATTTAAAAAGTGGAAACCTAAAAATGCAAACCTTCTCAATAAAACAATTTATAGATAAATTAAGACAAATATAAATAGCCCGAACTGGGAATCGAATCCAGACCATGTCGGTATCGCGCCGAGTGCTCTACTAATTGAGCTATCTGGCACTATCTTATATTCCGTTTAATTTAATCTATAACTTATTGAGCTACACCGTCTATCGTACGGTAATACACCAAAGTAATAAGTAGAAACCTAAACATGCAAACCTTCTCAATAAGAATATTTATAGATAAATTGAGAAAAATATAGATAGCCCGAACTGGAAATCGAACCCAGACCATGTCGGTATCGCGCCGAGTGCTCTACCAGTTGAGCTATCCAGCACTATACTATATCCCGTTCAATTTGATCTTTAACTCATTGAGCCACACCGTTTATCGTCTGGTAATACACCAATTTAATAAGTGGAAACTTAAACATGCAAACCTTCTCAATTAGACAATTTATAGATAAATTGAGAAGAATATAGATAGCCCGAACTGGGAATCGAACCTACACCATGTCGGTATCGCGCCGAGTGCTCTTCCAGTTGAGCTCTTCGGCACTGTACTATATTTTGTTCAATTTTATCGATAACTTTTTAAGCCACACCGTCCATCGTACGGTAATACACCGATTTAATAAGTGGAAACCTGAACATGCGAACCTTCTCAATAAAACAACTTATAGATAAATTAAAACAAATATACATAGCCCGAACTGGGAATCGAACCCAGACCATGTCGGTATCGCGCCGAGTGCTCTACTAGTTGAGCTATCTGGCACTATACTATATTCCGTTTAATTCAATCTATAACTTATTGAGCCACACCGTCTGTCGTACGGTAATACACCAAATTGATAAGTAGAAACCTAAACATGCAAACCTTCTCAATAAGACAATTTATAGATAAATTGAGAAAAATATAGATAGCCCGAACTGGGAATCGAACCCAGACCATGTCGGTATCGCGCCGAGTGCTCTACCAGTTGAGCTATCCGGCACTATACTATATTCTGTTTAATTCAATCTATAACTTATTGAGCCACATCGTCTATCGTACGGTAATACAACAAATTGATAAGTAGAAACCTAAACATGCAAACCTTCTCAATAAGACAATTTATAGATAAATTGAGAAAAATATAGATAGCCCGAACTGGAAATTGAACCCAGACCATGTCGGTATCGCGCCGAGTGCTCTACCAGTTGAGCTATCCGGCACTATACTATATTCCATTCAATTTAATCTATAACTTATTGAGCCACACCGTTTATTGTCTGGTAATACACCAATTTGATAAGTGGAAACTTATACATGCATACCTTCTCAATAAGACAATTTATAAATAAATTGAGAAAAATATAGATAGCCCGAACTGGGAATCGAACCCAGACTATGTTGATATCGCGCCGAGTGCTCTTCCAGTTGAGCTATCTGGTACTATACTATATTCCGTTAAATTTAATCTATAACTTATCGAGCCACACCGTCTATCGTACGGTAACACACCAAATTAATAAGTGGAAACCTAAACATGGAAACCTTCTCAATAAGAGAATTAATAGATAAATTGAAAAAAATATAGATAGCCCGAACTGGGAATCGAACCCAGACCATGTCGGTATCGCGCCGAGTGCTCTTCCAGCTGAGCTATCCGGCACTGTACTATATTTTGTTTAATTTAATCGATAACTTTTTGAGCCACACCGTCCATCGTACGGTAATACACCAATTTAATAAGTGGAAAACTAAACATGGAAACCTTCTCAATAAGAGAATTAATAGATAAATTGAAAAAAATATAGATAGCCCGAACTGGGAATCGAACCCAGACCATGTCGGTATCGCGCCGAGTGCTCTACTAGTTGAGCTATCTAGCACTATACTATATTCCGTTTAATTTAATCTATAACTTATTGAGCCACACCGTCTATCGTACGGTAATACACCAAATTAATAGTAGAAACCTAAACATGCAAACCTTCTCGATAAGACAATTCATAGATAAATTGAGAAAAATATAGATAGTCCGAACTGGAAATGGAACCCAGACCATGTCGGTATCGCGCCGAGTGCTCTACCAGTTGAGCTATTTAGCACTATACTATATTCCGTTCAATTTGATCTTTAACTCATTGAGCCACACCGTTTATCGTCTGGTAATACACCAATTTTATAAGTGGAAACTTAAACATGCAAACCTTCTCAATAAAACAATTCATAGATAAATTGAGAAGAATATAGATAGCCCAAACTGGGAATCGAACCCAGACCATGTCGGTATCGCGCCGAGTGCTCTACCAGTTGAGCTATCTGGCACTATACTATATTCCATTCAATTTAATCTATAACTTATTGAGCCACACCGTTTATTGTCTGGTAATACACCAATTTGATAAGTGGAAACTTATACATGCATACCTTCTCAATAAGACAATTTATAAATAAATTGAGAAAAATATAGATAGCCCGAACTGGGAATCGAACCCAGACCATGTCGGTATCGCGCCGAGTGCTCTTCCAGTTGAGCTATTCGGCACTGTACTATATTTTGTTCAATTTAATCGATAACTTTCTGAGCCACACCGTTTATTGTCTGGTAATACACCAATTTGATAAGTGGAAACTTATACATGCATACCTTCTCAATAAGACAATCTATAAATGAATTGAGAAAAATATAGATAGCCCGAACTGGGAATCGAACCCAGACTATGTTGGTATCGCGCCGAGTGCTCTTCCAGTTGAGCTATCTGGTACTATACTATATTCCGTTTAATTCAATCTATAACTTATTGAGCCACATCGTTTATTGTCTGGTAATACACCAATTTGATAAGTGGAAACTTATACATGCATACCTTCTCAATAAGACAATCTATAAATGAATTGAGAAAAATATAGATAGCCCGAACTGGAAATTGAACCCAGACCATGTCGGTATCGCGCCGAGTGCTCTACCAGTTGAGCTATCCGGCACTATACTATATTCCATTCAATTTAATCTATAACTTATTGAGCCACACCGTTTATTGTCTGGTAATACACCAATTTGATAAGTGGAAACTTATACATGCATACCTTCTCAATAAGACAATCTATAAATGAATTGAGAAAAATATAGATAGCCCGAACTGGGAATCGAACCCAGACTATGTTGGTATCGCGCCGAGTGCTCTTCCAGTTGAGCTATCCGGCACTATACTATATTCCGTTAAATTTAATCTATAACTTATTGAGCCACACCGTCCATCGTACGGTAATACACCGATTTAATAAGTGGAAACCTAAACATGCGAACCTTCTCAATAAAACAATTTATAGATAAATTAAAACAAATATACATAGCCCGAACTGGGAATCGAACCCAGACCATGTCGGTATCGCGCCGAGTGCTCTACTAGTTGAGCTATCTGGCACTATACTATATTCCGTTTAATTCAATCTATAACTTATTGAGCCACACCGTCTGTCGTACGGTAATACACCAAATTGATAAGTAGAAACCTAAACATGCAAACCTTCTCAATAAGACAATTTATAGATAAATTGAGAAAAATACAGATAGCCCGAACTGGGAATCGAACCCAGACCATGTCGGTATCGCGCCGAGTGCTCTACCAGTTGAGCTATCCGGCACTATACTATATTCCGTTCAATTTAATCTATAACTTATTGAGCCACACCGTCCATCGTACGGTAATACACCAATTTAATAAGTGGAAACCTAAACATGGAAACCTTCTCAATAAGAGAATTAATAGATAAATTGAAAAAAATATAGATAGCCCGAACTGGGAATCGAACCCAGACCATGTCGGTATCGCGCCGAGTGCTCTTCCAGTTGAGCTATTCGGCACTGTACTATATTTTGTTCAATTTAATCGATAACTTTTTGAGCCACACCGTCCATCGTACGGTAATACACCAATTTAAAAAGTGGAAACCTAAAAATGCAAACCTTCTCAATAAAACAATTTATAGATAAATTAAGACAAATATAAATAGCCCGAACTGGGAATCGAATCCAGACCATGTCGGTATCGCGCCGAGTGCTCTACTAATTGAGCTATCTGGCACTATCTTATATTCCGTTTAATTTAATCTATAACTTATTGAGCTACACCGTCTATCGTACGGTAATACACCAAAGTAATAAGTAGAAACCTAAACATGCAAACCTTCTCAATAAGAATATTTATAGATAAATTGAGAAAAATATAGATAGCCCGAACTGGAAATCGAACCCAGACCATGTCGGTATCGCGCCGAGTGCTCTACCAGTTGAGCTATCCAGCACTATACTATATCCCGTTCAATTTGATCTTTAACTCATTGAGCCACACCGTTTATCGTCTGGTAATACACCAATTTAATAAGTGGAAACTTAAACATGCAAACCTTCTCAATTAGACAATTTATAGATAAATTGAGAAGAATATAGATAGCCCGAACTGGGAATCGAACCTACACCATGTCGGTATCGCGCCGAGTGCTCTTCCAGTTGAGCTCTTCGGCACTGTACTATATTTTGTTCAATTTTATCGATAACTTTTTGAGCCACACCGTCCATCGTACGGTAATACACCGATTTAATAAGTGGAAACCTAAACATGCGAACCTTCTCAATAAAACAATTTATAGATAAATTAAAACCAATATACATAGCCCGAACTGGGAATCGAACCCAGACCATGTCGGTATCGCGCCGAGTGCTCTACTAGTTGAGCTATCTGGCACTATACTATATTCTGTTTAATTCAATCTATAACTTATTGAGCCACATCGTCTATCGTACGGTAATACACCAAATTGATAAGTAGAAACCTAAACATGCAAACCTTCTCAATAAGACAATTTATAGATAAATTGAGAAAAATATAGATAGCCCGAACTGGGAATCGAACCCAGACCATGTCGGTATCGCGCCGAGTGCTCTACCAGTTGAGCTATCCGGCACTATACTATATTCCGTTCAATTTAATCTATAACTTATTGAGCCACACCGTCCATCGTACGGTAATACACCAATTTAATAAGTGGAAACCTAAACATGGAAACCTTCTCAATAAGAGAATTAATAGATAAATTGAAAAAAATATAGATAGCCCGAACTGGGAATCGAACCCAGACCATGTCGGTATCGCGCCGAGTGCTCTTCCAGTTGAGCTATTCGGCACTGTACTATATTTTGTTCAATTTAATCGATAACTTTTTGAGCCACACCGTCCATCGTACGGTAATACACCAATTTAAAAAGTGGAAACCTAAACATGCGAACCTTCTCAATAAAACAATTTATAGATAAATTAAGACAAATATAGATAGCCCGAACTGGGAATCGAACCCAGACCATGTCGTATCGCGCCGAGTGCTCTACTAGTTGGGCTATCTAGCACTATACTATATTCCGTTTAATTCAATCAATAACTTATTGAGCCACACCGTCTATCGTACGGTAATACACCAAATTGATAAGTAGAAACCTAAACATGCAAACCTTCTCAATAAGACAATTAATAGATAAATTGAGGGAAATATAGATAGCCCGAACTGGGAATCGAACCCAGACCATGTCGGTATCGTGCCGAGTGCTCTACTAGTTGAGCTATCTGGCACTATTCTATATTCCGTTAAATTTAATCTATAACTTATCGAGCCACACCGTTTATCGTCTGGTAATACACCAATTTAATAAGTGGAAACTCAAACATGCAAACCTTCTCCATAAGACAATTTATAGATAAATTGAGAAGAATATAGATAGCCCGAACTGGAAATTGAACCCAGACCATGTCGGTATCGCGCCGAGTGCTCTACCAGTTGAGCTATCCGGCACTATACTATATTCCATTCAATTTAATCTATAACTTATTGAGCCACACCATTTATTGTCTGGTAATACACCAATATGATAAGTGTAAACTTATACATGCATACCTTCTCAATAAGACAATTTATAAATAAATTGAGAAAAATATAGATAGCCCGAACTGGGAATCGAACCCAGACTATGTTGGTATCGCGCCAAGTGCTCTTCCAGTTGAGCTATCTGGTACTATACGATATTCCGTTCAATTTAATCTATAACTTATTGAGCCACACCGTCCATCGTACGGTAATACACCAATTGAATAAGTGGAAACCTAAACATGCAAACCTTCTCGATAAGACAATTTATAGATAAATTGAGAAGAATATAGATAGCCCGAACTGGGAATCGAACCCAGACCATGTCGGTATCGTGCCGAGTGCTCTACTAGTTGAGCTATCTGGCACTATACTATATTCCGTTAAATTTAATCTTTAACTTATCGAGCCACACCGTCTATCGTGCGGTAATACACCAAATTAATAAGTAGAAACCTAAACATGCAAACCTTCTCCATAAGACAATTTATCGATAAATTGAGAAGAATATAGATAGCCCGAACTGGGAATCGAACCCAGACCATGTCGGTATCGCGCCGAGTGCTCTACCAGTTGAGCTATCCGGCACTATACTTTATTCCGTTCAATTTAATCTATAACTTATTAAGCCACACCGTCCATCGTACGGTAATACACCAATTTAATAAGTGGAAACCTAAACATGCGAACCTTCTCAATAAAACAATTTATAGATAAATTGAGACAAATATAGATAGCCCGAACTGGGAATCGAACCCAGACCATGTCGGTATCGCGCCGAGTGCTCTACCAGTTGAGCTATCCGGCACTATACTTTATTCCGTTCAATTTAATCTATAACTTATTAAGCTACACCGTCCATCGTACGGTAATACACCAATTTAATAAGTGGAAACCTAAACATGGAAACCTTCTCAATAAGCGAATTGATAGATAAATTGAAAAAAATATATATAGCCCGAACTGGGAATCGAACCCAGACTATGTTGGTATCGCGCCGAGTGCTCTTCCAGTTAAGCTATCTGGTACTATACTATATTCCGTTCAATTTAATCTATAACTTATTGAGCCACACCGTCTATCGTACGGTAATACACCAAATTAATAAGTAGAAACCTAAACATGCAAACCTTCTCAATAAGACAATTTATAGATAAATTGGGAAAAATATAGATAGACCGAACTGGAAATCGAACCCAGACCATGTCGGTAACGCGCCAAGTGCTCTACCAGTTGAGCTATCCAGCACTCTACTATATTCCGCTCAATTTGATCTTTAACTTATTGAGCCACACCGTTTATCGTCTGGTAATACACCAATTTAATAAGTGGAAACTTAAACATGCAAACCTTCTCCATAAGACAATTTATCGATAAATTGAGAAGAATATAGATAGCCCGAACTGGGAATCGAACCCAGACCATGTCGGTATCGCGCCGAGTGCTCTACCAGTTGAGCTATCCGGCACTATACTTTATTCCGTTTAATTTAATCTATAACTTATTAAGCCACACCGTCCATCGTACGGTAATACACCAATTTAATAAGTGGAAACCTAAACATGCGAACCTTCTCAATAAAACAATTTATAGATAAATTAAGACAAATATAGATAGCCCGAACTGGGAATCGAACCCAGACCATGTCGGTATCGCGCCGAGTGCTCTTCCAGTTGAGCTATTCGGCACTCTACTATATTCCGTTTAATTCAATCTATAACTTATTGAGCCACACCGTCTGTCGTACGGTAATACACCAAATTGATAAGTAGAAACCTAAACATGCAAACCTTCTCAATAAGACAATTTCTAGATAAATTGAGAAAAATATAGATAGCCCGAACTGGAAATTGAACCCAGACCATGTCGGTATCGCGCCGAGTGCTCTACCAGTTGAGCTATCCGGCACTATACTATATTCCATTCAATTTAATCTATAACTTATTGAGCCACACCGTTTATTTTCTGGTAATACACCAATTTGATAAGTGTAAACTTATACATGCATACCTTCTCAATAAGACAATTTATAAATAAATTGAGAAAAATATAGATAGCCCGAACTGGGAATCGAACCCAGACTATGTTAGTATCGCGCCGAGTGCTCTTCCAGTTAAGCTATCTGGTACTATACTATATTCCGTTCAATTTAATCTATAACTTATTGAGCCACACCGTCCATCGTACGGTAATACACCAATTGAATAAGTGGAAACCTAAACATGCAAACCTTCTCGATAAGACAATTTATAGATAAATTGAGAAGAATATAGATAGCCCGAACTGGGAATCGAACCAAGACCATGTCGGTATCGTGCCGAGTGCTCTACTAGTTGAGCTATCTGGCACTATACTATATTCCGTTAAATTTAATCTATAACTTATCGAGCCACACCGTCTATCGTACGGTAATACACCAAATTAATAAGTAGAAACCTAAACATGCAAACCTTCTCAATAAGACAATTTATAGATAAATTGAGAAAAATATAGATAGACCGAACTGGAAATCGAACCCAGACCATGTCGGTATCGCGCCAAGTGCTCTACCAGTTGAGCTATCCAGCACTCTACTATATTCCGTTCAATTTGATCTTTAACTTATTGAGCCACACCGTTTATCGTCTGGTAATACACCAATTTAATAAGTGGAAACTTAAACATGCAAACCTTTTCCATAAGACAATTTATAGATAAATTGAGAAGAATATAGATAGCCCGAACTGGGAATCGAACCCAGACCATGTCGGTATCGAGCCGAGTGCTCTACCAGTTGAGCTATCCGGCACTATACTTTATTCCGTTCAATTTAATCTATAACTTATTAAGCCACACCGTCCATCGTACGGTAATACACCAAATTGATAAGTAGAAACCTAAACATGCAAACCTTCTCAATAAGACAATTTATAGATAAATTGAGAAAAATATAGATAGCCCAAATTGGAAATTGAACCCAGACCATGTCGGTATCGCGCCGAGTGCTCTACCAGTTGAGCTATCCGGCACTATACTATATTCCATTCAATTTAATCTATAACTTATTGAGCCACACCGTTTATTGTCTGGTAATACACCAATTTTATAAGTGGAAACTTATACATGCATACCTTCTCAATAAGACAATTTATAAATAAATTGAGAAAAATATAGATAGCCCGAACTGGGAATCGAACCCAGACTATGTTGGTATCGCGCCGAGTGCTCTTCCAGTCAAGCTATCTGGTACTATACTATATTCCGTTCAATTTAATCTATAACTTATTGAGCCACACCGTCCATCGTACGGTAATACACCAATTGAATAAGTGGAAACCTAAACATGCAAACCTTCTCGATAAGACAATTTATAGATGAATTGAGACGAATATAAATAGCCCGAACTGGGAATCGAACCCAGACCATGTCGGTATCGTGCCGAGTGCTCTTCCAGTTGAGCTATTCGGCACTGTACTATATTCCGTTAAATTTAATCTATAACTTATCGAGCCACACCGTCTATCGTACGGTAATACACCAAATTAATAAGTAGAAACCGAAACATGCAAACCTTCTCAATCAGACAATTTATAGATAAATTGAGAAAAATATAGATAGACCGAACTGGAAATCGAACCCAGACCATGTCGGTATCGCGCCAAGTGCTCTACCAGTTAAGCTATTCAGCACTCTACTATATTCCGTTCAATTTGATCTTTAACTTATTGAGCCACACCGTTTATCGTCTGGTAATACACCAATTTAATAAGTGGAAACTTAAACATGCAAACCTTCTCCATAAGACAATTTATAGATAAATTGAGAAGAATATAGATAGCCCGAACTGGGAATCGAACCCAGACCATGTCGGTATCGCGCCGAGTGCTCTTCCAGTTGAGCTATTCGGCACTGTACTATATTTTGTTCAATTTTATCGATAACTTTTTGAGCCACACCGTCCATCGTACGGTAATACACCAATTTAATAAGTGGAAACCTAAACATGCGAACCTTCTCAATAAAACAATTTATAGATAAATTAAGACAAATATAGATAGCCCGAACTGGGAATCGAACCCAGACCATGTCGGTATCGCGCCGAGTGCTCTACTAGTTGAGCTATCTGGCACTCTACTATATTCCGTTTAATTCAATCTATAACTTATTGAGCCACACCGTCTGTCGTACGGTAATACACCAAATTGATAAGTAGAAACCTAAACATGCAAACCTTCTCAATAAGACAATTTATAGATAAATTGAGAAAAATATAGATAGCCCGAACTGGAAATTGAACCCAGACCATGACGGTATCGCGCCGAGTGCTCTACCAGTTGAGCTATCCGGCACTATACTATATTCCATTCAATTTAATCTATAACTTATTGAGCCACACCGTTTATTTTCTGGTAATACACCAATTTGATAAGTGTAAACTTATACATGCATACCTTCTCAATAAGACAATTTATAAATAAATTGAGAAAAATATAGATAGCCCGAACTGGGAATCGAACCCAGACTATGTTGGTATCGCGCCGAGTGCTCTTCCAGTTAAGCTATCTGGTACTATACTATATTCCGTTCAATTTAATCTATAACTTATTGAGCCACACCGTCCATCGTACGGTAATACACCAATTGAATAAGTGGAAACCTAAACATGCAAACCTTCTGGATAAGACAATTTATAGATAAATTGAGAAGAATATAGATAGCCCAAACTGGGAATCGAACCCAGACCATGTCGGTATCGTGCCGAGTGCTCTACTAGTTGAGCTATCTGGCACTATACTATATTCCGTTAAATTTAATCTATAACTTATCGAGCCACACCGTCTATCGTACGGTAATACACTAAATTAATAAGTAGAAACCTAAACATGCAAACCTTCTCAATAAGACAATTTATAGATAAATTGAGAAAAATATAGATAGACCGAACTGGAAATCGAACCCAGACCATGTCGGTATCGCGCCAAGTGCTCTACCAGTTGAGCTATCCAGCACTCTACTATATTCCGTTCAATTTGATCTTTAACTTATTGAGCCACACCGTTTATCGTCTGGTAATACACCAATTTAATAAGTGGAAACTTATACATGCATACCTTCTCAATAAGACAATTTATAAATAAATTGAGAAAAATATAGATAGCCCGAACTGGGAATCGAACCCAGACTATGTTGGTATCGCGCCGAGTGCTCTTCCAGTCAAGCTATCTGGTACTATACTATATTCCGTTCAATTTAATCTATAACTTATTGAGCCACACCGTCCATCGTACGGTAATACACCAATTGAATAAGTGGAAACCTAAACATGCAAACCTTCTCGATAAGACAATTTATAGATAAATTGAGACGAATATAAATAGCCCGAACTGGGAATCGAACCCAGACCATGTCGGTATCGTGCCGAGTGCTCTTCCAGTTGAGCTATCCGGCACTGTACTATATTCCGTTAAATTTAATCTATAACTTATCGAGCCACACCGTCTATCGTACGGTAATACACCAAATTAATAAGTAGAAACCGAAACATGCAAACCTTCTCAATCAGACAATTTATAGATAAATTGAGAAAAATATAGATAGACCGAACTGGAAATCGAACCCAGACCATGTCGGTATCGCGCCAAGTGCTCTACCAGTTGAGCTATTCAGCACTCTACTATATTCCGTTCGATTTGATCTTTAACTTATTGAGCCACACCGTTTATCGTCTGGTAATACACCAATTTAATAAGTGGAAACTTAAACATGCAAACCTTCTCCATAAGACAATTTATAGATAAATTGAGAAGAATATAGATAGCCCGAACTGGGAATCGAACCCAGACCATGTCGGTATCGCGCCGAGTGCTCTTCCAGTTGAGCTATTCGGCACTGTACTATATTTTGTTCAATTTTATCGATAACTTTTTGAGCCACACCGTCCATCGTACGGTAATACACCAATTTAATAAGTGGAAACCTAAACATGCGAACCTTTTCAATAAAACAATTTATAGATAAATTAAGACAAATATAGATAGCCCGAACTGGGAATCGAACCCAGACCATGTCGGTATCGCGCCGAGTGCTCTACTAGTTGAGCTATCTGGCACTCTACTATATTCCGTTTAATTCAATCTATAACTTATTGAGTCACACCGTCTGTCGTACGGTAATACACCAAATTGATAAGTAGAAACCTAAACATGCAAACCTTCTTAATAAGACAATATATAGATAAATTGAGAAAAATATAGATAGCCCGAACTGGAAAATGAACCCAGACCATGTCGGTATCGCGCCGAGTGCTCTACCAGTTGAGCTATCCGGCACTATACTATATTCCATTCAATTTAATCTATAACTTATTGAGCCACACCGTTTATTGTCGGGTAATACACCAATTTGATAAGTGTAAACTTATACATGCATACCTTCTCAATAAGACAATTTATAAATAAATTGAGAAAAATATAGATAGCCCGAACTGGGAATCGAACCCAGACTATGTTGGTATCGCGCCGAGTGCTCTTCCAGTTAAGCTATCTGGTACTATACTATATTCCGTTCAATTTAATCTATAACTTATTGAGCCACACCGTCCATCGTACGGTAATACACCAATTGAATAAGTGGAAACCTAAACATGCAAACCTTCTCGATAAGACAATTTATAGATAAATTGAGAAGAATATAGATAGACCGAACTGGAAATCGAACCCAGACCATGTCGGTATCGCGCCAAGTGCTCTACCAGTTGAGCTATCTGGCACTATACTATATTCCGTTTAATTCAATCTATAACTTATTGAGCCACATCGTCTATCGTACGGTAATACACCAAATTGATAAGTAGAAACCTAAACATGCAAACCTTCTCAATAAGACAATTTATAGATAAATTGAGAAAAATATAGATAGCCCGAACTGGGAATCGAACCCAGACCATGTCGGTATCGCGCCGAGTGCTCTACTAGTTGAGCTATCCGGCACTATACTATATTCCATTCAATCTAATCTATAACTTATTGAGCCACACCGTCTGTCGTACGGTAATACACCAAATTGATAAGTAGAAACCTAAACATGCAAACCTTCTTAATAAGACAATATATAGATAAATTGAGAAAAATATAGATAGCCCGAACTGGAAAATGAACCCAGACCATGTCGGTATCGCGCCGAGTGCTCTACCAGTTGAGCTATCCGGCACTATACTATATTCCATTTAATTTAATCTATAACTTATTGAGCCACACCGTTTATTGTCGGGAAATACACCAATTTGATAAGTGTAAACTTATACATGCATACCTTCTCAATAAAACAATTTATAAATAAATTGAGAAAAATATAGATAGCCCGAACTGGGAATCGAACCCAGACTATGTTGGTATCGCGCCGAGTGCTCTTCCAGTTAAGCTATCTGGTACTATACTATATTCCGTTCAATTTAATCTATAACTTATTGAGCCACACCGTCCATCGTACGGTAATACACCAATTGAATAAGTGGAAACCTAAACATGCAAACCTTCTCCATAAGACAATTTATAGATAAATTGAGAAGAATATAGATAGCCCGAACTGGGAATCGAACCCAGACCATGTCGGTATCGCGTCGAGTGCTCTACCAGTTGAGCTATCCGGCACTATACTTTATTCCGTTCAATTTAATCTATAACTTATTAAGCCACACCGTCCATCGTACGGTAATACACCAATTTAATAAGTGGAAACCTGAACATGCGAACCTTCTTAATAAGACAATATATAGATAAATTGAAAAAAATATAGATAGCCCGAACTGGGAATCGAACCCAGACCATGTCGGTATCGCGCCGAGTGCTCTACTAGTTGAGCTATCCGGCACTATACTATATTCCATTCAATTTAATGTATAACTTATTGAGCCACACCGTCCATCGTACGGTAATACACCAATTGAATAAGTGGAAACCTAAACATGCAAACCTTCTCGATAAGACAATTTATAGATAAATTGAGAAGAATATAGATAGCCCGAACTGGGAATCGAACCCAGACCATGTCGGTATCGTGCCGAGTGCTCTTCCAGTTGAGCTATCTGGTACTATACTATATTCCGTTCAATTTAATCTATAACTTATTGAGCCACAGCGTCTATCGTACGGTAATACACCAATTGAATAAGTGGAAACCTAAACATGCAAACCTTCTCAATAAGACAATTTATAGATAAATTAAGAAGAATATAGATAGCCCGAACTGGGAATCGAACCCAGACCATGTCGGTATCGCGCCGAGTGCTCTACCAGTTGAGCTATCCGGCACTATACTTTATTCCGTTCAATTTAATCTATAACTTATTAAGCCACACCGTCCATCGTACGATAATACACCAATTTAATAAGTGGAAACCTAAACATGGAAACCTTCTCAATAAGAGAATTAATAGATGAATTGAAAAAAATATAGATAGCCTGAACTGGGAATCGAACCCAGACCATGTCGGTATCGCGCCGAGTGCTCTTCCAGTTGAGCTATTCGGCACTGTACTATATTTTGTTCAATTTAATCGATAACTTTTTGAGCCACACCGTCCATCGCACGGTAAGACACCAATTTAATAAGTGGAAACCTAAACATGCGAACCTTCTCAATAAAACAATTTATAGATAAATTAAGACAAATATAGATAGCCCGAACTGGGAATCGAACCCAGACCATGTCGGTATCGCGCCGAGTGCTCTACTAGTTGAGCTATCTGGCACTATACTATATTCCGTTTAATTCAATCTATAACTTATTGAGCCACATCGTCTATCGTACGGTAATACACCAAATTGATGAGTAGAAACCTAAACATGCAAACCTTCTCAATAAGACAATTTATAGATAAATTGAGAAAAATATAGATAGCCCGAACTGGAAATTGAACCCAGACCATGTCGGTATCGCGCCGAGTGCTCTACTAGTTGAGCTATCTGGCACTATACTATATTCTGTTTAATTCAATCTATAACTTATTGAGCCACATCGTCTATCGTACGGTAATACACCAAATTGATAAGTAGAAACCTAAACATGCAAACCTTCTCAATAAGACAATTTATAGATAAATTGAGAAAAATATAGATAGCCCGAACTGGAAATTGAACCCAGACCATGTCGGTATCGCGCCGAGTGCTCTACCAGTTGAGCTATCCGGCACTATACTATATTCCATTCAATTTAATCTATAACTTATTGAGCCACACCGTTTATTGTCTGGTAATACACCAATTTGATAAGTGGAAACTTATACATGCATACCTTCTCAATAAGACAATTTATAAATAAATTGAGAAAAATATAGATAGCCCGAACTGGGAATCGAACCCAGACTATGTTGATATCGCGCCGAGTGCTCTTCCAGTTGAGCTATCTGGTACTATACTATATTCCGTTAAATTTAATCTATAACTTATTGAGCCACACCGTCCATCGTACGGTAATACACCAATTGAATAAGTGGAAACCTAAACATGCAAACCTTCTCAATAAGACAATTTATAGATAAATTGAGTAGAATATAGATAGCCCGAACTGGGAATCGAACCCAGACCATGTCGGTATCGCGCCAAGTGCTCTACCAGTTGAGCTATCCAGCACTCTACTATATTCCGTTCAATTTGATCTTTAACTTATTGAGCCACACCGTTTATCGTCTGGTAATACACCAATTTAATAAGTGGAAACCTAAACATGCAAACCTTCTCAATAAGACAATTTATAGATAAATTGAGAAAAATATAGATAGTCCGAACTGGAAATAGAACCCAGACCATGTCGGTATCGCGCCGAGTGCTCTACCAGTTGAGCTATTTAGCACTATACTATATTCCGTTCAATTTGATCTTTAACTCATTGAGCCACACCGTTTATCGTCTGGTAATACACCAATTTTATAAGTGGAAACTCAAACATGCAAACCTTCTCAATAAAACAATTCATAGATAAATTGAGAAGAATATAGATAGCCCAAACTGGGAATCGAACCCAGACCATGTCGGTATCTCGCCGAGTGCTCTACCAGTTGAGCTATCCGGCACTATACTATATTCCATTTAATTTAATCTATAACTCATTGAGCCACACCGTTTATTGTCTGGTAATACACCAAGTTGATAAGTGGAAACTTATACATGCATACCTTCTCAATAAGACAATTTATAGATAAATTGAGAAAAATATAGATAGCCCGAACTGGGAATCGAACCCAGACCATGTTGGTATCGCGCCGAGTGCTCTTCCAGTTGAGCTATCTGGTACTATACTATATTCCGTTATTTTTAATCTATAACTTATTGAGCCACACCGTCCATCGTACGATAATACACCAATTTAATAAGTGGAAACCTGAACATGCAAACCTTCTCAATAAGACAATTTATAGATAAATTGAGAAGAATATAGATAGCCCGAACTGGGAATCGAACCCAGACCATGTCGGTATCGCGCCGAGTGCTCTACTAGTTGAGCTATCTGGCACTATACTATATTCCGTTCAATTTAATCTATAACTTAATGAGCTACACCGTCCATCGTACGGTAATACACCAATTTGATAAGTGGAAACCTAAATATGGGAACCTTCTCAATAAGAGAATTAATAGATAAATTGAAAAAAATATAGATAGCCCGAACTGGGAATCGAACCCAGACCATGTCGGTATCGCGCCGAGTGCTCTACTAGTTGAGCTATCTGGCACTATACTATATTCCGTTTAATTTAATCTATAACTTATTGAGCCACACCGTTTATTGTCTGGTAATACACCAATTCGATAAGTGGAAACTTATACATGCATACCTTCTCGATAAGACAATTTATAAATAAATTGAGAAAAATATAGATAGCCCGAACTGGGAATCGAACCCAGACCATGTCGGTATTGCGCCGAGTGCTCTACTAGTTGAGCTATCTAGCACTATACTATATTCCGTTTAATTTAATCTATAACTTATTGAGCCACACCGTCTATCGTACGGTAATGCACCAAATTAATAAGTAGAAACCTAAACATGCAAACCTTCTCAATAAGACAATTTATAGATAAATTGAAAAAAATATAGATAGCCCGAACTGGAAATAGAACCCAGACCATGTCGGTATCGCGCCGAGTGCTCTACCAGTTGAGCTATTTAGCACTATACTATATTCCGTTCAATTTGATCTTTAACTCATTGAGCCACACCGTTTATCGTCTGGTAATACACCAATTTTATAAGTGGAAACTTAAACATGCAAACCTTCTCAATAAAACAATTTATAGATAAATTGAGAAGAATATAGATAGCCCAAACTGGGAATCGAACCCAGACCATGTCGGTATCGCGTCGAGTGCTGTACCAGTGGAGCTATCTGGCACTATACTATATTCTGTTTTATTTGATCTATAACTTATTGAGCTACACCGTTTATCGTCTGGTCATACACCAATTTAATAAGTGGAAACTTAAACATGCATACCTTCTCAATAAGACAATTTATAGATAAATCGAGAAAAATATAGATAGCCCGAACTGGGAATCGAACCCAGACCATGTCGGTATCGCGCCGAGTGCTCTACCAGTTGAGCTATTTAGCACTATACTATATTCCGTTCAATTTGATCTATAACTTATTGAGCTACACCGTCCATCGTACGGTAATACACTAATTCAATAAGTGGAAACCTAAACATGCAAACCTTCTCAATAAGACAATTTATAGATAAATTGAGAAGAATATTGATAGCCCGAACTGGGAATCGAACCCAGACCATGTCGGTATCGCGTCGAGTGCTGTACCAGTGGAGCTATTTGGCACTATACTATATTCTGTTTAATTTGATCTATAACTTATTGAGCTACACCGTTTATCGTCTGGTCATACACCAATTTGATAAGTGGAAACTTAAACATGCATACCTTCTCAATAAGACAATTTATAGATAAATCGAGAAAAATATAGATAGCCCGAACTGGGAATCGAACCCAGACCATGTCGGTATCGCGCCGAATGCTCTTCCAGTTGAGCTATCCGGCACTATACTATATTTCGTTCAATTTAATCGATAACTTATTGAGCTACACCGTCCATCGTACGGTAATACACCAATTCAATAAGTGCAAACTTAAACATGCATACCTTCTTGATAAGAGAATTTATAGATAAATTAAGAAAAATATAGATAGCCCGAACTGGGAATCGAACCCAGACCATGTTGGTATCGCGCCGAGTGCTCTTCCAGTTGAGCTATCTGGTACTATACTATATTCCGTTATTTTTAATCTATAACTTATTGAGCCACACCGTCCATCGTACGATAATACACCAATTTAATAAGTGGAAACCTGAACATGCAAACCTTCTCAATAAGACAATTTATAGATAAATTGAGAAGAATATAGATAGCCCGAACTGGGAATCGAACCCAGACCATGTCGGTATCGCGCCGAGTGCTCTACTAGTTGAGCTATCTGGCACTATACTATATTCCGTTCAATTTAATCTATAACTTATTGAGCTACACCGTCCATCGTACGGTAATACCCCAATTTGATAAGTGGAAACCTAAACATGGGAACCTTCTCAATAAGAGAATTAATAGATAAATTGAAAAAAATATAGATAGCCCGAACTGGGAATCGAACCCAGACTATGTTGATATCGCGCCGAGTGCTCTTCCAGTTGAGCTATCTGGTACTATACTATATTCCGTTAAATTTAATCTATAACTTATTGAGCCACACCGTCCATCGTACGGTAATACACCAATTGAATAAGTGGAAACCTAAACATGCAAACCTTCTCAATAAGACAATTTATAGATAAATTGAGTAGAATATAGATAGCCCGAACTGGGAATCGAACCCAGACCATGTCAGTATCGCGCCAAGTGCTCTACCAGTTGAGCTATCCAGCACTCTACTATATTCCGTTCAATTTGATCTTTAACTTATTGAGCCACACCGTTTATCGTCTGGTAATACACCAATTTAATAAGTGGAAACCTAAACATGGAAACCTTCTCAATAAGAGAATTAATAGATAAATTGAAAAAAATATAGATAGCCCGAACTGGGAATCGAACCCAGACCATGTCGGTATCGCGCCGAGTGCTCTTCCAGCTGAGCTATCCGGCACTGTACTATATTTTGTTTAATTTAATCGATAACTTTTTGAGCCACACCGTCCATCGTACGGTAATACACCAATTTAATAAGTGGAAAACTAAACATGGAAACCTTCTCAATAAGAGAATTAATAGATAAATTGAAAAAAATATAGATAGCCCGAACTGGGAATCGAACCCAGACCATGTCGGTATCGCGCCGAGTGCTCTACTAGTTGAGCTATCTAGCACTATACTATATTCCGTTTAATTTAATCTATAACTTATTGAGCCACACCGTCTATCGTACGGTAATACACCAAATTAATAGTAGAAACCTAAACATGCAAACCTTCTCAATAAGACAATTTATAGATAAATTGAGAAAAATATAGATAGTCCGAACTGGAAATAGAACCCAGACCATGTCGGTATCGCGCCGAGTGCTCTACCAGTTGAGCTATTTAGCACTATACTATATTCCGTTCAATTTGATCTTTAACTCATTGAGCCACACCGTTTATCGTCTGGTAATACACCAATTTTATAAGTGGAAACTTAAACATGCAAACCTTCTCAATTAAACAATTCATAGATAAATTGAGAAGAATATAGATAGCCCAAACTGGGAATCGAACCCAGACCATGTCGGTATCGCGCCGAGTGCTCTACCAGTTGAGCTATCCGGCACTATACTATATTCCATTTAATCTAATCTATAACTCATTGAGCCACACCGTTTATTGTCTGGTAATACACCAAGTTGATAAGTGGAAACTTATACATGCATACCTTCTCAATAAGACAATTTATAGATAAATTGAGAAAAATATAGATAGCCCGAACTGGAAATCGAACCCAGACCATGTCGGTATCGCGCCAAGTGCTCTACCAGTTGAGCTATCCAGTACTATACTATATTCCGTTCAATTTGATCTTTAACTTATTGAGCCACACCGTTTATCGTCTGGTAATACACCAATTTAATAAGTGGAAACTTAAACATGCAAACCTTCTCCATAAGACAATTCATAGATAAATTGAGAAGAATATAGATAGCCCGAACTGGGAATCGAACCCAGACCATGTCGGTATCGCGCCGAGTGCTCTACTAGTTGAGCTATCTGGCACTATACTATATTCCGTTCAATTTAATCTATAACTTAATGAGCTACACCGTCCATCGTACGGTAATACACCAATTTGATAAGTGGAAACCTAAACATGGGAACCTTCTCAATAAGAGAATTAATAGATAAATTGAAAAAAATATAGATAGCCCGAACTGGGAATCGAACCCAGACCATGTCGGTATCGCGCCGAGTGCTCTACTAGTTGAGCTATCTGGCACTATACTATATTCCGTTTAATTTAATCTATAACTTATTGAGCCACACCGTTTATTGTCTGGTAATACACCAATTCGATAATTGGAAACTTATACATGCATACCTTCTCGATAAGACAATTTATAAATAAATTGAGAAAAATATAGATAGCCCGAACTGGGAATCGAACCCAGACCATGTCGGTATCACGCCGAGTGCTCTACTAGTTGAGCTATCTAGCACTATACTATATTCCGTTTAATTTAATCTATAACTTATTAAGCCACACCGTCTATCGTACGGTAATACACCAAATTAATAAGTAGAAACCTAAACATGCAAACCTTCTCAATAAGACAATTTATAGATAAATTGAAAAAAATATAGATAGCCCGAACTGGAAATAGAACCCAGACCATGTCGGTATCGCGCCGAGTGCTCTACCAGTTGAGCTATTTAGCACTATACTATATTCCGTTCAATTTGATCTTTAACTCATTGAGCCACACCGTTTATCGTCTGGTAATACACCAATTTTATAAGTGGAAACTTAAACATGCAAACCTTCTCAATAAAACAATTTATAGATAAATTGAGAAGAATATAGATAGCCCAAACTGGGAATCGAACCCAGACCATGTCGGTATCGCGTCGAGTGCTGTACCAGTGGAGCTATCTGGCACTATACTATATTCTGTTTTATTTGATCTATAACTTATTGAGCTACACCGTTTATCGTCTGGTCATACACCAATTTAATAAGTGGAAACTTAAACATGCATACCTTCTCAATAAGACAATTTATAGATAAATCGAGAAAAATATAGATAGCCCGAACTGGGAATCGAACCCAGACCATGTCGGTATCGCGCCGAGTGCTCTACCAGTTGAGCTATTTAGCACTATACTATATTCCGTTCAATTTGATCTATAACTTATTGAGCTACACCGTCCATCGTACGGTAATACACTAATTCAATAAGTGGAAACCTAAACATGCAAACCTTCTCAATAAGACAATTTATAGATAAATTGAGAAGAATATTGATAGCCCGAACTGGGAATCGAACCCAGACCATGTCGGTATCGCGTCGAGTGCTGTACCAGTGGAGCTATTTGGCACTATACTATATTCTGTTTAATTTGATCTATAACTTATTGAGCTACACCGTTTATCGTCTGGTCATACACCAATTTAATAAGTGGAAACTTAAACATGCATACCTTCTCAATAAGACAATTTATAGATAAATCGAGAAAAATATAGATAGCCCGAACTGGGAATCGAACCCAGACCATGTCGGTATCGCGCCGAATGCTCTTCCAGTTGAGCTATCCGGCACTATACTATATTTCGTTCAATTTAATCGATAACTTATTGAGCTACACCGTCCATCATACGGTAATACACCAATTCAATAAGTGCAAACTTAAACATGCATACCTTCTTGAAAAGAGAATTTATAGATAAATTAAGAAAAATATAGATAGCCCGAACTGGGAATCGAACCCAGACCATGTTGGTATCGCGCCGAGTGCTCTTCCAGTTGAGCTATCTGGTACTATACTATATTCCGTTATTTTTAATCTATAACTTATTGAGCCACACCGTCCATCGTACGATAATACACCAATTTAATAAGTGGAAACCTGAACATGCAAACCTTCTCAATAAGACAATTTATAGATAAATTGAGAAGAATATAGATAGCCCGAACTGGGAATCGAACCCAGACCATGTCGGTATCGCGCCGAGTGCTCTACTAGTTGAGCTATCTGGCACTATACTATATTCCGTTCAATTTAATCTATAACTTATTGAGCTACACCGTCCATCGTACGGTAATACCCCAATTTGATAAGTGGAAACCTAAACATGGGAACCTTCTCAATAAGAGAATTAATAGATAAATTGAAAAAAATATAGATAGCCCGAACTGGGAATCGAACCCAGACTATGTTGATATCGCGCCGAGTGCTCTTCCAGTTGAGCTATCTGGTACTATACTATATTCCGTTAAATTTAATCTATAACTTATTGAGCCACACCGTCCATCGTACGGTAATACACCAATTGAATAAGTGGAAACCTAAACATGCAAACCTTCTCAATAAGACAATTTATAGATAAATTGAGTAGAATATAGATAGCCCGAACTGGGAATCGAACCCAGACCATGTCAGTATCGCGCCAAGTGCTCTACCAGTTGAGCTATCCAGCACTCTACTATATTCCGTTCAATTTGATCTTTAACTTATTGAGCCACACCGTTTATCGTCTGGTAATACACCAATTTAATAAGTGGAAACCTAAACATGGAAACCTTCTCAATAAGAGAATTAATAGATAAATTGAAAAAAATATAGATAGCCCGAACTGGGAATCGAACCCAGACCATGTCGGTATCGCGCCGAGTGCTCTTCCAGCTGAGCTATCCGGCACTGTACTATATTTTGTTTAATTTAATCGATAACTTTTTGAGCCACACCGTCCATCGTACGGTAATACACCAATTTAATAAGTGGAAAACTAAACATGGAAACCTTCTCAATAAGAGAATTAATAGATAAATTGAAAAAAATATAGATAGCCCGAACTGGGAATCGAACCCAGACCATGTCGGTATCGCGCCGAGTGCTCTACTAGTTGAGCTATCTAGCACTATACTATATTCCGTTTAATTTAATCTATAACTTATTGAGCCACACCGTCTATCGTACGGTAATACACCAAATTAATAGTAGAAACCTAAACATGCAAACCTTCTCAATAAGACAATTTATAGATAAATTGAGAAAAATATAGATAGTCCGAACTGGAAATAGAACCCAGACCATGTCGGTATCGCGCCGAGTGCTCTACCAGTTGAGCTATTTAGCACTATACTATATTCCGTTCAATTTGATCTTTAACTCATTGAGCCACACCGTTTATCGTCTGGTAATACACCAATTTTATAAGTGGAAACTTAAACATGCAAACCTTCTCAATTAAACAATTCATAGATAAATTGAGAAGAATATAGATAGCCCAAACTGGGAATCGAACCCAGACCATGTCGGTATCGCGCCGAGTGCTCTACCAGTTGAGCTATCCGGCACTATACTATATTCCATTTAATCTAATCTATAACTCATTGAGCCACACCGTTTATTGTCTGGTAATACACCAAGTTGATAAGTGGAAACTTATACATGCATACCTTCTCAATAAGACAATTTATAGATAAATTGAGAAAAATATAGATAGCCCGAACTGGAAATCGAACCCAGACCATGTCGGTATCGCGCCAAGTGCTCTACCAGTTGAGCTATCCAGTACTATACTATATTCCGTTCAATTTGATCTTTAACTTATTGAGCCACACCGTTTATCGTCTGGTAATACACCAATTTAATAAGTGGAAACTTAAACATGCAAACCTTCTCCATAAGACAATTCATAGATAAATTGAGAAGAATATAGATAGCCCGAACTGGGAATCGAACCCAGACCATGTCGGTATCGCGCCGAGTGCTCTACTAGTTGAGCTATCTGGCACTATACTATATTCCGTTCAATTTAATCTATAACTTAATGAGCTACACCGTCCATCGTACGGTAATACACCAATTTGATAAGTGGAAACCTAAACATGGGAACCTTCTCAATAAGAGAATTAATAGATAAATTGAAAAAAATATAGATAGCCCGAACTGGGAATCGAACCCAGACCATGTCGGTATCGCGCCGAGTGCTCTACTAGTTGAGCTATCTGGCACTATACTATATTCCGTTTAATTTAATCTATAACTTATTGAGCCACACCGTTTATTGTCTGGTAATACACCAATTCGATAATTGGAAACTTATACATGCATACCTTCTCGATAAGACAATTTATAAATAAATTGAGAAAAATATAGATAGCCCGAACTGGGAATCGAACCCAGACCATGTCGGTATCACGCCGAGTGCTCTACTAGTTGAGCTATCTAGCACTATACTATATTCCGTTTAATTTAATCTATAACTTATTGAGCCACACCGTCTATCGTACGGTAATACACCAAATTAATAAGTAGAAACCTAAACATGCAAACCTTCTCAATAAGACAATTTATAGATAAATTGAAAAAAATATAGATAGCCCGAACTGGAAATAGAACCCAGACCATGTCGGTATCGCGCCGAGTGCTCTACCAGTTGAGCTATTTAGCACTATACTATATTCCGTTCAATTTGATCTTTAACTCATTGAGCCACACCGTTTATCGTCTGGTAATACACCAATTTTATAAGTGGAAACTTAAACATGCAAACCTTCTCAATAAAACAATTTATAGATAAATTGAGAAGAATATAGATAGCCCAAACTGGGAATCGAACCCAGACCATGTCGGTATCGCGTCGAGTGCTGTACCAGTGGAGCTATCTGGCACTATACTATATTCTGTTTTATTTGATCTATAACTTATTGAGCTACACCGTTTATCGTCTGGTCATACACCAATTTAATAAGTGGAAACTTAAACATGCATACCTTCTCAATAAGACAATTTATAGATAAATCGAGAAAAATATAGATAGCCCGAACTGGGAATCGAACCCAGACCATGTCGGTATCGCGCCGAGTGCTCTACCAGTTGAGCTATTTAGCACTATACTATATTCCGTTCAATTTGATCTATAACTTATTGAGCTACACCGTCCATCGTACGGTAATACACTAATTCAATAAGTGGAAACCTAAACATGCAAACCTTCTCAATAAGACAATTTATAGATAAATTGAGAAGAATATTGATAGCCCGAACTGGGAATCGAACCCAGACCATGTCGGTATCGCGTCGAGTGCTGTACCAGTGGAGCTATTTGGCACTATACTATATTCTGTTTAATTTGATCTATAACTTATTGAGCTACACCGTTTATCGTCTGGTCATACACCAATTTAATAAGTGGAAACTTAAACATGCATACCTTCTCAATAAGACAATTTATAGATAAATCGAGAAAAATATAGATAGCCCGAACTGGGAATCGAACCCAGACCATGTCGGTATCGCGCCGAATGCTCTTCCAGTTGAGCTATCCGGCACTATACTATATTTCGTTCAATTTAATCGATAACTTATTGAGCTACACCGTCCATCATACGGTAATACACCAATTCAATAAGTGCAAACTTAAACATGCATACCTTCTTGAAAAGAGAATTTATAGATAAATTAAGAAAAATATAGATAGCCCGAACTGGGAATCGAACCCAGACCATGTTGGTATCGCGCCGAGTGCTCTTCCAGTTGAGCTATCTGGTACTATACTATATTCCGTTATTTTTAATCTATAACTTATTGAGCCACACCGTCCATCGTACGATAATACACCAATTTAATAAGTGGAAACCTGAACATGCAAACCTTCTCAATAAGACAATTTATAGATAAATTGAGAAGAATATAGATAGCCCGAACTGGGAATCGAACCCAGACCATGTCGGTATCGCGCCGAGTGCTCTACTAGTTGAGCTATCTGGCACTATACTATATTCCGTTCAATTTAATCTATAACTTATTGAGCTACACCGTCCATCGTACGGTAATACACCAATTTGATAAGTGGAAACCTAAACATGGGAACCTTCTCAATAAGAGAATTAATAGATAAATTGAAAAAAATATAGATAGCCCGAACTGGGAATCGAACCCAGACCATGTCGGTATCGCGCCGAGTGCTCTACTAGTTGAGCTATCTGGCACTATACTATATTCCGTTTAATTTAATCTATAACTTATTGAGCCACACCGTTTATTGTCTGGTAATACACCAATTCGATAAGTGGAAACTTATACATGCATACCTTCTCGATAAGACAATTTATAAATAAATTGAGAAAAATATAGATAGCCCGAACTGGGAATCGAACCCAGACCATGTTGGTATCGCGCCGAGTGCTCTTCCAGTTGAGCTATCTGGTACGATACTATATTCCGTTCAATTTAATCTATAACTTATTGAGCCACACCGTTTATTGTCTGGTAATACACCAATTTGATAAGTGAAAACCTAAACATGCAAACCTTCTCAATAAGACAATTTATAGATAAATTCAGAAGAATATAGACAGCCCGAACTGGGAATCGAACCCAGACCATGTCGGTATCGCGCCGAGTGCTCTACCAGTTGAGCTATCCAGCACTATACTATATTCCGTTCAATTTGATCTATAACTTATTGAGCTACGACGTCCATCGTACGGTAATACACTAATTCAATAAGTGGAAACCTAAACATGCAAACCTTCTCAATAAGACAATTTATAGATAAATTGAGAAGAATATTGATAGCCCGAACTGGGAATCGAACCCAGACCATGTCGGTATCGCGTCGAGTGCTGTACCAGTGGAGCTATCTGGCACTATACTATATTCTGTTTAATTTGATCTATAACTTATTGAGCTACACCGTTTATCGTCTGGTCATACACCAATTTAATAAGTGGAAACTTAAACATGCATACCTTCTCAATAAGACAATTTATAGATCAATCGAGAAAAATATAGATAGCCCGAACTGGGAATCGAACCCAGACCATGTCGGTATCGCGCCGAATGCTCTTCCAGTTGAGCTATCCGGCACTATACTATATTTCGTTCAATTTAATCGATAACTTATTGAGCTACACCGTCCATCGTACGGTAATACACCAATTCAATAAGTGCAAACTTAAACATCCATACCTTCTTGATAACAAAATTTATAGATAAATTAAGAAAAATATAGATAGCCCGAACTGGGAATCGAACCCAGACCATGTTGGTATCGCGCCGAGTGCTCTTCCAGTTGAGCTATCTGGTACTATACTATATTCCGTTATTTTTAATCTATAACTTATTGAGCCACACCGTCCATCGTACGATAATACACCAAATTAATAAGTGGAAACCTGAACATGCAAACCTTCTCAATAAGACAATTTATAGATAAATTGAGAAGAATATAGATAGCCCGAACTGGGAATCGAACCCAGACCATGTCGGTATCGCGCCGAGTGCTCTACTAGTTGAGCTATCTGGCAATATACTATATTCCGTTCAATTTAATCTATAACTTATTGAGCTACACCGTCCATCGTACGGTAATACACCAATTTAATAAGTGGAAACCTAAACATGGGAACCTTCTCAATAAGAGAATTAATAGATAAATTAAAAAAAATATAGATAGCCCGAACTGGGAATCGAACCCAGACCATGTCGGTATCGCGCCGAGTGCTCTACTAGTTGAGCTATCTGGCACTATACTATATTCCGTTTAATTTAATCTATAACTTATTGAGCCACACCGTTTATTGTCTGGTAATACACCAATTCGATAAGTGGAAACTTATACATGCATACCTTCTCGATAAGACAATTTATAAATAAATTGAGAAAAATATAGATAGCCCGAACTGGGAATCGAACCCAGACCATGTTGGTATCGCGCCGAGTGCTCTTCCAGTTGAGCTATCTGGTACTATACTATATTCCGTTCAATTTAATCTATAACTTATTGAGCTACACCGTTTATTGTCTGGTAATACACCAATTTGATAAGTGGAAACCTAAACATGCAAACCTTCTCAATAAGACAATTTATAGATAAATTCAGAAGAATATAGACAGCTCGAACTGGGAATCGAACCCAGACCATGTCGGTATCGCGCCGAGTGCTCTACCAGTTGAGCTATCCAGCACTATACTATATTCCGTTCAATTTGATCTTTAACTTATTGAGCCACACCGTTTATCGTCTGGTAATACACCAATTTAATAAGTGGAATCTTAAACATGCAAACCTTCTCCATAAGACAATTAATAGATAAATTGAGAAGAATATAGATAGCCTGAACTGGGAATCGAACCCAGACCATGTCAGTATCGCGCCGAGTGCTCTACCAGTTGAGCTATCCGGCACTATACTATATTCCGTTCAATTTAATCTATAACTTATTGAGCCACACCGTCCATCGTACGGTAATACACCAATTCAATAAGTGGAAACCTAAACATGGAAACTTTTTCAATAAGAGAATAAATAGATAAATTGAAAAAAATATAGATAGCCCGGACTGGGAATCGAACCCAGACCATGTCGGTATCGCGCCAAGTGCTCTTCCAGTTGAGCTATCCGGCACTGTACTATATTTTGTTCAATTTAATCGATAACTTTTTAAGCCACACCGTCCATCGTACGGGAATACACCAATTTAATAAGTGGAAACCTAAACATGGAAACCTTTTCAATAAGAGAATTAATAGATAAATTGAAAAAAATATAGATAGCCCGAACTGGGAATCGAACCCAGACCATGTCGGTATCGCGCCGAGTGCTCTACTAGTTGAGCTATCTGGCACTATACTATATTCCGTTTAATTTAATCTATAACTTATTGAGCTACACCGTCCATCGTACGGTAATACACCAATTTAATAAGTGGAAACCTAAACATGGGAACTTTCTCAATAAGAGAATTAATAGATAAATTGAAAAAAATATAGATAGCCCGAACTGGGAATCGAACCCAGATCATGTCGGTATCGCGCCGAGTGCTCTACTAGTTGAGCTATCTGGCACTATACTATATTCCGTTTAATTTAATCTATAACTTATTGAGCCACACCGTTTATTGTCTGGTAATACACCAATTTGATAAGTGGAAACTTATACATGCATACCTTCTCGATAAGACAATTTATAAATAAATTGAGAAAAATATAGATAGTTCGAACTGGGAATCGAACCCAGACCATGTTGGTATCGCGCCGAGTGCTCTTCCAGTTGAGCTATCTGGTACAATACTATATTCCGTTTAATTTAATCTATAACTCATTGAGCCACACCGTTTATTGTCTGGTAATACACCAATTTGATAAGTGGAAACTTATACATGCATACCTTCTCAATAAGACAATTTATAAATAAATTGAGAAAAATATAGATAGACCGAACTAGGAATCGAACCCAGACCATGTTGGTATCGCGCCGAGTGCTCTTCCAGTTGAACTATCTGGTACTATATTATATTCCGTTCAATTTAATCTATAACTTATTGAGCCACACCGTCCATCGTACGGTAATACACCAATTTAATAAGTGGAAACCTAAACATGCAAACCTTCTCAATAAGACAATTTATAGATAAATTGAGAACAATATAGATAGCCCGAACTGGGAATCGAACCCAGACCATGTCGGTATCGCGCCGAGTGCTCTACCAGTTGAGCTATCCAGCACTATACTATATTCCGTTTAATTTGATCTTTAACTTATTGAGCCACACCGTTTATCGTCTGGTTATACACCAATTTAATAAGTGGAAACTTAAACATGCAAACTTTCTCAATAAGACAATTTATAGATAAATTGAGGAAAATATAGATAGCCCGAAGTGGAAATCGAACCCAGACCATGTCGGTATCGCGCCAAGTGCTCTACCAGTTGAGCTATCCGGCACTATACTATATTCCGTTCAATTTAATCCATAACTTATTAAGCCACACCGTTTATCGTCTGGTGATATACCAATTTAATAAGTGGTAACCTAAACATGCAAACCTTCTCAATAAAACAATTTATAGATAAATTGAGACAAATATAGATAGCCCGAACTAGAAATCGAACCCAGACCATGTCGGTATCGCGCCGAGTGCTCTACCAGTTGAGCTATTCAGCACTATACTATATTCCGTTCAATTTGATCTTTAACTTATTGAGCCACACCGTTTATCGTCTGGTAATACACCAATTTCATAAGTGGAAACTTAAACATGCAAACCTTCTCAAAAAGACAATTTATAGATAAATTGAGAAGAATATAGATAGCCCGAACTGGGAATCGAACCCAGACCTTGTCGGTATCGCGCCGAGTGCTCTACCAGTTGAGCTATCCGGCACTATACTATATTCCGTTCAATTTAATCATTAACTTATTAAGCAACACCGTCCATCGTACGGTAATACACCAATTTAATAAGTGGAAACCTAAACATGAAAACCTTCTTAATAAGAGAATTAATAGATAAATTGAAGAAAATATAGATAGCCCGAACTGGGAATCGAACCCAGACCATGTCGGTATCGCGCCGAGTGCTCTACCAGTTGAGCTATCCAGCACTATACTATATTCCGTTCAATTTGATCTTTAACTCATTGAGCCACATTGTTTATCGTCTGGTAATACACCAATTTAATAAGTGGAAACTTAAACATGCAAACCTTCTCAATAAGACAATTTATAGATAAATTGAAAAGAATATAGATAGCCCGAACTGGGAATCGAACCCAGAACTTGTCGGTATCGCGCCGAGTGCTCTACCAGTTGAGCTATCCGGCACTATACTATATTCCGTTCAATTTATTCTATAACTTATTGAGCCACACCGTCCATCGTACGGTAATACACCAATTTAATAAGTGGAAACCTAAACATGGAAACCTTCTCAATAAGAGAATTAATAGATAAATTGAAAAAAATATAGATAGCCCGAACTGGGAATCGAACCCAGACCATGTCGGTATCGCGCCAAGTGCTCTACTAGTTGAGCTATCTAGCACTATACTATATTACGTTTAATTTAATCTATAACTTATTGAGCCACACCGTCTATCGTACGGTAATACACCAAATTAATAAGTAGTAACCTAAACCTGCAAACCATCTCAATAAGACAATTTATAAATAAATTGAGAAAAATATAGATAGCCCGAACTGGAAATCGAACCCAGACCATGTCGGTATCGCGCCAAGTGCTCTACCAGTTGAGCTATCCGGCACTATACTATATTCCGTTCAATTCAATCCATAACTTATTGAGGCACACCGTTTATCGTCTGGTGATACATCAATTTAATAAGTGGTAACCTAAACATGCAAACCTTCTCAATAAAACAATTTATAGATAAATTAAGACAAATATAGATAGCCCGAACTAGAAATCGAACCCAGACCATGTCGGTATCGCGCCGAGTGCTCTACCAGTTGAGCTATTCAGCACTATACTATATTCCGTTCAATTTGATCTTTAACTTATTGAGCCACACCGTTTATCGTCTGGTAATACACCAATTTTATAAGTGGAAACTTAAACATGCAAACCTTCTCAAAAAGACAATTTATAGATAAATTGAGAAGAATATAGATAGCCCGAACTGGGAATCGAACCCAGACCTTGTCGGTATCGCGCCGAGTGCTCTACCAGTTGAGCTATCCGGCACTATACTATATTCCGTTCAATTTATTCTATAACTTATTGAGCCACACCGTCCATCGTACGGTAATACACCAATTTAATAAGTGGAAACCTAAACATGGAAACCTTCTCAATAAGAGAATTAATAGATAAATTGAAAAAAATATAGATAGCCCGAACTGGGAATCGAACCCAGACCATGTCGGTATCGCGCCAAGTGCTCTACTAGTTGAGCTATCTAGCACTATACTATATTACGTTTAATTTAATCTATAACTTATTGAGCCACACCGTCTATCGTACGGTAATACACCAAATTAATAAGTAGAAACCTAAACCTGCAAACCATCTCAATAAGACAATTTATAAATAAATTGAGAAAAATATAGATAGCCCGAACTGGAAATCGAACCCAGACCATGTCGGTATCGCGCCAAGTGCTCTACCAGTTGAGCTATCCGGCACTATACTATATTCCGTTCAATTCAATCCATAACTCATTGAGGCACACCGTTTATCGTCTGGTGATACACCAATTTAATAAGTGGTAACCTAAACATGCAAACCTTCTCAATAAAACAATTTATAGATAAATTAAGACAAATATAGATAGCCCGAACTAGAAATCGAACCCAGACCATGTCGGTATCGCGCCGAGTGCTCTACCAGTTGAGCTATTCAGCACTATACTATATTCCGTTCAATTTGATCTTTAACTTATTGAGCCACACCGTTTATCGTCTGGTAATACACCAATTTTATAAGTGGAAACTTAAACATGCAAACCTTCTCAAAAAGACAATTTATAGATAAATTGAAAAGAATATAGATAGCCCGAACTGGGAATCGAACCCAGACCATGTCGGTATCGCGCCGAGTGCTCTACCAGTTGAGCTATCCGGCACTATACTATATTCCGTTCAATTTAAACTATAACTTATTGAGCCACACCGTCCATCGTACGGTAATACACCAATTCAATAAGTGGAAACCTAAACATGGAAACTTTCTCAATAAGAGAATAGATAGATAAATTGAGAAGAATATAGATAGCCCGAACTGGGAATCGAATCCAGACCTTGTCGGTATCGCGCCGAGTGCTCTACCAGTTGAGCTATCCGGCACTATACTATTTTCCGTTCAATTTAATCTATAAGTTATTGAGCAACACCGTCTATCGTACGGTAATACACCAATTTAATAATTGGAAACCTAAACATGGAAACCTTCTCACTAAAACAATTTATAGATAAATTAAGACAAATATAGATAGCCCGAACTAGGAATCGAACCCAGACCATGTCGGTATCGCGCCGAGTGCTCTACAAGTTGAGCTATTCAGCACTATACTATATTCCGTTCGATTCGATCTTTAACACATTGAGCCACACCGTTTATCGTCTGGTAATACACCAATTTTATAAGTGGAAACTTAAACATGCAAACCTTCTCAATTAGACAATTTATAGATAAATTGAGAAGAATATAGATAGCCCGAACTGGGAATCGAACCCAGACCTTGGCGGTATCGCGCCGAGTGCTCTTTCAGTTGAGCTATCCGGCACTGTACTATATTTTGTTCAATTTAATCGATAACTTCTTGAGCCACACCGTCGATCGTACGGTAATACACCAATTTAATAAGTGGAAACCTAAACATGCAAACCTTCTCAATAAAACAATTTATAGATAAATTAAGACAAATATAGATAGCCCGAACTGGGAATCGAACCCAGACCATGTGGGTATCGCGCCGAGTGCTTTACTAGTTGAGCTATCTGGCACTATACTATATTCCGTTTAATTTAATCTATAACTTATTGAGCCACACCGTCTATCGTACGATAATACACCAAATTAATAAATAGAAACCTAAACATGCAAACCTTCTCAATAAGAAAATTTATAGTTAAATTGAGAAGAATATAGATAGCCCGGACTGGGAATCGAACCCAGACCTTGTCGGTATCGCGCCGAGTGCTCTACCAGTTGAGCTATCCGGCACTATACTATATTCCGTTCAATTTATTTTATAACTTATTGAGCCACACCGTCCATCGTACGGTAATACACCAATTTAATAAGTGGAAACCTAAACATGGAAACCTTCTCAATAAAACAATTTATAGATAAATTAAGACAAATATAGATAGCCCGAACTGGGAATCAAACCCAGACCATGTCGGTATCGCGCCGAGTGCTTTACTAGTTGAGCTATCTGGCACTATACTATATTCCGTTTAATTTAATCTATAACTTATTAAGCCACACCGTCTATCGTACGATAATACACCAAATTAATAAATAGAAACCTAAACATGCAAACCTTCTCAATAAGAAAATTTATAGATAAATTGAGAAAAAAATAGATAGCCCGAACTGGAAATCGAACCCAGACCATGTCGGTATCGCGCCGAGTGCTCTACCAGTTGAGCTATCCAGCACTATACTATATTCCGTTCAATTTCATCTTTAACTCATTGAGCCACACCGTTTATCGTCTGGTAATACACCAATTTAATAAGTGGAAACTTAAACATGCAAACCTTCTCAATAAGAAAATTTATAGATAAATTGAGAAAAATATAGATAGCCCGAACTGGAAATCGAACCCAGACCATGTCGGTATCGCGCCGAGTGCTCTACCAGTTGAGCTATCCAGCACTATACTATATTCCGTTCAATTTGATCTTTAACTTATTGAGCCACACCGTTTATCGTCTGGTGATACACCAATTTTATAAGTGGAAACTTAAACATGGAAACCTTCTCAATAAGAGAATTAATAGATAAATTGAAAAAAATATAGATAGCCCGAACTGGGAATCGAACCCAGACCATGTCGGTATCGCGCCGAGTGCTCTACCAGTTGAGCTATCCGGCACTATACTATATTCCGTTCAATTTGAACTATAACTTATTGAGCCACACCGTCCATCGTACGGTAATACACCAATTCAATAAGTGGAAACCTAAACATGGAAACTTTCTCAATAAGAGAATAAATAGATAAATTGAGAAGAATATAGATAGCCCGAACTGGGAATCGAACCCAGACCTTGTCGGTATCGCGCCGAGTGCTCTACCAGTTGAGCTATCCGGCACTATACTATATTCCGTTCAATTTAATCTATAACTTATTGAGCAACACCGTCCATCGTACGGTAATACACCAATTTAATAAGTGGAAACCTACACATGGAAACCTTCTCAATAAGAGAATCAATAGATAAATTGAAAAAAATATAGATAGCCCAAACTGGGAATCGAACCCAGACCATGTCGGTATCGCGCCGAGTGCTCTACCAGTTGAGCTATCCAGCACTATACTATATTCCGTTCAATTTGATCTTTAACTCATTGAGCCACACCGTCCATCGTACGGTAATACACCAATTTAATAAGTGGAAACCTAAACATGGAAACCTTCTCAATAAGAGAATTAATAGATAAATTGAAAAAAATATAGATAGCCCGAACTGGGAATCGAACCCAGACCATGTCGGTATCGCGCCGAGTGCTCTACAAGTTGAGCTATTCAGCACTATACTATATTCCGTTCGATTCGATCTTTAACTCATTGAGCCACACCGTTTATCGTCTGGTAATACACCAATTTTATAAGTGGAAACTTAAACATGCAAACCTTCTCAATTAGACAATTTATAGATAAATTGAGAAGAATATAGATAGCCCGAACTGGGAATCGATCCCAGACCTTGTCGGTATCGCGCCGAGTGCTCTTTCAGTTGAGCTATCCGGCACTGTACTATATTTTGTTCAATTTAATCGATAACTTCTTGAGCCACACCGTCGATCGTACGGTAATACACCAATTTAATAAGTGGAAACCTAAACATGCAAACCTTCTCAATAAAACAATTTATAGATAAATTAAGACAAATATAGATAGCCCGAACTGGGAATCGAACCCAGACCATGTCGGTATCGCGCCGAGTGCTCTACAAGTTGAGCTATTCAGCACTATACTATATTCCGTTCGATTCGATCTTTAACTCATTGAGCCACACCGTTTATCGTCTGGTAATACACCAATTTTATAAGTGGAAACTTAAACATGCAAACCTTCTCAATTAGACAATTTATAGATAAATTGAGATGAATATAGATAGCCCGAACTGGGAATCGATCCCAGACCTTGTCGGTATCGCGCCGAGTGCTCTTTCAGTTGAGCTATCCGGCACTGTACTATATTTTGTTCAATTTAATCGATAACTTCTTGAGCCACACCGTCGATCGTACGGTAATACACCAATTTAATAAGTGGAAACCTAAACATGCAAACCTTCTCAATAAAACAATTTATAGATAAATTGAGAAAAATATAGATAGCCCGAACTGGAAATCGAACCCAGACCATGTCGGTATCGCGCCGAGTGCTCTACCAGTTGAGCTATCCAGCACTATACTATATTCCGTTCAATTTCATCTTTAACTCATTGAGCCACACCGTTTATCGTCTGGTAATACACCAATTTAATAAGTGGAAACTTAAACATGCAAACCTTCTCAATAAGACAATTTATAGATAAATTGAGAAGAATATAGATAGCCCGAACTGGGAATCGAACCCAGACCTTGTCGGTATCGCGCCGAGTGCTCTACCAGTTGAGCTATCCGGCACTATACTATATTCCGTTCAATTTAATCTATAACTTATTGAGCCACAACGTCCATCGTACGGTAATACACCAATTTAAAAAGAGGAAACCTAAACATGGAAACCTTCTCTATAAGAGAATTAATAGATAAATTGAAAAAAATATAGATAGCCCGAACTGGAAATCGAACCCAGAAAATGTCAGTATCGCGCCGAGTGCTCTACCAGTTGAGCTATCCAGCACTATACTATATTCCGTTCAATTTGATCTTTAACTTATTGAGCCACACCGTTTATCGTCTGGTAATACACCAATTTTATAAGTGGAAACTTAAACATGCAAACCTTCTCACTAAAACAATTTATAGATAAATTAAGACAAATATAGATAGCCCGAACTAGAAATCGAAACCAGACCATGTCGGTATCGCGCCGAGTGCTCTACCAGTTGAGCTATTCAGCACTATACTATATTCCGTTCGATTCGATCTTTAACTCATTGAGCCACACCGTTTATCGTCTGGTAATACACCAATTTTATAAGTGGAAACTTAAACATGCAAACCTTCTCAATAAGACAATTTATAGATAAATTGAGAAGAATATAGATAGCACGAACCGGGAATTGAACCCAGACCTTGTCGGTATCGCGCCGAGTGCTCTTTCAGTTGAGCTATCCGGCACTGTACTATATTTTGTTTAATTTAATCGATAACTTTTTGAGCCACACCGTCCATCGTACGGTAATACACCAATTTAATAAGTGGAAACCTAAACATGCAAACCTTCTCAATAAAACAATTTATAGATGAATTAAGACAAATATAGATAGCCCGAACTGGGAATCGAACCCAGACCATGTCGGTATCGCGCCGAGTGCTCTACTAGTTGAGCTATCTGGCACTATACTATATTCCGTTTAATTTAATCTATAACTTATTGAGCCACACCGTTCATCGTACGATAATACACCAAATTAATAAGTAGAAACCTAAACATGCAAACCTTCTCAATTAGACAATTTATAGATAAATTGAGAAGAATATAGATAGCCCGAACTGGGAATCGATCCCAGACCTTGTCGGTATCGCGCCGAGTGCTCTTTCAGTTGAGCTATCCGGCACTGTACTATATTTTGTTCAATTTAATCGATAACTTCTTGAGCCACACCGTCGATCGTACGGTAATACACCAATTTAATAAGTGGAAACCTAAACATGCAAACCTTCTCAATAAAACAATTTATAGATAAATTAAGACAAATATAGATAGCCCGAACTGGGAATCGAACCCAGACCATGTCGGTATCGCGCCGAGTGCTCTACAAGTTGAGCTATTCAGCACTATACTATATTCCGTTCGATTCGATCTTTAACTCATTGAGCCACACCGTTTATCGTCTGGTAATACACCAATTTTATAAGTGGAAACTTAAACATGCAAACCTTCTCAATTAGACAATTTATAGATAAATTGAGAAGAATATAGATAGCCCGAACTGGGAATCGATCCCAGACCTTGTCGGTATCGCGCCGAGTGCTCTTTCAGTTGAGCTATCCGGCACTGTACTATATTTTGTTCAATTTAATCGATAACTTCTTGAGCCACACCGTCGATCGTACGGTAATACACCAATTTAATAAGTGGAAACCTAAACATGCAAACCTTCTCAATAAAACAATTTATAGATAAATTGAGAAAAATATAGATAGCCCGAACTGGAAATCGAACCCAGACCATGTCGGTATCGCGCCGAGTGCTCTACCAGTTGAGCTATCCAGCACTATACTATATTCCGTTCAATTTCATCTTTAACTTATTGAGCCACACCGTTTATCGTCTGGTAATACACCAATTTAATAAGTGGAAACTTAAACATGCAAACCTTCTCAATAAGACAATTTATAGATAAATTGAGAAGAATATAGATAGCCCGAACTGGGAATCGAACCCAGACCTTGTCGGTATCGCGCCGAGTGCTCTACCAGTTGAGCTATCCGGCACTATACTATATTCCGTTCAATTTAATGTATAACTTATTGAGCCACAACGTCCATCGTACGGTAATACACCAATTTAAAAAGAGGAAACCTAAACATGGAAACCTTCTCTATAAGAGAATTAATAGATAAATTGAAAAAAATATAGATAGCCCGAACTGGAAATCGAACCCAGAAAATGTCAGTATCGCGCCGAGTGCTCTACCAGTTGAGCTATCCAGCACTATACTATATTCCGTTCAATTTGATCTTTAACTTATTGAGCCACACCGTTTATCGTCTGGTAATACACCAATTTTATAAGTGGAAACTTAAACATGCAAACCTTCTCACTAAAACAATTTATAGATAAATTAAGACAAATATAGATAGCCCGAACTAGAAATCGAAACCAGACCATGTCGGTATCGCGCCGAGTGCTCTACCAGTTGAGCTATTCAGCACTATACTATATTCCGTTCGATTCGATCTTTAACTCATTGAGCCACACCGTTTATCGTCTGGTAATACACCAATTTTATAAGTGGAAACTTAAACATGCAAACCTTCTCAATAAGACAATTTATAGATAAATTGAGAAGAATATAGATAGCACGAACCGGGAATTGAACCCAGACCTTGTCGGTATCGCGCCGAGTGCTCTTTCAGTTGAGCTATCCGGCACTGTACTATATTTTGTTTAATTTAATCGATAACTTTTTGAGCCACACCGTCCATCGTACGGTAATACACCAATTTAATAAGTGGAAACCTAAACATGCAAACCTTCTCAATAAAACAATTTATAGATGAATTAAGACAAATATAGATAGCCCGAACTGGGAATCGAACCCAGACCATGTCGGTATCGCGCCGAGTGCTCTACTAGTTGAGCTATCTGGCACTATACTATATTCCGTTTAATTTAATCTATAACTTATTGAGCCACACCGTTCATCGTACGATAATACACCAAATTAATAAGTAGAAACCTTAACATGCAAACCTTCTCAATAAGAAAATTTATAGATAAATTGAGAAAAATATAGATAGCCCGAACTGGAAATCGAACCCAGACCATGTCGGTATCGCGCCGAGTGCTCTACCAGTTGAGCTATCCGGCACTATACTATATTCCGTTCAATTTGATCTTTAACTCATTGAGCCACACCGTTTATCGTCTGGTAATACACCAATTTGATAAGTGGAAACTTAAACATGCAAACCTTCTCAATAAGACAATTTATAGATAAATTGAGAAGAATATAGATAGCCCGAACTGGGATTCGAACCCAGACCTTGTCGGTATCGCGCCGAGTGCTCTACCAGTTGAGCTATCCGGCACTATACTATATTCCGTTCAATTTAATCTATAACTTATTGAGCCACAACGTCCATCGTACGGTAATACACGAATTTAATAAGTGGAAACCTAAACATGGAAACCTTCTCAATAAGAGAATTAATAGATAAATTGAAAAAAATATAGATAGCCCGAACTGGAAATCGAACCCAGACCATGTCCGTATCGCGCCGAGTGCTCTACCAGTTGAGCTATCCAGCACTATACTATATTTCGGTCAATTTGATCTTTAACTTATTGAGCCACACTGTTTATTGTCTCGTAATACACCAATTTAATAAGTAGAAACGTAAACATGCGGACCTTCTCAATAAAACAATTTATAGATAAATTAAGACAAATATAGATAGCCCGAACTGGGAATCGAACCCAGACCATGTCGGTATCGCGCCGAGTGCTCTACTAGTTGAGCTATCTGGCACTATACTATATTCCGTTTAATTCAATCTATAACTTATTAAACCACACCGTTTATCGTCTGGTAATACACCAATTTGATAAGTGGAAACTTATACATGCATACCTTCTCAATAAGACAATTTATAAATATATTGAGAAAAATATAGATAGCCCGAACTGGGAATCGAACCCAGACCATGTTGGTATCGCGCCGAATGCTCTTCCAGTTGAGCTATCTGGTACTATACTATATTCCGTTCAATTTAATCTATAACTTATTGAGCCACACCGTCCATCGTACGGTAATACACCAAATTAATAAGTACAAACCTAAACATGCAAACCTCCTTAATAAGACAATTTATAGATAAATTGAGAAAAATATAGATAGCCCGAACTGGAAATCGAACCCAGACCATGTCGGTATCGCGCCAAGTGCTCTACTAGTTGAGCTATCCGGCACTATACTATATTCCGTTCAATTTAATCCATAACTTATTGAGCCACACCGTTTATCGTCTGGTGATACACCAATTTAATAAGTGGTAACCTAAACATGCAAACCTTCTCAATAAAACAATTTATAGATAAATTAAGACAAATATAGATAGCCCGAACTAGGAATCGAACCCAGACCATGTCGGTATCGCGCCGAGTGCTCTACCAGTTGAGCTATTCAGCACTATACTATATTCCGTTTAATTTGATCTTTAACTCATTGAGCCACACTGTTTATCGTCTGGTAATACACCAATTTTATAAGAGGAAACTTAAACATGCAAACCTTCTCAATAAAACAATTTATAGATAAATTGAGTAGAATATAGATAGCCCGAACTGGAAATCGAACCCAGACCTTGTCGGTATCGCGCCGAGTGCTCTACCAGTTGAGCTATCCGGCACTATACTATATTCCGTTCAATTCAATCTATAACTTATTGAGCCACACCGTCTATCGTACGGTAATACACCAAATTAATAAGTAGAAACCTAAACATGCAAACCTTCTCAATAAGACAATTTATAGATAAATTGAGGAAAATATAGATAGCCCGAACTGGAAATCGAACCCAGACCATGTCGGTATCGCGCCAAGTGCTCTACGAGTTGAGCTATCCGGCACTATACTATACTCCGTTCAATTTAATCCATAACTTATTGAGCCACACCGTTTATCGTCTGGTATTACACCAATTTTATAAGTGGAAACCTAAACATGAAAACCTTCTCAATAAGAGAATTAATAGATAAATTGAAAAAAATATAGATAGCCCAAACTGGGAATCGAACCCAGACCTTGTCGGTATCGCGCCGAGTGCTCTACCAGTTGAGCTATTCAGCACTATACTATATTCCGTTTAATTTGATCTTTAACTCATTGAGCCACACTGTTTATCGTCTGGTAATACACCAATTTTATAAGTGGAAACTTAAACATGCAAACCTTCTCAATAAATCAATTTATAGATAAATTGAGTAGAATATAGATAGCCCGAACTGGAAATCGAACCCAGACCTTGTCGGTATCGCGCCGAGTGCTCTACCAGTTGAGCTATCCGGCACTATACTATATTCCGTTCAATTCAATCTATAACTTATTGAGCCACACCGTCCATCGTACAGTAATACACCAATTTAGTAAGTGGAAACCTAAACATGGAAACCTTCTCAATAAGAGAATTAATAGATAAATTGAAAAAAATATAGATAGCCCGAACTGGGAATCGAACCCAGACCATGTCGGTATCGCGCCGAGTGCTCTTCCAGTTGAGCTATCCGGCACTGTACTATATTTTGTTCAATTTAATCGATAACTTTTTGATCCACACCGTCCATCGTACGGTAATACACCAATTTAATAAGTGGAAACCTAAACATTCAAACCTTCTCAATAAAACAATTTATAGATAAATTAAGAGAAATATAGATAGACCGAACTGGGAATCGAACCCAGACCATGTCGGTATCAAGCCGAGTGCTCTACTAGTTGAGCTATCTGGCACTATACTATATTCCGTTCAATTAAATCTATAACCCATTGAGCCACACCGTCTATCGTACCGTAATACACCAAATTAATAAGTAGAAACCTGAACATGCAAACCTTCTCAATAAGACAATTTATAGATAAATTGAGAAAAATATAGATAGACCGAACTGGAAATCGAACCCAGACCATATCGGTATCGCGCCGAGTGTTCTACCAGTCGAGCTATCCAGCACTATACTATATTCCGTTTAATTTAATCCATAACTTATTGAGCCACACCGTCTATCGTACGGTAATACACCAAATTAATAAGTAGAAACCTAAACATGCAAACCTTCTCAATAAGACAATTTATAGATAAATTGAGGAAAATATAGATAGCCCGAACTGGAAATCGAACCCAGACCATGTCGGTATCGCGCCAAGTGCTCTACGAGTTGAGCTATCCGGCACTATACTATACTCCGTTCAATTTAATCCATAACTTATTGAGCCACACCGTTTATCGTCTGGTATTACACCAATTTTATAAGTGGAAACCTAAACATGAAAACCTTCTCAATAAGAGAATTAATAGATAAATTGAAAAAAATATAGATAGCCCAAACTGGGAATCGAACCCAGACCTTGTCGGTATCGCGCCGAGTGCTCTACCAGTTGAGCTATCCGGCACTATACTATATTTCGTTCAATTTAATCTATAACTTATTGAGCCACACCGTCCATCGTACGGTAATACACCAATTTAATAAGTGGAAACCTAAACATGGAAACCTTCTCAATAAGAGAATTAATAGATAAATTGAAAAAAATACAGATAGCCCGAATTCGGAATCGAACCCAGACCATGTCGGTATCGCGCCGAGTGCTCTACCAGTTGAGCTATCCAGCACTATACTATATTCCGTTCAATTTGATCTTTAACTTATTGAGCCACACCGTTTATCGTCTGGTATTACCAATTTAATAAGTGGAAACTTAAACATGCAAACCTTCTCAATAAGACAATTTATAGATAAATTGAGAAGAATAAAGATAGCCCGAACTGGGAATCGAACCCAGACCATGTCGGTATCAAGCCGAGTGCTCTACTAGTTGAGCTATCTGGCACTATACTATATTCCGTTTAATTTAATCTATAACTCATTGAGCCACACCGTCTATCGTACCGTAATACACCAAATTAATAAGTAGAAACCTGAACATGCAAACCTTCTCAATAAGACAATTTATAGATAAATTGAGAAAAATATAGATAGACCGAACTGGAAATCGAACCCAGACCATGTCGGTATCGCGCCGAGTGCTCTACCAGTTGAGCTATCCAGCACTATACTATATTCCGTTTAATTTAATCCATAACTTATTGAGCCACACCGTCTATCATACGGTAATACACCAAATTAATAAGTAGAAACCTAAACATGCAAACCTTCTCAATAAGACAATTTATAGATAAATTGAGGAAAATATAGATAGCCCGAACTGGAAATCGAACCCAGACCATGTCGGTATCGCGCCAAGTGCTCTACGAGTTGAGCTATCCGGCACTATACTATACTCCGTTCAATTTAATCCATAACTTATTGAGCCACACCGTTTATCGTCTGGTATTACACCAATTTTATAAGTGGAAACCTAAACATGAAAACCTTCTTAATAAGAGAATTAATAGATAAATTGAAAAAAATATAGATAGTCCAAACTGGGAATCGAACCCAGACCTTGTCGGTATCGCGCCGAGTGCTCTACCAGTTGAGCTATCCGGCACTATACTATATTCCGTTCAATTTAATCTATAACTTATTGAGCCACACCGTCCATCGTACGGTAATACACCAATTTAATAAGTGGAAACCTAAACATGGAAACCTTCTCAATAAGAGAATTAATAGATAAATTGAAAAAAATACAGATAGCCCGAATTCGGAATCGAACCCAGACCATGTCGGTATCGCGCCGAGTGCTCTACCAGTTGAGCTATCCGGCACTATACTATATTCCGTTCAATTTAATCTATAACTTATTGAGCCACACCGTCCATCGTACGGTAATACACCAATTTCATAAGTGGTAACCTAAACATGCAAACCTTCTCAATAAAACAATTTATAGATAAATTAAGACAAATATAGATAGCCCGAACTAGGAATCGAACCCAGACCATGTCGGTATCGCGCCGAGTGCTCTACCAGTTGAGCTATCCAGCACTATACTATATTCCGTTCAATTTGATCTTTAACTCATTGAGCCACACCGTTTATCGTCTGGTAATACACCAATTTGATAAGTGGAAACTTAAACATGCAAACCTTCTCAATAAGACAATTTATAGATAAATTGAGAAGAATATAGATAGCCCGAACTGGGATTCGAACCCAGACCTTGTCGGTATCGCGCCGAGTGCTCTACCAGTTGAGCTATCCGGCACTATACTATATTCCGTTCAATTTAATCTATAACTTATTGAGCCACAACGTCCATCGTACGGTAATACACGAATTTAATAAGTGGAAACCTAAACATGGAAACCTTCTCAATAAGAGAATTAATAGATAAATTGAAAAAAATATAGATAGCCCGAACTGGAAATCGAACCCAGACCATGTCCGTATCGCGCCGAGTGCTCTACCAGTTGAGCTATCCAGCACTATACTATATTTCGGTCAATTTGATCTTTAACTTATTGAGCCACACTGTTTATTGTCTCGTAATACACCAATTTAATAAGTAGAAACGTAAACATGCAAACCTTTTCAATAAGACAATTTATAGATAAATTTAGAAGAATATAGATAGCCCGAACTGGGAATCGAACCCAGACCATGTCGGTATCACGCCGAGTGCTCTACCAGTTGAGCTATCCGGCACTATACTATATTCCGTTCAATTTAATCTATAACTTATTAAGCCACACCGTCCATCGTACGGTAATACACAAATTCAATAAGTGGAAACCTAAACATGGAAACCTTCTCAATAAGAGAATTAATAGATAAATTGAAAAAAATATAGATAGCCCGAACTGGGAATCGATCCCAGACCATGTCGGTATCGCGCCGAGTGCTCTTCCAGTTGAGCTTTTCGGCACTGTACTATATTTTGTTCAATTTAATCGATAACTTTTTGAGCCACACCGTCCATCGTACGGTAATACACCAATTTAATAAGTGGAAACCTAAACATGCGGACCTTCTCAATAAAACAATTTATAGATAAATTAAGACAAATATAGATAGCCCGAACTGGGAATCGAACCCAGACCATGTCGGTATCGCGCCGAGTGCTCTACTAGTTGAGCTATCTGGCACTATACTATATTCCGTTTAATTCAATCTATAACTTATTAAACCACACCGTTTATCGTCTGGTAATACACCAATTTGATAAGTGGAAACTTATACATGCATACCTTCTCAATAAGACAATTTATAAATATATTGAGAAAAATATAGATAGCCCGAACTGGGAATCGAACCCAGACCATGTTGGTATCGCGCCGAATGCTCTTCCAGTTGAGCTATCTGGTACTATACTATATTCCGTTCAATTTAATCTATAACTTATTGAGCCACACCGTCCATCATACGGTAATACACCAAATTAATAAGTACAAACCTAAACATGCAAACCTCCTTAATAAGACAATTTATAGATAAATTGAGAAAAATATAGATAGCCCGAACTGGAAATCGAACCCAGACCATGTCGGTATCGCGCCAAGTGCTCTACCAGTTGAGCTATCCAGCACTATACTATATTCCGTTCAATTTAATCTTTAACTTATTGAGCCACACCGTTTATCGTCTGGTAATACACCAATTTAATAAGTGGAAACTTAAACATGCAAACCTTCTCCATAAGACAATTTATAGATAAATTGAGAAGAATATAGATAGCCCGAACTGGAAATCGAACCCAGACTATGTCGGTATCGCGCCGAGTGCTCTACCAGTTGAGCTATCCGGCACTATACTATATTCCGTTCAATTTAATCTATAACTTATTGAGCCACACCGTCCATCGTACGGTAATACACCAATTTAATAAGTGGAAACCTAAACATGGAAACCTTCTCAATAAGAGAATTAATAGATAAATTGGAAAAAAATATAGATAGCCCGAACTGGGAATCGAACCCAGACCATGTCGGTATCGCGCCGAGTGCTCTTCCAGTTGAGCTATCCGGCACTGTACTATATTTTGTTCAATTTAATCGATAACTTTCTGAGCCACATTGTCCATCGTACGGTAATACACCAATTTAATAAGTGGAAACCTAAACATGGAAACCTTCTCAATAAGAGAATTAATAGATAAATTGAAAAAAAAATAGATAGCCCGAACTGGGAATCGAACCCAGACCATGTCGGTATCGCGCCGAGTGCTCTACTAGTTGAGCTATCCGGCACTATACTATATTCCGTTCAATTTAATCCATAACTTATTGAGCCACACCGTTTATCGTCTGGTGATACACCAATTTAATAAGTGGTAACCTAAACATGCAAACCTTCTCAATAAAACAATTTATAGATAAATTAAGACAAATATAGATAGCCCGAACTAGGAATCGAACCCAGACCATGTCGGTATCGCGCCGAGTGCTCTACCAGTTGAGCTATTCAGCACTATACTATATTCCGTTTAATTTGATCTTTAACTCATTGAGCCACACTGTTTATCGTCTGGTAATACACCAATTTTATAAGAGGAAACTTAAACATGCAAACCTTCTCAATAAAACAATTTATAGATAAATTGAGTAGAATATAGATAGCCCGAACTGGAAATCGAACCCAGACCTTGTCGGTATCGCGCCGAGTGCTCTACCAGTTGAGCTATCCGGCACTATACTATATTCCGTTCAATTCAATCTATAACTTATTGAGCCACACCGTCTATCGTACGGTAATACACCAAATTAATAAGTAGAAACCTAAACATGCAAACCTTCTCGATAAGACAATTTATAGATAAATTGAGGAAAATATAGATAGCCCGAACTGGAAATCGAACCCAGACCATGTCGGTATCGCGCCAAGTGCTCTACGAGTTGAGCTATCCGGCACTATACTATACTCCGTTCAATTTAATCCATAACTTATTGAGCCACACCGTTTATCGTCTGGTATTACACCAATTTTATAAGTGGAAACCTAAACATGAAAACCTTCTCAATAAGAGAATTAATAGATAAATTGAAAAAAATATAGATAGCCCAAACTGGGAATCGAACCCAGACCTTGTCGGTATCGCGCCGAGTGCTCTACCAGTTGAGCTATTCAGCACTATACTATATTCCGTTTAATTTGATCTTTAACTCATTGAGCCACACTGTTTATCGTCTGGTAATACACCAATTTTATAAGTGGAAACTTAAACATGCAAACCTTCTCAATAAAACAATTTATAGATAAATTGAGTAGAATATAGATAGCCCGAACTGGAAATCGAACCCAGACCTTGTCGGTATCGCGCCGAGTGCTCTACCAGTTGAGCTATCCGGCACTATACTATATTCCGTTCAATTCAATCTATAACTTATTGAGCCACACCGTCCATCGTACGGTAATACACCAATTTAGTAAGTGGAAACCTAAACATGGAAACCTTCTCAATAAGAGAATTAATAGATAAATTGAAAAAAATATAGATAGCCCGAACTGGGAATCGAACCCAGACCATGTCGGTATCGCGCCGAGTGCTCTTCCAGTTGAGCTATCCGGCACTGTACTATATTTTGTTCAATTTAATCGATAACTTTTTGATCCACACCGTCCATCGTACGGTAATACACCAATTTAATAAGTGGAAACCTAAACATTCAAACCTTCTCAATAAAACAATTTATAGATAAATTAAGAGAAATATAGATAGACCGAACTGGGAATCGAACCCAGACCATGTCGGTATCAAGCCGAGTGCTCTACTAGTTGAGCTATCTGGCACTATACTATATTCCGATCAATTAAATCTATAACTCATTGAGCCACACCGTCTATCGTACCGTAATACACCAAATTAATAAGTAGAAACCTGAACATGCAAACCTTCTCAATAAGACAATTTATAGATAAATTGAGAAAAATATAGATAGACCGAACTGGAAATCGAACCCAGACCATATCGGTATCGCGCCGAGTGTTCTACCAGTCGAGCTATCCAGCACTATACTATATTCCGTTTAATTTAATCCATAACTTATTGAGCCACACCGTCTATCGTACGGTAATACACCAAATTAATAAGTAGAAACCTAAACATGCAAACCTTCTCAATAAGACAATTTATAGATAAATTGAGGAAAATATAGATAGCCCGAACTGGAAATCGAACCCAGACCATGTCGGTATCGCGCCAAGTGCTCTACGAGTTGAGCTATCCGGCACTATACTATACTCCGTTCAATTTAATCCATAACTTATTGAGCCACACCGTTTATCGTCTGGTATTACACCAATTTTATAAGTGGAAACCTAAACATGAAAACCTTCTCAATAAGAGAATTAATAGATAAATTGAAAAAAATATAGATAGCCCAAACTGGGAATCGAACCCAGACCTTGTCGGTATCGCGCCGAGTGCTCTACCAGTTGAGCTATCCGGCACTATACTATATTTCGTTCAATTTAATCTATAACTTATTGAGCCACACCGTCCATCGTACGGTAATACACCAATTTAATAAGTGGAAACCTAAACATGGAAACCTTCTCAATAAGAGAATTAATAGATAAATTGAAAAAAATACAGATAGCCCGAATTCGGAATCGAACCCAGACCATGTCGGTATCGCGCCGAGTGCTCTACCAGTTGAGCTATCCGGCACTATACTATATTCCGTTCAATTTAATCTATAACTTATTGAGCCACACCGTCCATCGTACGGTAATACACCAATTTCATAAGTGGTAACCTAAACATGCAAACCTTCTCAATAAAACAATTTATAGATAAATTAAGACATATATAGATAGCCCGAACTAGGAATCGAACCCAGACCATGTCGGTATCGCGCCGAGTGCTCTACCAGTTGAGCTATTCAGCACTATACTATATTCCGTTCAATTTAATCTTTAACTTATTGAGCCACACCGTTTATCGTCTGGTATTACACCAATTTTATAAGTGGAAACCTAAACATGAAAACCTTCTCAATAAGAGAATTAATAGATAAATTGAAAAAAATATAGATAGCCCGAACTGGGAATCGAACCCAGACCATGTCGGTATCGCGCCGAGTGCTCTACCAGTTGAGCTATCCAGCACTATACTATATTCCGTTCAATTTGATCTTTAACTTATTGAGCCACACCGTTTATCGTCTGGTATTACCAATTTAATAAGTGGAAACTTAAACATGCAAACCTTCTCAATAAGACAATTTATAGATAAATTGAGAAGAATATAGATAGCCCGAACTGGGAATCGAACCCAGACCATGTCGGTATCAAGCCGAGTGCTCTACTAGTTGAGCTATCTGGCACTATACTATATTCCGTTTAATTTAATCTATAACTCATTGAGCCACACCGTCTATCGTACCGTAATACACCAAATTAATAAGTAGAAACCTGAACATGCAAACCTTCTCAATAAGACAATTTATAGATAAATTGAGAAAAATATAGATAGACCGAACTGGAAATCGAACCCAGACCATGTCGGTATCGCGCCGAGTGCTCTACCAGTTGAGCTATCCAGCACTATACTATATTCCGTTTAATTTAATCCATAACTTATTGAGCCACACCGTCTATCATACGGTAATACACCAAATTAATAAGTAGAAACCTAAACATGCAAACCTTCTCAATAAGACAATTTATAGATAAATTGAGGAAAATATAGATAGCCCGAACTGGAAATCGAACCCAGACCATGTCGGTATCGCGCCAAGTGCTCTACGAGTTGAGCTATCCGGCACTATACTATACTCCGTTCAATTTAATCCATAACTTATTGAGCCACATCGTTTATCGTCTGGTATTACACCAATTTTATAAGTGGAAACCTAAACATGAAAACCTTCTTAATAAGAGAATTAATAGATAAATTGAAAAAAATATAGATAGCCCAAACTGGGAATCGAACCCAGACCTTGTCGGTATCGCGCCGAGTGCTCTACCAGTTGAGCTATCCGGCACTATACTATATTCCGTTCAATTTAATCTATAACTTATTGAGCCACACCGTCCATCGTACGGTAATACACCAATTTAATAAGTGGAAACCTAAACATGGAAACCTTCTCAATAAGAGAATTAATAGATAAATTGAAAAAAATACAGATAGCCCGAATTCGGAATCGAACCCAGACCATGTCGGTATCGCGCCGAGTGCTCTACCAGTTGAGCTATCCGGCACTATACTATATTCCGTTCAATTTAATCTATAACTTATTGAGCCACACCGTCCATCGTACGGTAATACACCAATTTCATAAGTGGTAACCTAAACATGCAAACCTTCTCAATAAAACAATTTATACATAAATTAAGACAAATATAGATAGCCCGAACTAGGAATCGAACCCAGACCATGTCGGTATCGCGCCGAGTGCTCTACCAGTTGAGCTATTCAGCACTATACTATATTCCGTTCAATTTAATCTTTAACTTATTGAGCCACACCGTTTATCGTCTGGTATTACACCAATTTTATAAGTGGAAACCTAAACATGAAAACCTTCTCAATAAGAGAATTAATAGATAAATTGAAAAAAATATAGATAGCCCGAACTGGGAATCGAACCCAGTCCATGTCGGTATCGCGCCGAGTGCTCTACCAGTTGAGCTATCCAGCACTATACTATATTCCGTTCAATTTGATCTTTAACTTATTGAGCCACACCGTTAATCGTCTGGTAGCACCAATTTAATAAGTGGAAACTTAAACATGCAAACCTTCTCAATAAGACAATTTATAGATAAATTGAGAAGAATATAGATAGCCCGAACTGGGAATCGAACCCAGACCTTGTCGGTATCGCGCTGAGTGCTCTACCAGTTGAGCTATCCGGCACTATACTATATTCCGTTCAATTTAATCTATAACTTATTGAGCCAGACCGTCCATCGTACGGTAATACACCAATGTAATAAGTGGAAACCTAAACATGGAAACCTTCTCAATAAGAGAATTAATAGATAAATTGAAAAAAATATAGATAGCCCGAACTGGGAATCGAACCCAGACCATGTCGGTATCGCGCCGAGTGCTCTACCAGTTGAGCTATCCGACACTATACTATATTCCGTTCAATTTAATCTATAACTTATTGAGCCACACCGTTTATCGTCTGGTGATACACCAATTTAATAAGTGGTAACCTAAACATGCAAACCTTCTCAATAAAACAATTTATAGATAAATTAAGACAAATATAGATAGCCCGAACTAGGAATCGAACCCAGACCATGTCGGTATCGCGCCGAGTGCTCTACCAGTTGAGCTATTCAGCACTATACTATATTCCGTTCAATTTAATCGATAACTTTTTGAGCCACACCGTCCATCGTACGGTAATACACCAAATTAATAAGTAGAAACCTAAACATGCAAACCTTCTCAATAAGACAATTTATAGATAAATTGAGAAAAATATAGATAGCCCGAACTGGAAATCGAACCCAGACCATGTCGGTATCGCGCCGAGTGCGCTACCAGTTGAGCTATCCGGCACTATACTATATTCCGTTCAATTTAATCTATAACTTATTGAGCCACACCGTTTATCGTATGGTAATACACCAATTTAATAAGTGGAAACTTAAACATGCATACCTTCTCAATAAGACAATTTATAGATAAATTGAGAAAAATATAGATAGCCCGAACTGGGAATTAAACCCAGACCATGTCGGTATCGCGCCAATCGCTGTAGCAGTGGAGCTATCCGGCACTATGCTATGTTCTGTTCAATTTAATCTATAACTTATTGAGCCACACCGTTTATCGTCTGGTAATACACCAATTTAATAAGTGGAAACCTAAACATGCAAACCTTCTTAATAAGACAATTTATAGATAAATTGAGAAGAATATAGATAGCCCGAACTGGAAATCGAACCCAGATCATGTCGGATGCGCGCCGAGTGCTCTACCAGTTGAGCTATCCGGCACTATACTATATTCCGTTCAATTTAATCTATAACTTCTTGAGCCACACCGTCCATCGTACGGTAATACATCAATTAAGTAAGTGGAAACCTAAACATGCAAACTTTCTCAATAAGACAATTTATAAATAAATTGAGAAAAATATAGATAGCCCGAACTGGGAATCGAACCCAGACCATGTCGGTATCGCGCCGACTGCTCTACCAGTTGAGCTATCCTGCACTATACTATAATTCGTTCAATTTAATCTATTAATTATTGAGCCACACCGTCTATTGTACGGTAATATACCAAATTAATAAGTAGAAACCTAAACATGCAAACCTTCGAAATAAGACAATTTATAGATAAATTGAGAAAAATATAGATAGCCCGAACTGGGAATCAAACACAGACCATGTCGGTATCGCGCCGAGTGCTCCACCAGTTGAGCTATCCGGCACTATACTATATTCCGTTTAGATTAATCAATAACTTCTTGAGCCACCCCGTCCATCGTACGGTAATACACCAATTTAATAAGTGGAAACCTAAACATGCAAACCTTCTCAATAAAACAATTTATAGATAAATTAAGACAAATATAGATAGCCCGAACTGGGAATCGAACTCAGACCATGTCGGTATCGCGCCGAGTGCTCTACTAGTTGAGCTATCTGGCACTATACTATATTCCGTTTAATTTAATCTATAACTTATTGAGCCACACCGTCTATCGTACGGTAATATACCAAATTAATAAGTAGAAACCTAAACATGCAAACCTTCGAAATAAGACAATTTATAGATAAATTGAGAAAAATATAGATAGCCCGAACTGGAAATCGAACCCAGACCATGTCGGTATCGCGCCGAGTGCTCTACTAGTTGAGCTATCCGGCACTATACTATATTCCGTTCAATTTAATCTATAACTTATTGAGCCCCACCGTTTATCGTCTGGTAATACACCAATTTAATAAGTGGAAACCTAGACATGCAAACCTTCTCAATAAGACAATTTATAGATAAATTGAGAAGAATATAGATAGCCCGAACTGGGAATCGAACCCAGACCATGTCGAATGCGCGCCGAGTGCTCTACCAGTTGAGCTATCTGGCACTATACTATATTCCGTTCAATTTAATCTATAACTTCTTGAGCCACACCGTCCATCGTACGGTAATACACCAATTAAGTAAGTGGAAACCTAAACATGCAAACTTTCTCAATAAGACAATTCATAGATAAATTGAGAAAAATATAGATAGCCCGAACTGGGAATCGAACCCAGACCATGTCGGTATCGCGCCGACTGCTCTACCAGTTGAGCTATCTGGCACTATACTATATTCCATTCAATTTAATCCATAACTTATTGAGCCACACCGTCCATCGTCCGGTAATACACCAATTTAATAAGTGGAAACCTAAACATGCAAACCTTCTCAATAAAACAATTTATAGATAAATTAAGACAAATATAGATAGCCCGAACTGGGAATCGAACTCAGACCATGTCGGTATCGCGCCGAGTGCTCTACTAGTTGAGCTATCTGGCACTATACTATATTCCGTTTAATTTAATCTATAACTTATTAAGCCACACCGTCTATCGTACGGTAATATACCAAATTAATAAGTAGAAACCTAAACATGCAAACCTTCTCAATAAGATAATTTATAGATAAATTGAGAAAAATATAGATAGCCCGAACTGGAAATCGAACCCAGACCATGTCGGTATCGCGCCGAGTGCTCTACTAGTTGAGCTATCTGGCACTATACTATATTCCGTTTAATTTAATCTATAACTTATTGAGCCACACCGTTTATCGTCTGGTAATACACCAATTTAATAAGTGGAAACTTAAACATGCATACCTTCTCAATAAGACAATTTATAGATAAATTGAGAAAAATATAGATAGCCCGAACTGGGAATTAAACCCAGACCATGTCGGTATCGCGCCAATCGCTGTAGCAGTGGAGCTATCCGGCACTATGCTATGTTCTGTTCAATTTAATCTATAACTTATTGAGCCACACCGTTTATCGTCTGGTAATACACCAATTAAGTAAGTGAAAACCTAAACATGCAAACCTTCTCAATAAGACAATTTATAGATAAATTGAGAAGAATATAGATAGCCCGACCTGGGAATCGAACCCAGACCATGTCGGATGCGCGCCGAGTGCTGTAGCAGTGGAGCTATTCGGCACTATGCTATGTTCTGTTCAATTTAATCTATAACTTATTGAGCCACACCGTTTATCGTCTGGTAATACACCAATTTAATAAGTGGAAACCTAAACATGCAAACCTTCTCAATAAGACAATTTATAGATAAATTGAGAAGAATATAGATAGCCCGAACTGGTAATCGAACCCAGACCATGTCGGATGCGCGCCGAGTGCTCTACCAGTTGAGCTATCCGGCACTATACTATATTCCGTTCAATTTAATCTATAACTTCTTGAGCCACACCGTCCATCGTACGGTAATACACCAATTAAGTAAGTGGAAACCTAAACATGCAAACTTTCTCAATAAGACAATTTATAGATAAATTGAGAAAAATATAGATAGCCCGAACTGGGAATCGAACTCAGACCATGTCGGTATCGCGCCGACTGCTCTACCAGTTGAGCGATCCGGCACTATACTATATTTCGTTCAATTTAATCTATTACTTATTGAGCCACACCGTCTTTTGTACGGTAATACACTAATTCAATAAGTGGAAACCTAAACATGCAAACCTTCTCAATAAGACAATTTATAGATAAATTGAGAAAAATATAGACAGCCCGAACTGGGAATCAAACACAGACCATGTCGGTATCGCGCCGAGTGCTCCACCAGTTGAGCTATCCGGCACTATACTATATTCCGTTTAGATTAATTAATAACTTATTGAGCCACACCGTCCATCGTACGGTAATACACCAATTTAATAAGTGGAAACCTAAACATGTCTGAGTTCGATTCCCAGTTCGGTCTATCTATATTTTTCTCAATTTATCTATAAATTGTCTTATTGAGAAGGATTGCATGTTTAGGTTTCCACTATATTAAATTGGTGTATTATCGTACGATGGACGGTGTAGCTCAATAAGTTATAAATTAAATTGAACGGAATATAGTATAGTGCCGGATAGCCTAACAGGTAAAGCACTCGGTGCGATACCGACATGGTCTGGGTTCGATTTCCAGTTCGGGCTATCTATATTTTTTTCAATTTATCTTTTAATTCTCTTATTGAGAAGGTTTCCATGTTTAGGTTTCCACTTATTAAATTGTTGTATTACCGTACGATGGACGGTGTGGCTCAAAAAGTTATCGATTAAATTGAACAAAATATAGTACAGTGCCGGATAGCTCAACTGGAAGAGCACTCGGCGCGATACCGACATGGTCTGGGTTCGATTCCCAGTTCGGGCTATCTATATTTTTTTCAATTTATCTATTAATTCTCTTATTGAGAAGGTTTCCATGTTTAGGTTTCCACTTATTAAATTGGTGTATTACTGTACGATGGACGGTGTGGCTCAATAAGTTATAGATTAAATTGAACGGAATATAGTATAGTGCCGGATAGCGTTGGTTTTGGGTTTAACATATGAAGTTGTCAATTTCACAGCAGATGAAGACGACTTCCTTATGCAAATTGTTCATCAGCATGAGAATGCGCATAAGGGAGCGTTCTTATATAAGGCAGCAAAGTACGCAGCAAAATCCCTTGGTCTCGGAAGAGTAAACCCTCTTATTGAACTCCCTAAGGAGGAATTCAAGAGGGTCATAAGCAACGCTGAGCAACAAAAACTGCTCAGTACACACATGGATAAGTCAATGCACAGCGTGTTCTTTAAACACGTGCGTGAACATGGCTTGTCCGAACAGCTGACGTTTTCGTTTCTTAAGTCAGCTGGCCTGATGTCCGAGACTGAAGGATATATT